>OY856415.1:255703753-256903753 GCA_963693085.1 Alisma plantago-aquatica | reverse complement strand
CACCAACTCCCATTGCACCAGCCTTCTGAAGTAGCTTCCCTTGCGATAGCCTTCTTGAAGTAGCTAGAAGTCCCCTTCTCCACCTGAGAAGTCAACCCTCTCCAATCCGCAGCCTCCAACCCTAGGAGTAGCAAGGAGAGTACAAATAATAAAAAGGAACAAGAAAGAAAAAGGAAATTACAACTTATCCTTTAAGCCCAAGGCTTGATATGCCTAGATCAAGCGTATAGATCTCCTAACCAAATGTGTGAACTTGTGATTGCAGTGGGTAGGAGATTCTAGCCTATAGGACACGAGATTGAGCTATGGAGAATGTAGGCCAATGATCACAGTGCTCAAATTGCTTGCAATAGATTGCTCAAGTGTGCTCAAGTATTTCTCAAGTATATCAAGTGAGTTTTAGTGTCCTATGGCTTGTCCTATTTATAGGAATGGCCTAAGTATGCTTAAGGACGTTCTAGACAACTTCTAGGGGTTTCTAAGTGCTTAACTAGCCGTTAGGTACAAGTTTGTTGCTTTTACAACGGCTAATTACTTTACTCTGCAGTTTTTGTCAGAGATCGTCTCAGTCGAGAAATGGTCGACCGAGACACCTACTCGGTCGAAGTTTTGTCGACCGACAAGCTCTCTGGATCAAGTGATTTGCAACGTCTATCTCCAACTGCCAACTAACTTGTCAGTTGTGTCTAACGGCTACTTTGGATCTTTCTCGGTCGAGAAGATTGTCGACCGAGAGTGTCTCGGTCGAGGAGTTTGTCGACCGAGAATGATCCTGTTTCAAGGTTTCAATTTAGGCACTAATTATATGTGTGAGTGTGCAAGAGTGATCCTATTTAAATGGGATGACGTGTCTAACTATGGTGTTTAGCTAGGGAAAATCTAACGCTTGATTTACATGCACTCTAAGTACTTATACATTATATTTTTTGTACAAGTTTTTACAACATTGATTACATTGCATGAAAAATATAAATATGTGAGCTAGTGGATTTTCCCTAGTTTCTTTGTCATCCACCTTAATCCTGCACACTCAAGTAGCTCGTTAGATTAATAAGAATGAAATGTTTGTCATAATCAAAACAAAGGGATTTATAGATGTCCATTTTAGCCAACAATCTCCCCCTTTTTGAAGACGACAAACATTTCCAAAATATAAATAAAGGAAATATAAGACATATGAATTTCATACATTTAGATTGCCTTATGTAGCTTTTCCTCTTGTTTATAAAATGTGTGCTTATTATTCCCAATGAATTGTGGAACATGAAATCCAGTTCATTAGGGAATATAGCAACTTTCAATGCAAAGTCAAGAGTATATTTATGAAACTCATTGATTGAGTTTTTCATAAGTACTAAGTTAGAGTTTTATATGTATATCTCTCCCCCTTTGTCATTTCAAAAAGATAACCGTTTAATAACAAAACTCCCCCTTAATTAGATATCCCATCAAATCTAATGAAAAGATGTCCATTTAAAAGACAAAATGATGCAAGTAAACGTATTCGTTTAAGAACCGCAAATATTAAAGAAAACATCTTCCAAAGGAGTAATAAGCAGTTGCTTCCTAATGTTGTTGAATTGATCTAGTGGAAGCGGTTTTGTAAAGATATCAGCCAATTGATTTTCCGTATCAACATGATGAAGGGAAACATGATTCTTGGAGATATGATCCCTTAAGAAGTGATGACGGATTTCAATATGTTTAGCCCGGCTGTGTAAAATAGGATTGTGTGCTAAGTTTATGGCGCTCGTGTTGTCACACAAAATGGTGTAGATGACAGATTAAAACCATAATCGCTTAATACTTGTTGCATGTAAAGCACCTGAGCACAACAAGACCCGGCTGCCATATATTCAGCTTCAGTTGTAGATAGGGCAACCGTATTTTGTTTCTTGCTAAACCAAGATACTAAGGCTCTTCCTAACAAGAAACAGCCACCACTAGTACTTTTGCGATCAAGTCGACAACCAGCATAATCTGCATCAGTATATGCTTTAAAATCCAATGATTGTCCTTTTGGATACCATAAACCAAAACAAGTAGTGCCAGCTAGATAACGAAGAATTCGTTTAACCGCTAGAAAATGAGATTGCATAGGTTGGGATTGAAATTGAGCACAAAGACCAACGGAAAACATAATATCCGGTCGAGAAGCAGTTAAATATAGCAAACTACCAATCATGGCTCTATATAAGGAATCATCAATAGGTTCCCCATCTTCATCCTTATCAATTTTGATAGAAGTAGCCATAGGAGTAGTAGCATGTTTGCATTGATCCATCCCAAAACGTTTTAAGAGTTCTTTAGTATATTTTTCTTGGCTTATGAAAATTCCTGCAGGTGTTTGCTTAATTTGAAAACCAAGAAAGAATGTTAGTTCACCCATGAGACTCATTTCAAATTCTTTTTGCATAATGTCACTGAATTGTGTGCATAAGGAATCATTGGAAGCTCCAAAAATAATGTCATCAACATATATTTGCACAACTAGGAAATCAGATGCATATGTTTTGAAAAATAAAGTGGAATCTGAATTTCCAATAGAAAAGCCATTATCAAAAAGATATGTCTTGAGCCTTTCATACCATTTTCTAGGTGCTTGTTTTAAACCATAAAGTGCTTTCTTAAGTTTATAAACATGGTCACCTTTTTCCGGTATTTCAAAGCCGGGTGGTTGGGCAACATAAACTTCTTCTTGAATGATGCCATTGAGAAATGCACTTTTGACATCCATTTGATAGAGCTTAATGTTTTTATGGGCAGCAATGGCTAGTAACATCCTAATAGCTTCAAGTCTAGCTACGGGTGCATATGTTTCATCAAAATCTATTCCTTCTTGTTGATTATATCCTTGTGCTACTAACCGAGCTTTATTCCTTATGACTTCTCCTGCCTCATTGAGCTTATTCCTAAAAACCCATTTAGTTCCTATGATAGTTTTATCTTGTGGTTTAGGAACTAAATCCCAAACATCATTTTTAGTGAATTGATTCAATTCTTCTTGCATGGCTATTATCCAATAATCATCCTTAAGAGCTTCAGATATCTTCTTAGGTTCAATGATAGAAACAAAAGCCATGTTTGCAACATCTTTGAAGGAAGACCGAGTTTTGACTTTATCATTTGGATCTCCAATAATTAGTTCTTGGGGATGATCCTTGATAAGCCTAGGTGTAGGTTGTGTTTCTACTTGGGGATCGGATGTAGTAATTTTCTCACCATCATTTGGTATGGTTAAATTTTCGAATTGATTAGTGATATCAATGATTTCTAGATTTTCAGATTTTGACTCCTCATGAAAAGAAACGTGAATGGATTCCTCAACTTTTCTAGAGATAGTGTTGTATACTCTAAAAGCTTTGCTAGGCATGGAATATCCCAAAAAGAATGCTTTGTGTGATTTAGAATCAAACTTGTCTCTATCATCTTTGGTACTTAAAATGTAGCATGTGGAGACAAAAGTATGGAAGTAGTCAACTCTAGGTTTCTTAGAGTGTATTATTTCATATGGAGTTTTCTTCAAATGAGAGTGAACAGTTACTCTATTAAGCACATAACAAGCAGTGTTTACAGCTTCAGCCCAAAAAGTTTTAGGTGTGTTGTGTTCGAGCATCATGGTTCTAGCCATTTCTTGTAGGGATCGATTTTTCCTTTCAAATATACCATTTTGTTGTGGGGTACGTGGAGCAGAAAAATTATGAGTATACCCTTGAGATGTACAAAAGGCCTCAAATGTATGATTCTCAAACTCACCACCATGATCACTTCTAATAGTACATATTTTATGTTGTAAAAGATTTTCAATTTTGGAACAAAATTGCATAAAGACATGAATAGTATCATCTTTAGTAGCAATAAAATGTACCCATGTATATCTACTATAATCATCAACAATAACAAAACAGTATCTTTTACCACCAATAGATTGTGTCCTCATTGGTCCAAATAAGTCCATATGAATTAATTCTAAGGATCTACTGGTGCTAAGTATATGTTTTGATTTAAAAGATGTTTTGGTTAGCTTTCCCATTGTGCAAGGTTCACAGTTTTCAACTTGATCAAAAGATAAAGCAGGTAATCCACGAACAAGATCATATTTCACTAACTTTTTAATAACATGTGAACTAGCATGTCCCAGCTTTTTAGGCCATAGTTGTAAGGTATTTTCATTTGCAAGCAAGCATTTACCTACTACTGATTTCATAGAGTTTGGTTTAAGAATATAAAGATTTCCAACTCTATTTCCTTCATAAACAACATTTGTAGTGTTTCCTATCAATAACTTGCAGCAGGTTTTGTTAAATAACACATCATAACCACTATCACATAATTGACTTACACTTATTAAATTATGATGCAAACCATCAACAAGTAGAACATTCTTAATTTCGAGATTTGTTCCAACATTACCTATTCCAACGATTTTCCCCTTACCATTGTCTCCAAAAGTAACCGTTCCACTTTTCTTTTCTTCAAAAGTTTGAAATGCATCCTTGTTCCCGGTCATATGTTTGGAGCATCCACTGTCAACTACCCATTCCTGCATTAGAATATAGATTTTGGTACCCATGTGATGGTCCGATATGGTTAGAAACTTTTTAAGTTCATACTTGTATAAGAGTTCTAATACAGAAAACCAGTCGGTCGACAATTGTTCGACCGATGTCTGTCTCGGTCGATAGTTTGTCGATCGGGCAGATTACTGTATTACAAGCAAAAGCACAGAAATTTTCTCGGTTGACCAATTTTCGACCGAGATAGGTGCTGTAAATTTTGATTTATTTAAAAGACATCTAGTCGGTCGACAATACTTCGACCGACCCAGATCTCGGTTGACAATACTTCGACCGACAAAGTTTCTGTTTCAGTACAGCAATGCAGAAAAATAATAACAATAAGCATGACACCTTTTAGTTGAGATAAGACAATATAAATAGCAAAATAAAGCATGTGGTCATATCTCAACTATATTCCATTTTACTAAGTTTGGGGTTTTGGGATCCAAACTAAGTCGGACTCCTTAGTCTTGTAGGGGCATGAGAAGCAATAATGTCCAAGACGTAAGCAGAAATGGCAAGTAATAGAATCAACTTCATTTCTCTTTCTAGGCATTGTGTTCTTGGGTACAAACATGGTTTGGGTCTTTTTGGGTTGGTTTTTCTTTGGAACATATCCCAAACCTTTTCTTCCATTGAAGACAGTGCCCACTCTCAATATGTTATCAAGAATATCTTTTCTTCTTAACTCATAAAGTTCTTTTTGCAACTTAGCAATGTCATTCATCTTCTTGTGTATATCTTTTCTTGCTTGGTCTAAATCAGAAAACAATGAATCCTTTTCTTTTACAATATTATCATAGTCCAGATGGTTGCACAAGATCGGTTGAGTTTGAAAATCTTGTAGTTTGGCTAACAAACCAGTCTTTTCTTTAGAAAGAAGATCAACATTGGTTTCTAAAGTGAGTAGCTTTCTAGTGCAATCATCTAAAGATGTTTTTAAAGATACATTTTCAAGATCAATGTTGTTCTTTTCAGAAGAAAGTTCATCTAATTTGGCAATAAGCTCATCATTTGATTTTATAGCCTTCTTTAGTTTCTTCTTGACATCAACATACTTATCATGAGTTTCTTGTAAACTAGTAACTAACTCTTCTTTAGGAAGATCAATTAGGCTTACCTCTTGAGAGTCTTCATTGTCTTCTCTTGCCATTAGACATTCCACCTTTTCGTCTCCGCTTTCACTGTCACTTGACTCATCCCATGCAGCTTTATAGGCTTTTTCTACTTTCTTCTTATGTGAGCTTTTCTTTCCCTTCTTTGCTTTGGGACATTCATTTTTGAGATGCCCTTTCTTCCCACATTCAAAACACCTGGGAGTAGAAGAACTAGAAACTTTGTTAGATTTAAACCTTTTGTACTTCTTACCGTTGACTATCAAGGCTTCTTCTTCTTCTTCTTCACTTGACTCCTCACTTTCTTGTGTGACGACTTTTGAGTCTTTGAGAGCCACATCCTTCTTCTTCCCACTTTGATGTTCACGTTCTCTTCTTTCTTCCTCTTCTAGATCTGCTTCATGAGCTTCTAAATTACCAATGAGTTGCTCCATTTTGAGTCGAGTGAGGTCGTTTGCTTCTTCTATGGCTGTCACTTTTGGCTTGTATTTTGGAGGAAGTGATCGAAGAATTTTTGATACCTGATCTTCCTCAAGGACAGGTTTTCCTAGAGCACTTAAACCGTTAACAATAGTAGAGAATTTTGAAAACATTTCACTAATAGATTCATTAGGATCCATACGAAAATGTTCAAGCTTTGTTTTAAGCAAGCTAATTTTGGAATTTTTGACTTGGACTGTACCCTCATAAGTGATGGACAATCTATGCCAAATATCATAAGCTGTATCACAATTAGATATTCTATTAAATTCTCCTACCGAAATAGAACAATATAAAATGCTTACAACTTTTGCATTCATTTGAGCCTGTTTTACCGTGTTTGCATCCCATTCCGCAAAGTCATTTTGAGGGAACACGTATGGAGTGGATACCATTCTCCATAGATCCCAGTTGACGCCTTGGAAGTAGAACTGCATTCTTCTCTTCCAGTATTTGTAGTTTGTTCCATCGAACGCTGGAGGCCTTGCAACAAGAGTCCCTTCAATGTTGAGGTTGTTGAGCATTCCATCACCCATTTCTTCTTCAAGACCTTGTTAGGGTTCCTTGAAGCCTAGCTCTGATACCAATTGAAAACTACTAGAGGGGGTGAATAGAGTTTTATAGAGATTTTAATAATTAATTAACTCAAACAACCACAATGAAAATATTGGACAAGGAGACACAGGGTTTAGAGTGGTTCCAACTATAGCAAATACTATAGTCGTCAGTCCACTACCCGGTTGCTTACCCAACCGGGATTTGAAAAGAAATTTATTTTATTACCTTTCAAGGAGTTTACATAAAATACAATTTCTTTTCCCAAACCCTTCAAGCAGCCTTCACCTAGAAGTAATCGCCAACCTTGAAGCAGCCTTCCCTTGAAGTAGATGCACCAACTCCCGTTACACCAGCCTTCTGAAGTAGCTTCCCTTGCGATAGCCTTCTTGAAGTAGCTTGAAGTCCCCTTCTCCACCTGAGAAGTCAACCCTCTCCAATCCGCAGCCTCCAACCCTAGGAGTAGCAAGGAGAGTACAAATAATAAAAAGGAACAAGAAAGAAAAAGGAAATTACAACTTATCCTTTAAGCCCAAGGCTTGATATGCCTAGATCAAGCGTATAGATCTCCTAACCAAATGTGTGAACTTGTGATTGCAGTGGGTAGGAGATTCTAGCCTATAGGACACGAGATTGAGCTAAGGAGAATGTAGGCCAATGATCACAGTGCTCAAATTGCTTGCAATAGATTGCTCAAGTGTGCTCAAGTATTTCTCAAGTATATCAAGTGAGTTTTAGTGTCCTATGGCTTGTCCTATTTATAGGAATGGCCTAAGTATGCTTAAGGACGTTCTAGACAACTTATAGGGGTTTCTAAGTGCTTAACTAGCCGTTAGGTACAAGTTTGTTGCTTTTACAACGGCTAATTACTTTACTCTGCAGTTTCTGTCAGAGATCGTCTCGGTCGAGAAATGGTCGACCGAGACACCTACTCGGTCGAAGTTTTGTCGACCGACAGGCTCTCTGGATCAAGTGATTTGCAACATCTATCTCCAACTGCCAACTAACTTGTCAGTTGTGTCTAACGGCTACTTTGGATCTTTCTCGGTCGAGAAGATTGTCGACCGAGAGTGTCTCGGTCGAGGAGTTTGTCGACCGAGAATGATCCTGTTTCAAGGTTTCAATTTAGGCACTAATTATATGTGTGAGTGTGCAAGAGTGATCCTATTTAAATGGGATGACGTTTCTAACTATGGTGTTTAGCTAGGGAAAATCTAACGCTTGATTTACATGCACTCTAAGTACTTGTACATTATATTTTTTGTACAAGTTTTTACAACATTGATTACATTGCATGAAAAATATAAATATGTGAGCTAGTGGATTTTCCCTAGTTTCTTTGTCATCCACCTTAATCCTGCACACTCAAGTAGCTCGTTAGATTAATAAGAATGAAATGTTTGTCATAATCAAAACAAAGGGATTTATAGATGTCCATTTTAGCCAACAAGTGGAAGTGGGACCATGTGACCATGGACTTTGTTGTTGGCCTACCCAGGACAAACAAAGGACATGATGCCATTTGGGTAGTTGTCGATAGGTTGACAAAGACAACACATTTCTTACTTGTAAAAACAACCTATTCTGCTGAAAGGTTATCCCAGTTATATGTTCAAGAGATAGTGCGTTTGCACGGAGTTCCTGTCACTATAGTTTCTGACAGAGGTCACCAGTTTACAAGTCCCTTTTGGGAACAGTTACACAGAGCCCTAGGCACCAATCTAAGGTTTAGTACAGCCTTTCACCCCCAGACTGATGGACAGTCAGAAAGGACTATACAAAGCTTGGAAGATCTGTTGAGAGCATGTGTTCTCCAGTTTACCGGAAGTTGGGATCTACATTTAAGCTTGATAGAGTTTGCCTATAACAATAGCTATCAGCATAGCATTGATATGGCACCATATGAAGCCTTATATGGTAGACGTTGTAGATCACCCTTGTGTTGGTATGAAACGGGTGAGCACCAGTTGTTAGGTCCTGATCTTGTGCAGCAAACTACGGAAAAGATCAAAGTTATACAACAACAACTTAAGACTGCACAGGATAGACAGAAATCGTATGCTGATAAACGTCGTAGACCCTTAGAGTTCCAGGTTGGAGACAGAGTGTATCTCAAAGTCTCACCTTGGAAAGGAGTCCTTCGTTTTGGAAGGAAAGGGAATTTAGCTCCTAGATTTATGGGACCTTATCCAATTGTTGAAAGAGTTGGAAAGGTGGCCTATAGACTAGAGTTACCTCAGGAGCTGCAGAAGCTACACCCTGTGTTTCACATTTCCATGTTGAGGAAATGTCACCCAGACACCAAGTCAGTTCTACAACCTATGGAAGTGGAATTGAATGAAGATATAACTTATGAGGAGGGACCAGTGTCAATCCTCGATAACATAACTAAAAAGTTAAAGAAGAAGGATATAAGCCTTGTGAAAGTCCTCTGGAACCATCGTGGTGTTGAAGAAGCCACTTGGGAACTAGAGGATGAGATGAGAAGGAAATACCCTACTCTTTTCTTATAATACGCTTTATCAATTTCGGGGACGAAATCCTTTTGAAGGGGTGAAGAATTTGTAACATCCCTGACCTGGGTTATAACCTAACCCTGGAAGTTTTGCCTAAATATGTAATTATATACTTGTGAACACTCCCTGGCATGTAATTAAGTTCCTCAGGAACATATAATTTCAAATTTTGCTCCTTTTTGTATAAAGTTGTGGCATTGTATTGTATGCAGGGACCTATGTGCAATTTACCCAGTTTAAGGGTTCAACTTGCAAAATCACAAGGTTAAGATGTTCCTCTGATATTGAAACATCATGAGGATGCCTATGATGAAGTTTGAGGGATTTCCCAAGCTTGAGCACCAAGGTGCAGCTGTGGAAGCAATCCCCATACTTAGAAACCCTAATTTGGAGTAAAATGCAATTTACCCAAATTTAGGGGTGCAACTTGTAATTCTTAATATATAGAACATCTTTTATAACTCTTATCATCATTTAGAGTATAAATGATGAAAGGGGCACATCAAAGACTGATCAGATAAGAAAAAGTAATCTTTGTGGTAAAAGACACCTAATTTGGGTATGGAAACCTTTCATGGATGTACCCTAGTTGTAGGTTGGCTTCCTTTACCCTTAGATCTTGAGATTTCATGAGATTTTCATAAGGTTATAGGGGTTTGGACGTGCCCTTGAGCAAGGAGGGACCTAGATGTGATTTCTAATCTTGAGAGGTCCTTGTAGTGGAAAAAGGGCTAAAGTATATAAACCCTTTTCCTTGCAAATAAGTGAACGATCATTCTTTCCTTCACCTCTCTTCTCTTCTTGCTCAAACGGCCAAGGATAGCTCTGGAGCTCAGGGGGACGACCAACCTGTTCTAGGTAAGAGAACACCACCTTCTAGCTCGAATTCATGGAGGAATTCACCCTTTTAGGTTGGTTTTGTGGATAGCTTACTTAGTCTTCTTGTTCTAGCCAATCAAATCTACGTTTCCTTGGAGAATTCACCTCTGACCAAGTTGTGGAAGCTGACGCCATTAAAGCTTGGAGCTTGAAGTCTTGGAGCTCTAGAATCAACCTTTAGGTGGGTTTTATAACTCTAAACTCTTGCTTTATATGTATGCTTAATTCTTGCAAATTTACTTGGTAAATTCTTCTTCTACCTCCCTTCTTCCTTGCACTTTTGCAAGCAAAACAGTGGGGAAACTGACCTTGCTAGAGGTTGAAGATGAGGGGCGTGATTCCCTATGTCACTTTATCAAATGACCTTGGACCCTTTTGGTCCAAACGGTTGCAAACTGTTTGCCCTCAAACGGTCTTGCAAGACCGTTTGGATTGAAACGGTCTCAAGACCGTTTGATAGGGTTGACCAAGGGACGACCGTTTGAGGGCCAGTTGATAAAATATTGAATTTCATTCCTGCAAAGAATCAAAGTCTAATTCTTAACCAATTGAGAGTTGAAGGCACTTCAACATGGAAACCCTAATCGGGTCAAAAGTGCTGATTTGAAACATAGATCTTGTTGAGTTTTGGGTTGAAGGACCCAAACGGTCTCAAGACCATTTGGGGGTTCCTCCAAACGGTCCCAAGACCGTTTGGGCACAACCCAAGACCATTTGAAGGTCTAGGGTTGAGATAAGTTAAGGGTTTGAAGGTCCAATTACAAGAAATTGATGAATTGGGAAAATTGCTGACTTTTGACCTAATTGGATTTCAACCCTAGTCAAATCAACTTAGTTTTTGGTCAAACTTTGGGAAAACGGTCTCAATACCGTTTGGATGATGTCCAAACGACCTCAAGACCGTTTGGGCCATGTTTGAGCCTAATTGGAGGTCAATTGATAGGTTACCTTGAATTGATTCACATTGTTGAACATTGATGACCATCCGATTTGAAACCCTTTTTGAGAAGGATTGAACCCTAATTGGCTTGCAATTGAGGGTCAATTTGATGTCCAATTGACTAAGGCTAACCCTAATTGACTCAATTTGTAAGGGGTTAACATAGCTTTGACCAATTGAGGGCTTCAACCTACACTTTCATGAACATTGGTAACCTTTGAACTACTTTGGAGGTCCAAACGGTCTCAAGACCGTTTGGGCCCAAACGACCTCAGGATCGTTTGGTCCAATCGATCTCAAGATGAATTGATCAAACGGTTTCAAACCAATCGAGCTCCAAACGGTTTGGAAAGTCAACCCTTCCAAACGGTCTCAAGACCGTTTGGTGGTTGAAACCGTTTGAAGGTTGAAACCGTTTGGAGATGTTGATGATGGTTTGTACTTAACCAATTGATGGTGTAACTAGTTCAATGGTGATCTAATCTAAACCCTAATGGTAACCTAGGTCATTAAGGGACTAAATGATTAGTGAGTTAACCCATGGTGGTGATCATGAGGCAAATTACCAAAATACCCTTGAGGGGTCTAAAGGGGTAAAACCTTGTTCTAATCAAACCCTAATCACATGATGATGATGTCTTGGCTTATGTTAGTCAATGGAGACTTAACTCAACCTGATCTAGAGTGATGTTATCACCATCTACTAGTAAGAGGAGAGAGAAAGTATCCTAAGAGAGATAAAGTACCCTTTTAAGGTGGAAACTCAAGTAAGATACTTCAAATACACATGAATGTGCATGATTAGGGAATGATCCACCTATGTGAGGTCATGGAAACCCTAATTATGATATCTAATGAATCTTAATCTCTTTTAAGAGCCTTAATGATGATGTTTCTCTTACATGATGATGTAATGAGTACAATTCACCTTGGAGTGAATAGTAAACCCTAATTTTAGGGTGATGACATGAAAGATGAATAGTAAACCCTAATTGTTGAATTGTTTACTATTATCAGTTGATTTAACCATGCAGGTTGTCATGAGATGATGGTCATATCCAGGTATGGAATACCATACTATATTCATTGAAAGCATGCCTTAAGCTTTATGAATAAGTAAATTATCTCGATGCACTGCTAAGTGACATCTATGGTGATTTATGGGTTGTAAGAGCCATAAATACCATCAGGGTCATGCTTGACAGATGACTTATGATGAGATGACTGAGAATTGATTATTGAAATGAGTTAGGCCTGTTACATTTTAGTATTCTCAATTATAGCTGTTGTGCTAATGTTATTGTTTGAATAACAATGTTTAAAGAATACTGAATGTACCTAACTAATCAAGTGAAATGTAGAGCCCTGATCATAGATCCATCATTGTCAGAGTCTAAATGATGCTGAAACAGGTTTTCCCCAGGGAACTCCTGGATCACATACTCTTGAGTATGTGGGGTACATGGATGTGTAGAACCTTACATCCTAGTATAGGAATTGATGTAGATTTTATAGTCCGTCATACCTTCACTAAAAGAGATCCAAGGTGAGAGGATTTGATGTAGATTCTTGTAGTCCATCAGACCCCACCACATAGTCCAAAAGGTGAGACGTATCACTACACTCCCTTAAAGACACAAACACCGCATCGATGAAAGATAAACAAGAAATCTTCTGATGGCGAAGGGAGTACAGAACACCACTGTAACTCTAAAAATAGCGAAGGACCAGTTTACCCTGGTGAGCTATTATAAAAGACATCCCGCCAGATGTCTAACAAACAATCCTCTAACTGACTGAGGAAGATGAGGTCATAAGAATCCGGCTCTTTTAATGACCTATGTATGATACTGATGTGACTTCTTAGCGATCAGTTGGAGTATGAGTGGTATGCCTCATCTCCACAGGGCATAATAATGTTTGAAAAACATAATCAACAGCTTAGTATATCTGTTAGAGTTATCTACGAGTTATTTTATTGATGTTACATTGAATAGTGTAGATGTTCTCATATTTCATAAATGATTGAACTCTTGCTTATCATCAAAACTGCTAGTGAATATCTTGAAAGCTTTTATTGCTTTAGTTATTCCTTGCTTTGCTTATAAAGCTTCTAGTGGAGAGTTATAACTCTCGCTGGGGCAATTATGTATAATTGTCTCACCCCGTAGACTTCAACTTTTTAGGTGGTCGTCGAAGACGGAGAAACAAGAACACAGGTGACCAATCCCAGCAACAGCAGCACCAGGAGTAGTAAATCTCAGGTGGAGATCCAGCCTGCTTTATGGTGTAGAATAGAGTCAGTCCTATATGTCCTCTGTACTCTCAGGTCTTAGAGTGTTTTGAGTATGAATTCTTGAGAGATTTTGTATCATGTTGTATATAATTACTCAAGAAGTAATTTGTCAGTGATGTATACAGTTAAATCCTTTTTCTATGGAAAAGGTTTGTGGTTTCAAGCTCTTGTCTCAAAAAGTTTTAATTTCCCGTGATTTTTGTCTTCTGTTGTTTATCGATTGCTTCCGCACACGTTTAAATCGGGATTAATTCATGGTTTGGAGATCGGAGCCCACAACAAGTAAGGTTTAATCTTTGGTGGGTTGATGACACCCTCCCGAACCGTTGAACTACAAGGAGGCGATGAAAACTTCGAACTTTAACAAGTATCTATGTGTTTTGTTTGATATCGCATATCATTACTAATGAAATTATGTCATCAACCAACATACACTATAGTCTTATATGTTATTATCGTCTATCTTGCTTTCACAATAACATCCGACTAGGGACATAACAAGAATGTATGTACTCTTAACATCTGTATGATCTCATTATTTAGGTCCTCAACCCGAAGACATACATCATCAAGTAACATCATTCTTTAAACATTTATCATGTAACGTCACTATCTCATAACCGAATAAAACAAAATAAATGGAAGATTGATTTTATTATTTAATCAAATCATTTATAAGTTATGCCATTTCAATCATCATATGATTGGCTCTTTGCGCATACATACAAGTGGGACTTTGGTGATGTTAGGAGCATGGTGGAGATCAGGTTTAGACGTATCACATGGATACAAAGGCCAGTTCAGGGATCTCTAGGTGTTTAAAAATGAAGAATGGGCGGAATATTTATAGCTCCCAGAGCATGAAGTCGAAGGATTCCTTTGAGGGGATGAGGACATTGCCTTGTTGCCAGTCCCATTGGGATAACTCAGGCGGACTAGAGTACCATATGAGTCCCCCTCTCGGGTATGACTCCATATCCAAGTGTCTTGTCCAAAGGCAGACTATGTACAAAGGACCATGTGAGATGAAAACCAATTAAAGCCAAACTCCAAAACCATAGGGGTTAATGTAATGAAGTGATTTTCTCTATACTTTAAATTGGAATCTCTAGAATCATCCAAAACAAACCAAATTTGGTGTGCTATCTAAAACAAGTGTAATAAGTCCAAAAATCTTGTTAGTTTCCTCATTTGAGATACCCTATCTATATTTCACTTTTAGGATAATCATAATTTAAGTATATATAATTCTTTGATGAAATATTTGGGGCTCATTCTTTGGTGAAGGTTGTAAATTATCAAGTTTATTTCATACAAAAAGTATAGGGCCAAGATATGCTCATCAAATGGGTCAATTTCACTTTAACCCCACATAGGGGTGAGCAAATAATGGTCCAGACCGCAAAATTGGACCAGATTGGTCACTTCAGTCAGGTACAGTCCTAGACCGGTTTGAAATCGTTCTGGTTTGTGGTCTAAAAATTCTGGAAATTTGGTTTGTGGTCTAGCCCGGTCCAAAATCGGTCAGACCTTGGACCATTTTATATGTAAAATGTCTTTTTTTATAATGTGAAAAGTACAAATAAATCACATATTAAAACACCTATAGTGTGTATATTTGATATTGATTGTAAAAAATTGTTAGAAGTAATTAAAATATCAAACTTTTAAATTAAAAAGTTACAAAATGCTGAAAAAGTTTTATTTGCTGTCCAAACAATCTGATCTTGCTTTGAAAAGGTCTGCCCTAAAGTCCATACTTTTACACAAATACGGTCCTCGATCCAGTCTGGTCCTGTCTGATTCTAGACTAAAGGTCACCCCTAACCCCATATGTAGGGGTGAGCAAATAATGGTGCCGACCTCAAAATCGAACAAGACTGCTCAATTCGGTCCGATCCGTTCCGGTCCATTATGAGTTTGGTCTGGTCCGATTTGGTCTGTGGTCTGAGATTTTTGGTGAGTTCGGTCTTCGGTCCGGTCCTGTCCTATCAAAAATAGGTCCCACCATGGACCATACCACATACCGACTTTTATATAAAATTCATGTATATTTGTAGGTATATTGTGTAACAAGTGCAAATAAAGTACATATATAAGCACTAATAGTGTAAATATTTGTTACCACACATGGATAGATCTAAGGGCTACCAGATCATATCAGGGAAACAAATAAAATTGTCATGACAACACATTAGATGATTCAGACTCCAAATAAATTGAATTGCTATTACTCAAATATTAATACCCTTTCTTTCAAACCGAATTGGATTTGCAATTAATGAATGCCCAAATTAGATGAAAATCGACTAGCAGACTAATAAAGACATGTAGATTCTACATTTGAATTGTTCATCATGTTATTTCATATTTTAGGCTTTAAAGTGTATTTTCTTTCCTAATGAAATTAACGCATCCAAGATCACTAATTTCATTTCAAACTTAGCACCCAATCAATCTGAGACCCCAAGAACACCAATTTTTCATTATATTTCAGATCTAGGGCTTCCTTTAGTAGTCCTAATACAATTAGGATTTTTGTCTCGTTACCATTATATATATATATATATATATATATATATATATATATATATATTACATCGTTACTATCAACATTTTTTTATTGAGTCTGATTGTCTTCAATTTGTTTTGGAAAGAGTTTCCCCTTAGTATTATTCACGAATTTTCCATATTTTACTTGTTTCTCCCATTAAGTCCATGAATTCAATGTTTATTTAAATAGTGACACATTATTCATATATATGGGTATGTAAATTCCAATTGTTATTCTAATTCATGTATTAAGCACATTATACTCATTATTAAACATAACTTAGCCACTATGTGAATATTAGTTAGAAAAGGTGACATATTTCATGAACTCTATACATTTTAGCACAAAGATAAGTTACTATATATGCTAATAAAATGTATTATTACATGTGATGTTAATTATAGGACCTAATGCCACTTAATTGCCTTCAAGCCTAAATGTTATGGGTTACCAGTAAGTCATTCATGTTATATGCATTAACAATATTCATTAAGGTATAACATCATCCTTGTTTGGTCAAATCTAAGAAACTGAGCTTACTATCCTCCTAATTATGGAATAAGGCAAGATTCTAATCAATGCATTACATTAGACATGTTACACATGCTTTCTCTTGTGATATAACCTAAACATGTTGGATATGTATGAGAATTTGATTCCTTAATACAAGTTGGATAATAATTATCATGATTAAATATTTGATTCATAAATGTGACAACTAGGGTTTAGAACCTAATGTGCTTTGTCATTATGATATTGAGTCGCATAACCAAATCTAGTTGCTATTAATGACATAAAAAGCTTACATTGGTAATAAGGGTTTCGTACGATGTCAGGTTAGGGGTTCTAACCTTTGTGACACATTGTGGGTGGGAATAGTTTGGTTTGGTTTGGTTTACCATTTAAACTACAAACTGAACCATATATATCAATTTTTTGAATTTTTCGACCAAAACAAACTGTCAACTAGTCCAAAACCAAGCCAAGTTGATCTGTTGATTTGTGGTGTAGTTTGAATTGGTTTGGTTTGGTTTGGTTTGGTTTGGTTTCTTTAAGGAGTGGGAATTAAGAGGGGATCCACTCCCTACTGAAATTCAAGGAACAAATTCATATATTCCGAACATACTAAAATATATATTCTAGAATATGTGTAAATTTTTCATCTCTCAATTGATGGTAATGAAAGATAACCAAGTACAATAGTAGAAATATATTTCATGACTATATTCCATTTGAAAAAAAGTACATCATAATATCCCATATAGGTTTTACATGAAAGTTACAACATAATGATCGAAATAGAGGGATATCCAACTATCTCAAGTCTATCACCCCAAGAGCTCCACCTATAAGGTCCATGTCAACAAGTCTAGTTTTCCAAGTCCTACACCTGGGGTTGGAAGCATACCCTAGCAAAGAATAAAAAGTAGAAGATATCAACATAAGACTGGTATTTGCATATTAAAATATGGATTGAGCAATATAAGGAACAAAGGATGTCAAATAAATAAGACTTCCCATAGAAGAGGAAAGTACCACCCAAGTGGGTATCAAAAGAATAAGAATTACAATAAGATGGTAAATATGAAGAATACATGCCATTAACTAAAATATAAGAGTTGTGTCACAAAAGCACATATAATTGTTTAGGGAAAAGCCATCTCAATAATATTCAACCTACATGCATGTGAGGTAAGCATAACACTAGTGAAAATGTAAAGTCAATGGTGGCTAGGGCATACAACTCATAACCTGACAGAGAATCACACACAACCAAACTGCCTTGGCATACAAGTTGTTGTATGGGGCATACGATCCTCCATACCAAATATATAAAAGTACAAGAGGACTAAAATCTCAGTGCATGGCAACAGGACTAAGACCTCAGTACCTAATGATATCACAAAGGGTAACAAAACCCAAACAACTAAAGTACTACATTACTCTAGGGCAATCACAAAGCATGCATAGTGTGGAGGCAAGTAAAAGTTTAGTCTTGTAAAATGAAATAGGTGGCCATCACATAAATGGACAATATAAACATCCACCACAAAAGTGGGAAAGATTATGGTTTTATTTCACAATAAGGAACAACATGGTTTAAGTTCACAAATAGGATACCATCAAGAAGAAAAGTGTGACACCCTTTACCACACAAATGACATTACTCAAAACAAAGCATATAATTATCACTAATAACAATATTACCACAAAATAGGATAAATTAAAACTAATCTCATAGCATGATTTCCAGTTGAACATCTCACAATTGAAGCCATAATTTTTTTGCGCTTGTATTACATTCATATCTAAAGTATTACACAACATTGTTCACTTGCTATCTAGCCACCACCTGTTACATGTAATCGTCTGCTCATGTATACGAACCATGTTTGTACCACTATGGAATACAACCAATAACTCAAAACAATGTGCAACATTCACAAAACAACCCCAAGGACTTGAGTATAGGAACGACACATAGGACTCTATTACTAGACACTACATGCACATCCATGATTCAACAGCTACAACTTCACTTGTTATATGTCTCAGTCCATCTCCTCGTGCATGTCCACCTACAAAGATGTGGAATCCATAAGGTGAGACCAAACATCCCATCCAGAGATATATCTCCCCACGATCTGTTACAAGCATATGTAACTAAAATATGGAATTATACTTTTAACAGATAAACAGATTCATCTCAATGACAGAACTAGGGCAATTATCACAATTTAAGCAATTAGGTAATCTACACTAAACAGTAGATCATATCATGTATTAAGAAGGAATATGAAGAGAGTGTATATTTGTTATAAACTAAACAGTATAAGAAACACAACAAGGGGGATCATCCAATGTTATTCGTATGTGACCAGGAGCAATAATACTATATGGCTGTGTTACTTCTCTAATTATTATGCCCTACAGATTTGAGGCGTACCACTCAAATCCAAATGACCACTGCTAAGTTGACATCAGTACCATACAAGATCAATGGAAGAGACGGACTCCATAGACATCACCAGCACTATTCGGTCAGCACGAGTCTACACCGTAGTGACATATAGTCAAACTGCAAAGACAACAACTTAATTAGCCACAACTATATTCCTGTAAAGATAACAACTCATAGTCAAAACTACGGTCATGTAAAACAACTAGCCTGACTTGGTACATGGCACAACGTTAGAGAAAAGGCTCACATGTGGATGTTCCATAATAAACAACATATCACTATTTCACAATTTAAGTATATAGGGAGATACATCCACTAATACCCCGCATATTCAACAATATGCACTCCGAGTTCCCCATAGGAGTTACTTGTTTCACCATCTAGCTAAATACTAACACTGAAGATGGATCTATGGTGTAGGGAAACTACATGATTAAGGTTTCACTTTATTAGTTATCTCAATTGGGTGAATTAAGGCTCCATCATAAATGATATTTACATTGTTCACAGATATTCATTTTCAACTGAAGTTTTTTTATATAATTTAATCCATAACAATTTTGTCATTGAACCCATTAATGTAAACAAGTGGACATACAAAACCCTAATTCGATCTAGTAAGCCTAACTATTAAACAACTTCAGAAGATATAAAATGTATAAGGTGTGAACTTGTCACATCATCGTAGAGCAATACTGTCCCATTTCCTTAAACAAGGCCAACAACATCATCAAGTGTTAACATTACCATACCAGACTGGTCACTATTATCACATCACTGGGGATAATAATCCCTTATCACATCACTAGATGATATAACCTCACACTAGGCATCAAGCCTACACTAGGTCATAAGAGCATATTATTCATGTAATTCACTATTGTCTCATCAGGCCTCCTTATGCATATAAGCATCACCTAAGTATCATTACATATACCATGGCAATCATTATCTATGAGAACCATACATCATGCCTCGTCGGGCATTTAAGCATCACATGTGTCATATCACATATATACCATAGAAATCATTAGCTTTGATAATCATTTTACCTGCAAAATCAACATTATACACATAGAGAGAATACTCATTGTTATCTCATCATATTATATACTTTAGGTAATGTAAGCAATGCCTTATATGTCCCTTCAAGTTAGGGTTAGGGATTCATGATTAGCCACACAAGGTTCCATGATACTATTTTATTACCAATCTCTACTTTCCTTACCTCCCATAAGTTTGGAGTATATTAGGGTTAAGCACTAGAAATTTATATCTAAATGTGCACATTCACATATTTACAATTATAGTACACTTAATCAAGGCTCATGGCCATCATTTAGTATCATTTAATCATCTTCATAGCATTCATATAATATGACTCTTAATCATCCTACAAGGTTAGAGCTAGACTAGTAAGAGAGATAAAATATGTTCACATGTTATTCATATATGCACATTTAACATGTATATGATACCCTAGAATTAGAGTTAGGGTTCACTCACATAGCCATCTACAGTTTACTTCATGATTATAACACCAAACCCTAATTGAGTCGCTTCCACCTTCTTGAAGCATATTAGGGTTAAAGAAAATGATTTGGGTTTAACACCATTAGTTGAACATAAGTTGGTCATGATGTTTACAACACAATGTATCATCATTATGTATATTTGTACATGTACCATATCATTATGCCATGCACGTGTCACAACCATGCTTCATATAAATATATCAACCATGCACCAACATAGTATTGAGACCTACTATCAACATGGTGTCTCATCATTTTATGACACTTGTATTACTGCATCTTTAAAGTTATTAACAATGTCACATCACCATGGGATATCAACCCCTTAATCTTATCTCAAGAGAATTTCACCTCAGATTGTGCTCAAAGCACTTACTAGGTTATTAGACTTCATCCCTATAATTCTTGTACCAATGTTAACACATTAAATATTAGAAATGCTCATAATCACCACCTTGTATTTTACAATGGTCACCATAACACTTACATAGATAAACCATTCGTCTTGCCTACAAGTGTATATGTTAGAACCCCAATTTTTGGGTTCAATTGGTGAGAAATGTAATTTCTCATATTAAAGATATTTGAACAAATAATGATATAATTTGCTTCAAATAAATGAATTTCGTTTAAAATAGACTTGTTGTTTGATTTGTGGGTTTTATTGGCTATTGGGCCCAATAATAAGGAAATAACAAAGAAAATTCAATTAGTGAATGAATAATTGAATAATTGATAAAAGAAATATGTGGAAACCTCTAGAAGGCAAATCCAAAGAGGATTTTGTGCCTCTTGGGTTCCTTGGGTTCCAAGGAGTACAAAGTTGCATAAAGAAAGCAATAAGAAAATAAAAGATTAATTAAGTATTTCTTTATTAAGAAAGAAATTGGAAATAATGTTAATATGTGGAAAACAAGTGAAACGAGATATAATTGAGTTATCCTTTGTGGAATTTCGTATCCCAAGGATTACTAATGATAAAAGGAATACCAATGAGGAAAATAAAAGAGAAATAAAAAGAAATCCTCAAAAAGAAATATTTTATTGAGAAATAAACAAGATAGTGTGAAATAATGCACAAAGATGCATCTAGAAGGATAATAAATATCCTTGGAAAAGGATTTCAAAATAATGGAGTATATTGAGATCCAAGGAGTCCCAATAAAGAGGAAAGAAAGAGAAAATACTAAAAAGGCAAAATAAGAGGATAATGTAATACATTATTAATGAATTTTGTGTTGTTATTTTTAAAAAAAGGTGGTATTTTCTATTAAAAGGAACCATGATTTTGTGACAAATAACTAAAAGGCAAGTTTAAGGAGAGTAAGAAAGAGGAATTTCGAATTCCTAAATGGCTGTGCAATAAGGAATATCAAGGAAATAAAAGTTAGTGAAGAAAGAGAGAGATGGTTGCTTCACAACCAAGGAAAATGTATTTCCTTTCAAGTTGGGACTTGAGTCCTCATGAGGCACGCCTTAGGGCTACCAACTCCACCCTATATAAAGGGTAGAACCCTGGTTCGAATTCTAAAGGGATCCTACATCTTTCTCTCTCTACTCCATTGCTTCCTTACGTATGAAACCCTAACCATGTGAAGTACCACGTCTATGAAGTGATGAGGGATCAGAGAACGAGTGTGTTTGATGCGGCTTGCTCCCACGACTTCAGGAGGAGCTTTGCCGTCAGTTTCGCACCCTGGATCGGTGGTGGCCGCAGCAGCATGGCTGCAAGGCCGCCGAGTTGTGCAGGCCCGGCCAGCGCGAGCCGACCGCCTTGACCATGGGATAAGAGCGACCCCGGGTGCGTGGGGGAGCTCCGGAGAAGAAGGTGTGCTCCTTGGGGGTCGGCGGACCCTGGAAAGGAGGGAGGGGTGCACGACGTCAGACTGCAGTCGACTGCCGTGACCTGAGACAGAGGTAGAAGAAGATCAGCCCGATTTGACGACTTTACCCCTCCGCGCCATGCATCGCCAGCCACTTACGTGAGGGTAAGAATGTAAATTGGTTATATTTCTTTTAGCGGGTTGCCAATAAACATTAGAGCTGAGGTGTCAATCTGTGATTGGTCAGAATTTGTATATCTTGCAAAAAGTGTAGAATTTGCTAGGAAACTCGGTTTAAAACAAACTTTATATGAATTTTTATCAAAAGAATGCAAGGAATCCATTAAAAATAGTTTTATAGCCTGAATCTGACCATAGTTCGAAAAGTAGTGTAAAGTATCATCTTTAATGAATTAAAAGTTAAGAAACCCTATTTTGATATGATTAATGTGTTTAATAGGGTTTAATGGATCATCAGAGTTGATGTTAACCTGTTAAATGTAAAAAGGTACATTATGTTCAAAAAGGAATAACTTTGCACATGATTAGTCTAATTTAGAGTTTATGTGCTTAAATATGCATGAAATTTGAAAAGGGCATAAAGTTATCATCTTTAGTGTTTTAATTAAAGGAAAACCCTTAGATTTGATGGTAAATGGTCTTAATGACATAATTCAAGTTGATATTAACATGTTGTTAGTAAAAGTGAAAATAGGATCTAAAATATGATCTTTTTATATATATTTGGCTTAATTTAGGGTTTCGTGCATGATTATGCATTAATGAGCTTGAAAACCCTAATTTTGATGAATATGTCTTTTAATTGGTTTAATTGTGTAAATGCATGAATAAAATAGAGATGTGATGATCCTAAGCCAATTTGAGCATAAAAGATCCTTAATGTGGATAATTTGAGTAATTAGGGTTTTTATGAGTGGAAAAGTTGTTTTAGGGTTTGTTAACTTAAAAAGGATAAAGTTTGAGAAATTGATTTAAGAAACCCTAATGCATCCTAATGAGACTTAGAAAACTTAGAAAGGTGTCCCAAGTTAATAAGGAGTTGTTTGGGATATGCTTGTGACAATTAGACATTATACATGTTTTCAGGATCAATGTTTGCTTGATTGATTGATTGGCTTGCTTGATTGGACATCTAGTTGGATTTGGATAAATTTTTGCTTGAGATCTCCAAGACAGGTATGTGGTTACGATTATGAATAACCGCTATAGTTTCCCGATGGATTCCCAGATGTTTAATCGCATTGAATGCAACTAAACTGTTTGGATGTTCATATTACAATTATAAAGTGAATATGACTATCACATAATGTATATGCCTACAAACTCAGATCCTGGTTCTCTCTGTGGCATTATAGCTAACCTAGTACATGGTTGTCTATGGGTAGGTCCATCAGGTTAGAGAAAGGCCTAGTACATGGCTACCTATTGGGTAGGTCCATCAGGTCTATGGATGACCTAGTACATGGCTACCTATTGGGTAGGTCCATCAGGTCTATGGTTGACTTATTACATGGCTACCATTGAGGTAGGAGCATCAAGTCACAATGAGTTAGATATTGGGATATCTTCGGATAGTGCCATGCGACTCTATTACCTAAAAGAGAGGTGATATCCATGTCCACTGCAGGGACAGCCCAGAGTTCGAGAATATGTATGGATTGAGTTGTATGGTTTAAAATGTAATCTTAATTGTTAAATGATTAATTGAATGATTATATTGTTAACATAGTTGAACATTATCTGTTTCCTCCATATACCAGCTTCGGCTGACCGACGTTTTGTTTGTCGGCATTTTAGGTACAATGAAAAGAACAAACAGTAAAGAGGCACATGTGGTACTAAATGAGAATTAAAGTGCAAAGGAGGATTAGATAGATTAGTATTTGTGTGGATAGAGGTTTAGAGATCCAAGTTTTCAAAAAGGTATGCAAAAATTTTATTACCATATTTCCATATAGTTTGTTAGAATTTAATAATTGTTTATGGTTATATGTCGAACCTTTATTCCGGAAGTCATGGGTGCGGCTTCGACCTCTCGGTCTCCCTTAATTGGGGGTTATCGGGAGGTGGGGTCGTAACATTTGGTATCAGAGCTTAGGTTCCTTAGTTAACCATTAATAATTATTAAATTTTACAAACTCCATATAACCCAAGGGAGTTATTAGAGGAGTATCCGAAAGACGGAGGTGTCTAGAAAAGGATCACGATTGGGGGCTGGCAAGATTTTCCTCCGCACCACTAGTCGGAATATGAGGACTCCCAGATCCATGTGACTGCCTGGCCAAAGTCTTAGGGTATGAATCAAAATAAGATACCTTTAGGACTTCTCATCTTATTCATCCCTTCTCATCATGAAATTCTGATAAGGACCTAAAGGATTAGGGTTTTCTTTCTTCTCCTCACCCTCTTGAGGTATGGGTAAGGCTAATAAGGTTTAAGAAATCCTCCACCAAATTAATGAAAGGCATGTAAATAAGATGTCATGGACATAAGCTTAATAGATTAAGCGCAAACTAAAGAATAGATACATGCTTAGGTCGTATGACATAAGTTGTCATGTCCTCAGAAGAGACCTGAGGCTAGACCTTCTTGTCAGGAGGATAAGTTATTCTTAGAGATAGAGATCTCCATTGCAAGTAGAGACCTAACACATCCTATGAGGATGATGCTAACCCTAACCCTAAGTGAAGGTTAGAGAGAGATGAGTTGGACCAGGTGTTTGAAAGGACATGCCTTTGGGATGCCATATGATCCATGGGTGACCTAGCACCTTTTGGAAACCCAACCCTGGGAAAGGTAGTGCATGTTAGGGTAAAGGATAGCCCTTAGATGATGATGTTAGTGAAGGGCCTTAGAGATCATATGGGCTTGTGCAAGTAGGGCATAGCTGGCACCTATGGCACGTCATAGTGCTGACAGTAGGATGAAACCCTGGATAAGGAATCATGATGGAGCATAAAGGGTTATCTTGAGCAACCATAAATTCGAACCTAGGCTTCACCCATGTAGAGCATGCCATTGAGGTTGATCCTTCATTAAGAAAGGACCTCTAATGGTGAGGTTGGATGTGGGGTTAGCTCTAGAGAGAGCAGGAATCTCAGCAAGGAGGTAGGAAGCCTAAAACCCTAAACAATGGATGATAGTGGTTGCCTCATGATCGATCCCTGAAAGTTGATGATATCTTGGTTGCCTTTAGAGGTACCAACCCTAGAGAATGAAGATGAAGCATCTGGTGCCTATGTGCCTATAGTATAGGTGTTTACCTTCTGAGGTAGGAAGAAGAGTTCCTTAGACCTAGAGAGGTTTAGTGAACAGGTTACGAGGCCTTGTACCTTGTTGGTTGTCCTTAAGGAGGATCCAACTCTAAGTGTTGCTCGAGTTGAAGGATGACAAGAAGTGCATGTCATGCCTCTTGCATGCTTGGTTCGTGGTTAAGAGATGGGGCATGCAGTTGAACACCTACAAGTAAACCTAGGGTTCCCAGGCTTAAGAGGGGAAGTGGTGTACCTAAGGCTCATGATGAGAAGTTGAGTTCCTATAGAATCGAGCATGGTACTCCTCATGTATAGAGGAAAAAGGGGAAGCCCCTTAAGTTTAAGGTTGATGTGTTCCTATAGAAGTTGAGTTCCTTAGAACCCCTCATAACTAGGTTGATGACAAAGGGAAAGTTTGATCTTGATCCAACATCGAGGAAAGAAGGATAAGTATGACCTAGCATGGTATGGTAAGTGATCTGCTTGTGCCTTAATGGTTTTCTAGGCTCGTGGGGATGTAAACCCTATACCGAAGAGCTTTTGTGACCTTAGAGATAGTTTTCCTCCCATCTTGGGAGAGGGACCCCTTTGGAAGGGTGTATATCAGTTTTATTGGTTCAAGGTAACCTAAAGAGGTCTCATAGGATCTTGAGAAGCTAAGTGAAAGGTACATGGTATGAGAATGAATCTACAGACCCATAGATATCCATCTCTATAGCATGTGAATGTATTACCATGGAGGTAACCAGTATGGGGCTTGACCAAGGTAGGCAGGTTGCCATGATGCCTATGAACAGATGAGAGCCAGCCCATGAATGCAGAAAGAGAGATGATGAAGACTTGGGTAAGGTTCTAAGTGAACATGTACTGTTATGGAGAATCCTAAGTCTATCCTAAGGTCAGGTAGGGATAAGACTGATGAAAGTAGGAGTTGCCTAATTCCCTAGTTGCACACGACTATAGGGTCGGGAGGTAACAACTATCATTGTCGGAGGGCCATGGGTTAGGAGATTGATCACCTTCATGAACTCATGGGATCCAAAGGGCAGATGAGTCGGGCACTCTCTTGATGCACAAGGGAAGAGGGATGACCCCAAAAAGAGTCGGTACCCTACAGACCTAGAGGAGATGACCAAGGATATAGACCTTAGTAGGTTCAAGACTAGTTTGATATCATGATGTCTGTGATGTAAAGACATATGTGGCACATAAAGGTGTATTGGCAAGGTGGGATGTACCATCTCTACTCTTGGAACAGGAAGAACTCTATATTTGGACTGTAGCCAAATGCTTAGTTCCTCTTGTTATGGGGGTGAGAGATAGGACATTATGCATGTCATACACCAAGGATAAGATATGATGTAGGTTGGAACGTTGCTACGAGAAATGGGGAGAGAGAAGATATCTACCCTGGTAAAGTGAATGATACATGGATGGTTTGTAAACACTAAGAGGAATGAGGTAGTCCCCTTATGAGGATGTTTTTATCATGAGCTATGTGGAACTTATAAGTTATACTAGGCTGAGTTTGATCACCATGATGATGGAATCAGAGAGTGTTCTTATGAAGATAAACATATAGTTTGAGGTGACATGATAAGTGAAATACATGGAAGTGTAATGTTACCTAATACCTAAGGATGTGAAGTGGTAATGGCTGCTCTGGTTGAGATACATCTGACTTGTTTGACTAGAAGCTAGAAAGGGTTGATTGGCTAACCTTAAGTTCGAAAAGGAGAGGTGTTTGGATAACACTCAGATATAACAAGATACATTGAAAAGTTATGGTTGTTTGGTTAGCCAATCTAGTCCTGGATGCAATGAAAGGATGGTGGTAAAACCTCAGATGTACTTCTTTGGAAGAGAAGGTGATGAAACCCCGACTAGAGTGGTTTAGGGTTTCGAAGGAATCGATCTTGAAAGAATCATGACATATAGGAAATCATGATACACCATGGAAAATGGCAATAGCACTTTAGATGCTTAAGATGAAGTTGCATGTGGTTTATGACCATGCAAGCCAGGAGGTAAAGGACGAACCCCAGTAACCCAGTGTATCGATATAGAGGACAAAAGAATCTATGAGAGGGAATGAGAGCTCAACACTATGGATGTTGTGATAGGTCTTCCCTGGGTCAAAGAAGGTCGGGATACAATATGGGTTATGGTAGATCGCCTTACCTAGATGACATAAGAAAGAAAGAGTTTTGTCAAGGGACAGATCTAGTTGAACTACCCATGAGAGAGATGGTTCGACTACACCATGAAGCGAGTTCAAAGGTTCTTGAGTTTGACCTAAAGGTTCACTTCCATAAAGTGGAAGTAGGTACATGAAGAACTTAATGTTAGTATAGTTTATCACCCCTAACTATGGTTAGTATGATCCAGACTAAAGGGTCTGATGAGGGCATGTGTGCTCGTTCAGGGTGATATCTAGCGATAGTTCTTGTCCAAGGAAAGATGTGACAATGACCACCATAGCCAATATCGGGTTTTGTATGAAGCTCTGTAAGGGAGGTTGTGTCGGTCACCACTTCAGTAAGGTGATATTGGTGAAAGGACCACATGATGGTTACAAAAGTACTACATGATGGTTAGTAAAAGGG
Organism: Alisma plantago-aquatica; assembly: GCA_963693085.1. NCBI lineage: Eukaryota > Viridiplantae > Streptophyta > Magnoliopsida > Alismatales > Alismataceae > Alisma > Alisma plantago-aquatica. Next base: position 256,875,658 of record OY856415.1, on the reverse strand, counting down.
ACCCCAGTGCATGTAGATGAAGTCACTTTGATTGTGCAAGGGCTGAAAGGAGCCTAGAGACGATGAGAGTCGTGAGCAGATGCAAAGTAGACTGACATACAAGTTACTGTGGGAGAAAATGTGACGTGAAAATCCGACCCCTCTAAGTTATAACTAAGAGAGCCGAGTCCCTGATACATGGGTCCATTAGAGATGGATGGGTGGAGAAGGTTAGGTTTGACCCTACCCCTCAGGATAGAGTAATGGGAGATGTTTTCCATATGTCCAATTTAGAGCACTATGCGAGGTACCCCGACCATGTGCTGAGCAATGAACCTAGTGAGCCCCAAGGGAGGATGAAATGGCCTGAGTCACCTGTGTAGTTTATAGACGCTAGGATGAAAGAACTCGGAGAAAAGAATATGCGATGATAAAGGTTCTTTGGAAACGCCATGAGTACGGTAAAGCCACATTGGGGCCAATGATGGACATGGAAAAGTGTTATCCTGAATTGTTTGTTTGCTTGCCTGAATTTTGAGGACAAAATTCCTATAAGAGGGGAAGGATGTTATAACCCCAATTTTTGGGTTCAATTGGTGAGAAATGTAATTTCTCATATTAAAGATATTTGAACAAATAATGATATAATTTGCTTCAAATAAATGGATTTCGTTTAAAATAGCCTTGTTGTTTGATTTGTGGGCTTTATTGGCTATTGGGCCCAATAACAAGGAAATAACAAAGAAAATTCAATTAGTGGATGAATAATTGAATAATTGATAAAAGAAATATGTGGAAACCTCTAGAAGGCAAATCCAAAGAGGATTTCGTGCCTCTTGGGTTCCTTGGTTCCAAGGAGTACAAAGTTGCATAAAGAAAGCAATAAGAAAAGAAAAGATTAATTAAGTATTTCTTTATTAAGAAAGAAATTGGAAATAATGTTAATATGTGGAAAATAAGTGAAAAGAGATATAATTGAGTTATCCTTTGTGGAATTTCGTATCCAAAGGTTTACTAATGATAAAAGGAATACCAATGAGGAAAATAAAAGAGAAATAAAAAGAAATCCTCAAAAAGAAATATTTTAATGAGAAATAAACAAGATAGTGTGAAATAATGCACAAAGATGCATCTAGAAGGATAATAATTATCCTTGGAAAAGGATTTCGAAATAATGGAGTATATTGGGATCCAAGGAGTCCCAATAAAGAGGAAAGAAAGAGAAAATACTAAAAAGGCAAAATAAGAGGATAATGTAATACATTATTAATGAATTTTGTGTTGTTTTTGTTTAAAAGGTGGTATTTTCTATTAAAAGGAACCATGATTTTGTGACAAATAACTAAAAGGCAAGTTTAAGGAGAGTAAGAAAGAGGAATTTCGAATTCCTAAATGTCCGTGCAACAAGGAATATCAAGGAAATAAAAGTTAGTGAAGAAAGAGAGAGATGGTTGCTTCACAACCAAGGAAAATGTATTTCCTTTCAAGTTGGGACTTGAGTCCTCATGAGGCACGCCTTAAGGCTACCAACTCCACCCTATATAAAGGGTAGAACCCTGGTTTGAGTTCTAAAGGGATCCTACATCTTTCTCTCTCTACTCCATTGCTTCCTTACGTATGAAACCCTATCCATGTGAAGTGTCACATCTATGAAGTGATGAGGGACCAGAGGACGAGTGTGTTTGATGCGGCTTGCTCCCACGACTTCAGGAGGAGCTTTGCCGTCAGTTTCGCACCCTGGATCGGTGGTGGCCGCAGCAGCATGGCTGCAAGGCCGCCGAGTTGTGCAGGCCCGGCCAGCGTGAGTCGGCCGCCTTGACCATGGGATAAGAGCAACCCCGGGTGCGTGGGGGAGCTCCGGAGAAGAAGGTGTGCTCCCTGGGGGTCGGCGGACCCTGGAAAGGAGGGAGGGGCGTGCTGCGTCGGACTACAGTCGACGGTCGTGACCTGAGACAGAGGTAGAAGAAGATCAGCCTGATTTGACGACTTTACCCCTCCACGCCATGCATCGCCAGCCACTTACGTGAGGGTAAGAATGTAAATTGGTTATATTTCTTTTAGCGGGTTGCCAATAAACATTAAAGTTGAGGTGTCAATCTGCGATTGGTCAGAATTTGTATATCTTGCAAAAAGTGTAGAATTTGCTAGGAAACTCGGTTTAAAACGAACTTTATATGAATTTTTATCAGAAGAACGCAAGGAATCCATTAAAAATAGTTTTATAGCCTGAATCTGACCATAGTTTGAAAAGTAGTGTAAAGTATCATCTTTAATGAATTAAAAGTTAAGAAACCCTATTTTGATATGATTAATGTGTTTAATAGGGTTTAATGGATCATTAGAGTTGATGTTAACCTGTTAAATGTAAAAAGGTACATTATGTTCAAAAAAGAATAACTTTGCATATGATTAGTCTAATTTAGAGTTTATGTGCTTAAATATGCATGAAATTTGAAAAGGGCATAAAGTTATCATCTTCAGTGTTTTAATTAAAGGAAAACCCTTAGATTTGATGGTAAATGGTCTTAATGACATAATTCAAGTTGATATTAACATGTTGTTAATAAAAGTGAAAATAGGATTTAAAATATGGTCTTTTTATATATATTTGGCTTAATTTAGGGTTTCGTGCATGATTATGCATTAATGAGCTTGAAAACCCTAATTTTGATGAATATGTCTTTTAATTGGTTTAACTGTGTAAATCCACGAATAAAATAGAGATGTGATGATCCTAAGCCAATTTGAGCATAAAAGATCCTTAATGTGGATAATTTGAGTAATTAGGGTTTTTATGAGTGGAAAAGTTGTTTTAGGGTTTGTTAACTTAAAAAGGATAAAGTTTGAGAAATTGATTTAAGAAACCCTAATGCATCCTAATGAGACTTAGAAACCTTAGAAAGGTGTCCCAAGTCAATAAGGAGTTGTTTGGGATATGCTTGTGACAATTAGACATTATACATGTTTTCAGGATCAATGTTTGCTTGATTGATTGATTGGCTTGCTTGATTGGACATCTAGTTGGATTTGGATAAATTGTTGCTTGAGATCTCCAAGACATGTATGTGGTTACGATTATGAATAACCGCTATAGTTTCCCGATGGATTCCCGGATGTTTAATCGCATTGAATGCAACTAAACTGTTTGGATGTTCATATTGCAATTATAAAGTGAATATGACTATCACATAATGTATATGCCTACAAACTCAGATCCTGGTTCTCTCTGTGGCATTATAGCTAACCTAGTACATGGTTGCCTATGGGTAGGTCCACCAGGTTAGAGAAAGGCCTAGTATATGGCTACCTATTGGGTAGGTCCATCAGGTCTATGGATGACCTTGTACATGGCTACCTATTGGGTAGGTCCATCAGGTCTATGGTTGACTTAGTACATGGCTACCATTGAGGTAGGACCATCAAGTCACAATGAGTTAGATATTGGGCTATCTTCGGATAGTGCCATGCAACTCTATTACCTAAAAGAGAGGTGATATCCATGTCCACTGCAGGGACAACCCAGAGTTAGATAATATGTATGGATTGAGTTGTATGGTTTAAAATATAATCTAGATTGTTAAATGATTAATTTAATGATTATATTGTTAACATAGTTGAACATTATCTGTATTCTCCACATACCAGCTTCGGCTGACCGATGTTTTGTTTGTCGGCATTTTAGGTACAATGAAAAGAACAAATAGTGTAGAGGCACATGTGGTACTAAATGAGAATTAAAGTGCAAAGGAGGATTAGATAGATTAGTATCTGTGTGGATAGAGGTTTAGAGATCCAAGTTTTCAAAAAGGTATGCAAAAAATTTATTACCAAATTTCGATATATTCTGTTAGAATTTAATAATTGTTTATGGTTATAAGTCGAACCTTTGATCCGGAAGTCATGGGTGCGGCTTCGACCTCTCAGTCTCCCTTAATTGGGGGTTATCGGGAGGTGGGGTCATGACAGTATAGTTACATAAACATGAGAGAGAAAACACTAACATGGGATACAATATTGAAGTAGAGTGAGCACATGCATCACATGGTCACATGATTAGTGTTTGGGTTTGTACTTAACCAGTTAGGGTTACATAACTTCATTCAACCTCTAAACCCTAATTCCAACATCTCCCATGTGTTTGGAGAATACTAGGATTATACATCATCATTGTATTCAACTATGTGCATCAACCTTACTCACTGGCATAACCATAATGTAGTAACCTGCAACGCATGCAAGATGTGACACTACCTACAACACGTGCAAGGTTTGTGTCGCTACCCGTGATGCGTGCAACACCTCACTTTCCCGCAACACGTGCAACACATGTTGTGCCTGTGACACTCACCTTGCTTACTCGCCCGTGGTGCGCGCAAAACATATGTCGCACCCACAACGCACATAGGACCTCACTCGCCTGCAACACGTGTAGTGCAACCTTGCTCGCGACCATCATAGCCCATGCCACTTCCTTGAGTATACTAGCTGCACAACCATCCTAACATAACATCACGACCATGTAGCTCCAAGGAGTGTCACTACTGTGCAACTCTAAGGAGTGTCACAGTCGTGAAACTCCAAGGAGTTTCGTGACCATAACGTTGCAGAACAACACTTCAAGCAGCAATGTTGCGTCAGCCAACAAGGCGTAACGACCATCTCTTAGGGTTACGGGGTGTAGCAGTAAGAACCATCCCTTGAGTGGGTGTTAACCATGATGAAAGGCTAAAGGTTAGTCTTGACCCATCCACAACACCATAGCAGATATGAAATAGGATCAAAACATATGGTAACAGTAGGATGAACCAACGTCAATAGACTATAAACCACCCTAGATCATAGTGGTCATCAATATTGCGATTATTACAAAATTAGATGAATAAGGAAATTAGGGTTTATAATAAAGTAATCTTTTCAAGAATACTACAAGATTAAACCTTAAAGACATATTATTTCCTCTTTCATCAAGAACACATTTTTAACAAAATGAACAACAATATATCATCAAGTCTAAGATTCTAATAACACATGGGAAAAGAGTTATAAAACCCACATGTTTTGAAGAGAAACTTTCTCCTACAATCTCAATCTCTAAAAGCTAAACTCCAACACTTCAGCCAAAGAATCACCTCCAAGAAGAAGAAAAGAAACCATGGTCACCATAGAGTTCAAGAAAAGGGAAAATAGTTCTTGTTTAAACCAAGAAAGAAAAGAGAAAGAGAAAGAGAAAATACCATCCTCTCACTAGTTGCCACCAAGTCAAAACACAACCTATGGCCTTTGTGAAGAAGATACTTCAAAGAAGAACCACCATGGATGATCCACAACCATGGAGGAGGAAGAAGATAATGGGGATTTCAGAAGAGAAATGTGATATAGAAAAGAAGATCACTTACCAAGAGAAGATTCACCAAGGTCCACCATCAAAAGTTGATCCTAGCACAAGATCTTCAACATGCACAAAGGATTGACCACCCTAGGTTCAAGTTCTAATCCTTCTTTCTCCTGAAGCTCCAAGGATGATCTCAAGGTAGAAGAGGAGTATGGGATTGAAAAGATTGCTTGGTTGTGAAGAGAAGGGATTATATACCCAAGGGAGGAGGGAAGTAGAGATTCTTGAGGTGTCAACACATTAGATCACCAAGGGACACGTGCCCTGCAAGGAAATATCCTTTCCTCCACTCACATGCAAAAATGGAAATGTCCATGTTTATCAGAAATGTCCATGTTTATCCAGCATGTGTGTCGCAATCTCTAAGTTCGGTTGGCTTCTTTCTCGGTCGAGACACTTCATCCATCTTTGTTTCGATTGGGACACTTTAGGGTTGAAACCCTAGGTCTCACATGTGCACAAGTCGAGAAACTAGAAGACAAGGTGTTTTGACCCACCTTCACTAAGTTGTCTTGGTTGCACTTGTGCATCCCAAGCATGTGTCTCGATCACGACCCTCACCACAAGTGGTGTAGTGGTCACAACCCTCAACCCTAACTTAGTCACCATGTCAACTAAGTAACCCTAGAAACCATAATATCATTTAATGATGTCACCATATCAATTATGATTCAATCAAGGCACCCCATAGCACCATACTCTCTCTCATGGTTCTAGAGCATAAGAAACACTCTCTATGTGTGACAATTTCAAAGTAGCCCTCACTTTTTGGGTAAATTGCAATATGGTACAAAATATGTACAATATAGTAAGGACAACTCAAACATTATTCGAATTGGTCCCAATTGAGAATGCAAACATGTCACATGATATTAAAACATATAAAAAGATTAAATTAAGGTTTAAGCGTCATGTTACACAAAGAAATTACAATCGATCATAAATCTAGGTCAGGGGTCTTACACAAAGTATAATCTAAAAGTCCAATATAGATCAATTGTCACACCCGCATCCCACGATTACAACCAATCATGAGATTAGGGCATGACTATGAGGATTATACTTAATACAAAGTTCACTCCCTTACTTTTTTCTTCTTCTTTTTCTTTATTTCAATTCAAACTCTTTGTTTTTCTCACATGCAATCACATAAACAAACTTTACAAGAGAATTATACTTTTATTTCTTTAATATGATCTCAACATTAATGATACACATCCATACATTCATTCTGTTTCTCACATTTCAATGCACATACAACATGACAAACAAATACATTCTCTCTTATCAAAGAAACAAAGATACAAGACATCATTTACAACTCTCTCACATCTATACAAGGACGTAGAGTGACAGAGACCGACTGAACTTGACTAATCTCATACTTAACTCGTATGGTAGATCTACTTTGATGCTTTGACCTTCTTCAAGTCCATGTGGTTTCCCTAAAAATTGTGAGTAGAGGGGCGAGCCTACTCACTCAGTGAATGAGTACTTTAAAGAAACAATTTAAAATACTTATATAATTATAGATATATTGCCAAGCAACTGATATCAATTATAACAATAGCAAGCTTTAAAGAGTCTAATCATTAGCAATCATAAATATGATAGGATACTCTAGATATCTACAAGAGTGAATCAATATATGAACATGCTTGATTAATCTCAAAGAGAGCTAATAACTCAGAAACAACAAAGAATAATTGAATAACTGTGCACACTTGTTTAACCTCTCATTCATCTTATTATGCCATGAACCCACATGAGGTGTACCACAACATGTGAAAGAATTGCAGCAAGATACGATCTCACTATACAAGGCTGACAAGCATGCTTGGGTTCCTAAGCCTATGTCTTGAGTAAGACCCCATCTGCAACGGGCCTCGGTATGTCTGCCTCTCGGTGGCTAATACAAGTGGATGGATATCTCAGACTCCACCTATCAACCTGGGTACTCATGCGGTGAGTCAAAGCCCTCAAGCTTATTGTGCATCAGTGGACCTACTAACCACTGATTATTCAACAAGTAACACAGGTACCACCAGCATCCCCGGTTGGTGTTGGGTACCACACAACTGTAAGGAGTCTACCCTACTCATCCAGACCCCCGCACCCTACTGGTGCACTCCAGCTTACCTCGATCTGGACTACCTCAAATCGGGAAGTCATTTCCTCCTCACGATGGAGGCCTCATCATGTGAGGATTCTACAGTATTTAGGGCATCTACATTTCTAATTCACTCTTTAAATTCACAATTCAATCATCACATCAATGAATCTTTGTTCATCTTTGTAAACTTTTCATTTCATAAACCATATGAACATGTACCACAACTGAACTGTTAAGCATCATCACATCTCAAGTTTAGAAACATTGAAATCACAACACTTGTTTCACTAAACACCCTATCATTAGGCTTTCATTTACCTCATTCACTTATCACATATCTTGCATAAGGATTGAATACATCATAACATCATTCAATAAGGATTGCTTTCAGCAGTTCACTTATAATCAAATATATATATGAAACCATGTAATGAACTGAACTAGGGTTTCCACACTCCTTACTGATATATCAAGAAAACATTGATATCATCAAATGGAATGCAAGATCTTATCTGACATATATGTAATACACATATAAATAAAACATCCATTCGTAAGGAAGGAGATTCAACTAGGCAAACTTCTTTATTCAATTGTACAATAATTTCAGTCGTAGCCAAAAATCCTACTTTTCAGTATAATCGTGTAACCTCTACAATCAATTTAAGAATTCTCATTTAGATGGATTGCGCTCATTTCTAATCTGATTTCATAATCTGAAATTCATCACAACAGAGGAATAATCCATATCAAATCATCTTGCAAAAGCTAGATCAAATCGACCATTTAAGGTTGTACTTGCATACTAATCAATTGAAAATTATTAATTATTTAATTGATTTTCGTGCAATCTACTATTTAAAGGAAGTACCCACTCACCCTAAAGTTTGGAAACACCCTAAAAATGTAGCCCATCTTTGAAGATCTCGAGTCCATATCAAGATCCTAGTAAAATCTGTGATTTCTTCTTCCTTTCAACCCTAAACGGGGCTTGTTGTAGGTAGAAGACGAGATTAGAGGTTAAACCAAACCTCCAAATCACCGGATCAAGGGTTTTGATCTAGGGGAAGTGAAGAGAAGGAGGAATCCATGGTTAAAACTACTTACCAAGTTGAATATATAGCAACCGCTTTTGATTTCTGATGTTCTTCACGTTCTTCCCCAAATATTGCCCTAAAAATCTCCCTTCAGGTCGCCCCCTCAGAGCAAGATATCTGGAATGATAGAGGATTGAATTGTGGTTCCAACACACTTTGTTTCGTTGAAAAGGGATAAGTATTGCTCGAGGTATGATCATTTTACGATTGGATGTCCTTGGTGGCGTCGGTCGCGGTCGCGGTGTCGACGCAACGTCGGTCGTGGTCCAAGCACCGTGGGTCACAGTGTCGATGCAGCGTCATGGTCATGGTGTCAACACAGTATCAGTTGCAGTTCTAGCATCACGGGTCGCAGTGTCGACACATTGTCGCGGTCACGGTGTCGAAGCAGCCTCGGTCGCGGTGCTATGTATATGTTTACTAAAAAGGGCATAACTCACTCATTTTAACTCTGATTTGGTTCATTATTTTTTTGTTGGATTCATAATTAAATTATCTACAATACTAAGACATTGTTTTGATAATATTATCAAATGAAAAATCATTTATTAATTATTTCCTCTAATGTCATTAACTCTCTTCTTGCACACATGAATGGGTTAATGCTATATTAACCCCGACTCGGATCTTTATAGTATGCTTAAATCATGATTATGAGTTGCCAAAACAAGTATTTAAGGTTACCAAAGTTAATACAAAGTATAACATAGAATATTACTAACAAAACATGATAAGCATTAAGATTATCTTAAATCTCTTGGATTACCAACATAGCTAGAAACTGGTTGTAACAATTCTCCCCCTATAATAAAAATTTTGACTCAGAATTTCTAAAAGAGGAAAATATACTTGTTAAAAATCTTCAATTCTACTTTCCAAGTAGCTTCTTCTACACTGTGATTCCTCCAAAGAACCTTTACTAGGGGTATCTCTCTCTTTTTAAGCTTTCAGATTCTACAGTCTAGAGTTTTATTTTCAACATTAAGTCATTTGTTCCTCTTCAAATCACAACTTTTAAAAGATATAAAATGTGTGAAACATAATTTCTTATCTCATTTTCACATGGTGCTATTCACTTTCCATTCATGATACCACACTAGTCATCATAGTATCATAAGATATACATCCTTTTCACAATATCACAATGTATCAACCCTTATTAATAGAGGATTACACCTCATCTAGGGCTCAACCACACCCAAAGGTCATTAAGACCATTGACCGGCCTAAATTGTACGTCCAAAAGGAGTGGATTCAGAGTAGTCAGACTTTTAAAGAGACAACCTGACTCTCAGTCCCCCACAACGATAAACAGGGTCTGATGTAGCGATCGGGGTCGAACACAGGGACAAGGTTGGCCGTGCTAAGAATGTGGAATCAAACACTCTTATACTCCAGTCGAAAAAGGGGATAAATAGATATTCCCTAAGGAATGGTAGCACATAAACAAGAATAGGAAAACAAAAGGGAGCAAAAGAAATAAACTATAAACAAGTATATGGGGAAAACCCGGGTTGGGGTTCACCAACTAAAGCACCTCACCAACATGTAACACTATCTCTCTCTCTTGCATACTCATATCAAGATTACAAGCAACCATTCAAACATCTATTCCACTCTCTTGAGATGAGGATAGATCTAAGTCTAAAAGAAGCCTCTCTCTCGAGATGACAACTCAAAAACCTCACAGTAAAACACATGGTTAGAGCCTTAGCATTCCAACACTCTCGTGCATTCATACCACTCCATGACACTGGATAAAAGTGACATTACTCTCTCGAGATATCAACAATCAAACATCACAGGATGGTATCTAAGCATACAAGTGAAGCATTAAAACATGTGCATGGAGATAATCTTGTTAAGAATATGTATATTCAAAAGAAAGAGACAATATACATGTTGGGAGAGCCTTACTGGCTACTCCCAACCCAATTTAAGGCGTTTAGCCGCTCATGTTTGTGGATGACATGACGACGTTAAAATGAGACAGATCTATGAGATACCACGAAGGGGGAAAGGGAGTACAACAGGATGAAATGATAGATCTGGAAGAGAATAAACGTGATACAACACACTACTTCTTTAGATATGGATCTACCACGCGCGTGGACGGTCTTCTCCTTTTGGAGAAGGGGTGGGAATCCATCTTCTCTCTCCTCAGCTTCTGCCCCTAGAGATCCAAGACTGATGTATGGATGGTCAGAGACGAGTCTGGAACGCAACAGCACTTCGTGGCCTCAGGTGCTGATCTCTAATGTGATGTCTTGATAAGACAGATGAGTGTGCTATTTACAGGCACACTCCACCAACTTAGACCACAGTCGCAGTCTTTTGGTGATAACTGCAGTCACAGTTTTCTTATTAAGTGAGGGTAAGACCGCGACCACAGTCTCTGCCTTATTCCTCTCTGGTCACAATCTAGCTTGGTCGCGGTCCTCCTATCACCGCAGTTGCAATTCTTATCATAGTCGTGGTCCTCCTATCACCGCGGTTGCAATTCTTGTCATAGCCGCAATCACGGTCTTTGAAGTACCATGGTCACGGTCTCTAGAATATCGTGGCCGCGGTCTCTAGATAACCACAGTCACGATGTTTTCTCTTATTGCCTGATGATTGAGGTCTCTGGGGTACTCTGGAACCGCGGATGCAGTTGAGAGATAAGTGGACTGCAGTCGAGGTCCTTAAAACTGTCACATGCGCTGCGTATGTTCCTGAAAACATGTAAGTGAGGCTTTAGTCAAGAAGACGGAAAAACTATGTGAAAAACTAACGAAAGTTATACTAAAAGAGGTGTAATATATATACAGAAAGTACATAAAGTAGAGTGTTATCAACTCCCCCAAACTTAGAATCAAGCATGTTTTCAGTCTAGGTGTAGGTTTGGGAACTCAGAGAGAGAAAGAATGAATGATCTTAAAAGACAACATAATAGCATGACTGACATATCTCATCCTTGCATCAAGACTGTTGTTGTATGTATTCAATCCCTTAGGTCTCAATCTTCCCCCTATTATCGGAGTTGCATAACCTCATTTTATCTGTCATAACCTTCTATTGTAAAAGGCTTCTCCTTCTCAACTTATCACCCCCTCTCTTAGGTAATGACCGTACTAATGCCAGATCTTTTTCGAGGGGTAGCTTTCACACCACTTCTTTATTTTACAACTGGCCCTATGATAATGTGTTCGGATAGGCTTAAGGATTTTAGGTGTTTTCCTCTTCACCCTGAACTCCTCACCCACAACTATTGTAAGAACAATGTTGCCCCTTTTTGGGCTTCTGATTTTAAGTCAGGTGGTTTTGTGAGATTCCATTCAGAATTGGAGGTGTGTAAGCTTGGCTTCAAGATTCCACTTACGGGCACGACATATCTACATTCATGAGTGCAGCAATATACCGGCCGTGCAAAAACTTTTGGCATCTTTTTGGGCACAACTCTCATATGTTTTTCTTTATTTATTTTTGGATTTTTGCCTCTCCTTTCAAGTTTGGGTTTGGGGGATTTTACTTGGTCTTCTGAGCGGCCAAGCCTCTTTTAGATAATCTTTGAAGAGGGTAGCTTTTTCCCTTTCTACAGAGATAAGGAATTTCTAGTCAAAAGCATTAGGTGAGGGTGGTTGGTCAAGAGTATGACTAGGTGAAGTTCTCTGGTCTCTGAGGGTTTCATGAGTTAAGGTTGTTACATTTACAATGTCTTATTGCAAGGATGAGATATAGCAGTATTGCTATGACTGTTGTTTTTCATATTCTTCTCTCTCATAGGACTGGAACACTACATTTAGAAAAATTAGCGAGAGAAAGCAAGCTTCTAAAAGGTTAGTTGTAACAAAATTTCAAATTTTCAATTTCAAAATTTTAGGGGCAATTTCAAAAATTTTCAAACTTTTGGCAAATTTTGGCGGTAAAAAGGGGTAAAAGGAAAAAAAGGATGGTAAATGTACCTCTGTAGCCCATTTATTACTCCTCCCCCAAACTTATCCTACACCTCGTCTCGGGGTGTCAAAATTTGAGTAAGATTTATAAACGGGGCTTCTTTATTTGCTTATTTGTTGGGGAATGCCCACTTAGACTCAAGGAGCATGCTTGCGTAGATACCCCTTAGTGCATGATATTGCTCGTAATGAATGTTCTCCACCTTGAAGCCGATAGTGGCAATGGCTACCATCCACGACAGGCAGAAGAACCCACAGTCATTTAATAGGGGTACCTACTGAGGGCTCCTGTGGCAGTATTGAGTCTTCTTGAAGTCCTTGCCTTCTGTGATGATGTACCCTCTACAGTGCTTCCTTATCATCTCTACGATGGCTTCCGCACAGGTATTTGTCTTTTCTTCTATAGGAGACTTTGTTGTTGTCATATTTGTCTTTTTATTGAGAGCGAAGGCTACGTCAGAGCTGTTATATAGAACCACATTCTTTTTCATGAGGTTGACATGCAGCAAAGTCCAGTGGTTGTTGTGAAGAATCGGCAAGAAGATGTGCTCCGACGTGGCTGCTTCAAGTCATCGTTGCAGCAGAAGGGGATTTGAGAGAAAGAGAGCTCGATGTAGAGTACGAACGCCTAGAGTTGTTCTCTCATGCTTGCTTGAAGGAGGAATAGAGAAGGTGTGAAGAGAAATGAATCACAACCCCACCTTTTATAGCTAAATTCGCCCCTCTACCATCACATCGCTACTATTGATGATGTGTTGGTAGTATTGACTTTCATCTCAAATTAGTATGCTTGATGCCATCGATGGTCCTGATCTTATGATGTGATTGACACAAATTGCATATTTTCAGTAGTACAGATGTGGTGTCAATAGTATAGACGTGGTGTTGGGTACCGACGCATCCCATAGATTGGTGGTACCGTCCATATTATGTGAAGAGTCTCGATCATTAGATTGTGCTCCCACAGATCCCATGTCTTCAGGTGTCGATAGTACCAACTCACTTATGTTTTGTCAGTGCTTCCAAATGAGAACTCAGTATTTTGAACATAGAGTGTGCTTTTCGTCGGTACTACTGACTTTTTGGTCGATAGTACTGAGTCCTTATCTATTTTCCCGATCTCATCTCTACAAAAAGTCAGTGCTACTGACTTCGGGGTTGGTATTACCGAGTGACCTTGGAATTTTTTTTGGCCATTCTGTGCCGTCGTCAATACTACCGACTGATCTGTTGATAGTACCGTGCTCCATAATGCTAGTCAGCCTTTTCCCTATGACTCAGTCAGTAGTACCAACTTCTAGGTCAGTATACCGACAAGTACTCAACATGCACATCACATAAGATTGATCAAGGTACCTTTTTAATATCAAAACTAAATAAAATGAAAATTAAAGCTATGAAACTACAATTTGGAATGTAAATAGAAAAATGATGGTTGGGTTGCCTCCCAACATGAACCCTTATTTTATGTCATAGAATCGACGAACCTAAGCTCAAAGATCAATGAGGCTCAATGAGCTTCAACTCTTCCTCCTTGCTAATCACAACTCCCCCAAAGTAGTGCTTAAATTGCTGGCCTTTGATAAGGAATGGCTCAGTCCCATTACTATTCTCCACAACTCCATGAGGGAATGCTTTAATCACCTCAAAGGGTCCACTCCTTACAGACATTAATTTACCAGGATGTAATTTCAACCTAGAATTATATAGAAGAACCTTCTGTCCTGGAGTGAAAACCTTATGAAATATGTGGCGATCATGAATTTGCTTCGTCCTCTCCTTATAGATTCTTGAGCTCTCATAGACATCAAACCTAATCTCATATAACTCATTCAAACCTAACAATCCCTTTTTCTCTACATTGTCCAAGTTGTAGTTTAATTACCTTAGGGCCCACTTAGCCTTATGCTCTATCTCTATAGGTAGGTGACAAGCCCTCCCATAAACAAACCTAAAAGGAGTGATCCCTATAGGTTTTTTATAGGCGGTTCTATATGCCCAAAGAGCATCATTGAGCATCATGATTCAGTTAGTTCTATTGGTTGGAATTGTGTTTGTTAAAATCTTATTGATCTCCCTATTGGATACTTCAAACTGCCCTTAGGTTTGGGGGTGATATGGATTACCTACTCTATGTTTCACTCCATATTTTCTCAAAGTCACCCCAAATTTTATACTGGTGAAATGAGAACCACCATCACCGATCATTAACCTGGGCACCAAAAACCTGCAAAGGTTGTGTTCTTTCACAACAAGTAATATATAAAAATTAGAATTTGAAGACACAAAAGGGCATGTGAAGTCTATGCCCCATAAGTCAAACACCTCAATTTCTTGAAAAACATTCAGAGATCATGCCTTTTTGAAATATTACCTGCCTGTTGACAAGACTCACAATGAGAACATAATTGTATGCATCTTTAAAAACCGCCTGTCGATAGAAACCACATTATAAAACTTTAGCCACAGTCCTAGAACTAGCATGATAACCCCCCTATAGGTACATAATAAAAATGTGCCAAAATACTCTAAAATTTACAATCCAACACACACTTTCTCAGAATACCATCCCTACACTACCGAATCAAGATGGGGTCATCCCATTGGTAATACCATAAGGAGTGGAAGAATCTTTTCTTCTCCTAGTATCCCCAATCTCCTGGAAACTCTCCATATGACAAACAGTTCACTGTGTTTGCGAGCCATGTATCTTTGCTTTTCATAGCAAAGAGCCGCTCATCAGGGAATCTTCCACAATAGGTATATCAATGTCCTTTTCATCCGCCCTTTCAAGCCTAAAAAGGTGATCCGCTACCACATTCTCAATGTCATATTTTCCCTTAATTTATATATCAAATTCCTACAATAATAAGACCCACCTAATCAACCTGGGCTTGGCATCTTTTTTTTTTGCAACAAGCATTTGATGGCTGCATGATCTGTCCACACTATAACCTTAGCCCCTATCAAATATTGATGGAATTTCTCAAAAGTGAAAACAACCGCCAACAACTCCTTTCTAGTTGTTGTATAATTTAATTGGGCATCTAAAGTCTTAGACACATAATAGATGACAATGGGGACTTTATCTCAGAGTGATCGAGAACATCCCCTACCGCCTAATCTAATGCATCACACATCATCTCAAAAGGTTGACTACAATTAGGATCCTGGACAATAGATGCGGAGACCACATTCTCCTTCAACACCTCAAAATATTTCAAACATAGCTCATCAAACTTAAATTCAACATCCTTTTATAATAAGTTGGAGAGTAGTTTAGCAATCTTAGGAAAGTCTTTGATAAAATGGCGATAAAAGCCATCATGTCCTAAGAATATCCTCACTCCCTTCACCAATGACGGTGAAGGTAGTTTGGAGATGACCTCTATTTTGATTGGGTCTACCTCCATTCCTTTATTAGACACCTTGTAGCCCAAGACAATTCCTTCACTCACCATCAATTGACATTTTTCCCAATTCAAAACAAGGTGAGTGTCCTCACATCTTTGCAAGACCTTATCTACATTGTCAAGGCAATCATAAAAGGACTCCCCATACACTGAAAAATCATCCACTAACACTTATAGATGTCGCTATACCATATCATAAAAAATGGCAAGCATGTATCGTTGGAAAGTGGTCGGTGCATTGCAAAGACCAAATGAGATATGACTATACACAAATGTGTCATAAGGACAAGTAAAGGTTGACTTATATTGATCCTGTGGCTTGATGGAAATCTAATTGTATCCCGAATAACCGTTTAGAAAACAAAAACGAGAGCGGTCGACGAGCTGCTCTAAAATCTGGTCAATAAAAGGGAGTGGGAAATGGTCTTCTAAAATGGCAGTGCTCAAATGTCTATAGTCTTTGCATACACGCCACCCGATCACTAGTCTAGTGTAAATCAACTCATCATTGGAAATCTAACACAATAGATATATCAATGTCCTTTTCATCCACCCTTTCAAGCCTAGAAATGTGATCCACCACCACATTCTCGGTGCCATATTTGTCCTTAATTTCTATATCAAATTCCTACAATAATAAGACCCACCTCATCAACCTGGGCTTGTCATCTTTTTTTGTGCAACAAGTATTTGATGGTTGCATGATCTGTCCACACTATAACCTTAGCCCCTATCAAATATTGATGGAATTTCTCAAAAGTGAAAACAACCACCAAAAACTCCTTTTCAGTTGTTGTATAATTTAATTGGGCATCTAAAGTCTTAGAAACATAATAGATGACAATGGGGACTTCATCTTGGTGTTGGCCAAGAACAACCCCTACTAACCTAATGCATCACACATTAGCTCAAAAGGTTTACTACAATCTGGATCCTTGACAACAAATGCAGAGACTGGATTCTCCTTCAACACCTCAAAATATTTCAAACATCAATCATAAAACTTAAATTCAACATTATTTTCCTATAACTTGGAGAACGGTTTAGCAATCTTAGAAAAATATTTGATAAAACGGCAGTAAAATCCAGCATGTCCTAAGAAGATTCTCACTCCTTCACTGGTGATGGTGGAGGTAGTTTGGAGATGACTTCTATTTTGACTGGGTCTACCTCCATTCCTTTATTAGACACCTTGTATCCCAAGACAATTCCCTCACCA
This sequence comes from Alisma plantago-aquatica, assembly GCA_963693085.1. Classification (NCBI taxonomy): domain Eukaryota; kingdom Viridiplantae; phylum Streptophyta; class Magnoliopsida; order Alismatales; family Alismataceae; genus Alisma; species Alisma plantago-aquatica. The sequence goes on along the minus strand of OY856415.1, from coordinate 256,858,510 downwards.
TCATTTGAAATTTTTCCCAATTAAAAATAAGGTGAGTGTCCTTGCATCTTTGCAAGACCTTATCTATATTGTCAAGGTAATCATAAAAGGACTCCCCATATACTGAAAAATCATCCATTAACACTTCCAGATGTCGCTCTACCATATCATAAAAAATGTCAAACATGCATCACTGGAAAGTGGCCGGTGCATTGCAAAGACCAAACGGCATACGACGATACACAAATGTGCCATAAGGATAAGTAATGGTTGACTTCTCTTGATCATGTGGCTTGATGCAAATCTAATTGTATCCTGAATAACTGTCAAGAAAATAAAAATGAGAGCGGCCGGAGATCTGCTCTAAAATCTGGTCGATAAAAGGGAGTGGGAAATGGTCTTCTAAAATGGCGGTGTTCAAACATCTATAGTCTTTGCATACATGCCACCCAATCACTAGTCTAGTGGAAATAAACTCATCATTGGAGTTAGTAGTGATTGTTATTGTAACATACCAAATCTTGGACATTTTATCTTTTGACCCTCTTTCCCATCTTTTCATTTCATTTATATCCTATTTGGTCTTTCAGTTTAATTTTTGGAGAATATGATGGTTTAATGAACATTTTTTCACCTTTTATTCCAATATTTGGGTTTATGCACAAATACCTCAATGAAAGCTTAGTAATGGGGTTAATATGTAAAATGTCCACTTAAGTAATAAAGATAGTAAAATATTTCGTCCTAGAACTTTCTAGTGCTTTTTAGAATATGAAAAAGAAAATAAATCCCAAAATATATATAAAGGAGATGATAAATGTAATAATTGGAGATAATATAGAATATATTGTATAAAAGAGGATAATGAGGAATATGTTGTTTCAAAAAAATCATAAATAGGAAGCCACAAGATAATTTGATAAAAAAATTTGTTTTCTTGACCTAAAAGAAACTTAAAGGCCAAATATCATTTAATTTGGAAGATAAAAGCATATATTAAAGTCTTTATTAAAAGAAAATAGGAGATAAGCCAATAAGGTGAAATAAAATATCTAATGTTCTCAAATTGGAAAACTAACTCCACATTCGTAATCTTCATATCAAAATGAGTATGTGTGTGAATTTTTATTTAATTTGGTCAATGATTAATATTTTATTTTATTCAGGAGAGAGAAAATGACTTAAAGACCCAAAATATCAAATATATGTTGAAAAAAATCAATTAATGCCAAAATAGTGTTCCAAACGTTTAGTATTGCTTATAGGTCAAGGTTTACATTTTTAGAATGTTTCTAGATGCCTCTAATAAATTAAAAGGTTAAATAAGTGATAAAATTTAAATGAATTAAATAAAGTTATTAAGTCTTCAAAAAAATAAAATAATTCCAAATTCGTGTTCTACATGTTAAAATATATATTTGAATGAATTTTGACTCAATTTGGAAAATATTTGATGAGAAGACAAATTTAGGAGAGAGAAAGTGTACAAAACTTTAAACTCATTATTTAAAATAATAAACAACTTCAACAAATGGAAATAATGACAACTTCATATCCAACATATTTAATATAACTTATAGGTGAAGTTTTATTATTTTTGGATAATCATAGTGTCATTAATGAAGGAGGAAAGAGAAAGTGAGTTTTGAATTATTAAGATAATCATAGCTTATACCATATGGCCTAATTGAAAAACCACTAGAGGGGGTGTGAATAGGGTTTTGAATATAATTCAATTATTATTTAACTCAAACAACCACAATTAAAATAGAGAGAAGAAGACAAGGTGTTTAGAGTGGTTCCAACCTTAGCAAATACTAAGGCAGTCAATCCACTACCTGGTTGCTTACCCAATCGGGATTTTGAAAGTATTAATTTTATTACCTCTTCAAGGATTGTACATAAAATACAATACTTTCTTACACCCCTTTGGACAACCTTCACTTTGAAGTAGATGCACCAACTTGAGGCAACCTTCTTGAAGTAACTCCAAGCTCCCCCTTGAAGTAGCCTTCCTCTTTGAAGTAGCCTCCCATTGCACCAGCCTTCTTGAAGTAGTCCAAATCCTCCTTCTTCACCAAGAAGATCACGACCCTCTCCAATCCGCAGCCTCCAACCCTAGGAGTAGCAAGGAGAGTACAAGCAATAAGAGTGAACAAGAAAGGAAAAGGAAATTACACTTAACCTTCGAAGCACAAGGCTTGATTTGCCTATATCAAGCGTGTAGATCTCATAACCAATGTATATGGAAGTGTGATTGTTGTGGATAGGAGATACTAGCCTATAGGACACGAATTTAGAGCAAGGTGAAGAGTAGCCAATTGCAAGTATTGCTCAATTTCTCAAAACAGGTTGCTAGTGCAAGTGTATGCTCAAAGATTGCTCAAGTGTAGAATAAGTGAGTTTAGGTGTCCTAAGGCATGTCCTTTTTATAGAAATGACCTACAAGTGCTTAAGGACGTTCTAGACACTTTCTAGGGGGTTCTAAGTGCTTAACTAGCCGTTAGGTACACTTTTAGTTGCTTTAGCAATGATTAGTTAATTAATTCTGCAAGTGCTGTCAGAACCCATCTCGGTCGACAAATTTTCGACCGAGATACCTACTCGGTCAAGGGTTTGTCGACCGATAGGCTCTCTGGAGCAAGTGTTTGCAACGTTCATCTCCAACTGCCAACTACCTTGTCAACAGTGTCTAACGGCTACCTGGGTCTTTCTCAGTCGAGAAGCTTGTCGACCGAGAGTGTCTCGGTCGAGGATTTTGTCGACCGAGATTGACCCTGTTTCAATGTTTCAATTAAAGTACTAAGTGTGTATGTGAGTGTGCATATGTGACACTATTGAATGGGATGACCTATCTAAGTGTAGTGATTAGTTAGGAAAGATCTAACGCTTGATTTACATGATGTCTAAGTACTTATACATTATATATTTGTACAAGGTTTACAATTGATTACATTCATGAAATAAAAACAATCTAGCATATAGATCTTCCATAATATTTGTCATCCACCTTATTCCTACAACACTCAAGTAGCACGTTAGATCAACAAGAATGAAATGTTTGTCGTTATCAAAACAAAAGGGATTAACTGATGTCCATTTAGTGAACAATCTCCCCCGTTTTGAAGATGACAAACATTTCTAAAATATTAATCAACTAGTCTTTAAGAGAAGTTTAGTTTCATACCTAAAATTTACTTTGTGAATTTCTTCTCTTGTTTATAAAATGTGTGCTTATTATTCCCATGAATTATAGAACATGAAATCCAATTCTTTAGGGAATATAACAACTTTCAATGTAAAGCCAAGAGTTTATGAAACTCATTGATTGAGTTTTGCACAATTACTATGTTTTAAGATTTATTTTTATTTCTCCCCCTTTGTCATTTCAAAAAGATATCCGTTAAAACAGAAAAACTCCCCCTTAATTTGATATCCCATCAAATCTTATGAAAAAGATGTCCATTTAAAAACCAAAAATGATGCGGATAAGAACATTTTTAAGAAGCACAAATATCAAAGAAAACATCTTATACGGGAGTGATAAGCAATTGCTTCTGTATTTTTTTAAATTGGTCTAGTGGAAGCGGTTTTGTAAAAATATCAGCCAATTGATCTTCCGTATCAACATGATGAAGGGAAACATGATTCTTAGAGATATGATCCCGTAAAATATGATGACGGATTTCAATATGTTTAGCACGACTGTGTAAAATAGGATTGTGTGCTAAGTTTATAGCGCTTGTGTTGTCACAAAAGATAGGTGTAGATGAAAGAGTAAAACCATAATCATTTAACACTTGTTTCATATAAAGCACTTGAGCACAACAAGATCCAGCTGCCATATATTCAGCTTCAGTTGTAGAGAGGGCAACCGTGTTTTGTTTCTTGCTAAACCAAGATACTAAAGCTCTTCCTAACAAGAAACAACCACCACTAGTGCTCTTGCGGTCAAGTCGACAACCAGCATAATCAGCATCAGTATAAGCTTTAAAATCCAAGGATTGTCCTTTTGGATACCATAAACCAAAACATGTGGTGCCGGCTAAGTATCAAAGAATCCGTTTAACTGCTTGAAAATGAGAGTACATGGGTTGTGATTGAAATCGAGCACAAAGACCAACGGAAAACATGATGTCCGGTCTAGAAGCGGTTAAGTAAAGCAAACTACCAATCATGGCTCTATATAAGGAATCATCAATAGGTTCCCCATTTTCATCCTTATCAATTTTAATAGAGGTAGCCATAGGAGTAGTAGCATGTTTGCACTGATCCATCCCAAAACGTTTTAAGAGTTCTTTAGTATACTTTTCTTGGCTTATAAAAATCCGGCAGGCGTTTGTTTAATTTGGAAACCAAGAAAGAAAGTTAGTTCACCCATGAGGCTCATTTCAAATTCTTTTTGCATAATGTCACTGAATTATGTGCACAATCATTCATTTGAAGCTCCAAAAATAATGTCATCAACATATATTTGAACAACTAGAAAATCAGATGTATATGTTTTGAAAAATAAAGTAGAATCTGAATTTCCAATAGAAAAACCATTATAAAAAAGATATGTGTTGAGCCTTTCATACTAGTTCCTAGGTGCTTGTTTTAAACCATAAAGTTCTTTCTTAAGTTTATAAACATAGTCACCTTTTTCCAGTATTTCAAAACCAGGTGGTTGGGCAACATACACTTCTTCTTGAATGATTCCGTTTAGAAATGCACTTTTTACATCCATTTGGTAGAGTTTGATGTTTTTATGTGCAACAATAGCTAGTAACATTCTAATAGCTTCAAGTCTTGCTACTGGTGCATACGTTTCATCAAAGTCTATTCCTTCTTGTTGATTATATCCATGTGCTACTAACCGAGCTTTATTTCTTATTACTTCCCCTATCTCATTTAGATTATTCCTAAAAACCCATTTAGTTCCAATGATGGTTTAATCTTGTGGTTTAGTAACTAAATCCCATACATCATTTTTAGTGAATTGGTTTAATTCTTCTTGCATTGCTATTATCTAATAGTCATCTTTAAGAGCTTCAGATACCTTCTTAGGTTCAATAATAGAAACAAAGGCCATGTTTGCAACATCCTTAAAAGAAGAACGAGTTTTGACTTTATCATTAGGATTCCCAATAAGTAATTCTTGAGGATGATCCTTAATGAGTCTAGGTATAGGTTGTGTTTCAGCTTTGTCATTGCTTGTAGTATTTTTCTCACTATCATTGGGTATGGATAAATTTTCGAATTGATGAGTGAGATCAACTATTTCAAGATTTTCTGAATTTGGCTCTTCATGAAAAGAAATATGAATAGATTCCTCAACTTTTCTAGAAATAGTGTTGTAGACTCTAAATGCTTTGCTAGAGGTATAATATCCCAAAAAGAATGCTTTATGTGATTTAGAATCAAACTTATCTCTATCCTCTTTAGTGTTTAAGATATAGCATGTGGATCCAAAGGTATGAAAATAGTCATCTCTAGGTTTCTTAGTATGTATTATTTCATATGGTGTTTTCTTCAAATAGGAGTGAACAGTTACTTTATTTAACACATAGCATGCGGTGTTTACAGCTTCAACCCAAAAAGTTTTAGGTGTGTTATGTTCGAGCATCATAGTCCTAGCCATTTCTTGTAGTGATCGATTTTTCCTTTCAACTATACCATTTTGTTGTGGAGTGCGTGGAGCAGAAAAGTTGTGAGTGTATCCTTGAGATGTGCAAAATTCTTCAAATAAATGATTCTCAAATTCTCCACCATTATCACTTCTAATGGTACATATTTTGTTTTGTAATAGATTTTCAATCTTGGAACAAAATTTTATAAAGACATGAATAGTGTCATATTTGGTTGCAAGAAAATGTACCCATGTACATCTACTATAATCATCAAAAATAACAAAACAATATCTTTTACCACCAATAGTTTGTGTCCTCATAGGTCCAAATAGATCCATATGAATCAATTCTAAGGATCTACAGGTCCTAAGTACATGTTTGGGTTAAAAAGAGGGTTTTGTTTGCTTACCCAAAGTACATGGTTCACAATTTTCAACTTGATCAAAAGATAAATTAGGCAAACCACGAACAAGATCATATTTAACTAATTTTTTGATAACATGTGAACTAGCATGTCCTAACTTTTTATGCTATAGTTGGAAAGTATTTTCATTTGCAAGTAAGCATTTTCCTACTACAGATTTCATAGAGTTAGGTCTAAGAAGATAAAAGTTTCCAACTCGTTTTCCTTCATAAACAACATTTGTAGTGTTTTCTATTAATAACTTGCATCAATTTTTGTAAATAAAAAATCATATCCACTGTCGCATAATTGACTAACACTTATTAAATTATGGTGCAAACCATCAATGAGTAAAACATTCTTTATTTCAAGGTTTGTACCAATGTTACCTATTCCAACGATTTTACCTTTACCATTATCTCCAAAGGTGATTGTTCCACTCTTCTTTTCTTCAGAAGTTTGAGACACATCCTTGTTTCCGGTCATGTGTTTGGAACATCCACTGTCGACCACCCAATCATGCATTAAAATGTAGGTTTTGGTACCCATGTGATGGTCCAGTATGGTTAGGAGCATTTAATTACAGACTGAATAAAAAATCTGACTCAGAACTTCAGTCGGTCGACAAAAGTTCGACCGACACCTCTCTCGGTCGACCAATCATCGATTGAGAAAGTTGTTGTATTGCAGATTAAAAACTGAAGAAAAACAGAAGTTCTGCTCGGTCGACCAATTTTCGACCGAATGTTGTCCCGATCGACCTTTTTTCGACCGAAATGGTTGTTGTTTTACTAAGGTTGTTGCTGTAGATTTTAATTTGTCACAGGCATCTGGTCGGTCGACAAAAGTTCAACCGATTATATTTTCGATCGACAATACTTCGACCGAATAAGTTTCTATTTCAGTACAACAGTTCAGAATATTACCATAATGCATGAGACTTTTTATTAAGTTGCGATAAGACAATATAATTTGCAAAAATGAGCATTGGATCATATCTCAACTGAATTTCATTCAAATCTACTAAGTTTGGGGTTTTGGAACCCAAACTAAGTCGGAATCCTTGGTCTTATAAGGGCATGAAAATGAATAATGTCCAAGACGTAGACAAAAATGACAAGTAATAGAATCAACTTCATTTCTCTTTCTAGGAATTGTGTTCTTAGGTACAAACATAGTCTGAGTCTTGGATACTTTAGTTCTTTTGGGTTGATTTTTCTTTGGAGCATATCCTAATCCTCTTCTTCCATTGAAATTAGAGGAAATTTTTAGAATGTTATTAAGGATGTCTTTTCCTCTTAAGTCATTTAGGTTTCTTTGTAGCTTAGCAATGTCATCCATCTTCTTGTGTAAATCTTTTCTTGCTTGATCTAAATCAGATAATAGGGAGTCTCTTTCTTTTACAACATTGTCATAGTCTAGATGGTTACATAAAATTGGTTGGGTCTGAAAATCATTTAGTTTGGCTAACAAATCAGTCTTTTCTTGAGAAAGAAGATCAACATTTGTTTCTAGAGTAAGTAACTTTCTAGTGTAGTCATTTAAAGATGTTTTTAAAGATAAGTTCTCAAGATCAATGTTGTTCTTTTCAGAAGAGAGATCATTTAATCTAGCATATAACTCATCATTTGTTTTGGTAACCTTCTTTAGTTTCTTTTTGCAATCAACATACTTATCATGAGTTTCTTGCAGACTAGTAATTAACTCTTCTTTAGGAAGATCAAGAAGGCTTACCTCTTGAGAGTCTTCATCATCTTCTCTTACCATTAGACATTCCACCTTTTCTTCTCCACTTTCACTCTTACTTGACTCGTCCCATGCAGCTTTATAAGCTTTTTCTCCCTTCTTTTTGTGTGAGCTTTTCTTTCCTTTCTTTGCTTTAGGGCATTTATTTTTGAGATGTCCTTTCTTTCTACACTCAAAACACCTAGGAGAAGATGAAGAAGAACTAGAAATTTTGTTAGATCTAAATCTTTTATATTTCTTACCATTGACAATCAAGGCTTCTTCTCCTTCTTCTTCACTTGACTCATCACTTTCCGGTGTAATGATTTTTGAAGCTTTTAGAGCCACATCCTTCTTTTTCCCTTGTTGAAGTTCACGTTCTCTTCTTTCTTCTTCTTCTAGGGTTGCTTCATGAGCTTCTAGGTTGCCAATGAGTTGTTCCATCCTCAGTTGGGTGAGGTCATTTGCTTCTTCAATGGCCGTCACCTTGGGCTTGTATTTGGGAGGAAGTAATCTAAGGATCTTTGACACCTGATCTTCCTCACTAATAACTTTACCTAAAGAATTCAAACCATTTAAAATAGAAGAGAATTTTGCATACATATCACTAATAGATTCATTCGGATCCATACGGAACTGTTCAAACTTTTGTTTAAGCATTCCAATTTTAGAATTCTTAACTTGAACAGTCCCTTCATAAGTTATGGAAAGTCTATGCCAAATTTCATAGGCTGTTTCAAAATTTGATATCCTATTAAATTCTCCTACTGAAATTGAACAATAGAGAATACTTACAGCCTTTGCATTCATTTGAGCCAACTTTACCGTATTGGTGTCCCAAGCTGCATATTCCACTTGAGGAAGCTCATAGGGGGTTGACACCATCTTCCATAGATCCCAACTAATCTCTTGGAAATAAATTGCATTCTTCTTTTCCAGTAGGTGTAGTTAGTTCCATCGAATGTCGGAGGTCTAGCCAAAAGTGTCCCTTCAAGGTTGAGGTTGTTGAGCAACCCATCACCCATTCTTCAAGACTTGGTTAGAGTTCCTTGAAGCCTGCTCTGATACCAATTGAAAAACCACTAGAGGGGGGGTGAATAGGGTTTTAAATATAATTCAGTTATTATTTAACTCAAACAACCACAATTAAAATAGAGAGAAGAAGACAAGGTGTTTAGAGTGGTTCCAACCTTAGTAAATACTAAGGCAGTCAATCCACTACCTAGTTGCTTACCCAACCGGGATTTTGAAAGTATTAATTTTATTACCTCTTCAAGGATTTTACATAAAATACAATACTTTCTTACACCCCTTTAGACAGCCTTCACTTTGAAGTAAATGCACCAACTTGAGGCAGCCTTCTTGAAGTAACTCCAAGCTCCCCCTTGAAGTAGCCTTCCTCTTTGAAGTAGCCTTCCATTGCACCAGCCTTCTTGAAGTAGTCCAAAGCCTCCTTCTTCACCAAGAAGATCACGACCCTCTCTAATCCACAGCCTCCAACCCTAGGAGTAGCAAGGAGAGTACAAGCAATAAGAGTGAACAAGAAAGGAAAAGGAAATTACACTTAACCTTTGAAGCACAAGGCTTGATTTGCCTATATCAAGCGTGAAGATCTCCTAACCAATGTATATGGAAGTGTGATTGTTGTGGATAGGAGATACTAGCCTGTAGGACACGAATTTAGAGCAAGGTGAAGAGTAGCCAATTGCAAGTATTGCTCAATTGCTCAAAACAGGTTGCTAGTGCAAGTGTATGCTCAAAGATTGCTCAAGTGTAGAATAAGTGAGTTTAGGTGTCCTAAGGCATGTCCTATTTATAGAAATGACCTACAAGTGCTTAAGGTTGTTCTAGACACTTTTTAGGGGGTTCTAAGTGCTTAACTAGCCGTTAGGTACACTTTTAGTTGCTTTAGCAACGACTAGTTAATTAATTCTGCAAGTGCTGTCAGAACCCATCTCGGTCGAGGAATTTTCGACCGAGATACCTACTCGGTTGAGGGTTTGTCGACCGACAGGATCTCTGGAGCAAGTGTATGCAACGTTCATCTCCAACTTCCAACTACCTTGTCAGCTGTGTCTAACGGCTACCTGGGTCTTTCTCGATCGAGAAGCTTGTCGACCGAGAGTGTCTCGGTCGAGGATTTTGTCGACCGAGATTGACCCTATTTCAATGTTTCAATTAAATTACTAAGTGTGTATGTGAGTGTGCATATGTGACACTATTGAAGGGGATGACCTATCTAAGTGTAGTGATTAGTTAGGAAAGATCTAACGCTTGATTTACATGATGTCTAAGTACTTGTACATTATATATTTGTACAAGGTTTACAATTGATTACATTCATGAAATTAAAACAATCTAGCATATAGATCTTCCATAATATTTGTCATCCACCTTATTCCTACAACACTCAAGTAGCACGTTAGATCAACAAGAATGAAATGTTTGTCATTATCAAAACAAAAGGGATTAACTGATGTCCATTTAGCCAACACTAACCAGCGAGTAATCTTCCAGCTGAATAGTCATGTTGCTTTTCCTAGAATCCTTAAGACCAAGATTCTTGAAGGTGGTCAAGGGAATCATATTGATACTAGCCCCTGAATCACATAGAGACTCTCCAAATTTGGTCTTCCCAATGTAGCAAGAAATGTTGAAGAAACCCAAATCTTTCCTTTTTGGTGGCAATTTCCCCAAAATAAAAGTGCTAACCTGCTCCTTTAGTACCATGACCTCAAAACAAACTATCCTCCTCATCTTAGTGATTATATCCTTCAAGAATTTTCTGTATGAAGGGATCTACTCAATTGCATCAATCACGGGGATGTTGACATGCAATTTTTGGAAGCTGTCATGAATTTTTGAAATTGTTGCTCTGCCTTGGTTGCATTCAGACTGTTTGGAAATGGCACTGGATTCACCACTTTCCTTTGATGAGGTGAGATTTATGTCTTTTTCCTTGTCTCCTCTGTATCATCAACCTCTTTATAAATTGTTTTTTCCTCTGCTACAATATCTAGTTCAATTGTATCAACAGTCACTACCTTGTCTTTATCACCTGTGGCCTCTCCTGTATATGAACTAGTATGTTTGTCATTAAGCAATTTTCTACCACTGTGAAGTAATACCGCCTTGACCTGTCTATTTCCAGAAGGTACATCAGTGTTTCCTAGAAACCCTTGCTGCCCTGGCTTCTTCAAGGAAGCTACTTCCACTGCAATATGAGAAATCAACATTTCTAAGCTGCAGATCTGTGCTCCTTGGTTCTATAGTTCTCTCTGATTCTGGCCAATAAGTACTTCATTTTGTTTGACTAGCTTCCCGAGCATCTCCTCAATGCGGTCAAACTTACTGGGACCCCTCTCTTGTTGATATTGTTGTTGGCCACCAACCTACTATGGCTTAGCATGCTTTGCTAGGGATGAGTCTTGCTGGAAATTATTAGGATCCTTCCAGGAGAACTTAGGATCCTTCCAGGAGAACTTAGGATCCTTCCTCCAGGATTAGTCGTTATTCCTGTACTGTTACAATTGTCATTCAAACTTTCACTCGTCATCCTCCCCTCCTAAAGAATTTCCATCCTTAGCACATAACTTCTTAGCAACTAAGTCCAACTTCTCATTCAGTACTGAAATAACCTTGGACTTCCCAACACTTTAAGGTTGTTGGGTGCTCTCTCTCTTCTCCCCATGTCTAGTTCTTGGACATGTTCTTTAAGATTTCATGACACCATACTGGCTTATTGTTGAGGAAGACTGCTCCTGCACTATCAAGTGTGGTCCTTCCTCCCTTTTGCAAACCATAATAGAAAATCTTCACCTGAACGAACAGGTTGATGCCATGGTGAGGGACCTTTCGTAACATGTTTTGGAACCTATCCAATGCCTCAGAATATGACTCCTTAGCTTGTTGTTTGAAGTTGTGGATATTCTTGACCAAGTCATTTGAAAGTACCGTCAAAGAAGGCATCTATCATTTGTTCCCAAGTTGTAATGCATTCATCTTCAAGGTTATTGAACCAAGACTTGGCACTATCCTCTAATGATGATGGAAATAACTTTAGGTATATAACAATTTCCGACACCCTATCTATCTTAACCATATCACAACTTTCTACAAAGTTACTGATATGCGTCATCAAATCTTCACAGCTATGGCCATGAAAGGTCTATGATTTGACTAATCATATGAACCCTGGATCAATCTTGTATCTCCCAACATTTATGGGTTGTCTCTCGATTGGCCCTTTTTGAGCCGTCAAAGAAGATACCTTAATCCTTTCCCAGACCGTATGTTCTTATGCCAATTCACCCATTTCTGTTGGCCCAGGTTCCTCTGGTGGAGGTGTATGTGGTGGAGTTTGATTAAATCTATCCTCTAACACACTATACTCCCATCCTCTGCGTAGGATCTCCGCTTTACCAAAGCCTGGTGAAGTTGTTTCTCTCTAGTCATGGGCTCTAATGTGTACCATGCACTAGTACCTCAAAATAGAAAAAATCACTATGAGACCACAATACTAATGGCAAGAACAAATGGATATTTGAAATTTAACTTTAAATGGATAAAAGAAAAATAAAGGATTGACCTAGAATGATCAATTATAGCACTCATAGCACTGAAGTTTCTGTTACCCCGACAATGCCACAAAAACTTGATAGGTATTTTCAATAAGCTTAAAACACAAGTGTACACTATCATATTAATATAGGCCAATCAGGCCTAGATGTCGAACATGGGGAACATAACTTGAGAGACTATTACTAACTGTAATACAATCAACTAGATTGAAGAAACTTGATTGATTGGTTTAATTATCTAAAACATAGTATACATCTAAATATTTGGTTGTTTTTTTCAGTCTGAGTGAATTCCTTAGGATAGTGGTTTCACCACAGTTAACATTGCAATTTAATATCAATACATTAATTAAAATTTCTTCTAACCCTGGATTAAGATCATGTAGTGAGAATTACCCACTCTCACGGCGTATTCACTACCTAATCTACCAACCTATATCGATTGTGTTATTAGATAACTACTTTATCAAATGCTATGGGTAATCTCCTCACATTTGTAAGACACCTTTCTCAAAGGGATTTATAGAACATGTATTTATGTGAAATTATGACCATTAATTTTCTTTTTTCAAAGTAATTACATGTCTAATTACTACCTATGGTGATCAAGCATGGATAGTTCATTCATTGTCATACAAAAAAATCCAGATATTAAGAGAAACTAATGAATTGATGCATAAAAGTCAATTATAATTCATAACTGGGCTACTCTCAGATCTTAAGGAACATGTGGATTAGCCCCGCATGATTTCTATAATCAAAAATATCAAAGGGAAAAGAAAAAATGTGGAGAACATGAAGAACCCCTAAAGTAGACAGTTCAAACAATCCCTTCCCATGCACATTCTGATTTTCTACCTTATGACTACAAATCCATCCACTGGAAGTGCCCAGATCGTATGAAATATGGTTCTATTCTCCACTTTCTCCTCTCCTTGCTCCCTACCATCATACAATGGAAAAGATGAGATTGATAGGTCTAGCCGCACCTCCCCTAACTCATAGGAATGACTTAGGGTGAGTCAAAACCTCACATGTCAGATTAAAAGATGTCTTTAGATCTACTTGATCCCGATGCATCGATACTACTGACTCCTCTAATTGTGCGGCCACATGTCAAGTTGTCAGCACTACCAACGAGGCTGTCAATAGTATCAAGTTGCTTTGATAATTCTTGATCAAAATTCTATGATGTTGTCGATGGTATTGACTTGTAGAGTCGGTACTATCGAGTCTTATCAACTTCTCTTTGTTCAACCTGAGCATGTGTCTATAGTACCGTGCTATGTAGATTCTTGAAAAGTTTCTAAAATTCATGAAATCTGAACATAAGCTCTGGAAATATACTAAATCATTTGGAAACCTTGAAATTATATTTATTTGCTGCAAATAAGTATCACAACTAAAAGTAACTCATGCACAATTAATATGAAAATTAACAAAAAGTGCATAAAAACCAATATAAAATAGCATGTGAAAATGACAAATAATCAGTGCATCACACGGTATGCATATATTGTCATATCAATTGTCAATTGTATACATAAGTAGAAAAAAATCACATATACAAATGCAGTGCCAATTTAGCATACATAAAAATAGGTAACTCCTAGTTCAGACCACACAACCATGTCTTCGAGTGCATCCGTTATTTTGTCATGCTCAGGGTGACCAAATGGCAGTGGTATCTAATTTCATGAATTGTAGACAAGCCTAATAGACACACAATCTATATCATTCGGCATTAGGACACTTTGAATCATGTCACCTAGAAGGGGTTGGTACACTTTGCCTAATGCAACAACACATAATCTATGTTATGGTAAGATAAGAAAGCATGGCCTCTACTACTACAAATTTTCATATAGTGTTATATATACCTAAATACAAACATATTATATAAATCCATCTAAAAGACTATTATATAAAAAAAACTTACACTGAACGTGCTAGCTAGTGGGTCTATGGAATTACTCCCAACCACCTTTGTTGTAGGATCTAGGAAATATGGCAATAGATAGGCAACAAAAAAAAAAAAATCATATACCATATTCCCTTGAACCGACGATCATGTCAACAACTATATAATGGGAAGGATGGTTTACAAGGTCATACCTAGTCCTAGAGAAAGTCCACCGACCATTCCCTCATCGTAGTATGCACCTTTCTTCAAGTCACACTCAGATAGGGTCAGCAACAACTCTTGGTTGATCACCACAGACCAAAATTTGACATTGTCTTCCTAGTAGGAAAAACACCTTGCCTCTATGGTAGTCCACACTAACATCCAGGAAAAGCTTTCGTTCTAGAAGAACAGATGGAAAGGATTTGTCCCTCCACATTGGTGTACTAGAACCAACTTGCTCTCCCACAATTGTTCTCGCTTGCTATCCCTCCCTTTATCAGGTAGGACTTGCTTGGATTCTCTCAGTTACCACAACCAGAGAAGACAAACAATTGTCAGAGGCAATTGAGTTGTGTCTTAGAAGCCACCAGTACCCCTCTATTTATAGATGGGTTAGGGTCAAGATTCCTAGTCTGAGTGGGAGTGGAAGGGACTAGATTTTTATGAATTTTTGCATCATGTGAGGGGAAAATGATCAATTCACAGGTGAATTGATCGAATGGTATGTGAGCCAACCGGTTCAACCCTTGAACCGATCGTTTAATCATGTTTCCTAGTTGAATTGTATTGGAAATTATAATCTAATTTAATGCACAATATGATGTCGACACTAATCCTTGAATCAATAGAATTGATCCACCAACTACTCGGTTCACAACCTGATCCGCTCGGTTCATGTACCTGAACTGATCCATTCACTTCTTGAACCGATCAATTCATGGTCTAGAATTGCATAAGTTGGTTCTATTGAGCTGACTCATTGAAACGATTGGTTCAATGCTTGAACCAATTGGTTCACTGTCTAGTCATTCAATATGCAACCTGTAACATTCCAAGATTTGAGGCCTCGGATAAAACACTCTTAAAAGGAATGATTGGACTACCCATATCACCAAGGTGCACCTCCTTTTCCGGGATCCCATCGCTAAAGAACTCCATAGTTAAGGTGCTCAGCTTGGAGTAGTACTAGGATGGGTGACCAGTCGGGAAGTTGATCCTGACTTGCACATGAGTGGACAAGGCACGCAGTTAAGGCTAGTGGTGGTATGTGGGGCCACTCGTCATTCCTAAAACTCTACTAGAGCCTAGGGCAGTGGGCCCAGACGTTACAAATGGTATTAGAGGCACTTCTCCTCTAGTAGGTGGGCCCCACATGGGCATGTGGCATGCCAGTCTTGAGTCGTGCGGTCTAGGCAGGTAGGAAAGGGCGTAGCCACCCTTGTGCTGGTATTTCGTGATCGGGAGATGGGTGTCCATGGGCCATTGTGGGTCTGCACTGAAATAGGGTCAGATTATGAAGCCATATAGTTGAGCCTTGACGAGGACGTCAAGAGTCTAAGTGGGGCATATTGTAACACTCCAGGATTTGAGGCCTCGGGTAAAACACTCTTAAGGAATAATTGTACTACCCATATCACCAAGGTGCACCTCCTTTTCCGGGAGCCCATCACTAAAGAACTCCATAGTTAAGCTTGCAAAGCTTGGAGTAGTACTAGGATGGGTGACCAGTCGGGACGTTGATCCTGGCTTGCGTGTCAGTGTGGACAAAGTGCGCAGTTAAGGCTAGTGGTGGTTTGTGGGGCCAGTCGTCATTCCTGAAACTCTACTAGAGCCTTGGGCAGTGGGCCCGGGCATTACACAACCAATGTTGTTTAAATTGAATACCTAACTATTTAGTAATCAAGTTTAAACCATATTAATGAATGGACTCCTATTCCAAGTGTATCCTATGTGTGTGACCCTATAGGTTCCAAGTTACATTGGCAGTGAATGTCCATAATCGATTTATCACATCAAAAGCGATGAGCGGTATCTAGAAACACATCATTTCTACCCAAGTAATATGGAAAGTTGGAGAATGACTTCAACCTACAATTTTTTATCGGTGTTACACTGGTTTTCCAATTCCTTTGTCATTGATATCTGGATTGAACTGGTGTCATGGAATTGCTATCCTCTCAATGTTCAATCCATGTTCCTTGAACTAGAGCAGACCGTCTAAGATATATGTGACCTCAATATCATATATTGATTCACAAGTGCATGCGCACACTTTCGTCAGTCTCACTTATCAAGTGGACTGTATATCAAGATCCAGTAGGAAGGAAAAATTCCATCTACATCACTCACAATCATCCCCATGTGTCACAATGTACCCAAGCATCACCTTTATGGTAACCCTTATTCAAGGTTAGTGGATGATGTTAAAGTATATTGAACAAAATGTGATCAGTGTAGTGATTTTAGGTCTACGAATGACAATGATCACCTTTATTACGAGATATGATCATGACCACCAATTATAGTTTCCATATGTCACTCTCAAGGTGGGTTTGTCTGATACAATATTATCCAACAAGTATCCATGTGTTTGGTTTGATATCACATATCATGGCTGATGAGACTCTGTCATCAACTAGCACACACTTGAGTCTTATGTGTCATTTCTGTCTATCAGCCTTCCACAATAACATCTTACTAGGGACATAATAAGAATGTGCATTCTCTTGACATCCGTATGATCTCATTGTTCATGTCATCAACCTGAAGACATATGCCATTGAGTAATGTCATTCTTTAGACATCTATTTTGTTTCATAATTATATATCATAATTGATTGAAATGGAACAAACTCGAATATTGCTTTTATTATTAATCAAAATTTTTACATGACATGCCATCACAATCATCATATGATTGGATCTTTGAGCATACATACCAACAAACTCCCACTTGCACTTAGAGACAATCACCCATGAATCTTATTCTTAGTGTAAGACCCCTAGCCTTGCTTAAAGTATTAAACAAGCTTAATTATCATAATTGAGTGCTTAAAACTTTAATTTAACCTTGTGATATGCTTTTATATCATGTTACAAGCTTAGGTTTCAAATTTGGTCCAATTTGGACAATGTTTAGCACGTTATGCAATTTTATGTACATTTTGGACTTTTCTGTAATCTACCAAAATCTAAGATTTTATTTGCAATTTTTCATGTTTTCTTATCATTCTTGAGCTTGTTAAGCCATGAGGAGCTTATTTGAACCTTGGTTTGGTGGCGATTCTCTTCAATGGTGAATTAGGGTTCACCCTTCATGGATGATCTATCTCTAGGAGCCCTCAACCAATGGTCCCTTGTTTGGTTGACATCTGATGGTCACCAACAGGTGGTGAAAACTAATGGTCATCCTAAAAGGCCTTAGGTTAATGGTTTATAGTTTTGGTTCACATGTACAGGTGGATCACTTAAAAGGGGTGATCAAACGATGGTTCATCACCTAGTAAGCTAGGGTTTCAAGAACCGATGGCCTCCCATGCATAACAAATGATGGTTGGCCTGGAGAGCCAACAACCAATAGTCTATCATACTCCCACAACTGGTGGAGCTGTTGCTACATGGTCAGACAGATCTTAGCCATGGACACATGGATAGCTACTAGGAAACCTCAAGCTTCTATCCTTAGGATTTATATACCTTGCCTTATGCTCACAAATGAAACCTTTGGTTTCTTATCTCTTCCCTCCTCTCTAGATCTCTTCTTTCCCTTTCTTGGTGGTAGATGAGGTACCCAAGGTAGAAGAAGACAACCAGTCTTCTTGCTGGAGCTTCTAGGGTTTGGATCTACCCCCATCTACGGTTTATGAAGCTCTCTATTGGTGATCGTGACCTAAACGAGTAAGTATCTCCTTATCTCCTATTGATCTCAATGTTGAACATTGTCCATATTTTTGATAATGACTTAACCATTCCATTCATATGTATCTCTTAGGTTTGTTAGAGATTGATTTCAGGCATTAGGCACATGAAAGGAATCACATTCATCAAGCCCTAGCTTGTCGAAGTTCAAGTCAAAAGCAATGCAAATGCACATTTTGGGAAAACACTCCAAATCACCTTAGAACATTTTTGTAATAATTTGTATTTATGATATGACTTGCAACTAACATGAGAAAAAATCCAGGACACTTAATTCCATTGTTTGATCACTTAAAAATCATTTTGGAAAATTCATCACAACAACATTATCGTTCGAGTTTGAATCTCGACCGATCCTTGATGGATTTTGGAAATGGTTTGGATCAGTCGAGTTGTACACTCACAAAACTCAACCGACCAAATTTCTATCCAAATTTGATTTTGGTGAATCGGTCGAGTTACCCCAGGACAAACTCGACCGATCATTTGAAAATTGAGTTTGTCAGATAGTGGATCGGTTGAGTTACCTTTATTGAAACTCAACCGAATAGAATGTACAAAAAATGCAAAAAAGTGATTCCAACCATTAGAGAGTTGTTAGAATAAAAAATATATGTATTGCAAGTTATAAAATAGCTATTTTTCATTCTTAGTCATCCCACACTCAAAGGAACACCCCTAGCTATAAACATGACCCCTTTGAGTTCATTCCAAGGTTGCTCATTCATGATATCCTTGGTCCTTGTTATTGTTGAGTGTGCTAAACCCCTTTCTCTCTCTCATTTACAAAGAATTTCGTGATTATGAGTGAGTTAGGCTGTTGTAAGAGAGAGACCTCATTGTTACTTTGTAAAGCTCTCCATCTCTCCACTTCCCAATCCCCTTTCTTCAAGAAGCAAAAGCTGAAGTGATCTTCTTTGAGTGAAGGAGGAGTTGCTGCCCTTCTTCAAGGCTGAAGAAGGTGTGAAGATCTTCTCCAAGTGAAGGAGAAGGACAAGGAAGAAGATCCAAGGAGGTTGGTGGGTAAATCCTCAAGGCCAACTGTTGCATGAAGGGGAGGATCTTGGTGAAGGCATCTAGATGATTGCAAGAGTGGGTAAGTCCTGTTGTGAGGTAGAAAACCATATCCTGGATGGGTAAGACCTTATTTGTCTGGTTATTGGATCCCTTGGCCTAAAAGGGAAGTTGGGTATCCTTGTCACAAAAAAGGAAGGTCAATTGTTGTAACTCTTACAAGTAATATAAGGAGTAGACATCTTAGAAATCCTAAAGCTTGACCTGTCTAGGTAGTGGACTGATGGTCTCCTAGTTTGGAGATTGGAACCACTCTAAACACCTTGTCCAAGTGTATGTTTCAATCTCTCTTATCCTTGCTATGCTTGTTTAGATTGGACTTCAAATTTACTTTTAACATTTGGTTTTAATTGATATTATTTGATGGTCTAACTATTCTTGTGTAAGTGTTAAAGCTCTATTTACCCCCCTCTAGACCTCTTAGATCCAACACATGGTATCAGAGCCACAATCTTCTCTGACACATATCCACGAGATGAGAAAATGAGTGACTTACTTGAGTCACTCAACCTAAAGGAAAGCTTCTCCATGAGGCCACCAGTCTTTGACAACATCAATTTTCTTTATTGGAAAAGAAGGATGCGATTCTTCCCCCAAGGAACTAATTGTGACATGTGGAAGGTGGTGATTCTCCCCTACAAAGATCCAACTAGAGACATAGCCACTTGGGATTAAGACACAGTTAAGAAGGCACAACTCAATGCGAAGGCGGTTAGCATCATCTATGCTGCCCTCACTCCCTCTGAGTTCAATCGAATCTGTGATGACCCAATAACAAATCAAGTCATCATCAGTAATAATTGCGGAATAACCATAAGAAACGTATTTTAATAAAATCACTAAAAATTAAAACTATTTTACAAAGAGATCCATTTTCCAGAAACCCTTACAGAAAGAACTAAAACTTTATATACATCATGATTCATATTGTACATACATTGTACCATCTCTTCTCAAGGATAACAAGTGCCAGTTGCTTTAGTCAAACATATACAACACCAACATAAAACCTCGAGGCAAATAAGACAAAATCTCAAGTTGCTCATTAAAACCACTAAGTACTATCTCCCAAGAATCTGAGAGTACAAAGACGACACATAGGACTTCTATCTACAAGACATGATAGACAATACACTCAACCTAAGCTATTACTACTGTCCTTGCTGATATGGTCCTTCCTCTATAGTTCAGTTTCTACTTCCTCGTCTGCATCCACCTAAAAATTGTGGATCCCACAGGGTGATACTATTGCCCCAGTAAGAGATATAACTCTCTGCCAACAATGTTATTATCACAAAGAATAGTATGAAACTGAGATGAGGATACTTTATGCAAGTAAGCAGGTATATTTGTAGTGCAAGACAATAACATTGATAAGATAGTTCAATTGTTCATAGTAGAATTATAAATCATCTATTTGCTTTATAAGGAATATGAAGAACATGTATAACATCTATCAAGTAATATGTATAAAAAAATGGAGCATCAACCAATGTTTTCTATATTCAATCCTTAAGAAAATACGCTACATGACTGATTACATGTTCACATTCACATTTATGCCTAGAGGAGATGAGGTATATCGCTCATGCTCCAACCGACTATGACTATGTTAACCATCGGTACCATACAAGGTCAATGGCAGAGTCGGATGTTAATACCTCACCTGTATTAGTCAGTATGAGATAACTGGTAGGACATTTTGTGTCTACTGCAATTAGCTTACTAGGGCATACTGGTATCTTCATTATAGAGCTACAATCACAGCATGTACTCTCTTCGGGAGAAGACCACTGAGATTTCCCAGATTATTTTTCATCAGGAAGTCCACTGAGTGATCTTGGTTTAGTTTTCATCAGGAAGTCCACTGAGCTCTCCCAGTTTAGTTGGGGAGTCCATTGAGCAACCCCAGTATAACTAAAATTACATATTCAACAATATGTATACTGAGTTAAACTCATTTCACCATTCAACAAATCCTGACACTGAATGGATCTATGGTCTGGGCAACTACATGATAACATTTCACTTGATTGATTAAGTGTATTACAATATCTTTTAGCATCAATAAAGTTGCAAGCAAGAATTATATCAAATACTACAAAGAAAGCTATAATATGTTTATCAAGTACTTTCATGATCTTTGGAACATATATAACACTTAGGGTCTCAATCTCTTATCATCATCATGATTGCTAGATCTGGGTATTCAAACCTTTAGTTCATCACTGAATACTGTTAACACTTATTAGGTAACCATTACCTCTAGTTCATCAGACCAAGGTGTATATTATACTTGATGCACATGTATTTCACATAGTTCACAAAGCCCATTAAATTCATATCAAACATGATATCTCTTACCTAACTATGTTCATCATCTCATGATATCTGCATGGTTTGTATCTCATGATAACAATAATATCAAATACACATCATCACCATGCATCATAAGAGAAATACAACCTTCCCATTAGGGTTAGGATTCCCTTTAACCGGTTAGGGTTTCAAAATGACATCATAAAAAATCAAGCCCTAATTCATACTCCATTTATACTAGGAGTATCAACATATGATCATTACATGGTTAACATTCAGGTATTAGTTTCTCTCTCATCCTCACTAGGATGTTGATTGCACCATACTTTTAATAAGTTAGCTCAATTCTCCTCCTAAGGTTCATTAGCTCACATTCATCAAATTGCATTGAACTCATGTCATTGTAATTTAGCATTTGACACAATACACAACATGTATTACTCAATCAAGTACATTGGATGGAGGTATTCCCACCATATTAGGTATCAAGGTGTGTGTATGCTACCATATGGTGCTTGATATGCAACCTTATCATCATATCGTGAAACTATATCAAGCATGTGGTGTAGCCACATCACCATATCATGTTTAGGGTGTATCCCCTATTACCATAACGTGTACCCATATCGGGTTGGCTATCATTTAGATTTTATCATCTCAAGTTAGATATACTTAGCTTCATATTGGGTATGAGGTGAATGCTTAAACTCATATCCGGTATAAATGGTATACTTGATACTATATCGTGCATAAGGTGTGCACCATGTCAGGTACGGGGTATGTACTTCATCATGGTATCATTTTAGCAGTATATACATAATACCATATCAGGATACCATATTGGGTTCTCATATCGTGTTACCATATTGGTTAACATATTGGGTTACCATATTGGGTAAACCATTATGCTCATATCTTTTCATTCCTTTAAAGGATCGATCTTATCATATATATGCATTTGAATGACAAGTTGGATACCTAGTTGAGCTCTTTCGTAACCAACCCTTTACATAAAATGATAGGGGTGTGGGGATCAAAAGCATGTCGGGTTTCATTTCATCATCTTGGGTTGCCATCACTATATCGGGTTAGAGTGTACAATTAACACCATATCATGCATGAGGTATGGATTTGACCTTATATCGTGCACAAGGTGTATATAGGTATCACTCATATCGTTCATGATGTATCACTCATCACTATATCAAGTTACCCATCATCTTGGGTTTGTCATATCAGGTTTAAGGTACTTCAACCCTATATTGGGTTGTACCATGATGCTGTCACCATCATAAACCTCTAGAATATTGTTCTTACTATTCTAATTCATGGACAACAGTCCTAACATACTTTTGGAACTCAAAGAAACATCAATTAACCAAAGGAATTCGAAATTGAAAGTAGATCAACAAGTTCAACAATATTGAAGGTGAATAATAACATAGTTGGGTTCAAGTTATATAACACGCCTCAAGAACAACTTCCAAGCTCAAAGCTCCAAATATTCATGTTCGCGAGATTGAAGATGAGTTGTACTCAAGCTCCTAGCACTATGCATGATATCTTCACAACTTGTGGCCGATATCACCTTGCTAGGCTGATATCACCTTGCTAGGTCGATATGGCCGATACCAAGGCTCTATGCTTGACACTCTTTCACTTATGCATGATACTAAGATGGTATGCATGATGATAACCTCCAATTCTATGATGATATCTTAGTAATTTTCCTCAGTTTTCCACACTCTTTCTCAGATAAATTAGATAGAATCCTTAACTTTCCTCTCTTATTACAAATATACTGTTAGATTAACTTTTCTCTCTTTTTACTTACATGAAATGACACAAAAAACCGCATGAAGCCAACCGGTCCCGAGACCACATGGAGTCACACGGTCCCAAGACCGCATGAAGCCAACCGGTCCTGATACCGCATGGAGTCACACAGTCCCAAGACCACATGAAGCCAACCGGTCCCGAGACCGCATGGAGTCACACGGTCCCAAGACCACATGAAGCCAACCGGTCCCGAGACTGCATGGAGTCACCCGGTCCCAAGACCGCATGGAGTCACACGGTCCCAAGACCGAAATAAGACAACCGGTCCCGAGACCGCATGGAGTCACACGGTCCCAAGACCGCATGAAGCCAAACGGTGTCGGGGTCCAAACGGTCTCGGGGTCCAAACGGTCTCAGGGTCCAAACGGTCTCAGAATCGACCCAAAACTTCCCAAACTGTTTGGACTCCACTTGAAGCCTATAAATAAGACCTGAGGGGTCCTCCCAAGACATCAAGTTTCAGACGTCCAGAGGCTGCCTCTACTACTCTAGAGCTATTCCAACCTCCATCCTCCGCCCAAAGGCTGTCGGTCTGAGATCCACACTCCATCCTGAAGCTACTTCCTCTCTCTTCACCAAAGAATGTGGGAAGAGGAGACCTCATCATTGAGCAACCTGTGAAGTGTGAAGATCGTCATTCTCTCTCCTTACAAGGGGTTGACTTTCCTCTCTCCTTTGTGGGGATGGCATTCTCTTTTTCTCTCTCTTCTCACCTCCTTCCTTGTCCTAGATATGAGCGAGTAGTTTCATTCACTAGGGTGTGGGGAGTAGCCCCGCTACCCATGTTTTCATTTCATACAATGTAATCCATAGTTTGCAATAGAGATATACTTTCTTTTCAGTTCAACATCAATCGTTTAATGAATGCTTGTTGCTTGATCACCAACTCGTGTTATCTTTTATCTTTTAGTATGAATTTTCTACGTTTGTACTATCAGATTCGAATCTCGATTGTATGTTGGTTCTTGATGCATGGATCCACCATGCAACTGTTTCGGTATCTAGGAGTGTTTCTCAAGAAGTGGAGTATTCTCACTTCCATCGTTGTACTTCCATACTATGAAATGGAATCAGTTGACGTATGAAAGTACAACCTTGGTAAGTCAAGGAACACACTTTGCGAAGGGAATGATGTAAAGTAGGTGACCATTCGTTCGGGGATGGCTGGCATTGAAACATTCCCACACTTCTCGTAGTTAGTTCTCCAAAAGGAAACTAAATCTACAAAGATACTAGCTGATTAGATCCTTTTTGCAGGTTATGTTTTGTGTTGCATGTTTTGATCCATGTGTAGTGGTGGTGAAAGCCGATCACATCCTAGTGGCTCTTTATCATTGTTAAAATCCTTAAGTTTTACTTTCTTGCTTTACTTTACTTGTACTTAGTTTAAACAACCAAACCAAGCTCTTTGATCTAGATACCAACTATTAAGAAGGTAAGTGAGATTCTAACATTTTCCATCTTGTTGCTCTCAACAAGACCGTTGTCCTGTGGATTCGACCCTTAACTATACTACGATAAGACTTCCACGTATCCTAGCATACATGGGTGGAGTTCTCAATCTAGTATAAGCAAGGCTAAACCTAAAGACTTACTATCTTTAGGATTTTTAGTGGTGCACACAATTCCACGTGAGTGGAAGCTCCATCAAAAATTGACGCCGTTGCCGGGGACAACAGAACGTTTTAATTTCATTTACTATCTTGCTAGTTGGTTAGGGTTTTACATTTTTCTTTAACCATTAGTCCATATCTTCTTGAATTCATCATATCTCATGCAGCGTCTAAAAGGTGTGTTTATTTCTCTACTCAGGTAAAAGACGTGTATGCAACCATTGCATAACCTCGGATTCTCCCCTGATCCAGAGTACGACTCTGAGGTAGAGAGAAGCTTCCACCGCCGCATCGGACTTAACCACCAAAGAGCCAGGCAAATGGCTGAAGATCAACACCAAGCTGCATTAGTAATGGAAAGGGTCAATGCCGCCATAGCCGCTTAGAGAGCACAACTCATTGCTGACACCCGTACTCAGATTCAAGCAGAGATCCGAGCTGAAGAACAAGCCCGCATCTGAGCTGAAAATGAAGCAGCTAACCAAGCTACCCATCTAGAGCTAAGAAATAAGCAATTGAGGGACTATGCCATACCAAAGAACTATGAAGACAATCATCCAGTTCGGACACCGATCATAACATACCCAACTTCGAAATCCAGACACAATGGATTCAAATCATGAAATGCATCTCATTCTCTGGTGGATCTGGAGATGACTGCATGGATCACTTGAAGAGATTCAAGGCACTTTGCCGACTTGTCCCACAGACCGGAGTTGCTTCTGACGCAATAATGCTACATCTTTTCCACTTCACTCTATCCGGAAGAGCTTTGAACTGGTACAACTCGCTTGATAGGGAGCCAATAATCACCACATAGGCTCCCTTGGAAGAAAAGTTCCTGGAAAAGTTTTTCCCTCCTTCGTTAACTTACAAAATTAGGGGGCAGATCAACCACTTCGCCCAACTCCCTGGAGAATCACTCGCAAAAGCATGGGAAAGATTCAAGGAGCTTCTAAGAAAGTGTCCTCATCACGACATCTCCTAAAATCAACTAATAGAAACGTTCTATAGGGGGTGAGTGATGACATCAAGCAATTTCTAGATTCCTCACCTGGAGGAAATTTTATGAGGAAGAACTACAAGGATGCTTAGAAAATTGTTACACTTGGAGCTGAGAACCAATCCAATTGGGGACGATCATCCGGCAAGGGAGTCCTCAAAGTTTATAAAGATGAGGAATCAATGGAAATGAAGGCTATTGCTAAAGCTTTAAAGACTATAACTCACAAATAGGAGGCACTTAAAACTTCATTCGGAGAATATGATAAGAAGAAAAACCCCCAACTCCAACAAGTTAAAGCTGCTACAGGGACTTGTGAAGCCTGTCACGCATCCGATCTCCCTACACTATCATGTGGTCTGTTTTTCAATGTGATGATGTATATGCAACCACCACAACAGCAAGATGAACCAATCATCGAACACCCTGAAGACCAGATGCTCGAACAAGTTAATTCCATTCATTCCATACCAAGAAAAGTTTACTATAATCCAAATCAACCAAGAAACCACCTCGATATTTAGTATGGGAATCCTGCGGGGACTGCTAACCCGCAACATCAAACACAGGGTGGGTCTTCCAATAGGTTGCCACCTGGATTCCAAAGCAACTTTAATCAAAATCAAGGGAACCTCAGAAATAACTACCCAAGATCCAACTACCCTAGAAACCCCTCCGCCTACTATCAATACACCCATCCTTCTCTACACTCGCAATTTCACCCTCAGTTGCAGCAACCGCAACAACCTCAGTTAGCACCGCCTCCGCAACAACCACATCAAGGACAACAACAACTCACTCAGAAAAATGCCCCCTCCCAGCCAACAGACGAGATGACTATGATCAGACAGATGCTACAGTCACAACAAACCATGCTTGCCAATCAACAAGCTCAGCAGAAGGCTGTGGAGGCTCAACCAGCACAAATTGCTGCCCAATTGAAGCCACCAGCAGGCACTTTTGGTGGCCAACCAGAATCGAACCCAAGACACGATCAGAATAGACCAGAGAAATTGAATGCCGTCACTACAAGGTCGGGTTGCGTCTTTCATGAAGCTACAAGGATCACTCATGATGATGATGATACACCTATCTTTGTTCCAAATGCAAGCTCGAATCTAGCAATTGAGAATTCTGTAGAGACTGAAAAAGGCAAAAGAAAGGAACAAGCCCCCAAGAAGTCAGAGGTCCCACAATATAAACCTAGGATACCATATCTGGGAAGATTGAAAGAGACTAAGATGGACACTAGATTCCAAAAATTCAAGGAGGCGATGAAGAAACTCTATATCGACATCCCGCTCCTCGACGCCCTCTCTGAAGTACCAGCTTGGGCTAAATACCTGAAAACCTTGCTATCAAGAAAGTACATTACTAAAGAACAAGAGACCTTCAAACTAGCTCAGACCACCTCCGATATCATTCTTAATAAGATGCCAAAGAAAAAGAAGGACCCTGGTTCCTTCGGTATTCACTGTTGTATTGGAAATGCTTCGAGCAAAAAGGGATTAGCTGACTTAGGGGCCAACATATCAATTGTGCCCTATTCCATGAGTAAAAGATTAGGTTTCACTGACTTGCTACCCACCTCGATGACAATTCAGTTAGCTGATTCCACTATCACTGTGCCTCTAGGAATTATTGAAGATATTCCAGTCAGGATAGGCAAAGATGCCTATGTCCCATGCGATTTTGTCATTATGGATATAAAGGAGGATCTAAGATACCCAATAATATTTGGCAGACCTTTCCTTGCCACAGCCAGGGTGCTTATTGATGTTGAAGCTGGCACGATCATTCTAAAACTGGGAAAAGAAGCAATTCAATTCTGGGTTCTCAACAGCATGAAAGGTCCCAACATTCAAGAGGAGGTTTTTCTCTTAGATGCAAGACATCAAATGTCCCAATTGTAAATATCTGAGCCATCTAATGAGTTAGAGAATGTTCTAACAAATCTAGAAGTCGAATTCTCAGCCAATGAATTGTTTCAACAATGCTTGCAACACTTAGAGAAAGCTAAAGAAGCGCCAAAAGCCGCCTTTGAGGAGCTCAAATCCGTCACTATTTTAGAAGCAACAGAAGCACCTAAGGCTCCCGAGATGAAGACTTTACCAACGGGACTTAAACACATCTTCTTGGACAAACAAAAATTATGTCCAGTTATCATCAGTTCCACCCTGATGAAAAACTAGGAAGAAAGGCTTCTTGTTGAGCTAAAGAAACACAAGAAAGCCATTGGGTACAAAATAACTGACCTGACAGGTATAAACCCAACCTTATGCATGCATAGAATGCCCATGGTCGAAGAATTCAAGCCATTAAGAGAACACCAGAGGGAGATGAACCCCAATCTTAAAGAAGTGGTTCGCCTTGAAGTCCTCAAACTGCTGAAAGCCGGCATAATTTACCCAATTTCAAATTCCCAATGGGTCAACCCTGTCCAATTGGTCCCCAAAAAGGGAGGAACCACTGTCGTGATAAATGAAAAGAATGAGCTAGTGCCTACAAGGACTGTGATGGGGTGGAGGATGTGTATCGACTACATGAAACTAAATAAATCAACGCGAAAAGATCATTACCCTCTGCCCTTTCTTGACAAAGTCCTAGAACGCTTAGCCCATCAAAAGTTCTTCTGTTATCTATATGGTTATTCCGGGTTCTACCAAATCCCTATGCACGTGGAAGACCAAGAGAAAACTACTTTTACTTGCCCCTTTGGGACCTATGCTTTCAGAAGAATGCCATTCGGGCTGTGCAACGCACCTGCTACTTTCCAAAGGTGCATGTCTGCTATTTTTGCAGGATTAATGGAATCTATAATGGAGGTATTCATGGATGATTTCTCAGTTTATAGAGATTCCTTCGAAAACCGTCTACTTAACCTTGGACGGGTCTTACAAAGATGCGAGGAAACAAACCTCATCCTAAATTGGGAAAAATGCCATTTTATGGTAACTGAAGGTGTCTCCCTCGGACACAGAGTGAGTGACAGAGGGATTGAGGTGGACAAGGCAAAAATTGATGTTATCTCAAAATTGTCGCCACCAAAAGACATAAAAGGAGTACGAGCATTCTTGGGTCATGCTGGGTTTTATAGAAGATTTATTAAAGATTTCTCAAAAGTAGCAAAACCCATGACCCAATTGCTAACCAAAGACACCGAGTTTAATTTTAACCAAGAATGCTTACAAAGTTTCACAACTCTGAAAAATTCTTTAATCTCCACACCCATACTAAGAGCCCCGGATTGGTCACAACCTTTTGAAATCATGTGTGACACCAGCGACTATGCCATAGGGGCCATGTTAGGGCAAAGAATTGACAAGAAACCTTATGTGATATATTATGCATCCAAAACGCTTGATGAAGCGCAGAAGAACTACACCACTACAGAAAAGGAGTTCTTAGCTATCATCTATGCATTTGAGAACGCTCCTACCTGATTGGAGCTAAGGTCATTGTCTACACTGACCACTCTGCTATACGATATCTAATTCAGAAGCAAGATGCAAAACCCAGACTTATCCGCTAGGTGTTGATGCTTCAGGAATTTGATTTGGAAATCAAAGACAAAAGTGGAGTAGAAAATGTCGTCGCTGATCATCTCAGCCGTATTGAAGTCAAGGATGATGATACAATATCTATCAGAGATTCTCTCCCTGATGACCAGCTAATGAAAATTTCCACTGGATTCCCCTGGTATGACGACATAGTGAATTATCTGGCTACAGGGATCGTCCACCCTTCCGCCTCTTACCATGACAAAAAGAAATTCCTCCACGATGTCAAGCAATATTATTGGGACGAACCCTACCACTTTCATCTATGTGCAAATAGATTTTTTAGTCGATGCCTACCCGAAGAAGAGATTACTCCTGTCCTAGAACATTGTCACTCCGGCCCCACTGGAGGACATATGAGTTTGAAAAAAAACGCCATGAAAGTCCTACAATCGAGTTTCTTTTGGCCAACAATAGAAAAAGATTCCCATGATTTTGTACAATCATGCAACAAGTGTCAACTCTCCAGGGGTATGACAAAAAGAAACGAAATGCCTCTCACTATGTGGCAGGAGATCGAGATTTTCGATGTTTGGGGGATAGACTTTATGGGTCCTTTCCCCTCTTCATTTGGCTGCTCTTACATACTGGTTGCTGTGGACTATGTCTCAAAATGGGTAGAAGCTATACCCACAGTTTCCAGCGATTCCAAACCAGTCATTAAGATGTTTAAAGATATTATTTTTCCTAGATTTGGAGTCCCCCGAACTGTCATATCCGATGGAGGAACCCATTTTCTGGAGCAAAGCTTTGAAGCCCTCTTAAAGAAATACAGACTCAACCATAAAGTTGCCACGCCTTACCATCCACAAACTAGTGGTCTGGTTGAAGTTTCGAACAGACAACTAAAGGCAATCTTAGAAAAAATAGTCAATTGACACCGTACTGACTGGTCCACCAAGCTTCCCGATGCCCTTTGGGCTTACCGAATAGCTTATAAAACACCAATTGGAACAACCCCGTTCCGTTTGGTATACGGGAAATCATGTCATCTTCCAGTGGAACTGGAACATAAGGCTCGGTGGGCCATTAAACAACTGAACTTCGATTTTAAAAGCGCTGGAGAAAACAGAAAACTCCATTTGCAGGAACTAGAGGAGCTCAGAATGACCACATACCAAAGTACTAGAATTTACAAAGAACAAACCAAGATATGGCACGATGGTCATCTAAAAAGAAAAGACATCGCCATTGGAAATAAAGTCCTTCTTTTCAACTCCAGGCTCAAAATGTTCCCCGGAAAACTCCGCACAAAGTGGTCTGGGCCTTTTACTACTAAACACATATACCCGACTGGAGCCATCATAATTGTTGACGACAATGGAGGCGAAAGGATCGTCAATGGTCATAGACTAACAAAATATTATACTCCAGCAGACAAAACTCCGAGACAGACTATTGAGATCAAAGACCCGACAGTATCAACATAACATCATCAAAACTTTGTCGAGCCAGCGACGTAAAACCCAGGTGCTACTTGGGAGGCAACCCAAGATTTGAGTTCTCTGTTTCCTTTTTTTCATATTTAGTCTGAAAATATAAAAATTCACATAAACAACCAAAACAAACATAAAAATATAAAAATCAAAAACCTAAATCGTCTCAAACGGTCCTGAAACCGTTTGGAGCCAAACAATCTTCAAACCATTTGACCTAAGGGGTTTGTAATGTCAACCCCCAAATCCTATTAATATAACACTATCCCCTCTCCTTCTTCTTTCTTTCGACTCTCGAGCTTTCTAAAACCCTCGCTTGCGCTTTTTCATCTCTTCCGCTCCTGTTCCCGCACAGACACATGTTCTCTCTGCCACCGACATTCCCGTTTCCGTGCGTCTTCACGGTGGTCGCACCTCAGTTATCGCTGCTCTTCACATCACCGCCGTCATCTTCACTCGCTACTGCAAGGTAGACCAGCACGCCGCATCATCGACGCTTTCGTCTCTACACCACCTCCTTTTTCTACCGTCGCCGACGTTTACGTCACCAACGCGGCCCCCTTTCTATCACCGCCGTCGTCTTTATCACCGTCGCCTTCGCTATCACCACCGATACCGCCTCTATCGCCATCTGCCACACCCCCAACATTTCACCTTCCAAACGGTCTTGAAACCGTTTGGAGCCAAACGGTCCTGAAACCGTTTGGTCTTTCAAAACTACTTGCTTTTCGTTAAAACATAAACACACATAAACTCATACAAAATCAAAATTTTTAAAAAGCACTCGTTATTCTAACACATGACTTTCCATTTTCAGAAATGGCTTTACCAGCAAAGCAACCCACTGGAACCGAAGACGCTCCCTTTTGGACAAGGGAGCAACTAATAGAAATCCATGCCAAGCTCTAAAAGATCGTTGATAACTACAATGAGACTGGAAAGCCCCCACCAAAGGTCAGCATCATAGCGGTCTTGTGTGAAATCGACCGCATCAACAAATTTCTAACTGAGGAGCCTAAAGAAGAAGTGGAAGAAATTTCTTCCAGTGATGAAGAAGGCTCTGAATACGAGCCACATTCCGAGGAAGAATCCCCAGTTGCAAAGTCCAAGGGGAAACGAAAGGTCCAAGAAGCTGCGACCGAACAACCCCCAAAAAAGCGGGCAAGGAAGCAAGTCTGCCCCGCTACTGCTAGGGAACAAACCCTTGCAGAGTCTGTCCCAACACCAGCCACTACCACCCCTACCACCCCATCTTCTCAGTACTCACCACCACCGCACCACCACCAGAAAACCTCTACATCCACACCCTCCCCTCCATCGACAAAGTACTAAAACCAACAAAGTATGTCTGCTCAAGCGTACTACTCAAGATGGGGATCTACAACAGAATCCTCCCCATGCTAGACAACGCCAATCTCTCCAGACTGTGCTTTTGTCCCCAAAGTTTCATATGTCGAGCCGACTACTGGATTCTTCACATATCTCACCAAAGAAGCGGTGGACATTATGCACAGAGCAAGGGATGGAGGTGACCGCAGGCTGGTCACCAAACTCTTTGGAAACGGCGTCGTTATAACAGAAAATCTTCTGAACAAAATTTTCATAGACAACCCGGACCAGCTCAAAAAGGCCCAAGCTCTTGGCACGAACAACTCCTGATTCAATAGACATAGCTTCTGGAAAACACTAACAGGAATCCCAA
Organism: Alisma plantago-aquatica; assembly: GCA_963693085.1. Lineage (NCBI taxonomy): Eukaryota > Viridiplantae > Streptophyta > Magnoliopsida > Alismatales > Alismataceae > Alisma > Alisma plantago-aquatica. The sequence continues at coordinate 256,825,841 of OY856415.1, read as the reverse complement.
CTTATGAGGCAAAGACCTACAAAGCCTCCAACATTCATTCTGGGTTCGTCCGCACACTCCACAAAATTTTGACCAGTGCGCTGTTCCCCAGAATAGAGGGAGGAAATGGTATCACCGCCGACCTTTTCCTTCTATGGTCCATTCTGAATGGAATGCCGGTCAACATTGGACGACACATGATACAAAAATTTTCAGCCTACGCCATAGGAAAAGAAATCTGCATGGGTGGGCACATAACTTCCATATCAAATACCTCAAAATGGACATATTACTCCCTCATTGCACAAAGATCAAGGGAGACATCCTTACTAATGAACAAACCTTGAAGAACTCCTGCATTATCAAGGAGAAGGATGCGAAACTACACTACATCTTCTGCCCAACAGTCAGATCTTCCAGGACTCTGCTACCGCTTCCGGAGCTAGCGGACTACGACAAGGACATGCTTCTCTTTACCGACGAAGAGATTACCAAACTCCTAGATCCAGTCAAAGTACAAGAAAAAACAACCAAAGAGGGCCAAACAAAGCTTAACATAACCGCCTCGACAACTAGGGTAACAAAAATACCAGTAAAATGACCATCCAAGGTACATTTACAACCACCACAGCTGTCGGGGACGCCAACATCCAAGCTACAACCGGAGACCGAACGCCCCCCTCCGGAGGAACCAATCACTACCTCTTCTGTAGACTCATTCATCATGAGCCTACATGATGAGCTCACCACTACCACCCCCACCACATTACCATCCACCACTCTCCCACCATCTACCACCACCCCACATTCCTCCACAACAATTCCTCCACCCACATCTTCCACTTCACAATCTTTCTCCCTGAGCACCCCCTTTTCCGCTCCTACACCCGACTTCACTTTCTCCTCTGCCATGTCCAAACTCTTTTCCTCAACATTTTCACTCCCACAATTCTCACCCAGACAATTACCATTTCCTTCATCCGCTACCACCCCAACACCATTGGTGACCCCATCTACGGTCACCACACAGTTTGCGGGACCATCACCAGTGTCTCTCTCGCAAGGCACTACCACCCTTCCACCCCGACCCCAACCATGCCACCCTTTCGCACCTAGGGTCCCTTTTACAAATGTCAGCGAGGAATTCAAATGTCAATTTGACACCATCCGAAACCTCCTCACCAACCCTTCTAACATAATGCACTCTATTTTTTCTTGTGTGCATGGTATTTCTCAACAGGCCACCAAGATCAACGAGCAGATAGCGCCTTACCAAGCATTCTTCAAAGTATTCAGCAATGACAAGACGTAGTGGCCAACCAAGTCGATCGCATCGATGACCACTACAAAAACTTGCCCAAGCTGGTCCTTGGAGTAAAAAGCTAGCAAGAAGTGCTGGCCAAGCAAATTGACAGGATCTCTACACAGACTCAACCTCTGCCTGAGACCCTGCGTGAACTTAAACAACAACAAACTGCTTTAAGAACGCGCTTGGATGACATCGACAACACCCTCACACAGCTCCACAGTCACCAAGAGGAGTCAGCAAACAAAGAGCTTAACCAACTACGAGCTCAAGTAATAGATCTTACAGCACGACTCCTCTTTGTTGAAGGACGATACTCAGATCTTAAAGAAACACACGACGCACCTACTCGAATCCCACGAGCGCATGTGCAAGTGGCGTTTGATGAGCTACAAGCAACCCATCGACAGTGCAAGAAGCCTCCACAAACAAAGCCAGCAGATAAAGAGGCAGACGAAGATGATGATGAAGACGACAATAATGATGAGGATTCTGACTCCTCAGCTAACTCCAATAATAGCACCTCCTCAGACGACCAATCTGACGACGCAGACAATGCTTGGGAGGGCCCCAGCCGAGGAGCTGAACAACAAAAAGATCACCACGATGGTGATAAAGATCCCAAATCCCCGACTCACAATGACAATGTTAATATGTCTTACGGGGATCAATTCCTTGACTACTCAGTGATGGGATCTCTGGGGGAATCTCCTAAAGAAGCAACTTTTGCTGAGTTCCAAAAATGTCTACTCGGAACCAGCATAAGCCAACAACAAGCAACATCAGCTCAACACCTTCCCGTACCAGACCAATCAGTGCCCTTTCCCCCAGAGCAAGACGATCTAGAAAGAGTCAGCTTGGATACAGAAGAAGATCTGGAATCAGCTTCTGACTCAGACAAGGACGAAGATCTGCATCAATACATAGATAATCTGGAGCAGAGTTCTCCCCTCCCTCCACAAGAGCTACCCCCACCGCCACCACTACCGCACAAAATGCATGATCTTGACATGATGGCAATCTCTACTCTGATGCTCAAGACATCTTCATCCTTAACACTATAGTAGATGATGCCAAAGACAGGGGTGATATTATCTACCAAAATACAAAGACTCAGCGCAAGTTGACACATGAAGACTTCCGCTCTATCCTTCGCCCACATTCAACGATAAAGATGGCAGTCTTCTGGGCCCTCCTTGCCAATTCTATCGAAACTTACAGAAGCTCTAAGCGGCAGCAACCCATCCTTAATGCATCACCTGCTCTTGCTATGAGTCTCATATACAAAAAATTACAAAGCAAATCAATCGAACGGTTGCAGAGGGGAATCACCAGAAAGGCCCACTATATTACAGTACCCTTCCAAGTCTTTGGCCACTGGCTTTTACTGATTGTGGACACCGTGGCTCGGGGCGCCAAGGTGTACAACTTTTGCGCCACTGAACTACGCGCCAAAATAATCAATTTTACTGGAACAGAGGCCGGGGAGGCCAGATGCATTCCATTCTGGCTCTTGAAATTGATCTGGGCTGCTTACGCACCCCTCCACAATAATTGGAACCAACCTTGGTTCCAAATCATTAACCCCCACACCCAAACTCAAGAAGGTTCTAGGGATTGCGCTTTCTACGTCATACGTCATATCCAAGCACTCAACCAGCAAATCCCTTTTACCGAACTGGACACAAAAGATTTCCATTCTCTACGAGGTTGCTACGCCATGGAGTTAATATGTGATAGACGGTTCTTCAAGGACCCAACTATGGCACCTAACGACATTCCTCACTATCTCTTTTCGGCCATCCAACGTCCTCCAAAATAGCCATTCAGGCAAACAATAAAGGAGTTGGAGAACAAACAACCCGCCAAGGTTCCCAAGAAGAAGAAATGGGACCCTTACTCTTTCAATCTGGTGGATGATGAAGGGGTTACTGAATTGCTAACCGGGGCGACCATCAACAGATCATAAAGGGTCCCCCTATCTACCATTTCACCAACATTCCCCAATTTTGACCTTAGTGCTTGCAAAAGTCTCTCCGGCAATGAACTTTGTCTCATCATGTCAAGGATTTATGCCGAGAAGAATGATCTCATTTTCATGTCCGATGACATTCTGGTCATGGCAGACATGCTACGAGAAATTGTACAGACAAAAGGGTCTCTATCCGTAAGCTTAATGGCCGCCTATCAATTTCTTCTTGGACAGAATCACCCTACAACCTATATGGCATCCACCTATATGAAGGACGATATATTAAAGCTAAAGAATTTCATAACAACTGAGGCACTCATCTCTTTCCTACAACATACAACTCTGAAGTTTATCATGCTCCCTTTCCTTCATTCAGAACACTGGATGTTGTTGGCAACAAATCTTCATGAAGGAACAACAATCATATACAATAGTTCTGACAGCCAGTACAATCCAGATCAACAACATTACACTACAACACAAAGAACGCCTACGGAGGAGGTGGTGAAGGAGTGTTCCGATCAACTTCATGACCTTCTCAGCACACACACATGGGCATACAGTAAAGAACACTTTCATCTCCCTGCCTTCATCCAAAACGCCCCCAGTAGCTTCACGAGTCAAACGTTGTGGTTTCCACATCCTCTACTGGATATACACCATCATGGTCCTTAGAAGACCAGTAGAGGATATGAAAGATGTGGATTATCACGCGTTATGAGGAAAGCTCACTGCTAATCTCCTTTGCACACATGGCGCCAATAAAGGACTAACAGAAGCCTGATGCCCTTGTCCTTGTACTTCTCAAACTATCACTTTAACACTCTGCGGACAGAGTGAGTGATAAGTTGGGGGGAGGGGAGTACACTGGACAAGGGCGAGGTATCATTTTTAAATCCTTCTCTCTATACCTTTTCTTTCAATTTGTACAAATTTTTAGCTTTCGTTGCACTTTTAATTTTCGTCTTAGAATAATTTCCTATTAAAATAAACCTCGCACATAAAGAAGAACACCCCTCTTGGAACAAAGTCATCCCCAACTAACTCTAGAATCCATTTAGTCCTCAAAAGTAATAACAAGAATAGCACTTAGACATGTAATGGTGAATTAATAAATTCTCTCCACTCTTGATTTTCATGCCTTTGTTTCACTTCTACATATGACTCTCCACAGGTCAACATCAGGGACGAAATAAGCCAAAACAATCTCAAGGACGAGAGGGACATCAGGTGACATCCAACTCATGAAGCCTTGCAAGTGGACCACTAGTAGTAACCAAATAAGTTCATGTCAAACAACTCTAAGAACAACTTTTTTCTCTTCAAATAAAAGAGGCTTGGCCGCCCAAATCAAAATTCCTAGAAATCCAAATCCTAAGCCTGTGAGTTTACGAATAAAAGCCATAGTGTTGAATAAAACTATGAGAGTTGTGCCATGAATAAGGGCCTATATGAAGAACCAATAAAGGTCTCACCCGGCCGGTACATTCAGCTGCCCTCACAAAGGAAGATGTGTCTTGCCCGGTAGTGAAACCCTAAGGTATCCAAATATATGAAAGGCTGATAAAGGACTCACCCGACCGGTACATTCAGCTGCCCTCACAAAGGCAGATGTATCATGCCCAGTAGTGAGATCCTAAAAGCATAGACAACCCCTCCCCCACTTGAAAGGGGAGTTACACATCAAGCCTTTAGCCAACCCTCATACCCACTCTAGCTTCCGGTAGGATTTTCAGAGAAGTATAAAATTGATTAGAGTCAACGACATGCACATGATAAAAAGTGGTCCCAATGCAGGCCACGAGATATGGAAGAAACCTGAGATCCAAGCAACTCTCAAATACCTGAAAGAGTTAAGGTAAAAAGCTCAGATATAACCTTAGGAGATCTCAGGTTTAGAATTGGAGCAAGAGTATGGAAATCTTAACTAAATAATATTGCCTCGCCATTACATGCCTCAACTCTATCTAACTTGAGGACAAGCTAGACTCTAAGTTAAGGGGGTGATAACCTCCATTTCTGTGATGATATCTTAGTAATTTTCCTCAATTTTCCACACTCTTTCTCAGATAAATTAGATAGAATCCTTAACTTTCCTCTCTTATTACAAATATACTGTTAGATTAACTTTTCTCTCTTTTTACTTACAGGAAAAGACACAAAAAAAACCGCATGAAGCCAACCGGTCCCGAGACCGCATGGAGTCACACGGTCCCAAGACCGCATGAAGCCAACCGGTCCTGAGACCGCATGGAGTCACACGGTCCCAAGACCGCATGAAGCCAACCGGTCCCGAGACCGCATGGAGTCACACGGTCCCAAGACTGCATGAAGCCAACCGGTCCTGAGACCGCATGGAGTCACACGGTCCCAAGACCGCATGAAGCCAACCGGTTCCGAGACCGCATGGAGTCACACAGTCCCAAGACCGCATGAAGCCAACCGGTCCTGAGACCGCATGGAGTCACACGGTCCCAAGACCGCATGAAGACAAACGGTCTCGGGGTCCAAACGGTCTCGGGGTCCAAACGGTCTCAGAACCCACATGGTCTTCAAGACCGTTTGGACCCAAAACTTCCCAAACCGTTTGGACTCCACTTGAAGCCTATAAATAAGACCCGAGGGTTCCTCCCAAGACATCAAGTTTCAGACATCCAGAGGCTGCCTCTACTACTCCAGAGCTATTCCAACCTCCATCCTCCGCCCAAAGGCTGCCGGTCTGAGATCCACACTCCATCCTGAAGCTGCTTCCTCTCTCTTTGCCAAAGAAGGTGGGAAGAGGAGACCTCATCATCGAGCAACCTGTGAAGTGTGAAGATAGTCATTCTCTCTCCTTCCAAGGGGTTGAATTTCCTCTCTCCTTTGTGGGGATGGCGTTCTCTCTCTCTCTCTTCTCGCCTCCTTCCTTGTCCTAGATATGAGCGAGTAGTTTCATTCACTAGGGTGCGGGGAGTAGCCCCTCTACCCATGTTTTCATTTCATGCATTGTAATCCATAGTTTGCAATAGAGATATACTTTCTTTTCAGTTCAACATCAATCGTTTAATGAATGCTTGTTGCTTGATCACCAACTCGTGTTATCTTTTATCTTTTAGTATGAATTGCCTACGTTTGTACTATCAGATTTGAATCTCGATTGTATGTTGGTTCTTGATGCATGTATCCACCATGCATCTATTTCGGTATCTAGGAGTGTTTCTCAAGAAGTGGAGTATACTCACTTCCATCGTTGTACTTCCATACTATGAAATGGAATCAGTTGACGTATGAAAGTACAACCTTGGTAAGTCGAGGAACACACTTTGCAAAGGGAATGATGTAAAGTAGGTGACCATTCATTCGGGGATGGCTGGCATTGCAACATTCCCACACTTCTCATAGTTAGTTCTCCGAAAGGAAACTAAATCTACAAAGATACTAGCTGATTAGACCCTTTTTGTAGGTTATGTTTTGTGTTGCATGTTTTGATCCATGTGTAGTGGTGGCGAAAGCCGATCACATCCTAGTGGCTCTTTATCATTGTTAAAATCCTTAAGTTTACTTTCTTGCTTTACTTTACTTGTACTTAGTTTAAACAACCAAACCAAACTCTTCGATCTAGATACCAACTGTTAAGAAGTTAAGTGAGATTCTAACGTTTTCCATCTTATTGCTCTCAACAAGACCGTTTTCCTGTGTATTCGACTCTTAACTATACTACGATAAGACTTCCACATATCCTAGCATATGTGGGTGGAGTTCTCAATCTAGTATAAGCAAGGATAAACCTAAAGACTTACTATCTTTAGGATTTTTAGTGGTGCGCGCAATTCCACGTGAGTGGAAGCTCCATCACATGACATCTAAGGGAAAGATGGTAGCGATATTTGAAATTTTTACTAATAGGTGAAGAGAATGGTATTTATAGTTATGGTTCATGAAGAAAAAGGAATATGAGGTGCCATCACCTTAAGCTACTAGGTGCCACATGTTCATGCATGGTTGACATGTGTGCATGCATGCACTATATTTATGTTGTCACAAAAAAAACACTTGGGGATAATCTATGGATAATATCTCGACACTAATGTTATCTTGTTGAGCAAGATATTCCATCTCAACAACACTATTTTACAAAACAATATACTTCTCTAAGGAAAGATGCAAACTGATACATATGACTTCCTTAAAGTGTTTAACCCATCATGGATTTTTCTAAGAATAAATAAAACCGATAGGATACCCTCTCCATGGCTCCTTGGCCGATAGACACTTCCATATCAAATCTACAACTCGATATAACTCATGTAAAGATTTACTACACATCTTCCTTGGTCTTTCAATCACCAAGAATGCTACCACTCCAAGATGATTCAATCATGGTCTCTCCTTCTTTCTCTCTCCTCTATATAATACTAGGAAGGAGTAGGGACACTCTAGAAGTGGTAATTTGCACATCAACCCTCTATTTTAGATAATTTACAATTTGTACCAAAATTGGTGCATAGAACACTGGCATTTATTCAAACAAGTTCTAACTTGGAATTTAAGCTTTCCATAAACCACCACTTAGCATCATTCTTTCTCTGTTGATGTTTAAAACACTAACGATACATTCACCATGTAAAATTTTGCAATATAACCCCTCATCTTGGGTAAATTTCACTTTGCACTCAGACTATCATATAATGCACAAATAGTTTGCAATTAAGCTCAAACTTGAAAATAAACTTCACAAAGAGTCTTGATTACTTTTCAGAAGATTAAAACAAGTTTGTAAATAATTTACTTAAGCAAAACTTCTAGGGTTAGGCCATAACCCAGGTCAGGAATGTTACAATTATCAACCCCTAAAAAGGATTTCGTCCCCGAAATCTCAAGAGAAAAGAGAAGGGTACTTCCTCCTCATATCTTCCTCTAGCTCCCATGTGGCTTCTTCAATGCCACATTGATGCCAGAGAACTTTCACAAGAACTATGTCTTTATTCTTCAACTTCTTGACCCTTCTGTCAAGAATCATCATAGGACCCTCCACATAGGATATATCTTCATCCAAATCTACCTCTACAGGTTGCAACACCATATCTGTATCACGATGACACTTTCTCAGCATAGATACATGAAATACTGGATGTAGTCTATGTAGCTCAGGTGGTAATTCCAACCTATAAGCTACCTTTCCAATCCATGCTGTCACTGGGTAAGGTCCCACAAACCTAGGAGCTAACTTACCCTTTTTCCCAAATCTGAGAACACCTTTCCAAGGAGAGACTTTGAGATACACTTTGTCTCCAACTCGGAATTCTAAAGGTCTATGGTGTTTATTGGCATAAGACATCTGTCTATATTGTGCATCTTTCAACTGTTGTTGTATTACTTTAATCTTTTTAGTTGTCTGTTGCACTAATTCTGGACCCAAAAGTTGGTATTCTTCTGTCTCAAACCAACATAACGGAGATCTACAACGTCTACCATATAACGCTTCATATGGTGCCATATCAATACTAGCTTGATAGCTATTATTATAGGCAAAATCTATTAAGCTCAAATGTAAGTCCCAACTTCCTACAAACTGAATAACACATGCTCTAAGCAAGTCTTCTAAAGTATGTATAGTCCTTTCAGATTGCCCATCTGTCTAAGGGTGAAATGTTGTACTAAACTTTTATTGTGTACCCAAGGATTTATGTAGTCGTTCCAAAAAATGACTTGTAAACTGGGGACCTATATCAGACACAATCATAGCTAGAACTCTGTGCAACCACACTATCTCATCTATGTAGATATGTGCAAGTTTTTTCAATAGTATAGATTGTTTAAATAGGAAAAAATGTGCAGTATTAATCAACCTATCAACTATCACCCAAATGGAATCATGACTTTTGGCTATTCTAGGTAGACCAACCACAAAGTCCATCATCACGGGATCCCACTACCACTGCGATATAGGTAAAGGTTGTAATGTCCCTACAGACTTCTAGTGTTCTGCTTTAACTTGCTGACACAACAAACACTGGATAACAAACTCAACTACATCTTTCTTCAAGCCAGGCCACCAAAACATATCTTTAAAGTTATGATACATTTTGGTACTCCCTGGATGCATTGCATACATGGATGAGTGAGCTTCCTCCATAACTAGCTTTCTTAAGTCATTGGCATTAGGTACTACCATCCTACCATGGTAACAGAATACCTCATCCTCTTACTCATGGAAACCGTCCCGTTTCTCACAGCCCAACTCTGACCTAATCTGCTGAATCACAGTATCATCATGTTGTGCCTCTTGAATCTATTCTTTTAGAGTAGGTTTCACATGCATCTTGGCTAACAATCGAACTAACAAATTACTTCTAACTGCACTTTCATCTATCTCAAAGAGACGAGAATGTCTTGCTTAAAGCACACTAAAGAGTTCAGCTGTGCTTTATTTGTAGGTGGAGACGAAGACTTCCTACTCATTGCATCTGCCACTACATTAGCTTTCCCTAGTTGGTAATCAATTATACAATCTTAGTCCTTAATTAATTCCATCCAGCGACATTGTCTCATGTTCAACTCATGCGGTTAGAAAATGTATTTTATGTTTTTATGGTCTGTGAAAATTTGACATGTTTATCCATAGAGATAATGTCTCCAGATCTTCAACGCGTGGACCACTGCAACTAATTCTAGATCATGCGTCGGATAATTCTCCTCATGCTTTTTAAGCTGTCAGGAAGTAAAAGAAACTACATGCATCACTTGAAAAGAACGTATCCCTTTCCCTGCTCAGGTAGAACCAACACAGGTACACTAGTCATCCTTTATTTCAACAACTGGAAAGAATGCTGACAATTGTCATTCCAGAAAAAAGGAACCTCCATTCTGGTCAACTTGACTTAGGGGTAATGCTATAGAACTGAAGCATTTGATAAATATTCTATAGTAATATGCCAAACCAAGGAAACTGTGAATCTCAGTTGGTGTCTTGGGCTGTTCCCATTCCACAACATACTCCACTTTCTTAGGATCAACATGAATACCTAAAGCAGATATAACGTGTCCAAGAAAAGACAATTTTGACCAATAAAATTCGCACTTGCTAAATTTAGCATATAACTTGTGTTGTCTCAACAAAGTCAAGGCTTGATGAAGGTGTTGTTCATGTTGTTGACCATCTCTACTGTAAATCAGGATGTCATCTATGAAGACTACTATGAAGTGATCAAGGAATGGTCGAAAGATTCTACTCATAAGCTCTATGAGAGCAACTGGTGCATTAGTTAGTCCAAACAACATAACTACAAACTCATAATGACCATACATTGTCCTAAAGGCTGACTTAGGTATGTCACTCTCCTTGATACATAACTGATGATATCCTGACCTTAGATCTATCTTAGAGAACACTGTTGCACCACACAACTAGTTAAATAGATCATCTATCTTTAGCAAAGGATATTTGTTCTTTATAGTAACCTTGTTAAGCTGTCTATAGTCTATGCATAGTCTCATAGACCCATCTTCCTTTTTAATAAAAAGAATTGGAGCACCCCATGGTGAAGTACTCGGTTGAATGAAGCTTTTCTCAAGAAACTCATGTAATTGTTTCTTGAGTTCTACCATCTCATCTGGTGCCATCCTATTAGGTGTTTGGGCTATGGGTCGTGTACCTGAAATTAGATTAATCTCGAAATCAATCTCTCAGGATGGAGAAATATCTAGAAATTCTTTAGGAAACACATCCTTGAATTCCCTAACAACATGAAATTCAAAAAGACTAGGACTCTTTGCTTTGGTGTCTACCACATGTGCCAGGAATGCTTCACATCCTTGTCGCATCAACCTCTCTACTACCATTGCTGACACTAGACAAGTTGGAAGAATCTTTCTGTCCCCCTGAAAGACCCATATCTTATCACCATTTTTGAACATAGCTTGCTCGGAACCACAATCCAAGACAACCTTATACTTTTCTAGGGTATCCATTCCAAGAATTACATAAAACCCGTGCATCTCAAGTGGTATAAGATTCACCTGAATGCTGTGTTCTAAAAAAGAAAGAACACAGGGAGAGTATACCTCCCACAACACTACAGATCTGACTAACCGAGTTTCTAATAATAGATTATCTATTCTACGACTAACGGTCCTATTATAGTCATAAATCACTTCTCAAGTGATAAAGGAATGTGTAGCACCTGGATCAATCAAAATAGATATGAAGCAGGATGAAGACATATCAGAATGAAACAATTCCATCTGACCTATCACGACTCATGGATTGACTACTGCCTCGGGCTAAATGCTGAGCTATGAGCTCCACTTGGTGAAAAACTATGACCTCTACCTCTACTAGACATCCACCGCGTCTGAGCACTGAAGGTGCAATAAACCTTGGTTTCTTAAAACTTTCAGATCTCTAACCCTAGAACTATGCATGTACTTTCCTATTGTTCACCTCTCATTTCTCAGTCACAAACCTCTCTATCCACCTAACTGACTCTAAAAAGCTGGGAAACCTCTCTCTATTCTCTCGAGCAGATGCAGGTGTAGTTAATTTAGCGTTCAAACCCTTCTCAGTATGCCAAATTCTCTCCTCATCTGTAGTAGCCATATGTGGACAGAACCACAGAAGCTCTATAAACTTAGCTTAATACTTGCTAATCTTCATCAATCCTTATTTAATCTACTCAAACTGCAAAATCTACTCATCCAAATAAGTCTTAGGAAAGTATCTATTGACAAACTCTCATCAGAATTCCTGCCATCCAACCTCAACACCAGGTCTTTTCTCTTCTTCAATGGCCCACCAATGGCCACCCTTCCTTTTAAGAGGAACACAACATGCTTAATTTTATCAGCCTCTAGGATGTTAAGGATCCAAAATGCTTTCTCTATCTCAGTAAGCCATGAATCTTCATCTACTGGGTCAGCTGTACTAGCATATTCAATGGCTCCTACCCCACGTAACTGCTCAAAGGTCTTACCAGATCTATGTCCTTCATCGGGAACTGGTACCCTAGGTGCTGGTGCTGGTATCCAATCAACCATATGTGCATCGTGGTCATGATCTACCCAAAAAGAGCATGAAAGGCTAGGTTTTCTAGCATAGCTTGGTCAAGATGGGAATTCTCAAGCACTGGTTTTTCTCTAGCCTAATCCCTCACACCTCCTCCTGGTGTAGCAACACTGTTCTCAGTAGCATGTCCTTTGTGTGCTCCAACCATCTTTCAATTTTACTTCTTCTCCTATATGAGGAGAAGTCACTATAAGATAAACTGGAAGGCACTAGAACAGACTCAACAAACTTACTCGTATGTCTTTGTAGACTTAGTGAACCTTAGGATCTGATACCAAAACTTTGTGATGACCTGATAACAAATCAAGTCATCACCAATAATAATCGCAAAATAACCATAAGCAACAAATTTTAATAAAATCACTAAAAATTAAAACCATTTCGCAAAGAGATCCATTTTCCAGGAAACCCTTATAGAAAGAACCAAAACTTTATATACATCATGGTTCATATTGTACATACATTGTACCGTCTCTTCTTGAGGATAACAAATACTAGTTGCTTTACTCAAACATATACAAGAGCAACATAAAACCTCAAGGCAAACAAGACAAAATCTCAAGTCGCTCATAAAACCACTAAGTACTATCTCCCAAGGACCTGAGAGTATAGAGACGATACATAGGACTTGTATCTACAAGACATGACAGAAAGTACACTCAACCTGAGCTATTACTGCTATCCCTCTTGATGTGGTCCTTCCTCTATAGTTCGGTTTCTACTTCCTCATCCGTGTCCACATAAAAATTGTGGATTCCACGAGGTGAGACTATTATCCCAGTGAGAGATATAACTCTCTTCCAACGATATTATTATCACAAGACATAGTATGAAACTGAGAAGAGGATACTTTGTGCAAGTAAGCATGTATATTTGCAGTGCCAAACAATAACATTGATAAGACAGTTCAGTTGTTCATAGCGATATTATAAATAATCTATTTGGTTTATAAGGAATATGAAGAACGTGTATAACATCTATCAACTAAGATGTATAAAAATAATGAAGCATCAACCAATGTTTTGTGTATTCAATCCTTAAGCAAATACACTACATGGGTGATTACACATTCACATTCACACTTATGCCCAGAGGAGATGAGGTATACTGCTCATGCTCCAACCGACCATGGCTACGTTAAGCATCAGTACCATACAAGGTCAATGGCAGAGTCGGCTGTCAAGACCTCACCTGTCTCAGTCAGTATGAGAGAACTAGTAGGACATCTTGTGTCTACTGCAATTAGCTTATCAGGATATACTGCTATCTTCACTATAGAGTTACAGATGCAACATGTACTCTCTTCGGGAGAAGACCACTAAGCTTTCCCAGATTATTTTTCATCAGGAAGTCCACTGAGTGATCCTGGTTTAGTTTTCATCAGTAAGTCCACTGAGATCTCGTAGTTTAGTTGGGGAGTCCGCTGAGCAACCTGGTATAATTAAAATTACACATTCAACAATATATATATTGAGTTAAACTCATTTCACCATTCAACAAATCCTAACACTGAATGGATCTATGGTCTGGACAACTACATGATAACATTTCACTTGATTAATTAAGTGTATTACATTATCTTTTAGCATCAATCAAGTTGCAAGCAAGAATTATATCAAATGCTACAAAGAAAGGTATAATATGTTTATCAAGTACTTTCATGATCTTTGGAACACATATAACACTTAGGATCTCAATTTCTTATCATCATCATGATTGCTAGATATGGATATTCAAACCCTTACTTCATCACTGAATACTTTTACAACTTATCAGGTAACCATTACCTCTATGTAAAGAGTGGGATAAGCCACCCTCTACTAAAATATGGTAAACATAACACCATTGGAAAGCAGTGGAATAATTTTTTTTCTGACTACATTCAATTTTATAAAAGATTGTACAAAATACATCAAAATCTCCCTTTTAGGGTTACATCATCATACACAACTATGATCTAGATAGAGGGAAGTCTAGACTACTCCACTTTTGTCTCCAAGCAACATATCCATCATCTATGTCCATGTCAATGCTAAGATCTTCAAGTCCTATTCATCACCTGGCTCCACATCTGGGTGGTTGGGAAGGCACCCTGCAAAAGGGTAAGGAAAAATAAGTATGTGTCACAAACTATTCTAAGATAGCGAGGTAAGAAAATCATGTAAAATTAGGCTAATGTTCATCATAAGATGAAGACAATCAAGAGAATGAGGCCATATACAAAAGAATATTTCAATAGATGCTTGCCATAAATAACATATAACAAAAGGATTGCATGTATCATTAATATTGACTATCTTAACTACGTAGGGTTGAGGCACCTACCAGACCTTCAACCAATGGGTGAGGGGAGAGTAACACATTCCCAGTCACCTACACATATTTTATGTGTGGGGGAGAGTAACACATTCCCCAGGGGAGAAATAACACATTCCCCAACTATGGGTGGTTGTACATACAAGTATTACTAATCTAGTTAATTAGTCTATTAAAATCAACATGCTAGAATCTATAACAAGTAATAGATATGTAGAACATGGCAGTGGGGTACCAAGACCCAAGAACAATATTCCAAACCGATTATGAGGCAAGTTTAGTAATAGATTCAAGAGAATAGAATATAAGGTGCAAATAAGCCTCATTATGGAAAGCATAGGTTAAGGAACAAATAATTCCCAACTGAAGTGTATTAAGCACATACCTTTAATCTTTATAATCCTAGAAAGCACTTTTCATAACTTTTACATGAGATCAAATCCATTTTCCCTAATATGATCATCATATTTATGCATTAGATATAAGTATATTCATTAAAGTCTTAAAACCTCAAAACCATTGACTTTTCCACAAACAATCAAATTCGATTATGAAAACCTCACTAATGTCCTAGTTAGATTCTCCTGATCAAAATAACATATAGGTTTGTATATTTTCAAGATACTGACATTTTAGGCTATATTCCATATTTTTAAGTAATTTAAATCATCCTTAAAAACACATCAGAATCAAACCACAAAAATATTTTTATTAGATAGATTACATTCTCTCGATTCCAAAACATATTTTAGTTTTAAATTTGGATAATTGAGTAAAAAGATATCATTTTAAAAAAACAGACCAATTAGAAATTGCCACGTAGGCAAGAGAGAACAGGCGGAGGGATAAAAGCGTAAAAAGCTACATTGTCTTCTTTCCCAAATGCACACACGACCATTGCCGATGGAGCAGCAGCTGCTGCTAGCAGAAAAATTAGGAAAATATGATATACTCAACCACGGATATAGATGTACCTTCAATTGGACCAATGGTGAAGTGAGGAGGAAGAGGAAGGCACCACAAGCTTGGTGGCTTCGGCATCTAGCAGGGGTCCAAATGGCGATGAAACATGAAACCAATTGCGGGGTTGAGTTGCAAAGATGACGACACATGTAGGGGTAGAGGTATATATAGATGAGGGGGTCTAGGTTAGGGTTTTCATGCATGGGGTGACAGAGAAGTTTCAGGAGGTTTGGGTGTTTCACAAATATTTGACAAAACTCGATTTTCTTTGGCTTATCTGGTGAGGAAGCTCGAGGGAAATCCAACGCAACTTAAATCACTTAATTTTGTTGAGAAACGAGCAAGAAAAGACAAAAACATCGGACCAAATATCCACGGTTACTGTTCACGGCGTGGTTGTCTCCTACCCGAGGTAGGAGATGAAATCTGATCCATTCATACATGATCGGACGGTCCTCCTTGACATGTGCATTAAATACATTCCCAATCGAATAAAGTTCCAATTAATTAATTTCCCATTATCTTGTAATAAAGGCTTTTATATATTTATTTATTATCCAAATTAGATGATACTTCGCCAATAAGTTTCTTTTAGATCAAGAAAATGAATTTTGTTATCAAATTATCTTGTGTCTTCCTATTTATGATTTTTGAAACAACATATTCCTCATTATCCTCTTTTAATCCATTATATACCATATTATCTCCAATTATTGTCCTTATTATCTCTTTTATGTGTATTTTGAGATTTCTCTCCTTTTTCATATTAAAAAAACACTAAAAAGTTCTAGGACGAATTTTTTTATTCTTTTTATCTCTTAAGTGGACATTTTACATATTAGGCCCATTTCTAAACTCTCACTGAGGTATTTGTGCATAAAACCCAAATATTGGAATAAAAGGTGAACAAATGTTCATTAAACCATCATATTCTCCATAAATTAAACATAAAGGTCAAAGAGGATATAAATAAAAGGAAAAGATGGAAAAGAGAACCAAAAAGGAAAAATGCCCATAATTTAGTATGTTACAACACTCCACCCCTTAAAGAGGATTTCGTCCCCGAAATCACTAGCAATTAAGGAAGGGTGAGTGTGCAACCTCACATCACAAAACTTCAGGTTGTTTCTCCAACCATAACTTCCACCAAAGAACTCACAACATATACATCACATGCATCTCGACATAGGTCAGGTTATCAAGGATTACCTATGGTTCCACTATTAAGATTATTTTATGAGATTTAACATTATTTACATTTTTGACTCATTAGCATTATATCTATTAGGATATCACATTATCAACATTATATTAATTATGTCATGTTATATTCAATTTATTGCCAAAAGGGTTATATTTCATTATTATCCATGAAACATTATATATGTTCCTCATTTTTCTTACTAAGAATTTTAGCACAATTAGGGGTTACTCAATTATCTCAACATTCATTATTATATTTGATCATTGTCCTTAATAATTCGGATTTATACTTCATTATCCTCATATTACCACTTTATTAACTATACCAAATTATTTTACATGAAATAAGACATTCTATTCAATTTGTGGTTAAGCATACAATTATTCCAATTAATGTCACATTAGTAACTTATACTCATATTAAACATGTTCACATCCTCACATTATCTTTATTGCTCACATTAATGTCATCATTAATTATTTTCTCATATTTATTCACTTCTTATTCATATTGAAGCCATTATATGCATTTTAATGATCAAGGTGAGACATATTACATATTAATGAATTGATTCACATTAAGTGACTAATCACATGTGTATTAGATAACATGGTAACATGCATTTTATATTGATGACTTCATTAATATGTGATGAGATGATTATATATATCATTTATGTGTATCAATGTATGTTAACTAGTTATGTCACTTATCATTAATGTTTCATGAAAGGCATTAAGGATGTACTTGTAAAGGTTATATTATTACAACTTAGGGTTCAGGTCACCATGACCATTATATTGCACTTATTCATTTCTTGGCATGCATTAAGTTAAATATTAGGTACTATTATCTTTCTCATCATATCATTAGGGTTTATAGGTTCATGACTTGATCAACATGAGAGTGATGCATGGAAGCCATCAAATGGTAGTCAAAATCATCTCGCATAATAATGGTGGTGATTGTGGTTCTTAGACCTAAAATCACTACAGTCATCACATGTCGTTCGATGTACTTTGACATCATCTGACATGACCTTGAATAAGGGTTACTGATTCGATGTACTTTGACATCATCTGACATGACCTTGAATAAGGGTTACTATAAAGCTGATGCTTAGATACATTATGACACATGGGGAATGACAGTGAGTGGCATAGATGGGATTTGTCCCTCCTACATGAGTTTGATATCCTAGCCACTTGATAAGCGAGAATGAGAAATGCATGGCCATGCTTGTGTGAATTAATATATGATATTGAGCTCACATATATCTCAGACAGTATGCTCTAGTTCAAGGAACATGGATTGAATTTCAAAGAGGATGATAATTCCATGTCTTGAGTTCAATCTGGATATCAGAGACAAAGGAACAATATGATCATTGTTGTTCTCCAACTTTCTGATTATTTGGGTAATGATGCCTTTCTAGATACTACTCATTACTTGTGATGTCATAAATTGGTTATGGACATTCACTGCCAACATAACTTAGAACTTGTAGGATCACACACATAGGATGCACTTGGTATAGGAGTTTACTCATGAATACAGTTTAAAGTTTATTATTGAAGTGTTGGGTATTACAGTTTACACGATTTCAATGTTTTATGCATTAAAAATAGCAAACAACTACATAAATTTTTGAATATTTTATAATAAGTGTATTTTTTATTATAAAGCTTGATCTTTCTAATTTGATTATTTATCAAGGTTTTGATGTAAACCCTAATAAGAGTATTTTGGATATTTCATCCATTGTCTGATTATTAAATGACATGATATATCTATATATACCCTAGTACATTATACTATAATTACTTCCAAAGGTCTGATAAAGTTTCATGTAGTATTTTATTAGTATTTGATTTTGGGCCTAAGTGGCCATTAGGCAAGATAATTGATGATTATTTATGCGATAATGTGGGATATGTATGCACATTTTGTTTGATATATGATATGTAATTTTGTTTTCCTATGATTTCATAATTGAGTCAAAAAGACCAGTACATGTGACTGTGTTAGAGACCCATTCTTATTATATGATGTATATGCTCATATTAGCGCATAAAGTGATTTTGGCTTATTTGAGTGTAAAGATAATGGTAGACATATAATTAAGTTTTGATATACATTCAACACTGAAACTTTTATCATAATATTAGATAATAGTTGTGTTAAATCTAAAAAAGAACCTAATTTAGTATAGGAGGTTAGAGTGGTGGGGGTTTGAGATTTAGAAATTAAAAGAGAAAAATAAGCATGGACTTATAAAATTTTGTCAATGTCCAGGTAAATACCTGGTGAACTAAGGAATCCAAACTACGTTAAGGATCTCCTCAAACAAGGTAATTGGGTCATGTCCATTGATTTTCATTATTATGCTTTATCCTAGGGGTGAGCATTTGGTTAATTTGATCGGTTATGGTTAATTTGATTCGGTTAAATGGTTAATTTGTCGTTTTAGATTTTCACTGTTAACCAAACCAAATTGGTGTCGATTAGTTTGTTATGGTAATCGATTAATGGTTAATTATGACGGTAAATTTGGTTAACCAAACAACACACTTGTAATGATATTGTATGAATATAATCATAAAATTTTGAACTATTGTTATATTATAGTAATATTACATATAAACATAGTGATATATAGTTTATAAAAGCTTAATTAGTTTATAAACATGACATTTTTTTGAAATAAACATAAAATTACATATGTATATATATGAGCAAGATATTTCTTTTTGAATAGATTGTGATTATTCACTTAATTCAGTTAACCAAACACAAAATATTTTTAATTGAAAAATTATCCGTTTAACCAATTAACCAAAATAAATTAACCAAATTGTCTGAGAAAAAATTAACCATTTAGAATTAACCATTCAGTTAATGGGTTATTAACCCAATTATGTTCACCCCTACTTTAGCCTACACCTTCTTATAAAGTAACTTAGAGAAAAAGTTACTTTTAGACCTTAGTGTTTCATATCTTGTCATACTTTGAAAAATCATATTTCATTCAGTTTGAGTTACGTTTCCAATTTATTAGATTTCAATAATTGAGAATTATATAACTTTAAATACTCAATATTTCTATACTCAAGTTCAACACATCATCAAGCCTTTAGACTCAGATGTCATATATCTGACTCAAGTCATCTATTAAATAAGAGTTTTAAATTAAGACTTATTCAGACAACAAAAATATAGATTTTAGATTTTACATTTAGAAACGCATCATGAGTAGGCATAGGTTAGATTTCCATACTTCATAAGAGTCTCAGATCCAATCTCAATTATTTAGATATGAATTCAAATTTAGATTCAAAGCTTAGATTAATATTTAATTCAAAATTTAATAATAGAGATTCAGATTCAAAACAGAACAAAGATACATATTCAGAGATAGAAATTAAGAGCAGATTCAGAGATAAGAAATTAAGATTTAGAAGTAAGAGATTAAATTTCATAGATAAGAGATTATGATTCACAAACAAAAAATTAAGAACAAAGATAGAAAATGACATTATAACATTAATTATATATTATAGGAGAAGTCCTCACCAGAGAGTCCCGTGATGATTCAGAGGGTGCACTACGCCAGACACTAGGTGTGTCACAAAGGGTACGTTTTGCCAACAGAGGGTGTGTTGCACCATAGAGGACAATCTAGTGTCAATGGAGGGCATGTTGTGCTAATAGAGGGAGTGTTTTACCATAGAGGATACTTCAGTGCCAATAGAGGGCACATAGTATCAACAGAGGGTGCATTGCACCATAGAGGATACTTCAGTATCAACATAGGATGACTTATCATATAATGGTGACCACAAATCAGATAAAAGACAGATTAAAGAGACATCAATTCTATATAAGTTTACAACTTTTCGATATTAGTTTAGTTTTCAGTTATATCATATCTATGTTTATCGTATTAGCAATTCCATGCCACTTACTCTAACATAGGTTTTCCTTTGTGAATGGTTGGGGATGAGATGTCCACATGTACAAAAAACTTCAGGAGATAGTCATGACAAGATGATGTAGTGAAAACTTTAAGAGTCTTGCTTGGTGGGACATCATCTACACGGTTCTATATTTAATATGAGATTTGTATAAAGTGGTGTCATATATTAAGTTTCTTTTAGATATGAAAATGTAATAGAGTTTCTTTTCAAAGAATTTATGAGAATGCACTTTTACATAGTCTGTAATGGATATTTTCTATCATTGTTGTTATGTATATCATGCTTGTGACACTCTCGATAAAAAATAGCTTCCACTCTTGTGATATGAAAATTGAGGTGTTACAATATGGTATCAGAGCAATAATGTAGATGGCCATCACACAATTCTCATATTCTTAGTTTAGATTGCCCAATGAAGCCAAGTGAAACTAGAGTATAGATTTAGAAAGATATTTAGTAGTCCCATTTATAGAAGAAGACAATACAAGATAGTAGAATCTGAGTTTGAGGTTTAGTCAAAAATATAACTTGAGAAATGTATTAGGGTTAGTGTTGTTGGTATGTATATCCAAAGAGCCAATCTTATGATGATTTTAATGACATAATTTGTAAATTATTTTATTAGTTAATAAGGACAAACTTCCAATTTATTTAGTTTAATTCAGTTATTAGATAATGATCTAACATTACAAATGACTAGAGGATAATATTACTCAATGACATATGTCTTCAAGTACGTGACTTGGAGAAATGAGATCATACAAATTTTAAGAGTACATATATATTCTCATTATGTCCTTGATCGCTTGTTATGGTGGAAGGTTGATAGACAACAATAACATGCAAGATTAGAATGTGAGTTGGTTAACAATTGAATCTCATTAATCATGATATGACTATATCAAACCAAGAACACATATACATGTTGGAGAATAGTGTATCAGACAGACCCACTATGAGGCAGACACACGGAAACCATTACCATGGTAGTTGTTACGACCCCACCTCCTGATAACCCTCAATTAAGGGAGACCGAGAGGTCGAAGCCGCACCCATGACTTCCGGATCAAAGGTTCGACAATTACCCAAGAATAATTATCAAATTTTAGCATACTAAACTGAAAAAACTGTAAGAAAATAAGCTTTGCATACCTTTTGAAATTTTGGATTTCTAACTTCTATCCACTTAATGATTCTATGCTAACTAATCCTCCTTTTATATTTTCTTCATGTATTTCACACTGTGACGATTTACTGTTTGTCCTTTTGGCTTGTTCCTAAAATGCCGACAAACAAAACGTCGGTCAGCCGAAGCTGGTATGTGGGGGAAACAATAATCATGTAAATACATTAACAATGTAATCATTCAATTACTCATTTAACAACCAAGATTACATTTTAGATATAACTCCGCGATCCAAGAGTACCCTATCCTCTATATTGTCCCCATTAAACCCCTCATGATCCACCTATAAGTGAACCAATTTCTAGGGTTGAGTCACATGGCACTACTCGTAAGTAGCCCACTCCTTAACTCATGGCAGGCTAATGAGCATGGCACTACACGTAGGTAGCCCAGTTTCTAACTCTCGATAACCTAGACCTTGCTCTAGGATTACCCCTTTTTCTTAGCCTTTTCAAAGCAATAGAGGTGGACCCAGATCTAATCAGTTATATACACACATTTATAGGGATAATCATAGTCACTTTATAGATGCATGAAATAAATCGACATCCAACAGTTATTTCAAGCAACCGATCAAACCTTCGGGAAGCACCGTGAAACTAGGACGATTATTCATAAGCGTAACCACATACATGATGTGATGAGTCATGCCGATTATTCAACATATACTTCATGTATATACAATCAAGCCAATCAACAGATCCAAGCAAGTAATTCAATCATCACATAATTCCTGAAAAGAATATGTACTCTATTTATTACACATGTTATCAAGAATCTACTTTATTGACTTGGATTCTCTTTCTAGGGTTTCTAATCCGCATTAAGATTTCATTAATATTCATTAGGGTTTCTTAGATTAATTTCTCAAACTTTATCCCTTTTAGGTTAACAAATCCTAAAATACTCTTTTCCATTTATATGAACCTTAATTGCTCAACTATTCATTTTAATAGTCTTTTATACCCAAAATTTGACTTAGGATCATCATATCCTTATTTATTCATGGATTTGAACCATTAAAACAATGAAAAGACATATTCATCTAAATTAGGGTTTTCGGGCTCATTAGTGCATAATCATGCACAAAACCCTAAATTAAACCAATTATATAAAAGGATCATCTTTTTAGATCCTATTCTCAATTTTATTAACAACAAGTTAATATCAACTTGAATTACATCATTAAGTCCATTTATCATCAAATCTAAGGGTTTTTCCTTAATTAAATCATTAAAGATGATAACTTTATGTACTTTTCACATTTCAAGCATATTTATGCATATAAACTCTAGATTAGACTAATCACGTGCAAAGTTCTTCATTTTTGAACATAATGTATCTTTTTGCATTTAACAGGTTAATATCAACTCTAATGATCCATTAAACCCTATTAATCACTTTAATCATATCAAAGTAGGGTTTCTTTAATCATCATTATGTTGAAGTTGATAAATTACACTACTTTTCAAATTGCAAGAGGAATTGGCTTATAAACATATTTTATTTAGATTCCTCACGTCTTTCTGATCAACTTTTATATATTAACTTTTGTCATCCGAGCTACGAATATTTTACAACGATTTTTGCAATAAAATCTTACTTGGACCAATCACGATGCGCCACGTCGCTTATCCCATGCAAGCACTAGATTTAGAAAATATAATGATTTGACCATATTTCCCTCGTTAAGTCAGCCCGCACTTCATCCCACATAGGGGCATAATCGTCCAACGACCTCCCTTCTTCTTCCTCCTCGCACAGCTCTGCTGCGTCGCCCTAGCCACGGGTTGCGGGGCTTCTTCCCCATCATCTGGACCCCGATGGCCACCAATACTAGTTCCTCTAGGTCCGACGGCCTCCATAGTGCCCTCAGGGCCATCAAGCCGCAGCTGAGGTGGCGAGGTTGAAGTAGGTTAGGCCTGCAAACCTGTCACCCCCTGCAGCTACGCTGCTGCTTCTTCCGGGGTCCGCCCCTCTCCATCCTAGGGTCGAGGACTGCCTCCGATGGATGCCCTAGCCTCGCCTTCATCCGCCGTACCTAGGGAGCTGCCCATCAGGTGACTACAATGGCTGATTCGAGCTTGGCAAGCAGGTGACGCAGCCATGGTGCCAACCTTTCTGGTAGTCGTGCAGTTGCTGCTGTGTCTGGCTTAAGATGTAGCAAACCACCTTGGAGAAGTTTCATTGCATCGTGGGAGCAGCATGCTTCCCTCCTAACTCGTCCTTGGCCCCTCGTTTGCCCCAGGGTTGATCCTCCCTCCGTGATTAGGGTTTATGGACAAAACAAGGAAGAAGAAGAAGAGAAAGAAGAGAAGTATGCGTGGAATCCTTATGAACTTGACTCTGGACTCTACCCCTCTATATAGGGGTGGAAAAAGAAGCCCTAGGTCGACTATCCACGAGATCTAAGTCTCTTCTTTACTAGGAAAGTATTTTCCTTCATGAATAAACAATCTTCTCTCTCTTGCTTATTATTTCCTTGATATTCTTTATCCTTGATATATTAGAATTTCGAAAATCATCTTTCCTATTCTCGTGGTTCTTTCTATTGGTAAGAAATTCTATTTTCATTTAATATAAAACACTTCCCTTTTATCAAAATAAAAAAATCCATTAATAAAGAATCACATTATCCTCTTGTTTTGTAATTTTGGTATTTTCTCTTTCTTTCCTCTTTATTGGGACTCCTTGGATCCCAAGACACTCCATTATTTCGAAATTCTTTTTATTGGATACTTATTATCCTTCTAGAAGCATCTTTATGCATTATTTCACATTATCTTGTTTATTTCTTATTTAAATATTCCTTTTTGAGGATTTCTCATTACCTTTCTTTTATTTTCCTCATTGCTTGTTCCTTTTAACATTAGGAATCCTTGGGATACGAAATCCCACTAAGGATAACTCAATCCCACCTTTTTCCACTTATTTTCCACATTTTACCATTATTTTCAATTTCTTTCTTAATAAAGAAATACTTAATTAAACTTTTCTTTTCTTATTGCTCTCTTTTTGGAACCTTGGACTCCTTGGTACTCAAGGAACCCAAGAGGCACAAAATCCTCTATGGATTTGCCTTCTAGAGGTTTCTACATATTTCTTTTCTTAAAAATTCAATTATCCATTTACTATTTGAATTTCATTGTTATATGGGCCCAATAGCCAATAAAGGCCACAACACAATCATCAAGGCTATTGTAAACGAAATCCATTTATTTGAAGCAAATTATCTCATTATTTGTTCAAATATCTTTAATATGAGAAATTACATTTCTCAGTAATTGTACCCAAACATTGGGGTTATAACATCCTTCCCCTCTTATAGGAATTTTGTCCTCAAAATTCAAACAAGCAAACAAACAATTCAGGATAAGACTGTTCCATGTCCATCATTGGCCCCTATGTGGCTTTACCGTACTCATGGCGCATCCAAAGAACCTTTATCATCACATATTCTTTTCTCTGAGTCCTTTCATCCTGGCGTCTATAAACTACACAGGTGACTCAAGCCATTTCAGCCTCCCTTGGGGCTCACTAGGTTCATTGCTCAGCACATGATCGGGGTACCTCACATAGTGCTCTACATTGGACACATGGAAAAAATCTCACATAACTCTATCCTGAGGGGGGGGGTCAAAACCTAACCATCTCCACCCATCCATCTCTAATGGACCCATGTATCGGGGACTCAACTTTCTCAGCTGCAGCTCAGAGGGGTCGGATTCTCACATTATATTCTCCCACAATGCACTGCATGTTAGTCTACTTTGCATCTGCTCATGACTTTCGTCGTCTCTAGGCTCCTTTCAGCCTTGCATGATTAATGTGACTTTCATCTTCATGCACTGTGGTCCCTTTTCTAATCATCATGTGGTCCTTTCACCAACATCACCTTAATTAAGTGGTGACCGACACAACCTCCCTTAAGAGCTTCTTAGAATCTCGATACAGACTATGGTGGTCATCATCACATCTTTCATAGGACAAGAACTGTCTCTAGCTATCACCTTAAACGAGCACATATGCCCTCATCAGACCCTTTAGTCTGGATCATACTAACCATTAGTTAGGGGTGATAAACTATTCTAACATTGAGCCCTTCATATACCTACTTCCACCTTTTGGAAGGGAACTTTAGGTCAAACTCAAAACCTTTAAACTCGCTTCATAGTTGAACCATCTCTCTCTCATGGGTAGTTCAACCAGATCTGTCCCTTGACAAAACTCTTTCTTTCTCATGTCATCTAGGTAAGGTGAACTACCATAACCCATATTGCATCTCGACCTCCCTTGATCTAGAGGAGACTTACAACCTCTGTTGTGATGAACTCCCTTTCTCCCTCGGGGACTTTTATCCTTTATATCAAGGCACAGGGTTACTGGTGTCCGTCCTTTACCCTTGGCTTGCATGGCCATATACCACATGCAACTTTATCTTAGGTATTTAAGATACCACTATCATTTATTATCTTTGGTAGTACCATGGTATTAAGTCACGATCTCATGTATTGTCATGATCCCTTAAGATAGATTCCTCAGAAACCCTAATTAAACCACCCTAGTCGGGGTTTCATCACATTCTTTTCCAAAGAAGTGCACTTGAGGTTCTATCACCATCCTTTCATCGTATCAAGGACTAGACTAGCAACCCTTAACTTTTCAACGTATCTTGTTACATTTGAGTGTTATCTAAACACCACTCCTATTCAAACTTAGGGTTAGCCAAACAACCTCTTCTAGCTTCTAGTCAAACAAGTCAGATGTATTTCAACTAGAGCATCCATTACCATTCACATCCTTAGATATTAGGTAACATTGAAGACATACACTTCCATGTATTTCACTTATCATCTCACCTCAAACTCTATGTCTATCTTCATTATGAACACTCTCTGATTTCATCATCACGGTGATCAAACTCAACCTGGTATAACCTATAAGTTCCACTTAGCTCAGGATAAAAACATCCTCATAAGGTGACTACCTCATTCCTCTTAGTCTTTGCAAAACATGTATCACTCACTTTACCTAGGTAGGTTATCTTTTCTATCCCCTTTTCTCATGGCAACGTTCCAACCTACATCATCTCTTGTCCTTGATGTATGGCATGCGTAATGTCATATCTCTCACCCCCATAACAAGAGGAAATAAGCATTTGGCTGCAGTCCAAATACAGAGTTCTTCCTGTTCCGAGAGTAGATATGGTACATCCCACCTTACCAATACACTTTTACATCTAAGTTGCAACATGCCACATATGTCTCTACATCACAGACATCATGATAACAAACTAATCTTAAACCTACTAAGATTTATATCCTTGGTCATCCCCTCTAGGACTATAGGGTACCGACTCTTTTGGGGTCATCCCTCTTCCCACATGCATCAAGAGTGTGCCCTACTCATCTGCCCTTTGGGTCCCATGAGTTCATGAAGGTGATCAATCTCCTAACCCATGGCCCTCAGACAATTATAGTTGTTACCTCCCGACCCTATGATCATGTGCAACTGGGGAATCAGGTAACCTTACTTTCATCGGTATTATCCCTACGTGACCCTAGGATAGACTTAGGATTCTCCATCATAGTACATGTTCACTTAGAACCTTACCCAAGTCTTCATCATCTCTCTTTCTACATTCATGGACTGACTTTCATCCTTTCATCGGGATCATGGCAACCTGCCTACCTTGGTCAAGCCCTATACTGGTTACCTCCATGGTAACACATCTGCATACACTTAGAGATGGATATCTATGGGTCTACAGGTTCATTCTCATATCATGTAATTTTCACTTAACTTCTCAAGATCCTAAGAGACCTCTTTAGGTTACCTTAAACTAACCAAAACTGATATACACCATCCCAAAGGTGTCTCTCTCCCAGGATGGGAGGAAAACTATCTCTTGACAGCAAGGTCACAAAAGCTCTTAGGTCTAGGGTTTACATCCACATGAGCCTACTTAACCCTAGCAAGCTATTAAGGCACAACAGATCACCTACCGAACCATGCTAGGTCATACTTGTCCTCTTTCCTCAATGTCGTATCAAGACCACACCTTTCCATGTCATCACTGAGCTGTGAGGGGTTCATCAAACATACCTTTAATCTTAAGGGACTTCCCTTTCTCTTTTATACATGAGGCGTACCATGCTCTAAACTATAGCAACTTAACTCTCATCATGAGCATTAGGTATACCACTTCCCCTCTTAGGCCTAGGAACCCTAGGTTCACTTTTAGGTGTCCATCTGCATAGTCTATCTCTTAACCATGAATCAAGTTTGCAAAAGGCATAACATGCACTTCCTCTCATCCTTCAACTCGAGCAACCCTTAGAGTTGGATCTTCCTCAAGGACAAACCCTAAGGTACAAGGCCTCATAACCTGTTACAAAACCACTTCAGGGTATGATGAACATCTTCTTCCTTTCTCAGAAGGTAAACACTTATACCATAGGCACATAGGTGCCAGAAACCTCATCCTTCCTCTAGGTTTTGATCCCTCCCATGGCAATAAGGACATCATCAACCTCTAGGGATGTGATGACCACTAACATCCACTTAGGTCGCATCATCCTCAACTCCTGACTTCTCCTCATAACTCGGTGTCTAGGATTCCAACCTCCTTTCTGGGTTTCCTTCTCTCTCTCTCTAGAGCTAACCCTAAAGCCAACCTCACCGGTAGAGGTCCTCTTTTCATGAAGGATCAACCTCAAAAGCATGCCCCTACCTGGATGAAGCCTATGTTCAACTCATGTACTCGAGGTTATCCATAGCTCTATATGATTACCTTACAAGCTACACATCTTACTTTCATGGCCAGGGTTTCAACCTATTACTCGCACTACTCACGTACCCTGGGTGCAATGCCCTACACCCATAGGCCCATAGGGTTTCTAAGATCCTTCACTAACATCATCATCTAAGGATCTATCCTTTACCTTAACATGCACAACCCTTCCCAGGGTTGGGTGGCCAAAGGTACTCAGTCATCCAACCTCTCATGGCTCATATGGCATCCCAGGCAGGTCCATCCAAACACCTGGTCTAACTTATCATGCCAACTCTTTCTCTATCCTTCACTTAGGGTTAGGGTTAACATCATCTTTGTAAGATGAGCCAGGTATCTACTTGCATTGGAGATTTCTATCTCCAAGACTAACTTATCCTCCTGACAAGAAGGTCTAGCCTCAGGTCTGTTCTGAGGACATGACAACTTATGTCATACGACCTAAGCATGTATCTATCTTTTAATTTGTGCTTGCTCTATTAAGCTTATGTCAATGACATCTTATTTACATGCATTTCCTTTAATGTGGTGGAGGATCCCTTAAACCTTATCAACCTTACCCATACCTCAAGAGGGTGGGGAGGAGAGAGAAAACCCTAATCGTTTAGGTCCCTATCAGAATTTTTGTGATAGAAGGGATGAATAAGATGAGAAGTCCTAAAGGTATCTTATTTCAATTCATACCCTAAGACTTTGTCCAGGCAGTCACACAGATCCGGGAGTCCTCGTATTCTGACTAGCGGTGCGAAGGAAAATATTGCCAGCCCCCGGGCGTGATCCTTTTCTAGACACCTCAGTCTTTCGAATAATCCTCTAATAACTCCCTTGGGTTCTATGGAGTTTGTAAAATTTAATAATTATCAATGGTTAACTGAGGAACCTATGCTCTGATACCAAATGTTATGACCCCACCTCCCGATAACCCTCAATTAAGGGAGACCGAGAGGTCGAAGCGGCACCCATGACTTCCATATCAAAGTTTCGACAATTAACCAAGAATAATTATCAAATTTTAGTATACTAAACTGAAAAAAACTGTAAGAAAATAAACTTTGCATATCTTTTGAAATTTTGGATTTCTAACTTCTATCCACTTAATGATTCTACGCTAACTAATCTTCCTTGTATATTTTCTTCATGTATTTCACACTGTCACGATTTACTGTTTGTCCTTTTGGCTTGTTCCTAAAATGCCAACAAACAAAACGTCGGTCAGCCGAAGCTGGTATGTGGGGGAAACAATAATCATGTAAATACATTAACAATGTAATCATTCAATTACTCATTTAACAACCAAGATTACATTTTAGATATAACTCCGTGATCCAAGAGTACCCTATCCTCTATATTGTCCCCATTAAACCCCTCATGATCCACCTATAAGTGAACCAATTTCTAGGGCTGAGTCACATGGCACTACTCATAAGTAGCCCACTCCTTAACTCATGGCAGGCTAATGAGTCTCATGGCACTACACGTAGGTAGCCCAGTTTCTAACTCTCAGTAACCTAGACCTTGCTATAGGATTACCCCTTTTTCTTAGCCTTTTCAAAGCAATAGAGGTGGACCCGGATCTAGTTAGTTATATACACACATTTATAGTGATAATCATAGTCACTTTATAGATGCATGAAATAAATAGACATCCAACAGTTATTTCAAGCAACCGATCAAACCTTCGGGAAGCACCGTGAAACAAAGACGATTATTCATAAGCGTAACCACATACCTGATGTGATGAGTCATGCAGATTATTCAACATATACTTCATGTATATACAATCAAGCCAATCAACAGATCCAAGCAAGTAATTCTATCATCACATAATTCCTGAAAAGAATATGTACTATATTTATTACACACGTTATCAAGAATCTACTTTATTGACTTGGATTCTCTTTCTAGGGTTTCTAATCCGCATTAAGATTTCATTAATATTCATTAGGGTTTCTTAGATCAATTTCTCAAAATTTATCCCTTTTAGGTTAACAAATCCTAAAATACTCTTTTCCATTTATATGAACCTTAATTGCTCAACTATTCATTTTAATAGTCTTTTATACCCAAAATTTGACTTAGGATCATCATATCCTTATTTATTCGTGGATTTGAACCATAAAAACAATTAAAAGACATATTCATCTAAATTAGGGTTTTCAAGCTCATTAGTGCGTAATCATGCACAAAATTCTAAATTAAACCAATTATATAAAAGGATCACCTTTTTAGATCCTATTCTCACTTTTATTAACAACAAGTTAATATCAACTTGAATTACATCATTAAGTCCATTTATCATCAAATCTAAGGGTTTTTCCTTAATTAAATCATTAAAGATGATAACTTTACATACTTTTCACATTTCAAGCATATTTATGCATATAAACTCTAGATTAGACTAATCGCGTGCAAAGTTCTTTATATTTGAACATATTGTATCTTTTTGCATTTAACAGGTTCATATCAACTCTAATGATCCATTAAACCCTATTAATCACTTTAATCATATCAAAGTAGGGTTTCTTTAATCATTATGTTGAAGTTGATAAATTACACTATTTTTCAAATTGCAAGAGGAATTGGCTTATAAACATATTTTATTTAGATTCCTCACGTCTTTCTGATCAACTTTCATATATTAACTTTTGTTATCTGAGCTACGAATATTTTACTACGATTTTTGCAATAAAATCTTACTTGGACCAATCACGATGCGCCACGTCGCTTATCCCATGCAAGCTCTAGATTTGGAAAATATAATGATTTGATCATATTGCCCTCATTAAGTCGGCCCGCACTTTAGCCCGCATAGGGGCATAATCATCCAACGACCTCCCTTCTTCTTCTTCCTCGCACAGCTCTGCTGCGTCGCCCTAGCCGCAGGTTGTGGGGCTTCTTCCCCATCATCTGGACCCCGGCGGCCACCAATACTAGTTCCTCCAAGTCCGACGGCCTCCATAGCGCCCTCAGGGCCATCAAGCCACAACTGAGGTGGCGAGGTTGAAGTGGGTTAGGCCTGCAAACCTGCCACCCCCTGCAGCTGCGCGGCTGCTTCTTCGGGGGTCCGCCCCTCTCCATCCTAGGGTCGAGGACCGCCTCCGATGGCTGCCCTAGCCTCACCTTCATCCGCCGTACCTAGGGTGCCACCCATCAGGTGACTACAATGGCTGATTCGAGCTTGGTAAGCAGGTGATGCAGCCATGGCGCCAAACTTTCTGGCAGCCGTGCAGTTGCTGCTGCGTCTGGCTTAAGATGTAGGAAACCACCTCGGAGAAGTTTCATTGCGTCGTGGGAGCA
The DNA here is from genome assembly GCA_963693085.1 of Alisma plantago-aquatica. Taxonomy (NCBI): domain Eukaryota; kingdom Viridiplantae; phylum Streptophyta; class Magnoliopsida; order Alismatales; family Alismataceae; genus Alisma; species Alisma plantago-aquatica. The sequence continues at coordinate 256,793,805 of OY856415.1, read as the reverse complement.
GCATGCTTCCCTACTAACTCGTCCTTGGCCCCTCGTTTACCCCATGGCTGATCCTCCCTCCGTGATTAGGGTTTATGGACAAAACAAGGAAGAAGAAGAAGAAGAGAAAGAAGAGAAGGATGCATGGAATCCTTATGAACTCGACTCTGGACTCTACCCCTCTATATAGGGGTGGAAAAAGAAGCCCTAGGTCGACTATCCATGAGATCTAAGTCTCTTCTTTACTAGGAAAGTATTTTCCTTCATGAATAAATAATCTTCTCTCTCTTGCTTATTATTTCCTTGATATTCTTTATCCTTGATATATTAGAATTTCGAAAATCATCTTTCCTATTCTCATGGTTCTTTCTATTGGTAAGAAATTCTATATTCATTTTATAGAAAATACTTCCCTTTTATCAAAATCACAAAATCCATTAATAAAGAATTACATTATCCTCTTGTTTTGCAATTTTGGTATTCTCTCTTTCTTTCCTCTTTATTGGGACTCCTTGGATCCCAAGACACTCCATTATTTCGAAGTTCTTTTTATTGGATACTTATTATCCTTCTAGAAGCATCTTTATGCATTATTTCACATTATCTTGTTTATTTCTTATTTAAATATTCCTTTTTGAGGATTTCTCATTACCTTTCTTTTATTTTCCTTATTGCTTGTTCCTTTTAACATTAGGAATCCTTGGGATACGAAATCCCACTAAGGATAACTCAATCCCACCTTTTTCCACTTATTTTCCACATTTTACCATTATTTTCAATTTCTTTCTTAATAAAGAAATACTTAATTAAACTTTTCTTTTCTTATTGCTCTCATTTTGGAACCTTGGACTCCTTGGTACTCAAGGAACCCAAGAGGCACGAAATCCTCTATGGATTTGCCTTCTAGAGGTTTCTACATATTTCTTTTCTTAAAAATTCAATTATCCATTTACTATTTGAATTTCATTATTATTTGGGCCCAATAGCCAATAAAGCCCACAACACAATCATCAAGGCTATTGTAAATGAAATCCATTTATTTGAAGCAAATTATCTCATTATTTGTTCAAATATCATTAATATGAGAAATTACATTTCTCACTAATTGTACCCAAAAATTGGGGTTATAACAGTAGTCATAGTCAGCTCTCATAGTGATGATGGTGTTTGTGGTTCTTAAACCTAAAATCACTACACTGATCAAATGTGGTTTCGTATGCTTTGACATCATCAAACACAATCCTGAAATATGGGTTGTTATAAAGGTGATGATTGGGTGATTGTGACACATGGGGACTGATTGTGAGTGATAGAAATGAGATTTGTACCTCGTACATGAGTATGATATCCCAGGCCTCTTGATTAGCCAGACTGATAAATGCATGACCACGCACATGTGAGTCAATATGTGATATTGAGATTACATATATCTCAAACCATCTGCTCTGGTTCAGGAAACCAGATTGAATGTTGAAGAGGGTGACTACTCCATACCTCGAGTTCAATCTAGATGTCAGAGACAAAGGAATTATACAAACACTGTAACACCAAGCACATATTGTAGGTTGAAGTTGTTCCCCAACTTTCCATTTACTTTGTAAGGCCCCTAAAGTTGAATAAGATTAATTATCATAATTGAATTCCTATAACCCTAATATAACCTTGTGATTTGATTTGAAATCATAAGACAAGCTTAAGTTTCAAATTTGGTCCAATTTGGACACTGGTTGAGCAAGTTATGCAAGTATATGCACATTTTGAACTTTTTTGCAATTTACCCAATTGAGAGGTTTTCTTTGCAATTTATCACTTGCATTATGTTCCTTGGATATTATATCATCATTTTTGAGCTTGTTGATACATGGGGGACCTATTTAAACCTTGGTTTGAAGGTGTTTTCTCCAAGGGTATTTTAGGGTTTACCCCTTCATGGATGAGCTACCTTTAGTAGCTATTAACTAATGAATAATTTGTTTTGCTTGGAAATTCAAGAATCAATGGATAAGCATGTCTATATGTATGGTGGGGGATCTTGTTGTGGGTGTTCTTGTACATTATTAATAGTTTAAGACCATTGACACTTGGAAAGATACTAGAACTTCAACTTTTTCTTTTTCTTTATCTTAAAGTTTCATATACTTATCCCTAAGAACCAAAACGAGCCATTTTCTCTCCACCACTTCCCTCCTTCTACAAATCTCATCCTCCCTATGTGCTTCTGCGAATTTCCTATCCAAAGAAGAAGAAAGAGGGGATCTTCTTGGAAAAAGAATCTAGGGTTGCAATTGACTTCCTTTTAGGGTTTAAAAAGCTTCCTTCTAGTGATCTTGACCTAAAAGAGTAAAAATCCCCTTCTTTCCTCCTTTTATTTCTTTTTTATCCTTCCTCCTACCTTTCTCCAGGTTGGAAACTTTCTGTTCCATGGTAGAAATTTCTCTAAAGCTCTATAACCCTACCTTTCTTGCTCCTCATGCTTAGGGATTGCTCATTTGATGATAAAAGGTGCTAGATGGACGAGTTCACAACTTATGCTTGGATTTTCTACCCTATCTGCTCGATTTTTCTTCTGTTTGGGGTTTCATATTATAATTAGAGGCAAGTTTTATAGCTTGCTCCACGTTTACTTCTTACCATAAGCTTGCTAGCTCATGTTCTTGCTTGAAAATGATGATTCATGCACTAAGAAGCTATGCTTGACTTGGATTTTGATTTTTATAACGTTCCCTATTATGATTTCAGTTCTAGATGAACATGTGATCATATGTACATTATTCCTAAGGTATAATATGACTTGTATAAGGTTGGTTTGACAATGTATGGTGCTAAGCACCTATCAACCAATGGTCAAGTTTAGGGTTTAAAGCTGATTTCTTCTATAAACCCATGACCCGATGATGGTACCATTGCAACAACCCTATGGTGTTGTCTTCATTACAACTAATGATCAAGATCAAAGGTGTTAGATGATGGTGACAACCTGTGGTCACCCCCTTATGTCATGTTTTAAATGAATTAGAAGGTTAATGATCAACCATTAAGTACCCTACTGATGTTATCAATCAATGATGACATTAGCTTAATATTTGATGTTGATTAATGAATGTAGTGTTAATCTAACAACCTATGGTGATTTAATGGTCACTAATGATGGTGGGTCGTGTCTCTACAACCTATGTTGAGTTAAGAATTGTAGTTGTAGCATCAATTAAGCCTTAGACCAATGGTTTCTTGGGTCACTTAATGCAATGGTCAGACCTACACTGTAATTGATGGTTTTAACATATGAACTTGACCTAATGGTCAATATCTACTGTTTATTCCTCCAATAAAGTGGAATGATGTCTAATGTAATATGTTGGTCCTAATAATGAGATTTATATGGTTTCCTTTATATGATCAACTTAAGGAGCTTACTTGTTGACAATGGATGGCTTGTTTTATTGAACAATCAATTGTGGGTTTTACCCTACTCTCAATGGAACTTTTTGTATTGTTAATCAAGGGATGACTAGGGTTAAATGGTGACTCTTTCTAGAGCACAAATCAAGGACTTCATAGGTGGTTTATCCAAGGTGTTTACTTATGTAAACAACCAAAGGTCTTACCTTTTAAACATCCAATAGTTTTGGGTGACATTGTGGTATGGTGATATGGGTTGAATGATGATGGAACAAATGGAGGGTTACCCTTAACAAGGTAGTAATACCTATTCATTCATATGAATAGAAGGGATTATAACCATATTGTGTGGATATGTAACCCTAATGAGGTATAGCTTGTTATACCTAGATTTAATATAACTAAATGATGGTAATTGGGTATGAATAGTCCTTGAATGACTAATGCAATCATGGGGTACTATCTTAATGTTGTTGAAACCCTAGTATGCTATAACTTAATGGTTATATCTTGATTTATATGTGGGTTCATACTTGAGAATAGTATGGAATGTGATGTTGATGCTTCACCTTATGCATCCATGATCCAATGGGGATGTCGTGAGTTAGTGATGGAGCTGAGACTTACACTAAAAGATTTTACTCTTCCAATGGGAGTCCCAGGGTTATGCACCAAAAAACCCTAGAGAGAGAGAGTTGATGTCTTTCCCCAGGTTTACCTATAACTGGTGCTTAGATAAACACTCCAACCCCATAAGAGTTATGGAAGCCTTATCATAGTACAGATTTAGGATCGAACCCAAAAGATAACGGTCTTGTTGCAAGCAACAAGATGGAAAACATATAGAATTTCACTTAGTTACTTACGAGTTGGCATTTATATCGAAAGTGGGATTTTTATGGTTTTAAACTAAGCACATGAAAAGTAAAGAAAGCAGGTAAATCTAAGAGTTAAACTATGATAAAGATCACTAGGGTGTGATCGGTTTTTCACCGCCACTACACATCAATCAACACATGCAAAGCAAAACTTAACCTGCAAAAAGAGTTCGGTCAGTTAATATCCTTGTAGACCTAGCCTCCTTTCAGATGATCTAGCTACGAGAAGTGCGGGAATGTTGCAACGCCAGCCATTCCCGATCAAATGGTCACATTACTTTACATCATTCCCCTCACAAAGTGTGTTCCTCGACTTACCAAGTTTGCACTTCCATACGTCAACTGATTCCATTTCATAGTATGAAAGTGCAACAGATGATAGTGAGTTTACTCCACTTCTTGAGATACACTTCTAGATACCGAAACAGATACATGGTGGATACATGCATCAAGAACCAACATGCAAACGAGTTTCAAATCTAATAGTACAAACGTAGACAATTCATACTAAAAGATAAAAGATAACACAAGTTGGAGATCAAGCAACAAGTATTCATTAATCGTCTGATGTCAAACTGACAAAGATAAGAACTCTACATTACAACCTAAGGATTACATTTTACATGATATGAAAGTATGGGTAGCGGGGCTACTCCTCGCACCCTAGTGAAGAATACTACTCCCTCATGACTAAGACCAAGAAGGAGGCGAGAAGAGAGAGAGGGAGCATCATCCCCATAAAGGAGGGAGGAAAGTCAACCCCTTGGAGAGAGAGAGCAACGATCCACCAGTCTTCGTAGGTTGCACGATGAGGAGGTCTCCCCTTCCCACCTTCTTGGCGAAGAAGGAGAAAGTAGCTTCAGGATGGAGTATGGATCTCAGACCGACAACCCCAGGGTGGAGGATGGAAGTGGCAGGAGCTCTGGAACGATTGGGGAAACCTTTGGACGTCTGAGACTCTCCTTTTTTTGAGGACCCTTGGGGTCTTATTTATAGGCCTTGAGTGAAGTCCAAACAGTTTGGAGACCGTTTGTACCTCAATACCGTTTATGACCTCAAGACCGTTTTGACTCATGCGGTTTTGGGACTGCATGAACTCCATGCGGTCTCGGGACTGTTTGGCTTCATGCGGTTTCGGGACCGCTTGAACTCCATGCGGTCTCGGGACCGGTTGGCTTCATGCGGTCTTGGGACCGTTTGACTCCATGCGGTCTCAGGACCGGTTGGCTTCATGCGGTCTTGGGACCGTTTGACTCCATGCGGTCTCAGGACCGGTTGGCTTCATGCGGTCTCGGGACCGTTTGAACTCCATGCGGTCTTGGGACCGTTTGGCTTCATACTCTCTTGGGACCGTTTGACTACATGCGGTCTCGGGACCGGTTGGCTTCATGCGGTCTTGGGGCCGTTTGACTCCATGCGGTCTCGGGACCGGTTGGCTTCATGCGGTCTTGGGACCGTTTGAACTCCATGCGGTCTCAGGACCGGTTGGCTTCATGCGGTCTTGGGACCGTTTGAACTCCATGCGATCTCGGGACCGGTTGGCTTCATGTGGTCTTGGGACCGTTTGAACTCCATGCGGTCTCGGGACCATTTGGCTTCATGCGGTCTTGGGACCGTTTGAACTTCATGCGGTCTCGGGACCGTTTGGCTTCATGCGGTCTTGGGACCGTTTGAATCCACTCGGTCTTGAGGCTGAGTTATTCTTTTATGATTTTTGTGCTTTTTCTGCATATAAAGAAAAGAAAAGTTAGTCTGAAGATATATTTGCAAAAAGGGGTAAAATTAGGATTATGTATAGTTTAGATGTAAAAAAGAGTATGGAAAACTAAAGAAAAAGACTAAGATAATCAACTAAAATAGGAGGTTATCACCCCCCCTAACTTAAAGTCTAACTTGTCCTCAAGTTAGATAGAGCTGAGACATGTAGTGGCGAGGCAGTTTTAATTAGGATTTCCACACTCTTGCTTCAATTCTTAACCTGAGTTCCCCTGGGGTCATATCAAGTCTTATTGCAAGCCTTGACTCTTTCAGATTTCGAGAGTTGCTTGGATCTCAGGTTCTTTCCGTATCTCAAAGTTCGCATTGGGACCACCTTTATTTTGTGCATGTTGTTGACTCTAATCATCTTTATACCTCTCTGAAAGACCTACTGGAAGCTAGAGAGGGTATGAGGGTTGGCTAAAGGCTTTGAAGTGTAGCTCCCCCTTCAAGTGGGGGAGGGGCTGTCTATGGTTTTTAGGATCTCACTACCGGGCACGACACATCTGCCTTTATGAGGGCAGCTGAATGTACCGGCCGGGTGAGTCCTTTATGGGCCTTTCATATATTAAGAGACCTTAGGGTTTCACTACCGGGCACGACACATCTGCCTTTATGAGGGCAGCGGAATGTACCGGTCGGGTGAAACCTTCATTGGTTCTTTATATAAGTCCTTATTCATGGCACAACTCTCATGATTTTATTCGACTCTCTGGATTTTATTCAATAACTCACAGGCTTGGGTTTTGGGATTTTTGGGAATTTATTTTGGGCGGCCAAGCCTCTTTTATTTTGAAGAGAGGAAAGTTGTTCTTAGGGTTTTTCAACATGCACTTATTTGGTTTGTGGTCCACTTGCAGAACTTCTTGATTTGGTAGTTGCCTGATTCCCCTCTCATCCTTGAGAGCTTGGCTTATTTCTGCCTTGATTTTGACCTGTGGAGAGTCAGATAAAGAATTGAAGCAAAAACATGGAATCAATAGTGGATGGAAATTGATAAATCGCCCTTCGATGTCTAAGTGCTATTTACTTGTAGGGACTAACATGATTCTAGAGTTATTTGAGGTGAATTTATTTTAAAAGAGTTAAAAACGAGAGACAAAAAAAGATACCTTGCCCTTGTCTAATGTACCCCCCCAACTTATCACTCACTATGTCCTCAGAGTGTCAAAGTGATAGGGAGAGAAGTAATTAGGACAAGGGCTGCAGTTAAACTAATTCGTAAAGTCATGGGTTGCCTCCCAAGTAGCGCCTTGGTTTAACATCGTTGGCTCGACGAAGCTGTAAGGCTGTTATGCTGTTGGCGCAGCATCTCTGATGTCGATGGTTTGTCGATCCATTTTGTCTTCCTAAGTGTAATATCTTTTTAAACGGTGCCCATTGACCGTCCTTTCTCCTCCGTTGTTGTCGATAATAATGGAAGCTCCAGTTGGGTAGATATGTTTTATAGTGAAGGGTCCTGACCATTTTGTTCTAAGTTTTCCGGGGAATAATTTGAGTTTGGAGTTGAATAGGAGCACTTTGTCGCCAACGGCGATATCTTTTCTCTTAAGATATCCATCGTGCCACATTTTTGTTTGCTCTTTATAGATTCTGGCACTGTGATAGGCTGTCATTCGGAGCTCTTCTAACTCCTGTAGTTGGAGTTGTCTGTTCTCCCCTGCACTTTTAAGATCGAAGTTTCATTGCTTGATGGCCCACCAGGCTTTATGTTCCAGCTCGACTGGAAGATGACATGACTTCCCGTACACCAAACGGAACGGAGTTGTTCCGATTGGTGTTTTGTAAGCAGTTCAGTGTGCCTAGAGAGCATCAGGAAGTTTGGTGGACCAATCAGTGTGGTTTTTATTCACCGTTTTTTCAAGAATCGGTTTTAACTGTCTATTGGATACTTCTACCTGGCCACTAGTTTGTGGGTGGTAAGGCGTGGCGACTTTGTGATGAACTCCGTATTTTCTTAGTAATGCTTCAAAACTTCGTTCTAGGAAATGGGTTCCGCCATTCGATATGACCGTTCTCGGAACTCCAAATCTTAGAAAAATAGTATCTTTGAACAATTTGATAACAGGTTTGGAGTCGCTGGATACGGTGGGTACAGCTTCGACCCACTTTGAGACGTAATCCACTGCGACCAAAATGTAAGAGAAGCCATATGATGAAGGGAAAGGGCCCATGTAGTCTACCCCCCATACATCAAAAAGCTCAATTTCCTTCTACATAGTGAGGGGCATTTCGTCCCTTTTTGATATGTTACCCGAAAATTGACATTTGTCGCAGGCTTTCACGAAATCATAGGAGTCTTTTGATATGGTGGGCCAGAAGAAACCCGATTGTAAAACTTTTATGGCGGTTTTCTTGGCGCTCATATGCCCCCCCGTGGGTCCGGAATGGCAATGTTCTAAAACCGGGGTTATTTCTTCTTCTGGCAGGCACCGACGGAAAAGTCCGTCGGCACAGAGGTGGAATAAGTAGGGTTCGTCCCAATGATAACATTTTATGTCGTGAAGGAACTTCCTTTTATCCTGATATGAAGCAGACATGTGGATGATCCATGTGGCCAGATAATTGACGATATCAGCATACCAAGGGAAATTATGAGTGGCCTTCATAAGCTGATCATCAAGAAGAGAATCCCTGATAGGGATTTTATCTTTTTCTTCAACCTCGATCCTGCTGAGACGATCGGCCACAGCATTCTCCACTCCACTTTTATCTTTGATCTCCAAGTCGAATTCTTGAAGCATTAATACCCAGCGAATAAGCCTGGGTTTTGGCATCCTGTTTCTGGATCAGGTATCGGATAGCAGAATGGTCAGTGTAGACGATGACTTTAGAGCCAATCAGGTAGGAGCGGAATTTTTCGAATGCGTAGATGATAGCCAAAAACTCCTTTTCTGTGGTGGTGTAGTTTTTCTGTGCTTCGTCTAGCATTTTGGATGCGTAGTAGATGACATAGGGTTTCTTATCGATCTGTTGTCCTAAAACATCCCCTATGGCATAATCGCTTGCGTCACACATGATTTCGAAGGGTTGCGACCAGTCTGGAGCCCTTAGAATAGGTGCGGAGATTAACGATTCTTTAAGGGTGGAGAAGCTTTGCATACATTCCTGGTCGAAAATGAACTCGACATCTTTGGTCAGGAGTTGGGTCATGGGTTTAGCTATTTTCGAGCAGTCTTTGATGAATCTTCTATAAAATCCTACATGACCCTGGAAAGCTCGAACTCCTCTTATGTCCTTCGGAGGTGACAAATTTGAGATAACATCGATCTTTGCTTTGTCAACCTCAATTCCCATATCACTTACCCTATGTCCGAGGACGACAGCTTCTGTTACCATGAAATTGTTGGTATGTATGCCCTGAGAGCCAATCATGGGATGATTGGTGGGATGCATTAAGATTGATTTGATAAACATCAATGGCAAGCTTCCAATTCATTCTGGTTCAGTCATATGAGATAGTGACAGAACAGATTGAATGTCTAGAGAATGACAATACTCAATGACGTATGCCTTCAGGTTCAGGACCTGAACGATGAGATCATACGGATGCTAAGAGTTTGTACATTCTTGTTATGTCCCTAGTCGGATGTCATAGTGGAAGGTAGATAGACAGCTATGACACATAAGACTAGATTGTGGTGTTGGTTGATGACAGAATCTCATTAGTCATGATATAGAGATATCAAACCAAACACATATGTACTTGTTAGAGAACAAGGTACCAGACAGACCCACCGTGAGTTTGACACATGGAACCATGAGATGGTAGTCACAGTCAGTACTCACAGTGATGGTGGTGAGTGTGATTCTTAGACCTGAAATCACTGCACTCAACACATGTCGTTGGGCACACTTTGACATCATCAAACGCAATCCTGAAACATGGGTTGTTATAAAGGTGATGATTGGGTGGCTTTGACACATGAGGCTTTTTTTTTAGGGGCGGGTGATAGATATGGGATTTGTCCCTCCTGAGGGAGTTTGATGTCCATGGCCACTTGATGAGTAGGATTGAGAAAGGCGTGCACGCATATGTGAATCAGTATGTGATACTGATGTCATACATATCTCTTCCAATCTACTCTGAGATCAAGGAAGTGAATGAACGTTGACAGGATGACTGTTCCATGCCTCGAGTTCATTCAGGATATCAGGGTCAAAGGAATTATACATTCACTGTAACACCATTCACGGATTGTAGGATGAAAGTTGTTCTCCAACTTTCTACTTTCACTTGGGTAGCACTGATGTGTGACTAGGCACCGCTCTGTGTTTGTGAAGCCATAAGTGTTATGGACTTTCACTGCCAACGTGAAATGGACCTGCAGGGTCACACACATAGGATTTAACCTGGAAGAGGAGTTTTTCCACAAGCAATGTTTAGATTGATTACTAAAGGAGTTTAGTAGTTCAATTAAACACTCAATCAGTCGATGGATCAATATCGTATGGTTCAAGGTGTTGGACACATTGATTGGAGTATCAGATTGATTGACATCGCATTTGACTGATTCTGCACAATCTACACTCCCAACCGGTCGGTTCATTAGATGAACCGGTCGGCTGAGGTTGCTGAACCGGTCGGCTCAAAGGTTGAGTCGATCGGCTCATGCACAGGGTGAATCGATTGGTTCAAGTGTTGAACCAATTGGTTCAACTGATGCAATCGAGCAACTTGGGAAAGTAGGATTGGTGTGAGTTTTCCTTTCGTTTCGATTTCTAATTTGATTGGAAATGGGATTTCCAATTTGATTGGAAATAGTATTGGTATTTCGATGCCAATTGGGAAAGAAACAAGGAAAGTCAATTTGACCCGGATCAGGACCATGAACCGATCGGTTCAGGGCACCAACCGATCGGTTGGAGTGCCCCAACCGGTCGGCTCATGTCCAACCGACCGGTTCAGTGGGTGAACCGACCGGTTCAGCCATGAACCGATCAGTTCAGGTTGCGAGATGGTTGCTTTTTGTGGAAAATCCCGAACCCTTCTACTCCTGCTTTTAGTCCCGCATTGCCCGGGATGGAGAACCCTGTCCCATGACTCTCCTATATATAGGGGTACTTGGGGGCTTCTTACGGTACAGCTCAGTGCAACCAATTGCTCTGCGAGTTGTCGTTCTCTCTGGTTTTGGTAACCGTGAGAGAGCCCGAGCAAGTGCTTCCTGCAAAAGGGAGGTGCAGCAAGGGAAAGACAACTACAGTTGCAGCAGGAGGCAGGAGAGCAGGTAGGCGACTAGTACGTCTACAGGAGGGTGCGACTCCTTCCACTTCCTTGTGGGACAAGGAGTGTGGAGTTCTAGGTGGTCCGTGTGGACTACTACGGAGGCGGGAGGACACTGCCGCTTTGGAGGACAACTGTCATCCGACAGTCTGGTTCGAGCAGGAGTTGTGAGTCCCGGTGCGACCAGGAGCTGCACAGACACCGTCGAAGTCCGGAGTTGAAGACCGCACATTGAGCGAGGTATTGTCGCCGAGCAAGCCTCGGGACAAGGTATGATTCCGCAAACCATCCTTTCCTATTTCATAGACGTTGACGCATTTCCTCGGTATGGGTTGGGGGAGAAATTTTTTTGTTTCCACTGCCTTCTCTGTCTCCCCTAAAACCCTACAGTGGTATCAGAGCCACGTCAACTGCTCTATGTTTTAGGAATATCGATATGATCGATTTTGGTTTGTCGCCTTTATTTATTGCATGCGATGCAAATAATATCAGCTTTATGCATGTCCAATCTTAAATCCACAAATCCCTAATTACATATATGATATGTATTATTAATGCACTCGATACGCGTCGCCCTTAAACGAGTTTTGTGGTGGATGTATGTAGCGTGATTATGGCCTATAAACCCCTATCTGTGATTGGTTGTGTGTGGTTGCTTGCATCTCAGTCTGCGCACCGATCTTCCCTCTCTTATTCCTGATGTAACTCGAAATAATTCGAGATTCTTTCCTACCTTTGCTCCCCCCGAATGTAACTCGGGGTTTTCCTTTTAAAACAAATGTAATAAATAGAATAGGATTTTATTTCCTGTTATGTCAAAGACCGGAGGCCATCAAGACGACTTCTCAGACGATCGGTTCAAGGAGTGAACCAATCGGTTGATGACCGGTTCGAGGAGCGAGATGAGCGGGTGGCGGACATGACGAGATGCACGACAACTAGGCGAGCCAATCGGTTGAAGGAGTCAACCGATTGGTTGGTGGCACCCAGACGACCGGCTAGAGAGTACGGATCATTCATGTGATGAGTTGATCAACTCAGATGGCAAGGCACAGAGTTCATCTTGTAAAGGTTGCATGTGATGTTGACCTAGATGACCGTGATTCCTCTTGGCTCGAGGAATCACATTAGGATGGCCATAATCATCGCTTTTTATCGTTTGTGCATGTTTTCTATGGGATATAGCATGTATATGATACGTACTATGTATTGTGGTGATTGGATATGTATATGTATATAAAACCAAATCCCTCATTAAAATATTAAGTTTTAGATGCCTTCCAAATGCGACACACGTGAAAAGCTTGATCGACCAAGTGTGGGCACACCCTAGCGTGGTGCACCGTCTATCTCGTGGAAGCGTGAAGGATGAATATGTGGGTCTGCCCTAGCAGGGTGCATATTCATCGTGTTTGCTTTGGGTCGGACTTAACAAGGTGACCTAGATAGGATCTAGCACCTTGAGGCATAGAGATGATCATTGCAAGGAGTTGTAGATGACATCTTATCAAGAGTTGCATATGATGCAATTGGCAAAAGTTGCCTACCTGAGAGATCTATGTTGTGGGTGACAACCCTAGCTGGTCCATGACTTAGAGGATTTTAGGATCTTGCCCACTAGAAGGTTGTACGCTGCAATCTTCCGAATTGATGGTAAGGGCTATCAATCTGAAGTAAAATAGTGGGAGCGATAATTAATTAAAGGCCTAATTATATCGTCAAACTTTCAAATCAATCAAATGAGTCAAAAATGAGTTTTTGGACTAAAATTGCATATTTTCCTTTTTGTAGTTCAAATGGCAACAAACAACAACAACTTTTCTTTACGATCGGTCCTTGACAAGGACAAGCTAAATGGGACGAACTTCCACGAATGGTATCGGACATTGAGAATTGTTCTCACTCAAGAGCGTAAGCTCTATGTCCTGGATACTCCAATTCCAGAGGAACCCGCTCCAAATGCACCAAAGGCAGAAAGGGATGCTTACAAGAAGCATTCTGATGATGCCATTGATGCAAAGTGCTTGATGTTGTGTTCAATGAACCATGAGTTGCAGAGGCAACATGAGAACATGGGTGTCATAGAGATGATTCTGCATCTCAGGAACATGTATGAAGATCAGGCACGGCAAGAGAGGTACAATGTTTCTAGGGCACTGTTCAAGTGTGTCATGACAGAAGGAGATCCAGTTGGTCCTCACACACTCAAGATGATTGGGTATGTGGAGAACCTACAGAGACTGGGATTTCCACTGAGCCAAGAGTTGGCTACTGACGTGATACTGCAATCGTTGCCAGAATCTTACAGTCAGTTTGTGATGAACTACAACATGAACAACTTTGATAGGCCACTGTCAGAGTTGTTGGGCATGTTGAGGACAGCCGAGTTACAGATGAAGAAGGACAAGCCTAAGTCCGTGATGGTGATCACGAGTAAGAAGGGCAAGTCCAAGCGCAAGGGCAAGGGCAAAGCTAAGAAAGGTTCTGAAGCTAGCCAGGAGTCCAAGCCATCTTTAGCTCTCAAGGCCAAGGGAGGCGTGACCAAGAAAGGAAATTGCCACCATTGTCAAAAGCCAGGACATTGGAAAAGGAATTGTCCTCTCTACCTGGAAGAACAAAAGAAGAAAGAGGCGACTGAAGCTTCTACTTAAAGGTGTCATGAAAGTAAACTTGTAACACTTCTGAGATATATGATATCAAGATGTAAAGTGTAAAGCATTCTTACTTGGGCAAGTGTTTCCTTTATAGATAGGAATACTTTAGTTTATTTTCAGCATACAAGGAATGTAATACAGTTACGAACTGCTATTTCATATTTGCCAATAAATAGAAACACTTTATTTTTGCATATTGTATGACAATGATGGCAATTAATAAAGATATGTTTCAATTTATAAAGATGTGATCTTTGTGGCAATGCCTTGTTTATCTTGTGATATATGATATGCATAAGATGATACCTAAAGTTATAGATAACTCAAACAATATAATTAGCATTGATCATGAGAAATTCATTTCTATTTTCCATGTGATGGATAAAGATAGACTCTTTTGGTTAGAGAACCAGTAAGAGACATGAATATCTTGGACATAATTAATCAATCTTCACTAATGTATTGAGTGATTGATTATCCTATTAGGTATAATACATGTGATGTATTTACATACCTATTGGAATAAATGCTAATGCTTCAAATGGTGTTTAGAGAAATACCAATATGAATATCTTGAAGTGTTCAAGATTATCATAAATGAAGTACAAATTTGGTAAAGTATTAATTCTTGATGAGATCAATGGATGGAATACTTAGACCAAATGTTTGAGATCCTTGTGAGTGATTATGATAGTGTATCATAGTGAACTCGTGATTGAGGCATGGTGATGTCTAAATCAAGAAGGAATCATACTCTAAGGAGTTAGAGAATGATTATCATATAACTAAATTCTTCTTAATAAAAGAATACCCCACACTAATAAAAGGAATTAAGAATCACAAGGGTTGTGAGTTCTTATATCCTTAACAGATACACCTCAAATCATCTATGTGATGAGTTGTTCATGTGATGAGTCAACTATCTAGATGAATATGAGGAACCGAATCTTGAGTTATGGTTTATGACCATTACATCCTAAATGACTTCCATGTGAGCCATAAGGTATGACCTTGATGGTAGCACTCATTGGGTCATATCCATAAGTGCAAATGAGTCTTAAGTGTTAAGACACATGGATAACATTTTGAGAAGGATGATGCTTGTTGATTGCAACTTAATGACTGAGACATTTGGCATATGGATACTAAAATCGCATTCCTATGAGGAATAAAACAAGGATGTGTACGTGACACAACCTATAATGTTTATGAATCCACTAATGCAAATGAAGTCTATAAGTTACAATGGACTAATCAATGTGATTGATTGAGTACAAGCAACTCAAAATTGGATCTTTACTTCGATGATATAGTCAAAGGGTTTGACTGATATGTCAAAGATAAAGAAGGGATCTGTGATTTAGTGGGACGTATTCACATTCCACATATTGATGTGAAATGGAAATGTTCTAAATTGGAAATCCAAAAGTGGAATTTATCTTTAGGGAAGATAGAGACGTTTCCTATGTGATAGGAATAGAGATCTATAGAGATAGTTCTCGAAAACCTCTTGACCTGAAAAGAGAGAGCATACATTGGCAATCTGTACTGAAATGTTCAGTATGCACAAATTAAGTGGGAGAAAACCTGTCCATGTTACATGGAGATTAGTATCCCAAGGCCAAGTGTCCAATTCTTATGAAGAATAGGAACACTAAGAATAGATATGGATCTATCATGTATGCAATCATCCCATTACCTTGCATGTGTGACATGGCAAGAATAAAATGCATTCATCATCTTGTATGTATGACATGACAATATGATGAGATCATCCTGATAACTCGTATGTGGGACATGACGAGTGGATGTCTGTCTGCTTCCAGTAAGAGTTACTGGAATACCATGAGAACATGATAAGTGCTTGTGAAGTGCTAGTTCTATGGAGATAAGGAAGAGTTCAATGTAAGGAGTTACATTGATGCGAACTTCCGAAAAGACAGAAAATTGATCGCAAAATATACATAAGATGTATAAGATAAAAGTTTGTTGATAATTGGAAGTGTTCCAATAAAGCCATTTAAAAGGGGAAAGGCCGAGTATCTATGTGTTAGAGAACAGCAGTAGATACTATATGGATCTAGAAGTTCATGAGATGAACTTATAGATATTCCACTCATTGATGACAAGTCCGGAATCCTTGATCATGCAATGTGGCTAAAGGTTAGCATATGGAATACTAGATCGCATATTACGGCAACTCCATCTCATACGTGTGACGTACAGCGAAGAGATGTGAGACATGCAATTTGTACAGACTTTGGCAAGGTGTTGTCATTACTCACTATGTTGGCACTAGAGCACAGTAACATGTGGGACATGTTTGAAGATCACTGTGAATATGATTCAAGGGTGATTGGCTCGCAGTGCAAGTGGGAGTCTGTTGGTATGTATGCCCTGAGAGCCAATCATGGGATGATTGGTGGGATGCATTAAGATTGATTTGATAAACATCAAAGGCAAGCTTCCAATTCATTCTGGTTCAGTCATATGAGATAGTGACATAACAGATTGAATGTCTAGAGAATGACAATACTCAATGACGTATGCCTTCAGGTTCAGGACCTGAACGATGAGAACATACGGATGCTAAGAGTTTGTACATTCTTGCTATGTCCCTAGTCGGATGTCATAGTGGAAGGTAGATAGACCACTATGACACACAAGACTAGATTGTGGTGTTGGTTGATGACAGAATCTCATTAGTCATGATATAGAGATATCAAACCAAACACATATGTACTTGTTATAGAACAAGGTACCGGACAGACCCACCGTGAGTTTGACACATGGAACCATGAGATGGTAGTCACAGTCAGTACTCACAGTGATGGTGGTGAGTGTGATTCTTAGACCTGAAATCACTGCACTCAACACATGTCGTTGGGCACACTTTGACATCATCAAACGCAGTCCTGAAACATGGGTTGTTATAAAGGTGATGATTGGGTGGCTTTGACACATGGGGCTTTTTTTTTAGGGGCGAGTGATAGATATGGGATTTGTCCCTCCTGAGGGAGTTTGATGTCCATGGCCACTTGATGAGTAGGATTGAGAAAGGCGTGCACGCATGTCTGAATCAGTATGTGATACTGATGTCATACATATCTCTTCCAATCTACTCTGAGATCAAGGAAGTGAATGAACGTTGACAGGATGACTGTTCCATGCCTCGAGTTCATTCAGGATATCAGGGACAAAGGAATTATACATTCACTATAACACCATTCACGGATTGTAGGATGAAAGTTGTTCTCCAACTTTCTACTTTCACTTGGGTAGCACTGATGTGTGACTAGGCACCGCTCTGTGTTTGTGAAGCCATAAGTGTTATGGACTTTCACTGCCAACGTGAAATGGACCTGCAGGGTCACACACATAGGATTTAACCTGGAAGAGGAGTTTTTCCACAAGCAATGTTTAGATTGATTACTAAAGGAGTTTAGTAGTTCAATTAAACACTCAATCAGTCGATGGCTCAATATCGTATGGTTCAAGGTGTTGGACGCATTGATTGGAGTATCAGATTGATTGAAATTGCATTTGAATGATTCTGCACAATCTACAATCCCAACCGGTCGGTTCATTAGATGAACCGGTCGACTGAGGTTGCTGAACCGGTCGGCTCAAAGGTTGAGTCGATCGGCTCATGCACAGGGTGAATCGATTGGTTCAAGTGTTGAACCGATTGGTTCAACTGATGCAATCGAGCAACTTGGGAAAGTAGGATTGGTGCGAGTTTGCCTTTCGTTTCGATTTCTAATTTGATTGGAAATGGGATTTCCAATTTGATTGGAAATAGTATTGGTATTTCGATGCCAATTGGGAAAGAAATAAGGAAAGTCAATTTGACCCGGATCAGGACCATGAACCGATCGGTTCATGGCACCAACCAATCGGTTGGAGTGCCCCAACCGGTCGGCTCATGTCCAACCGACCGGTTCAGTGGGTGAACCGACCGGTTCAGCCATGAACCGATCAGTTCAGGTTGCGAGATGGTTGCTTTTTGTGGAAAATCCTGAACCCTTCTACTCCTGCTTTTAGTCCCGCATTGCCCGGGATGGAGAACCCTGTCCCATGACTCTCCTATATATAGGGGTACTTGGGGGCTTCTTACGGTACAGCTCAGTGCAACCAGTTGCTCTGCGAGTTGTCGTTCTCTCTGGTTTTGGTAACCGTGAGAGAGCCCGAGCAAGTGCTTCCCGCAAAAGGGAGGTGCAGCAAGGGAAAGACAACTGCAGTTGCAGCAGGAGGCAGGAGAGCAGGTAGGCGACTAGTACGTCTACAGGAGGGTGTGACTCCTTCCACTTCCTTGTGGGACAAGGAGTGTGGAGTTCTAGGTGGTCCGTGTGGACTACTACGGAGGCGGGAGGACACTGCCGCTTTGGAGGACAACTGTCATCCGACAGTCCGGTTCGAGCAGGAGTTGTGAGTCCCGATGCGACCAGGAGCTGCACAGACACCGTCGAAGTCTGGAGTTGAAGACCGCGCATTGCGCGAGGTTTTGTCGCCGAGCAAGCCTCGGGACAAGGTATGATTCCGCAAACCATCCTTTCCTATTTCATAGACGTTGACGCGTTTCCTCGGTATGGGTTGGGGGAGAAATTTTTTTGTTTCCACTGCCTTCTCTGTCTCACCTAAAACCCTACAGTGGTATCAGAGCCACGTCAACTGCTCTATGTTTTAGGAATATCGATATGATCGATTTTGGTTTGTCGCCTTTATTTATTGCATGCGATGCGAATAATATCGGCTTTATGCATGTCCAATCTTAAATCCACAAATCCCTAATTACATATATGATATGTATTATTAATGCACTCGATACGCGTCGCCCTTAAATGAGTTTTGTGGTGGATGTATGTAGCGTGATTATGGCCTATAAACCCCTATCTGTGATTGGTTGTCTGTGGTTGCTTGCATCTCGGTCTGCACACCGATCTTCCCTCTCTTATTCCTGATGTAACTCGAAATAATTTGAGATTCTTTCCTACCTTTGCTCCCCCCGAATGTAACTCGGGGTTTTCCTTTTAAAGCAAATGTAATAAATAGAATAGGATTTTATTTCCTGTTATGTCAAAGACCGAAGGCCATCAAGACGACTTCTCAGACGATCGGTTCAAGGAGTGAACCAATCGGTTGATGACCGGTTCGAGGAGCGAGATGAGCGGGTGGCGGACATGACGAGATGCACGACGACCAGGCGAGCCAATCGGTTGAAGGAGTCAACCGATCAGTTGGTGGCACCCAGACGACCGACTAGAGAGTACAGATCATTCATGTGATGAGTTGATCAACTCGGATGGAAAAGCACAGAGTTCATCTTGTAAAGGTTGCATGTGATGTTGACCTAGATGACCGTGATTCCTCTTGGCTCGAGGAATCACATTAGGATGGCCATAATCATCGCTTTTTATTGTTTGTGCATGTTTTCTGTGGGATATAGCATGTATATGATACGTACTATGTATTGTGGTGATTGGATATGTATATGTATATAAAACCAAATCCCTCATTAAAATATTAAGTTTTAGATGCCTTCCAAATGCGACACACGTGAAAAGCTTGATCGACCAAGTGTGGGCACGCCCTAGCGTGGTGCACCATCTATCTCGTGGAAGCGTGAAGGATGAATATGTGGGTCTGCCCTAGCAGGGTGCATATTCATCGTGTTTGCTTTGGGTCAGACTTAACAAGGTGACCTAGATAGGATCTAGCACCTTGAGGCATAGAGATGATCATTGCAAGGAGTTGTAGATGACATCTTATCAAGAGTTGCATATGATGCAATTGGCAAAAGTTGCCTACCTGAGAGATCTATGTTGTGGGTGACAGCCCTAGCTGGTCCATGACTTAGAGGATTTCAGGATCTTGCCCACTAGAAGGTTGTACGCTGCAATCTTCCGAATTGATGGTGAGGGCTATCAATCTGAAGTAAAATAGTGGGAGCGATAATTAATTAAAGGCCTAATTATATCGTCAAACTTTCAAATCAATCAAATGAGTCAAAAATGAGTTTTTGGACTAAAATTGCATATTTTCCTTTTTGTAGTTCAAATGGCAACAAACAACAACAACTTTTCTTTACGATCGGTCCTTGACAAGGACAAGCTAAATGGGACGAACTTCCACGAATGGTATCGGACATTGAGAATTGTTCTCACTCAAGAGCGTAAGCTCTATTTCCTAGATACTCCAATTCCAGAGGAACCCGCTCCAAATGCACCAAAGGCAGAAAGGGATGCTTACAAGAAGCATTCTGATGATGCCATTGATGCAAAGTGCTTGATGCTGTGTTCAATGAACCATGAGTTGCAGAGGCAATGAGAACATGGGTGTCATAGAGATGATTCTGCATCTCAGGAACATGTATGAAGATCAGGCACGGCAAGAGAGGTACAATGTTTCTAGGGCACTGTTCAAGTGCGTCATGACAGAAGGAGATCCAGTTGGTCCTCACACACTCAAGATGATTGGGTATGTGGAGAACCTGCAGAGACTGGGATTTCCACTGAGCCAAGAGTTGGCTACTGACGTGATACTGCAATCGTTGCCAGAATCTTACAGTCAGTTTGTGATGAACTACAACATGAACAACTTTGATAGGCCACTGTCAGAGTTGTTGGGCATGTTGAGGACAGCCGAGTTACAGATGAAGAAGGACAAGCCTAAGTCCGTGATGGTGATCATGAGCAAGAAGGGCAAGTCCAAGCGCAAGGGCAAGGGCAAAGCTAAGAAAGGTTCTGAAGCTAGCCAGGAGTCCAAGCCATCTTCAGCTCTCAAGGCCAAGGGAGGCGTGACCAAGAAAGGAAATTGCCACCATTGTCAAAAGCCAGGACATCGGAAAAGGAATTGTCCTCTCTACCTAGAAGAACAAAAGAAGAAAGAGGCGACTGAAGCTTCTACTTAAAGGTGTCATGAAAGTAAACTTGTAAAACTTCTGAGATATATGATATCAAGATGTAAAGTGTAAAGCATTCTTACTTGGGCAAGTGTTGCCTTTATAGATAGGAATACTTTAGTTTATTTTCAGCATACAAGGAATGTAATACAGTTACGAACTGCTATTTCATATTTGCCAATAAATAGAAACACTTTATTTTTGCATATTGTATGACAATGATGGCAATTAATAAAGAGATGTTTCAATTTATAAAGATGTGATCTTTGTGGCAATGCCTTGTTTATCTTGTGATATATGATATGCATAAGATGATACCTAAAGTTATAGATAACTCAAACAATATAATTAGCACTGATCATGAGAAATTCATTTCTATTTTCCATGTGATGGATAAAGATAGACTCTTTTGGTTAGAGAACCAGTAAGAGACATGAATATCTTGGACATAATTAATCAATCTTCACTAATGTAGTGAGAGAGTGATTATCCTATTAGGTATAATACATGTGATGTATTTACATACCTATTGGAATAAATGCTAATGCTTCAAATGGTGTTTAGAGAAATACCAATATGAATATCTTGAAGTGTTCAAGATTATCATAAATGAAGTACAAATTTGGTAAAGTATTAATTCTTGATGAGATCAATGGATGGAATACTTGGACCAAATGTTTGAGATCCTTGTGAGTGATTATGATAGTGTATCATAGTGAAATCGTGATTGAGGCATGGTGATGTCTAAATCAAGAAGGAATCATACTCTAAGGAGTTAGAGAATGATTATCATATAACTGAATTCTTCTTAATAAAAGAATACCCCACACTAATAAAAGGAATTCAGAATCACAAGGGTTGTGAGTTCTTATATCCTTAACAGATACACCTCAAATCATCTATGTGATGAGTTGTTCATGTGATGAGTCAACTATCTAGATGAATATGAGGAACCGAATCTTGAGTTATGGTTTATGACCATTACATCCTAAATGACTTCCATGTGAGCCATAAGGTATGACCTTGATGGTAGCACTCATTGGGTCATATCCATAAGTGCAAATGAGTCTTAAGTGTTAAGACACATGGATAACATTTTGAGAAGGATGATGCTTGTTGATTGCAACTTAATGACTGAGACATTTGGCATATGGATACTAAAACCGCATTCCTATGAGGAATAAAACAAGGATGTGTACGTGACACAACCTATAAGGTTTATGAATCCACTAATGCAAATGAAGTCTATAAGTTACAATGGACTAATCAATGTGATTGATTGAGTACAAGCAACTCAAAATTGGATCTTTACTTCGATGATATAGTCAAAGGGTTTGACTGATATGTCAAAGATAAAGAAGGGATCTGTGATTTAGTGGGAGCGTATTCACATTCCACATATTGATGTGAAATGGAAATGTTCTAAATTGGAAATACAAAAGTGGAATTTATCTTTAGGGAAGATAGAGACGTTTCCTATGTGATAGGAATAGAGATCTATAGAGATAGTTCTCGAAAACCTCTTGACCTGAAAAGAGAGAGCATACATTGGCAATCTGTACTGAAATGTTCAGTATGCACAAATTAAGTGGGAGAAAACCTGTCCATGTTACATGGAGATTAGTATCCCAAGGCCAAGTGTCCAATTCTTATGAAGAATAGGAACACTAAGAATAGATATGGATCTATCATGTATGCAATCATCCCATTACCTTGCATGTATGACATGGCAAGAATAAAATGCATTCATCATCTTGTATGTATGACATGACAATATGATGAGATCATCCTGATAACTCGTATGTGGGACATGACGAGTGGATGTCTGTCTGCTTCCAGTAAGAGTTACTGGAATACCATGAGAACATGATAAGTGCTTGTGAAGTGCTAGTTCTATGGAGATAAGGAAGAGTTCGATGTAAGGAGTTACATTGATGCGAACTTCCGAAAAGACAGAAAATTGATCGCAAAATATACATAAGATGTATAAGATAAAAGTTTGTTGATAATTGGAAGTGTTCCAATAAAGCCATTTAAAAGGGGAAAGGCTGAGTATCTATGTGTTAGAGAACAGCAGTAGATACTATATGGATCTAGAAGTTCATGAGATGAACTTATAGATATTCCACTCATTGATGACAAGTCCGGAATCCTTGATCATGCAATGTGGCTAAAGGTTAGCATATGGAATACTAGATCGCATATTACGGAAACTCCATCTCATACGTGTGACGTACAGCGAAGAGATGTGAGACATGCAATTTGTACAAACTTTGGCAAGGTGTTGTCATTACTCACTATGTTGGCACTAGAGCACAGTAACATGTGGGACATGTTTGAAGATCACTGTGAATATGATTCAAGGGTGATTGGCTCGCAGTGCAAGTGGGAGTCTGTTGGTATGTATGCCCTGAGAGCCAATCATGGGATGATTGGTGGGATGCATTAAGATTGATTTGATAAACATCAAAGGCAAGCTTCCAATTCATTCTGGTTCAGTCATATGAGATAGTGATAGAACAGATTGAATGTCTAGAGAATGACAATACTCAATGACGTATGCCTTCAGGTTCAGGACCTGAACGATGAGATCATACGGATGCTAAGAGTTTGTACATTCTTGTTATGTCCCTAGTCGGATGTCATAGTGGAAGGTAGATAGACAACTATGACACACAAGACTAGATTGTGGTGTTGGTTGATGACAGAATCTCATTAGTCATGATATAGAGATATCAAACCAAACACATATGTACTTGTTAGAGAACAAGGTACCGGACAGACCCACCGTGAGTTTGACACATGGAACCTTGAGATGGTAGTCACAGTCAGTACTCACAGTGATGGTGGTGAGTGTGATTCTTAGACCTGAAATCACTGCACTCAACACATGTCGTTGGGCACACTTTGACATCATCAAACGCAGTCCTGAAACATGGGTTGTTATAAAGGTGATGATTGGGTGGATTTGACACATGGGGCTTTTTTTTTGAGGGGCGAGTGATAGATATGGGATTTGTCCCTCCTGAGGGAGTTTGATGTCCATGTCCACTTGATGAGTAGGATTGAGAAAGGCGTGCACGCATGTGTGAATCAGTATGTGATACTGATGTCATACATATCTCTTCCAATCTACTCTGAGATCAAGGAAGTGAATGAACGTTGACAGGATGACTGTTCCATGCCTCGAGTTCATTCAGGATATCAGGGACAAAGGAATTATACATTCACTGTAACACCATTCACGGATTGTAGGATGAAAGTTGTTCTCCAACTTTCTACTTTCACTTGGGTAGCACTGATGTGTGACTAGGCACCGCTCTGTGTTTGTGAAGCCATAAGTGTTATGGACTTTCACTGCCAACGTGAAATGGACCTGCAGGGTCACACACATAGGATTTAACCTAGAAGAGGAGTTTTTCCACAAGCAATGTTTAGATTGATTACTAAAGGAGTTTAGTAGTTGAATTAAACACTCAATCAGTCGATGGCTCAATATCGTATGGTTCAAGGTGTTGGACGCATTGATTGGAGTATTGGATTGATTGAAATCGCATTTCACTGATTCTACACAATCTACACTCCCAACCGGTCGGTTCATTAGATGAACCGGTCGGTTCATTAGATGAACCGGTCGGCTCAAAGGTTGAGTCGATCGGCTCATGCACAGGGTGAATCGATTGGTTCAAGTGTTGAACCGATTGGTTCAACTGATGCAATCGAGCAACTTGGGAAAGTAGGATTGGTGCGAGTTTGCCTTTCGTTTCGATTTCTAATTTGATTGGAAATGGGATTTCCAATTTGATTGGAAATAGTATTGGTATTTCGATGCCAATTGAGAAAGAAACAAGGAAAGTCAATTTGACCCGGATCAGGACCATGAACCGATCGGTTCATGGCACCAACCGATCAGTTGGAGTGCCCCAACCGGTCGGCTCATGTCCAACTGACCGGTTCAGTGGGTGAACCGACCGGTTCAGCCATGAACCGATCAGTTCAGGTTGCGAGATGGTTGCTTTTTGTGGAAAATCCCGAACCCTTCTACTCCTGCTTTTAGTCTCGCATTGCCCGGGATGGAGAACCCTGTCCCATGACTCTCCTATATATAGGGGTACTTGGGGGCTTCTTACGGTACAGCTCAGTGCAACCAGTTGCTCTGCGAGTTGTCGTTCTCTCTGGTTTTGGTAACCGTGAGAGAGCCCGAGCAAGTGCTTCCCGCAAAAGGGAGGTGCAGCAAGGGAAAGACAACTGCAGTTGCAGCAGGAGGCAGGAGAGCAGGTAGGCGACTAGTACGTCTACAGGAGGGTGCGACTCCTTCCACTTCCTTGTGGGACAAGGAGTGTGGAGTTCCAGGTGGTCCGTGTGGACTACTACGGAGGCGGGAGGACACTGCCGCTTTGGAGGACAACTGTCATCCGACAGTCCGGTTCGAGCAGGAGTTGTGAGTCCCGGTGCGACTAGGAGCTGCACAGACACCGTCGAAGTCCGGAGTAGAAGACCGCGCATTGCGCGAGGTATTGTCGCCGAGCAAGCCTCGGGACAAGGTATGATTCCGCAAACCATCCTTTCCTATTTCATAGACGTTGACGCGTTTCCTCGGTATGGGTTGGGGGAGAAAATTTTTTGTTTCCACTGCCTTCTCTGTCTCCCCTAAAACCCTACAGAAATGGCATTTTTCCCAGTTCAAGATAAGGTTCGTTTCCTCGCAGCGTTGCAAAACTCGTTCGAGATTAATCAGACAGTTGTCGAAGAAGTCTCCATAAATAGAGAAATCGTCCATAAAGACTTCCATGACAGATTCAGTTAAACCGGAAAAGATAGCGGTCATACAACATTGGAAAGTGGCGGGCGCGTTACATAGCCCGAACGGCATTCTTCTGAACGCATATGTCCCAAAGGGACAGGTGAAGGTGGTTTTTTCTTGGTCCTCCGGGTGTATGGGTATTTGGTAGAACCCGGAGTAACCATCGAGATAACAGAAATACTTTTGGTGGGCCAGGCGTTCCAGGACTTCATCAAGGAAAGGCAGAGGGTAGTGGTCTTTCCTTGTGGATTTATTCAACTTCCTATAATCAATGCACATTCGCCATCCTGTTACAGTCCTGGTAGGCACTAGCTCATTTTTATCGTTGATCACTACGGTAGTGCCCCCTTTCTTTGGAACAACCTGGACCGGGCTGACCCACTGAGAGTCAGAGATAGGATAGATCATGCCAGCCTTGAGTAGTTTAAGGACTTCCAGACGAACTACCTCTTTCAAGTTTGGGTTCAGTTTTCTTTGATGTTCACGAGAGGGTTTAAATTCTTCAACCATAGGGGGCCTGTGCATACACAGAACCGGGTTTATGCCTGTGAGGTCAGTTATTTTATATCCACTGACCTTTCTATGCTTCCTCAACTTATCCAGAAGCCTTACTTCTTGATCTTTGGTAAGGGTGGAGCTGATGATGACTGGGCATAGCTCTTCCACATCTAGGAAAACATATTTAAGCCCTATAGGTAAAGTCTTTAATTCGGGGGCTTTTGGTGGTTCGGTTGCTTCTACAACAATGACGACCTTAAGCTCTTCAAAAGTAGCATTTGGCGCTTCTTCGATCTTTTCTAGATATTGGAGACATTGCTGGACTAGTTCATTTGCGGAAAATTCAACTTCCGGATTGATAAGAGCATTCTCAAGTTCGTCGATTGGCTCAGAGATTTCTAATTGCGACATTTGTTGAATTGCGTCCAAAAGAAAGACTTCTTCTTGGATGCTGGGACCCTTCATACTATTGAGGATGCAGAATTGAATTGCTTCTTTCCCGAGCCTAAGAATGATGGTTCCAGCTTCGACGTCGATTAGCGCTCTGGTAGTAGCTAGGAAAGGCCTGCTGAAAATGATCGGTTATCTCAAGTCTTCTTTAATATCCATGATAACAAAATCACACGGAACGTAGGCGTCCTTTCCTATCCTTACTGGGATATCTTCAATGATTCCCAACGGTGAGGTTATTGTGGAGTCATCTAGTTGAATAGTCATTGTTGTAGGCAGCAAGTCGGTGAAACCCAGACGTTGGCACATTGAGTAGGGCATAATGGATATGCTGGCCCCAAGGTCAGCTAATCCTTTCTTTGTAGACGCGTTTCCAATGCAACATTGGATTCCGAAGGAACCTGGGTCCTTCTTCTTTTTGGGCAGTTTGTTCAAGATGATGTCAGAAGTGGTTTGAGCGAGCGAGCTTGACAGTCTCATGCTCCTTGGTGATATACTTTCGTGATAGCAAGGTTTTGAGATACTTTGCCCATGCTGGTACTTCAGATAGAGCGTCAAGGAGTGGGATGTCAATGTACAATTTCTTCATTGCCTCCTTGAACTTCTGAAACCTGGTGTGCATTTTTGTTTCTTGCAGTCTGCCCGGATACGGAATCCTTAGTTTGAATTGCGGGACCTCGGGTTCTAAGGACACCTGTTCTTTGTTTTCGTCCTTTGTGCCTTCAGAGGATTTCTCAATTCCTTGTTGCGAGATCTCTTTTGTCATAAAAGTGGGCATATCATCATCATCCAAGGTGATCTTGGTAGGTTCAGGAAGAATGCGTCCCGACCTTGTGGTGACGACATTCAGTTGTTCATGTTTGTTTTGCTCATACTTAGAATTTGGTTCAGGCTTCCCGGCAAGCATACCTACTGGGGTCTTTAATTGTGCGGCAATCTGAGCGAGTTGAGCTTCAACTGCTTTCTGCTGAGCCTGTTGGTTAGCAAGCATTGTTTGTTGCGATTGTAGCAGCTGCCTTATCAAAGATATCTCATCTTCCGGTTGTATAGTAGAATTTTTCTGAAGACTTTGTTGTTGAGGCTGCTGAGTATGCAACTGCGGATGAAGCGGGGGATGAGTGTACTGATAGTAGGCTGATTTGTTTCTAGGGTTGTTAGCCCTAAGGAAATTGTTCCTTGAGTTCCCTTGGTTTTAGTTAAAATTGTTTGAGAACCCAGGTGGTAGCCTACCATCAGATCCCCCCTGTGTCTGATGTTGCGGGTTTGCAGTTCCGAAAGGATTACCGTACTGGAACCCAGGATGATTCCCCGGTTGACTGGGATTGTAGTAAACTTGTCTGGGAATAGTGTGGATGGAGTTGACTTGTTCCGAAATCTAATCTTCAGCTTGATTAGTAATGGGCTCATATGGTTGTGGTGGTGGATGCAGATCCATCATCACATTATACAACATTCTGCAGGAGAGGGTCGGATGGTCCGAAGCATGACAAGCCTCACATGATCCTGTGACGGCCTTAACTTGTTGTACAAAAGGGGCTTTCTTTTTGTCAATCTCTCCGAGAGAAGCCTCAAGAGCTTGTTGTTTATGAACAATAGTTTGCAAGGCCTCAGCTATTGCCTTTATTTCTGCGGATTCTTCAGCTTTGAAAACTTTAAGGACACCTTTTCCAACTGACCATCCCCAGTTGGACTGGTTTTCAGCTCCTAAAGTAACAATCTTCCATGCATCCTCATAGTTCTTCCTCATGAAATTTCCTCCAGATGAGGAATCTTGGAATTGTTTAATATCATCGCTCACTCCCAGGTAAAAAGTTTCTATCAGTTGATTCCTGTGAAATTCCATGATGGGGGTATTTGCACAGAAGTTCCTTAAATCTTTCCCATGCCTCAGCGAGGGTTTCTCCAGGTAGCTGGGAGAAGTGATTGATTTGCCCTCTGATTTCATAGGTTAGTGAGGGTGGAAAGAACTTCTCTAAAAAATTTTCCTCTAGAGGGGCCCAAGTGGTTATTATGGGTTCTCTATCCAATGAGTTGTACCAACTCAAGGCCCTTCCAGATAAGGTGAAATGGAATAGGTGGAGCATTATCACATCGAAAGCGATATCAGCTTGTGGGACCAGGCAGCATAATGCCTTAAACCTTTTCAAATGGTCCATGCAATCATCTCATGAACCTCCAGAGAAGGAGATTCCTTGCATAATCTGGATCCACTGGGTCCGGATCTCAAAGTTTGGGATATTGATGATCGGAGGCCGGACCGGGTGGTTATCCTCGTAGTTCTTTGGGACAGCATAGTCCCTTAGTTTCTTGTTTCGTAACTCGATCTGAGCAGCTTGGGTTGTTGCCTTGGTCTCCGCTCTTATGCGGGCTTGTTCTTCTGCACGTATCTCCGCTTGTATATGGGCACGGGTGTCTGCGATAAGTTGTGCCCGTTGTGCGGCGATGGCAACATTTACTCTCTCCATCACCAAAGTAGCTTGATGTTGTTCGTCAGCCATTTGTCTAGCGCGTTGGCGATTGAGACGGATTCGGCGGTGGAAACTTCTCTCTACCTCGGAGTCGAACTCCGGATCAGGGGAGAATCCACGACTATGCGATGATTGCATGCACGTGTTCTACCTGAGTAGAGAAAGGAAAACACCTTTAGATAATAACAACAAAAGTTTCAAGTAGATATAGAGTTATGATTCAAAAAGAAAGTGTAAAAACCTAACCAACTTAGAAAGGTACTAAGTGAAATAACAACGTTCCGTTGTCCCCGGCAACGACGCCAATTTTTTGATGGAGCTGAGACTTACACTAAAAGATTTTACTCTTCCAATGGGAGTCCCAGGTTTATGCACCAACAAACCCTAGAGAGAGAGAGTTGATGTCTTTCCCCAAGTTTACCTATAATTGGTGCTTAGATAAACACTCCAACCCCATAAGAGTTATGGAAGCCTTATCATAGTACAGATTTAGGATTGAACCCAAAAGACAACGGTCTTGTTGCAAGCAAAAAGATGGAAAACGTATAGAATTTCACTTAGTTACTTACTAGTTGGCACTTATATCGAAAGTGGGATTTTGATGGTTTTAAACTAAGAACATGAAAAGTAAAGAAAGCAAGTAAATCTAAGATTTAAACAGTGATAAAGATCACTAGGGTGTGATCGGTTTTTCACCGCCACTACACATCGATCAACACATGCAAAGCAAAACTTAACCTACAAAAAGAGTTCGGTTAGTTAATATCCTTGTAGACCTAGCCTCCTTTCGGATGATCTAGCTATGAAAAGTGCGGGAATGTTGCAACGCCAGCCATTCCCGATCAAATGGTCACATTACTTTACATCATTCCCCTCGCAAAGTGTGTTCCTCGACTTACCAAGGTTGCACTTCCATACGTCAACTGATTCCATTTCATAGTATGAAAGTGCAACAGATGATAGTGAGTTTACTCCACTTCTTGAGATACACTTCTAGATACCGAAATAGATACATGGTGGATACATGCATCAAGAACCAACATGCAAATGAGTTTCGAATCTAATAGTACAAACGTAGACAATTCATACTAAAAGATTAAAGATAACACAAGTTGGAGATCAAGCAACAAGTATTCATTAATCGTCTGATGTCAAACTGACAAAGATAAGAACTCTACATTACAACCTAAGGATTACATTTTACATGATATGAAAGTATGGGTAGCGGGGCTACTCCCCGCACCCTAGTGAAGAATACTACTCCCTCATGACTAAGACCAAGAAGGAGGCGAGAAGAGAGAGAGAGCATCATCCCCACAAAGGAGGGAGGAAAGTCAACCCCTTGGAGAGAGAGAGAGCAACGATCCACCAGTCTTCGTAGGTTGCACGATGAGGAGGTCTCCCCTTCCCACCTTCTTGGCGAAGAAGGAGAAAGCAGCTTCAGGATGGAGTATGGATCTCATACCGACAGCCCTAGGGCGGAGGATGGAAGTGGCAGGAGCTCTGGAACGATTGGGGCAGCCTTTGGACATCTGAGACTCTCCTTTTTTTGAGGACCCTTGGGGTCTTATTTATAGGCCTTGAGTGAAGTCTAAATGGTTTGGAGACTGTTTGGACCTAAAGACCGTTTGGGACCTCAAGAACGTTTGGACTCATGCGGTTTCAGGACCGCATGAACTCCATGCGGTCTCGGGACCGTTTGGCTTCATGCGGTTTCGGGACCGCTTGAACTCCATGCAGTCTCGGGACTGGTTGGCTTCATGCGGTCTTGGGACCGTTTGACTCCATGCAGTCTCGGGACCGGTTGGCTTCATGCGGTCTCGGGACCGTTTGAACTCCATGCGGTCTTGGGACCATTTGGCTTCATGCGGTCTTGGGACCGTTTGACTCCATGCGGTCTCGGGACCAGTTGGCTTCATGCGGTCTTGGGACCGTTTGACTCCATGTGGTCTCGGGACTGGTTGGCTTCATGCGGTCTTGGGACCATTTGAACTCCATGCGGTCTCAGGACCGGTTGGCTTCATGCGGTCTTGGGACCGTTTGAACTCCATGCGGTCTCGGGACCATTTGGCTTCATGCAGTCTTCGGACCGTTTGAACTTCATGCGGTCTCGGGACTGTTTGGCTTCATGCGGTCTTGGGACCGTTTGAATCCACTCGGTTGAGGCTGAGTTATTCTTTTATGATTTTTGTGCTTTTTCTGCATATAAAGAAAAGAAAAGTTAGTCTGAAGATATATTTGCAAAAAGGGGTAAAATTAGGATTAT
Organism: Alisma plantago-aquatica; assembly: GCA_963693085.1. Taxonomy (NCBI): domain Eukaryota; kingdom Viridiplantae; phylum Streptophyta; class Magnoliopsida; order Alismatales; family Alismataceae; genus Alisma; species Alisma plantago-aquatica. The sequence goes on along the minus strand of OY856415.1, from coordinate 256,762,526 downwards.
GTATGGTTTAAATGTAAAAAAGAGTATGGAAAACTAAAGAAAAAGACTAAGATAATCGACTAAAATAGGAGGTTATCAGTTAGGGTTTGGGTATAAGTGATGATTAGTAACATTGATATAATTTATCATGTTGAACCTAACTCTAATGGCCAATGAAGTGGCAGGCCAGTGGTAAAAGTGATGATGTAAGACTGAGAGGTCATGAGTTCGAACCCAGGCGACGGGATGAACGAATCACCATTTAAAAAAAAGAACCTAACTCTAATGCAAATAGATAAAGATGAGTATTTATGTTTAACATTCTTATATGATGGAATGATGGTGGAATAACCTCCTTAATATGATCATAACCTTAATATGTTAATTGGTGGTTGTCATAGCCGCATGGTTGATACTTTCTTATTCTAAACATGTGCATTATGAATATGATGAGGGTTAATCATATCTAGATTCCTTGCATGTTGATGTAATAAAGGAATGTTCTTAATGTTAATATAACCATGTTATGATTGTTTATGAATATCTCCTAGCTCATTAATGCAATATTGTGTTGATCCAGTGTATTATATGTAAGTGATGTTGTTGAGCCTTGTTATAAGGCATGCAAAGATAATGATGATCTTGCAGGGAATAATATGACAGTTTTAATGATCTTTGGGCATGGTTGAGCTCTGAATGAGGTGTAATCCTCTTATTTTGATAAGGGTTGATGCCTTGTGATATTGTGAAAAGGATTTATATCTTGTGATAGTATAATGACTAGTGTGGTCTCATGAATATGTTTTCCTTTGTGCATGAGATGTCAACATGTACAAAACTTCAGGAGATAGTCATGACAAGATGATGTAGTGACAACTTTAAGAGGCTTGCTTGGTGGGACATCATCTACATGGTTCTATATTTAATATGAGATTTGTATAAAGTGGTATCATATATTAAGTTAATTTTATATATGAAAATGTAATAGAGCTTCTTTTCAAAGAATTTATGAGAATGCACTTTTACACAGTTTGTAATGGATATTTTCTATCATTATTGTTATGTATATCATGCTTGTGACACTCTTGATAAAAAAAATTGGCTTCCGCTTATGTGATATGCAAATTGAGGTGTTACAATATGGTATCAAAGCAATAATGTAGATGGCCATCACACAAATTCTCATATTCTTAGTTTAGATTGCCCAATGAAGCCAAGTGAAACTAGAGTGTAGATTTATAAATATATTTAGTAGTCCCATTTATAGAAGAAGTCAGTACAAGATAGTAGAATTTGAGTTTGAGGTTTAGTCAAAAAAATAGAACTTGAGAAATGTATTAGTGTTAGTGTTGTTGGTATGTATACCCAGAGAGCCAATCTTATGATGATTTTAACGACATAATTTGTAATTGATTTGATTAATTAATAAGGACAAACTTCCAATTTATTTTGTTCAATTCAGTTATTAGATAATGATCTAACATTACAAATGACTAGGGATAATATTACTCAATGACATATGTCTTCAAGTACGTGACTTGGAGAAATGAGATCATACAAATTATAAGAGTACATATATATTCTCATTATGTCCTTGATCACTTGTAATGGTGGAAGGTTGATAAACAATAATAACATGCAAGATCAGAGTGTGAGTTGGTTAACAATAGAATCTCATTAGTCATGATATGACTATATCAAACCAAGCACACAGATACATGTCGGAGAACAGTGTATCAGACGGACCCACTATGAGGCTGATACACGGAAACCATTACCATGGTAGTCATAGTCATCTCTCATAGTGATGATGGTGTTTTTGGTTCTTAAACCTAAAATCACTACACTCATCACATGTCGTTTCGTATGCTTTCACATCATCAAACGCAATCTTGAAACATGGGTTGTTATAAAGGTGATGATTGGGTGATTGTGACACATGGGGACTAATTGTGAGTGATAGAAATGAGTTTTGTCCCTCCTACATGAGTATGATATCCCAAGCCTCTTGATTAGCCAGACTGAGAAATGCATGACCATGCACTTGTGAGTCAATATGTGATATTGAGATTACATATATCTCACACCATCTACTCTGGTTCAAGAAACAAGATTGAATGTTTAAGACGGTGACTACTCCATACCTCGATTTCAATTTCAATGTCAGAGACAAAGGAATTTACAAACACTGTAACACCAAGCACATATTGTAGGTTGAAGTTGTTCCCCAACTTTCCATTTACTTTGTAAGGCCCCTAAACTTGATTAATGAGTTGAATAAGATTAATTATCATAATTGAATTCTTATAACCCTAATATAACCTTGTGATATGCTTTTAAATCATAAGACAAGCTTAAGTTTCAAATTTGGTCCAATTTGGACACTGGTTGAGCAAGTTATGCAATTTTATGCACATTTTGAACGTTTCTACGATTTACCCAATTGAGAGGTTTTCTTTGCAATTTTTCACTTGCATTATGTTCTGTGGATATTCTATCATCATTTTTGAGCTTGTTTAGACATGGGGTACGCATTTAAACCTTGGTTTGAAGGTGTTTTCTCCAAGGGTATTTTAGGGTTTACCCCTTCATGGATGAGCTACCTTTAGTAGCTATCAACTAATGAATTATTTGTTTTGCTTGGAAATTCAAGAAACAATGTATAAGCATGTCTATATGGAAGGTGGGGGAGCTTCTTGTGTGTGTTCTTGAATATTCTTAATAGTTTAAGGCCATGAACACTTGGAAAGATACTAGAACTTCAATTTTTTCTTTTTCTTTATTTCAAAGTTTCATATACTTATCCCTAAGAACCAAAACGAGCCATTTTATCTCTACCACTTCCCTCCTTCTAAAAACCTCATCCTCCCTCTGTGATAGTGTTATTTTCCTATCCAAGGAAGAAGAATTAGGGAATCTTCTTGGAAAAAGAATCTAGGGTTGCAATTGACTTCCTTTTAGGGTTTAAAAAGCTTCCTTCTAGTGATCTTGACCTAAAAGAGTAAGAATCCCCTTCTTTCCTCCATTTATTTCTTTGTTATCCTTCCTCCTACCTTTCTCCAGGTTGGAACATTGTTTTTCCATGGTAGAAATTGCTCTAAAGATCTAAAACCCTACCTTTCTTGCTCCTTATGCTTAAGGATTGCTCATTTGATGAACAAAGGTGCTAGATGGACAAGTTCACAACTTATGCTTGGATTTTAAACCCTACCTGCTCGAGTTTTCTTCTGTTTGGGGTTTCATATTCTAATTAGAGGAAATTTTTACAACTTGCTCCACGTTTATTGCTTACCATAATCTTTCTAGCTCACGTTCTTGCTTGAAAATGATGATTCATGCACTAAAAAGCTATGCTTGACTTGGATTTCAATTTTTATAACGTTCCCTATTCTGATTTCAATTCTAGATGAACCTGTGATCATGTTTAAATTATTACTAAGGTATAATATGACTTTTAATAGGTTTATTTGCCAACCTATGGTGCTAAGCACCTATCAACCAATGGTCAATTTTAGAGTTTAAAGTTGATTTCTTCTATAAACCCATGACCCAATGTTGGTACCATTGCAACAACCCTATGGCGTTGTCTTGATGACAACTTATGGTCAAGATCAAAGGTGTCAGATGATGGTGACAACCTATGGTCACCCCCTTAGGATAGGTTTTGGATCCATTAGAAGGTTACTGATCAACCATTAAGTACCCTACTGATGTTATCAATCAATGATGACATTAGCTTAATATTTGATGATGATTAATGACTATAGTGTTGATCTAACAACTTATGGTGATTTAATGGTCACTAGTGATGGTGGGTCAGGTCTCTACAACATATTTTGAGTTAAGTATTGTAGCTGTAGCATCAATTAAGCCTTAGATCAATGGTTTCTTGGGTCACTTGATGCAATGGTCGGACCTATACTCTAATTGATGGTTTTAACATAAGAACTTGACCCAATGGTCAAGATCTACTATTTATTCCTCCAATAAACTGGAATGATGGCTAATGTAATATGTTGGTCCTAATAATGTGATTTAGATGGTTTTCTTTATATGATCAACTTAAGGAGCTTACTTGTTGACAATGGATGGCTTGTTTTAAATGAACAGTCGATTGTGAGTTTTACCCTACTCTCAATGGAACTTTTTGGGTTGTTAATCAAGGGATGTCTATGGTTAAATGGTGACTCTTTCTAGAGCACAAATCAAGGACTTCATAGGCGGTTTATCTAAGGTGTTTACTTATGTAAACAACCAAAGGTCTTACCTTTTAAACATCAAATGGTTCTAGGTGACATTGTGGTATCGTGATATGGGTTGAATGATGATGGAACAAATGGAGGGTTACCCTTAATAAGGTAATCTTACCTATTCACTCATATGAATAGAAGGGATGATAAACATATTGTGTGGATATGTAACCCTAATGAGGTATAGCTTGTTATACCTAGCTTTAATATAACTAAATGATGGTAATTGGGTATGAATAGTCCTTGAATGACTAATGCAATCATGGGGTACTCTCTTATTGTTGTTGAAACCCTAGTATGCTATAACCCGATGGTTACATCTTGATTTATGTGTGGGTTCATACTTGAGAATATTACGGAATGTGATGGTGATGCTTCACCTTATGCATTCATGATCTAATGGGGATGTCGTGAGTTAGGGTTTGGGTATAAGCGCTGATTTGTAACATTGATATAATTTATCATGTTGAACCTAACTCTAATGCAAATCGATAAAGTGATTATTCATGTTTAACATTCTTATATGATGGAATGATGGTGGAATAGCCTCCTTAATATGATCATAACTAAATATGTTAATTGGTGGTTGTCATAGCCGCATGGTTGATACTTTCTTATGCTAAACATGTGCATTATGAATATGATGAGGGTTAATCATATCTAGATTCCTTGCATGTTGATGTAATAAAGGAATGTTCTTAACGTTAATATAACCATGCTATGATTGTTTATGAATATCTCCTAGCTCATTAATGCAATATTGCGTTGATCCAATGTATTATATGTAAGTGATGTTGTTGAGCCTTGTTATAAGGCATGTAAAGATAATGATGATCTTGTAGGGAATAATATGACAGTATTAATGACCTTTGGGCATGGTTGAGCCCTGAATGAGGTGTAATCCTCTTATTTTGATAAGGGTTGATGCCTTGTGATATTGTGAAAAGGATTTATATATTGTGATAGTATGATGACTAGTGTGGTCTAGTGAATGGCAAGTGAATAATACCATGTGATGATGAGATGACAAATTATGTTTCACACATTTTATATCTTTTGTAGTTGTGATATTTATATGCTTTCTAGAAGTGAATTAGGGATTGTATGCCCACTTGTTTTATGCATCCTTAATTCACCCAATTGTCATAACTAATCAAGTGCAACTCTAATCATGTAGTGCCCTGTGCTATAGAACCATCTTCAGTGTCAGAACTTGCTGGATGGTGAAATGAGTATTCCTAAGGGAAACTCAAAGCACATACTATTGAGTATGTGGGGGTGGCAGGTTGATGATATATCCTTGTCATCCACAATGCAGATTGTGGAGGTTGTCTATGGTCATTCCTCATACATCTGATTTGACTGAGAATGGCTACTTTCGTGTCTCGGTGATTATAACATGATGTGAGTAGAGGACAACCGCGGCTGTACCTCAATGATTGGGTTTGAATACCCTTGATGCTAGCGACATGACCTGTACCAAGGTGGGCTAGTTATCAGACTATATGTCGATGTGGTGGCTGCTTTGATTGATATGTCACTGCCTTTTTACTCGTACTGACCGAGGGGAAGAGATCTTAGGATACCAGCACTCCTATATCTTGTACGGAACCAAATAGCCCTTCGCAGGGGTCGGTTGGACTTTTAATGGTATGATTCAAATTCCCCAGGGCATAATAAATGATGTAATACAATCGTGTAGCATATTTGTTTAGGGTTATACACAATATTTCACATTGGATGATAACCCTTGTTTGTTACGTAAAGATGATGCTTTGTGCAATTAAGAGATAGAAGATACACTTAGGTTGTGGATATGCTTAATATTATAGATGCGTACATACATTAGTGATGCTTGTGTTGATAGCTATATGCTACTGCTGATTATAATCATGATGCTAGCTATCTCATCTTGTTAGTTATGTTTAGCATGTTAGCCATGACTTTGTAACTAGAGATGCATATACTGCTAATCATGCTTATCCAGATAGTTGTGCTTATGTTGTAGCTCTTCTTATGATGTTGATATGTTCAACTCATTAGACATACTGATGTTGTTAACTATGCATATGATACTAGATTTATTCATGATGTTAGAGATGCTCATGCTGCTAGACTTCTTATATTGTTAATAGGGATATGAGAATAGTCTGGCTAATAAAGATAGTTATTATATGCTCCTTTGTGTATTTTGTTAATCATCAGTGCTGCTGAGCTTATTTGTTATTTCTGATTAATTTTCTTAATTGTTTAATTACTTAAAAATGTTGTAATCAATAAATGTTGCTGGAGGTTGTATCTCTTAATGGGACATGGGTCTCACCCTTGTGGTTCGCCACATTTTTTAGGTAATCAAAAGTGACGAAAACAAATATGTGGCAGCAAAGAGGAACTATAGTAATGAATCTTTGAGAAAGTTGATCAGATGTCTAGTGTGTCCTAGAGTCGTCCCTATACTCTCAGGTCTGGGCAGGAAAAGTTTATATATGGTGTTTCAAATGAATCGAAATTTTGTTAGCATGTTAATGTTTGTTGTGTGACATATACAAATATTGTTCTCCAATGTATACATGTTGTGGATAAGGTGATAAAACAATTTGTATCAAATTCTTGGCATAGTATGGATATAAGAAAGATGTTGGGCTCTTATGCAAATGTTTCAGAGTGGGGGTTGACATTGAAATCAGTTTTAATTTACCCATATTTTTGGGTATGTGATTACTTAGTGATCGATTGTGATTTATGTTTTAAGTAATCTTGTTTAGTGTAACAAGTTCTCACAAGTTGGTATCAGAGCTTTATGTTCACTGAGTCTACAAGGACACTAGGACTTAGGACTAGGATGATGTCAAAATTAGGAATATGACATAAAAATATGGTGCATACTGCCTAATCTCAGTATTTGGGTGCCCTAGCTAGGTATTCAATTATTGAAGAAACGATAAGTATATAACTCTTAGATTGTTATCTTTTTTATTACTATGATCAAGTAGTCATTTTGAGAAAATCTAAAGAGCATAATGAATAAGAAATCATGGTGTGAATATCTCAATCCTACCTTAAAGAAGATGTGAATTGCATCATTATCTATCAAAACTTGAATGTTTGGTAGCTAAAGAAAAAGACACAACACCGAGAAATCTAAATCTGAATATAAATAAGCAAAAGAAGAGTTTTTGAAGATGTGATTCAAGAAGATAATGAAGTAAAAGACAGATAAGTCTATGCTTATAAAGTGATTCAAGGTATGAAATCCACATGAGATGGAGAGAAATCCTATAATAAGTACAAAATGAGAAGATGAATGGGAACAATGAAAAAGGAATAAGGTGGAACCTAAATTAATCTCAGACCAACCTATGTGTGTAAGAAAGTGTTAATGTAAAATAAGCATGGCATGTGAAAGAAATTAAGGGAGATGATCCCTGTTTAACAAAGAAAATGACAAATATGATGATTTACTTGTTGATAAGTGGTTGCAATATATAATAAAATACGAGAACATATACTAGTGGGATAAATAGTCATCAAGGAAGGAGTAATGAGATATTTTAATCATGATGATTCCTATGTTAATGGCAAGGAACCCGAAATGAAAAAGGTAAAATGATACATAAGAAGTTGTAACCTGCATTATGAAAATAGAATTGGTTACCTTTTTGTTAGTGACCCTTGAAAAATACTACTATGGTATGGGAAGTGTGTTTCACTTTGTGTCTTTCCTTTCTAGGGAATAGCTTTCAAGTGGATCATTGCACTTGGTATGTGTGGATTCATTGTAAACATGAGGCTGGATAGCTTATTATAGCATAAGGTTGTTTGGACTATGGTTCCAAGATCACAAAGTTTGTGATTTTGCTTTTGAGCCTTCCAATAATTAGGAAAACTCCTCTTATATGTCTTGATATTTGTTATGTTGGTAAAAGTAGATGATAAAAGGACGTGAGTTCCTTATAGCACATGAGGTGGATACCAAGGTAATGAATCCTAGTATCCAAGATGTATCAATAATATGAGAAATATGTGAAGGTTGGAGATGTTTATTAAATGAACATTCCAAGTATTACTCTCTCATAGAGAGAGAGAGAGTTGATGATGATCCTATAAATGTTGTTTGGAAGGAAAAATAAAAGTGATTCTATAATGTTGTGTATGGTTGAGTGATAGCTGGAAAGACCACTATCAAGGATAGATGGTTTGTTGGTCAATAGATATGTGATGCTGTGTTCCTTTAAGATAAACCTATGATCAAATATCAATGCATAAGAGTTAGATTGGATGACATAATTCACATGACCATGATGAGTTTGGAGTTATGTCCTTTAAACTAACCAATGTACAAATAGAATTTATGAATAGGAGGAACAAAGTGTTCCAATCATGTCATACAAGTTATATCAAGCTTTGAATGATGACATGTCAAAGTATTTCAAATATTGTCAAAAATATGATCAATATTTCTTCAAAACCTTAGGATTGCTGAAGTAGCAATAGCTATGAGACAAGTTGAACAAGAGTGAGATGGGGTTGATTAAATGTCTTTATGGAATCATGATATGTCTTCTAAGTAGGTTGTGTAAATCCTAGTAATGTGAAGATAGTGTTGTTGTTTCACCCCTAACAAGGTTGACTAGGAATGATGTTTCCTTGTATGGAATGATAGGTTCCAGTGTCTGCATTTCTTTTGATGATGAAAAAGAACTGACAAGTGTTAGTGTATCTAGAAAAAAAGGGATGGATACATCACCTTTTTTTATGCTTCAAGGAATGGTATGGGACACATGACATGATTGGTAAAAAGCTAGAAAGTATGACTTTTGAGTAATGTGTTGATACAATAGATATAATTTTAGGATGATAGCTAGAATTTAAAGTTGAACATTACTACTCGAGTTGTACAAATGACACAATAAGTTTCTACATTCCATATTGAGAATGTCTTCTTAGGTGGGGTTTTTTGTGTTGACCCAAGATGAGATATGTATGAATGATGTGAAATCACCATGATATTCAAGTAACCATGTGAAGGTAATAGGATGAGGTGCAAACGAAGTACCCATCTTTGTTTACCTTGGATTTCTAGGGCGAAATCCCTATTAGGGGTTTATAGTTGTAAGGCCCCTAAACTTGCTTAATGAGTTGAATAAGCTTAATTATCATAATTGAATTCTTATAACCCTAATATAACCTTGTGATATGCTTTTAAATCATAACAAGCTTAATGTTCAAATTTGGTCCAATTTGGACACTGGTTGAGCAAGTTATGCAATTTTATGCACATTTTGGAATTTTCTACAATTTACCCAATTGAGAGGTTTTCTTTGCAATTTATCAGTTGCATTATGTTCCTTGGATATTTTGTCATCATTTTTTAGCTTGTTGAGACATGGGGAACCTATTTAAACCTTGGTTTGAAGGTGTTTCTCCAAGGGTATTTTAGGGTTTACCCCTTCATGGATGAGCTACCTTTAGTAACTATCAACTAATGAATTATTTGTTTTGCTTGGAAATTAAAGAAACGAGGGATAATAATATCTCTATGGATAGTGGGGGAGCTTATTGTGTGTGTGATTGTATATTCTTAATAGTTTAAGGCCATGGGCACTTGGAAAGATTATTGAACTTCAACTTTTTCTTTTTCTTTATCTTAAAGTTTCATATACTTATCCCTAAGAACCAAAATGAGCCATTTTCTCTCCACCACTTACCTCCTTCTAGAAACATCATACTACCTCTGTTTTTATGTGAATTTCCTATCCAAGGAAGAAGAAATAGGGGATCTTCTTGGAAAAAGAATCTTGGGTTGCAATTGACTTCCTTTTAGGGTTTAAAAAGCTTCCTTCTAGTGATCTTGACCTAAAAGAGTAAGAATCCCCTTATTTACTCCATTTATTTCTTTTTTATCCTTCCTCGTACCTTTATCCATGTCTTAACCTTTCTTTTCCATGGTAGAAATTGCTCTAAAGCTCTAAAACCCTACATTTCTTGCTCCTTATGCTTAGGGTTTGCTCATTTGATGAAGAAAGATGCTAGATGGACGGGTTCACAACTTATGCTTGGATTTTCTACCCTACCTGCTCGAGTTTTCTTTTATTTGGGGTTTAATCTTCTAATTAGAGGCAAGTTTTATAACTTGCTCCATGTTTATTGCTTACCATAAGCTTGCTAGCTCATGCTCTTGCTTGAAAATGATGATTCATGCACTAAAAAGCTATGCTTGACTTGGATTTTGATTTTTATAATGTTCCCTATTCTGATTTCAGTTATAGATGAACATGTGATCATGTGTACATTATTCCTAAGGTATAATATGACTTGGGTCAGGTTTGTTTGACAACCTATGGTGCTAAGCACCTATCAACCAATAGTCAATTTCATGGTTTAAAGCTGATTTCTTCTATAAACCCATGACCCAATGATGGTACCATTGCAACAACCCTATGGTGTTGTCTTCATGACAATTGATGGTCATGATCAAAGGTGTCATATGATGGTGATAACCTGTGGTCACCCCCTTAGGTCAGGTTTTGAATCAATTAGAAGTTTAATGATCACCCATTAAGTACCTTACTGATGTTATTAATCAATGATGACATTCGCTTAATATCTGTTTCTCATTGATGAATATAGTGTTGATATAACAACCTATGGTAATTTAATGGTTAATAATGATTGTGGATCATGTCTCTACAACCTATTTTGAGTTAAGCATTATAGTTGTAGCATCAATTAAACCTTAGACCAATGGTTTCTTGGGTCACTTGATGCAATGGTTAGACCTATATTGTAATTGATGGTTTTAACATAAGAACTTGACCCAATGGTTAAGATCTACTATTTATTCCTCCAATAAAGTGGAATGATGGCTAATGTAATATGTTGGTCCTAATAATGTGATTTATATGGTTTCCTTCATATGATCAATTTAAGGAGCTTACTTGTTGACAATGGATGGCTTGTTTTAAATGAACAGTGGATTGTAGGTGTTACCCTACTCTTAATGGAACTTTTTGTGTTGTTAATCAAGGGATGTCTGAGGTTAAATGGTGAATCTTTCTAGAGCACAAATCAAGGACTTCATAGGTGGTTTATCCAAGGTTTTTACTTATGTAAACAACCAAAGGTATTACCTTTTAAACATCCAATGATTCTGGGTGACATTGTGGTATATATGGTGATATGGGTTGGATGATGATGGAACAAATGGAGGGTTACCCTTAATAAGGTAGTCTTACCTATTCACTCATATGAATAGAAGGGATGATAACCATATTGTGTGGATATGTAACCCTAATGATGTATAGCTTGTTATACCTATCTTTAATATAACTAAATGATGGTAATTGGGTATGAATAGTCCTTGAATGACTAATGAAATCATGGGGTACTCTCTTATTGTTGTTGAAACCCTAGTATGATATAACCTGATGGTTACATCTTGATTTATGTGTGGGTTCATACTTGAGAATAGTATGGAATGTGATGGTGATGCTTCACCTTATGCATCCATGATTCAATGGGGATGTCGTGAGTTAGGGTTTGGGTATAAGTGTTGATTAGTAACGTTGATATAATTTATCATGTTGAACCTAACTCTAATGAAAATACATAAAGAGGAGTATTCATGTTTAACATTCTTATATGATGGAATGATGGTGGAATAACCTCCTTAATATGATCATAACCTTAATATGTTAATTGATGGTTATCATAGCTACATGGTTGATACTTTCTTATGCTAAACACGTGCAATATGAATATGATGAGGGTTAATCATATCTAGATTTCTTGCATGTTGATGTAATAAAGGAATGTTCTTAACATTAATATAACCATGCTATGATTGTTTGTGAATATCTCCAAGATCATTAATGCAATATTGTGTTGATCAAGTATATTATATGTAAGTGATGTTGTTGAGCTTTGTTATAAGGCATGCAAAGATATAGATGATCTTGTAGGGAATAATATGACAGTCTTAATGACCTTTGGGCATGGTTGAGCCCTGAATGAGGTGTAATCCTCTTATGTTGATAAGGGTTGATGCCCTGTGATATTGTGAAAAGGATTTATATCTTGTGATAGTATGCTGACTAGTGTGGTCTCATGAATGGCAAGTGAATAGTACCATGTGATGATGAGATGAGAAATTATGCTTCACGCGTTCTATATCTTTTGTAGTTGTGATATTTATATGCTTGCTAGAAGTGAATTGGGGATTGTATGTCCACTTGTTTGATGCAGCCTTAATTCACCCAATTGACATAACTAATCAAGTGCAACTCTAATCATGTAGTGCCCTGTACCGTAGAACCATCTTCAGTGTTAGAACTTGTTGGATGGTGAAATGAGAATTCTTAAGAGAAACTCAAAGCACATACTGTTGAGTATGTGGGGTGGTAGGTTGAGGATATATCTTTATCATCCACAATGCAGATTGTGAAGGTTGGCTATGGTCATGCCTCATACATCTGATGTGATTGAGAACGGTTGTGGTCGTGTCTTGGTGATTATTGTTGGGTTATAGGGGAGGCAGAGAAGGCAGCGGAAACAAAAAAATTTTCTCCCCCAAACCCAGAACAAGGAAACATGTCAATGTCTATATAATAGGAAATGATGGTTTGTGGAATCAAACCTTGTCCCGAGGCTTGCTCGGCGACAATACCTCGCGCCTTGCATGGTCTTCAAATCCGGTCTTCGACAGTATCTGTTCAGCTCGTGGTCGCACGGGGACTGACGACTCCTGCTCTCACCGGACTGTCGGATGACAGTTATCCTCCTGAGCGGCAGAAACCTCCCGCCTCTTAAGTAGTCCACACAGACCACCTGGAACTCCACACTCCTTGTCCCACAAGGAAGTGGAAGGAGTCGCACCCTCCTATTGACGTACTAGTCGCCAACACACTCTCCTGCTGCCAGTTGCAACTGCAGTTGTCCTTCCCTTGTTGCACCTCCCTTTGCGGGAAGCACTTGCTCGGGCTCTCTCTCAGTTACCAAAACCAGAGAGAACAACAACTTTGTAGAGCAATTGATTGCACTGAGTTGTACTTTGAGAAGCCCCCAATACGCCTATATATAGGAGGGTCATGGGATAGGGTTCTCTATCTCGGGCAATGCGGGACTAAAAGCAGGAGTAGAAGGGTTCAAAATTTTCCACAAAAGCAACCAACTCGCAACCTGAACCGATTAGTTCACAAGTGAACCGGTCGGTTGGGGACCTAAACCGGTCGATTGACACCTCAACCGATCGGTTGGGACACCTGAACCGGTCGGTTCACAACTGAACCGATCGGTTGGTGGTCCTGGTCGGTTCCCGATTGACTTTCCTTCTTTTGTTTCTAATTGGTATCGAATACCAATTCTATTCCCAATCAAATTGGGCAATTTGAAATGAAAGGAAAATTCCCACCAATCCTACTTTCTCAATTTGCTCGGTTTCACCAGTTAAATCGATCATTTCAACACTTGAAGCAATCAGTTCACCCTGGACTTGAGCCGATCGGCTCAACACTTGAGCCGACCGGTTCAGCAACCTCAGCCGACCGGTTCAACACTTGAACCGATCGGTTGGGAGTGCAGGTTGTGTAGAATCAATCAATTGCGATTTCAATCAATCCGATACACCAATCAATGTGTCCAACACCTTGAACAATATGATATTGAGCTATCAATTGATTGAGTGTTTAATTAAACTACTAAACTCCTTTAGTAATCAATCTAAATGTTGCTTGTGGACAAAACTCCTCTTCCAGGTTAAATCCTATGTGTGTGACCCTATAGGTCCATTTCACGTTGGCAGTGAAAGTCCATAACACTTATGACTTCACAAGCAAAGAGCGGTGCCTAGTCACACATCAGTGCTACCCAAGTGAAAGTAGAAAGTTGGAGAACAACATTCAATCCTACAATCCGTGAATGGTGTTACAGTGAATGTATAATTCCTTTATCACTGATATCCCAAATGAACTCGAGGCATGGAACAGTCACCCTGTCAACGTTCATTCACTTTCTTGATCTCAGAGTAGACTGGAAGAGATATGTATGACATCAATATCACATATTGATTCACACATGTGTGCATGCCTTTCCCAATCCTACTCATCAAGTGGCCATGGATATCAAACTCCCTCAGGAGGGACAAATACCATATCTATCATTCACCCCTCAAAAGCCCCATGTGTCAAAGCCACCCAATCATCACCTTTATAACAACCCATGTTTCAAATCTGCTTTTGATGATGTCAAAGTGTGCCCAACAACATGTGTTCAGTGTAGTGATTTCAGATCAAAGAATCACACTCACCACCATCACTGTGAGTACTGACTGTGACTACCATGTCATGGTTCCATGTGTCAAACTCACAGTGGGTCTTTCTGGTACACTTGTTCTCTAACAAGTACCTATGTGTTTGGTTTGATATCTCTATATCATGACTAATGAGATTCTATCATCAACCAACACCACAATCTAGTCTTGTGTGTCATTGTTGTCTATATACCTTCCACAATGACATCTGACTAGGGACAAAAGAAGAATGTACAAACTCTTAGAATCCGTATGATCTCATCGGTCAGGTCCTCAACCTGAAAGCATACGTCATTGAGTACTGTCATTCTCTAGACATTCAATCTGTTCTATCACTATCTCATATGACTGAACCAGAAAAAAATTGGAAGCTTGCCTTTGATGTTTATCAAATCAATCTTAATGTATCCCACCAATCATCCCATGATTGGCTCTCAGGACATACATACCAACAGACTCCCACTTGCACTGCAAGCCAATCACCCTTGAATCATATTCATAGTGATCTTCAAACATGTCCCACATGTTACTGTGCTCTAGTGCTAACATAGTGAGTAATGGAAACACCTTGCCAAAGTTAGTATAAATTGCATGTCTCACATCTCTTCACTGTACGTCACACGTATGAGATGGAGTTGCCGTAATATACGATCTTATATTCCTATGCTAACCTTTAGCCACATTGCATGATCAAGGATTCCACACTTGTCATCAACGAGTGGAATATCTATAAGTTCATCTCATGAACTTCCAGATCCATATATTATCTACTGTTGTTCTCTAACGCACAGATACTCGTCATTTCCTTTTAAGTGGCTTTATTGGAACACTTCCAATTATTAACAAACTTTCACTTTTATACATCCTATGTATATTTTGCGATTAATTTTCTGTCTTTTTGGAAGTTCGCATCAATGTAACTCTTTACATCGAACTCTTCCTTATCTCCATAGAACTAGTACTTCTCAAGTACTTATCAAATTCTTATGGTATTCTAGTAACCCTTACTGGAAGTAGATAGACATCCACTCGTCATGTCCCACATACGAGTTATCCGGATGAGCACATCATATTGTCATGTCATACATACAAGATGATGAATGCATTTTGTTCTTTCCATGCAAGATAATAGGATGATTACATACATGATAGATCCATATCTATTCTTAGTGTTCCCATTCTTCATAAGAATTGGACACTTGGCCTTGGGATACTAACTCCATGTAGCATGGACACGTTTTCTCCCACTGAATCTGCGCATACTGAACACTTCAGTACAGATTCCCAATGTATGCTCTCCCTTTTTAGGTCAAGAGATTTTTCGAGAACTATCTCTATAGATCGCTATTCCTATCACATAGGAAACATCTCTATCTTCCCTAAAGATAATTTCCACTTTTGTATTTCCATTCTAGAACATTTCCATTTCATATCAACATGTGGAATGTGAATAAGCTCCAACTAAATCACAGATCCCTTCTTTATCTTTGGCATATCAATCAAACCCTTTGACTATATTATCAAAGTAAAGATCCAATTCTGAGTTTCTTATACTCAATCAATCACATTGATTAGTCCATTGTAACTTATAGACTTCATTTGCATTAGTGGATTCATAAACCTTATAGGTTGTGTCACATACACATCCTTGTTTTATTCCTCATAGGAATGTGGTTTTAGTATCCATATGCCAAATGCCCTAGTCATTAAGTTGCAAGCATCATCCTTCTCAAAATGTTATCCATGTATCTTAACACTTAAGATTCATTTGCACTTATGGATTTTATCCAATGGGTGCTTCCATCAAGGTCATACCTTATGGTTCACATGGATGTCATTTAGGATGTAATGGTCATGAACCATAAATCAAAATTTGATTCCTCATATTTATCTAGATAGTTGAGTCATCACATGAACAACTCATCACATAGATAATTGAGGTGTATCTGTTAAGGTTTTAAGAACTCACAACTCCTTGTGATTCTCAATGTCCTTTATTAGTGTGGGGTATTCTTTTATTAAGAAGAATTCAGTTATTCGATAATCATTCTCTAACTCCTTAGAGTATGATTCCTTCTTGATTTAGACATCACCATGCCTTAATCATGAGTTCACTATGATACACTATCATAATCACTCATAAGGATCTCAAACATTTGGTCCAAGTATTTCTTTCATTGATCTCATCAAGAATTAACACTTTACCAAATTTATACTTCATTTATGATAATCTTGAACACTTCAAGATATTCATATTGGTATTTCTCTAAACACCATTAGAAGTATTAGCATTTGTTCCAATAGGCATGTAAATACATCACATGTATTATACCTAATAGGATAATCATTCTCCCACTAATTTTAGTGAAGATTGATTAATCATGTCTAAGATATTCATGTCTCTTACTGGTTCTCTAACCAAAAGAGTCTAGATTTATCCATCATATATGGACACTAGAAATGAATTTCTCATGATTGATACTAATTTGATTGTTTGAGTTATCTATAACCTTTTAGGTATCATTTTATCTTATGCATATCAAATACCACAAGATAAATAAGGTATTTCCATAAAGATCATATCTTTAAGATTGAAACATCAACTTTATTAATTTCCATCATTGTCATACAATATGCAAAATAAAGTGTTTCTATCTATTGGCAAAAATGAAATAGCAGTTCATAACTGTATTACATGCCTTATAGGCTGAAAATAAACTAAAGTACTCCTATCTATGGCGGCAACACTTGCCCCAATTAAGAGTGCTTTACACTTTACATCTTGGTATCATGTACCTCAAAAAGTGTTACAAGTTTACTTTCATGACACCTTTAAGTAGAGACTTCAGTCGCCTCCTTCTTCTTTTGTTCTTCCAGATAGAGAGGAAAATTCCTTTTCCAATGTCCTGGATTTTGACAATGGTGGCATTTTCCTTTCCTGGTCATGCCTCCCTTGGCCTTGAGAGATGAAGACGGCTTGGACTCCTGGCTAGCATCAGAACCTTTCTTAGCTTTGCCCTTGCCCTTGCGCTTGGACTTGCCTTTCTTGCTTGTGATCACCATCACAAGCTTAGGCTTGTCCTTCTTCATCTATATCTCGGTTGTCCTCAACATGCCCAACAACTCTGACAGTGGCCTATCAAAGTTGTTCATGTTGTAGTTCATCACAAACTGACTGTAGGATTCTAGAAACGATTGCAGTATCACGTCAGTAGACAACTCTTGGCTCAGTGGAAATCCCAGTCTCTACAGGTTCTCCACATACCCAATCATCTTGAGTGTGTGAGGACCAACTGGATCTCCTTCTGTCATGACGCACTTGAACAATGCCCTAGAAACATTGTATCTCTCTTGCCGTGCCTGATCTTCATACATGTTCCTGAGATGCTGAATCATCTCAATGACGCCCATGTTCTCATGCTGTCTCTGCAACTCATGGTTCATAGAACATAACATCCAGCACTTTGCATCAATGGTATCATCAGCATGCTTCTTGTAAGCATCCCTTTCTGCCTTTGGTGCATTAGGAGCGGGTTCCTCTGGAATTGGAGTATCCAGTACATAGAGCTTTCGCTCTTGAGTGAGAAAAATTCTCAAAGTCCGATAACTAGTCATGGAAGTTTGTCCCATTAAGCTTATCCTTTTCAAGGACCGATCACAAAGAGAAGTGATTGTTGTTTGTCGTCATTTGTACTACAAAAGGAAATATGCAATTTTAGTCCAAAAACTCATTTTGACTTATTTGATTGATTTGAAAATTTTGATGATGTAATTAGGACTTTAATTGATTATCGCTCCCACTATTTTACTTCAAATTGATAGCCCTCACCATCAATTCGGAAGAATGCAACGTACAACCTTCTAGTGGGTAAGATCCTGAAATCCTCTAAGTCATGGACCAGCTTGGGCTGTCACCCACAACATAGATCTCTCAGGTAGGCAACTCTTGCCAATTGCATCATATGCAACTCTTGATAAGATGTCATATGAAACTCCTTGCCATGATCATCTCCATGCCTCAAGGTGCTAGATCTTATCTAGGTCACCTTGTTAAGTCCGACCCAAAGCAAACACGATGAATATGCACCCTGCTTGGGCAGACCCACACATTCATCCTACACGCTTCCATGAGATAGACAGTGCACCATGCTTGGGCATGCCCACACTTGGTCGATCGAGCTTTTCACGTGTGTCGCATTTGGAAGGCATCTAAAACTTAATATTTTAATGAGGGATTTGGTTTTTATATACATATACATATCCAATCACCACAATATA
The DNA here is from genome assembly GCA_963693085.1 of Alisma plantago-aquatica. Taxonomy (NCBI): domain Eukaryota; kingdom Viridiplantae; phylum Streptophyta; class Magnoliopsida; order Alismatales; family Alismataceae; genus Alisma; species Alisma plantago-aquatica. The sequence continues at coordinate 256,743,713 of OY856415.1, read as the reverse complement.
TAGTACGTATCATATACATGCTATATCCCATAGAAAACATGCACACACGATAAAAGTGATGATTATGGCCATCCTAATGTGATTCCTCGAGCCAAGAGGAATCACGGTCATCTAGGTCTACATCACATGCAACCTGTACAAGATGAACATCTGTGCCTTGCCATCCAAGTTGATCAACTCATCATATGAATGATCTGCTTTCTCCGGCCGGTCGTCGGGGTGCCACCAGCCGATCGGTTAGCTCCTCCAACCGATCGGTTCGCCTGGTCATCGTGCATCTCTTCATGGCCGCCACCCGCTCGTCTCGCTCCTCGAACCGGTCATCAACCGATCGGTTCACTCCTTGAACCGATCGTCTGGAACGTCAAACGATCGGTTCACACCTTGAACCGATCATCTCAGTTGTCGTCTTGATGTCCTCCGTTCTTTGACATAATAGAAATAAAATCTATTCTAATATTTGATTGCTTAAAAGGGAAACCCCGAGTTACATTTGGGGGGAGCAAAGGTAGGAAAGAATCTCGAATTATTTTGAGTTACATCAGGAATAGGAGAAGGAAGATCGGTGCGCAGACCGAGATGCAAGCAACCACACACAACCAATCACAGATAGGGTTTATTGGCCATAATCATGCTATACATCCACCACACAACTCATTTAAGGGCGACGCGTATCGAGTGCATTAGTAATACATATCATATATGTAATTTGGGATTTGTGGATTTAGGATTGGACATGCATGAAGCCAATTTTATTCGCATCGTATGCAATAAATAAAGGCGACAAACCAAAATTGATCATATCGATATTCCCAAAATATAGAGCAGTTGACGTGGCTCTGATACCACTGTTGGGTTATAGGGGAGGCAGAGAAGGTAGCAGAAACAAAAAAAATTTCTCCCCCAAACCCGAAACAGGAAAACATGTCAACGTCTATATAATAGGAAAGGATGGTTTGTGGAATCATACCTTGTCCCGAGGCTTGCTCGGAGACAATACCTCGCACCTTGCGCGGTCTTCAAATCCGGTCTTCGACGGTGACTGTGCAGCTCGTGGTCGCACCGGGACTGATGACTCCTTCTCTCACCGGAGTCTCGGATGACAGTTTTCCTCCTGATCGGCAGAAACCTCCCGCCTCTGAAGTAGTCCACACAGACCACCTGGAACTCCACACTCGTTGTCCCACAAGGAACTGGAAGGAGTCACACCCTCCTGTTGATGTACTAGTCGCCAACACACTCTCCTACTGCCAGTTGCGACTACAGTTGTCCTTCCCTTGTTGCACCTCCCTTTGCGGGAAGCACTTGCTCGAGCTCTCTCTCAGTTACCAAAACTAGAGAGAATGACAACTTTGCAGAGAAACTGATTGCACTGATTTGTACTTTGAGAAGCCCCCAATACCCCTATATATAGGAGGGTCATGGGACAGGGTTCTCTATTTTGGACAATGCGGGACTAAAAGCAGGAGTAGAAGGGTTTGAAATTTTCCACAAAAGCAACCAACTCGCAACCTGAACCGATGGTTCACAAGTGAACCAGTCGGTTGGGGACCTGAACCGGTCGGTTGACACCTCAACCGATCGGTTGGGACACCTGAACCGGTCGGTTGGTGGTCCTGGTCGGTTCCCGATTGACTTTCCTTCTTTTGTTTCTAATTGGTATCGAATACCAATTCTATTCCCAATCAAATCGGGCAATTTGAAACGAAAGGAAAATTCTCACCAATCCTACTTTCCAAATTTTCTAGGTTGCACCAGTTAAATCGATTGTTTCAACACTTGAAGCAATCAGTTCACCCTAGACTTGAGCCGATCAGCTCAACACTTGAGCCGACCGGTTCAGCAACCTCAGTCGACCGGTTCAACACTTGAACCGATCGGTTGGGAGTGCAGGTTGTGCAGAATCAGTCAATTGCGATTTCAATCAATCTGATACTCCAATCAATGTGTCCAACACCTTGAACAATATGATATTGAGCTATCAATCGATTGAGTGTTTAATTGAACTACTAAACTCCTTTAGTAATCAATCTAAATGTTGCTTGTGGACAAAACTCCTCTTCCATGTTAAATCCTATGTGTGTGACCCTGCAGGTCCATTTCACGTTGGCAGTGAAAGTCCATAACACTTATGACTTCACAAGAAAAGAGCGGTGCCTCGTCACACATCAGTGCTACCCAAGTGAAAGTAGAAAGTTGGAGAACAACTTTCAATCCTACAATCTGTGAATGGTGTTATAGTGAATGTATAATTCCTTTGTCAATGATATCCCGAATGAACTTGAGGCATGGAACAGTCTTCCTGTCAACGTTCATTCACTTTCTTGATCTCAGAGTAGACTGGAAGAGATATGTATGACATCAATATCACATACTGATTCACACATGCGTGAACGCCTTTCTCAATCCTACTCATCAAGTGGACATGGATATCAAACTCCCTCAGGAGGGACAAATCCCATATCTATCACTCACCCCTCAAAAGCCCCATGTGTCAAAGCCACCCAATCATCACCTTTATAACAACCCATGTTTCAGGACTGCGTTTGATGATGTCAAAGTGTGTTCAATGACATGTGTTGAGTGTAGTGATTTCAGGTCAAAGAATCACACTCACCACCATCACTGTGAGTACTGACTGTGACTACCATGTCATGGTTCCATGTGTCAAACTCACGGTGGGTCTGTCCGGTAAACTTGTTCTTTAACAAGTACCTATGTGTTTGGTTTGATATCTCTATATCATGACTAATGAGATTCTGTCATCAACCAACACCACAATCTAGTCTTGTGTGTCATTGTTGTCTATCTACCTTCCACAATGACATTCGACTAGGGACAAAACAAGAATGTACAAACTCTTAGCATCTGTATGATCTCATCGTTCAGGTCCTCAACCTGAAAGCATACGTCATTGAGTACTGTCATTCTCCAGACATTCAATCTGTTCTATCAGTATCTCATATGACTGAACCAGAAAAAAATTGGAAGCTTGCCTTTGATGTTTATCAAATCAATCTTAATGTATCCCACCAATCATCCCATGATTGGCTCTCAGGGCATACATACCAACAATTATAACATGATGTGATTAAAGGACAACTGTAGTTGTACCTCAATGATTGGGTTTGAATACCCTAGATGCTAGCGTCGTGACCTGTACTAAGGTGGGATAGTTATAGGACTATATGTCGATGTGGTGGCAGCTTTAACTGATATGTCATTGCCTTTTTACTTGTACTTATCGAGGGGAAGAGATCTTAGGATACCAACACTCCTAGATCTTGTACGGAACCGAATAGCCCTTCGCATGAGTCAGTTGAACTTTGGATGGTATGATTCAAATTCCCAAGGGCGTAATAAAAGATGTAATATAACCGTGTAGCATATTTTTTTAGGGTTATACACAACATTTCACATTGGATGATAACCCTTTTTTGTTATCTTTACATAAAGATGATGCTTAGTGTAATTAAGAGATAGTAGATACATTTAGGTTGTGGATATGCTTAAGATTGTAGATGTGTACATACAATAGATATGCTTGTATTGATAACTATATTGCTACTACTGATTATAATCATGATGTTGGCTATCTCATCTTGTTAGTTATGTTTAGCATGCTAGCCATGACTTTGTAACTAGATATGCATATAATGCTAATCATGCTTATCCAGATAGTTATGCTTATGTTGTAGCTCTTCTTATGATGTTGATATGTTCAACCTGTTAGACATGCTGATGTTGTTAGCTATGCATATGATACTAGATTTATTCAGGATGTTAGATATGCTCATGCTACTAGACTTCTTATATTATTAATATGGATATGAGAATAGTCTGGATAATGAATATAGTTATTATCTGCTCCTTTGTGTATTTTGTTAATCATCAATGCTGCTGAGCTTATTTGTTATATCTGATTAATTTGCTTAACTGTTTAATTACTTAAAAATGTTGTAATCAATAAAAGTTGCTGGAGGTTATATCTCTTGCTGGGACATGGGTCTCACTCTTGTGGTTCACCACATTTTTTAGGTAATCGGAAGTGATGAAAACAAATATGTGGCAACAAAGAGGAGCTATAGTAATGAATCTTTGAGAAAGTTGATTAGATGTCTAGTGTGTCCTAGAGTCATCCCTGTACTCTTAGGTCCAGGTAGGAAAAGTTTGTATATGGTGTTTCAAATGAATCAAAATTTTGTTAGCATGTTAATGTTTGTTGTGTGGCATATACAAATATTGTTCTCCTCTCTATATATATATTGTTCATAAGGAGATAGAACAATTTGTATCAAATTCTTGGCATAGTATGGATATAAGAAAGATGTTGGGCTCTTATGCAAATGTTTCTGAGCGGGTGCTGACATTGAAATCAGTTTTAATTTATCCATATTTATGGGTATGTGATTAATTAGTGATCGATTGTGCTTTATGTTTTGAGTAATCTCGTTTAGTGTAACATGTTCTCACATACTTGGGTAGCATTGATGTGCGACTAGGCACCACTCATTGCTTGTGATGTCATAAGTTGTTATGGACATTCACTACCAATGTAATATGGGACCTATAGGGTCACACACATAGGTCTTGACCTAGAAGAGGAGTTAATATTGAATGATGATTGAACTTATTACTAAATTGTTTAGGTATTCAATCCATACAACAAATCTGCTATCTGCACTGCCAACCGATCAGCTCACTCAATGAGACAGTCGTTTGGAGTGAAAAACAGTCGACTCAAGTGTTGAGATGGCCGTTTGGAGTGTCGGGTTGATTAGCACTGAATTGGTGAATTTGTGCAAAAAACAGGCTCCAACCAATTGGCTCATTGGGTGAACCAATAATCTTGGTTGGGCCAGTAGAAGGTTCTAACAACTTTCCCAAATTTGTGAGAAAGTTTGATCGTTTCGATTACACAATTTTATTGATGCAAGGAATTAATGTTTACTATTAATTGCAAACAATTTACCAATTTTGTGTGTGCCAAATGATTGTCTCGCAGAGTGATATGATCATCTCACTAGCCAGACGACCATTTGAGCTTCCATATGACCATTTCAGTGGTCGCATGATATAAAAATTCAAGATCTTCCGGTCCCTTCCATTCCCACATAAACTACGAGATCTGACTCTACCTCTACCATAAATAGAGGGGTACTCGGGGATTCCTAGAGGAAAACACACACAATTGAGATTTAGTATTTCTGACATTTATTGTCTTCTCTAGTTGTGGTAACCAAGAGATCCCAAGCAAGTCCTATCCGACTAGGGAGGGATAGTAAGGGAGAGAACATCTAAGGATCATTGTTGTGGGAGAGCAACTTGGTGACTAGTACACCAACGAGAGGGACAACTCATTCATGTCCATTCGAGTAAGACTACAGGAGTTCTAGGCAGACTGTGTGGACTTTTATAGAAACGAGGTGGCCTTTTCCTGTCTCTAAGGAGGACAACGTCAACCAACAATCTGTCGCAAGAGGAGATGCTACTGATGATGATGTTCAAGGTAGCAATCTGTGGTGCAGATCAGGAGGTACAACAGTCAAACGAGTCCCAATGCAACTAGAAGACAGTTGCACATCTACAATAATGAGGAGATGTCACTGGACTTGCTCCAGGACTAGGTATATCCTTGAAACCATGTTTCCCATCTTATAGTTATTGACGTGATCCGTTGGTTTATGGGAAATATGGTACATAATTTTTTTTGTTTCCGTTGCCTATTCTATATCCATATTTCCTACAATAGTATCATAACCACATCAATCTACTATATCTTGGAATAATCGATATGATCAGATTGTTGGTTTTATCATTCTATTATTGCATGTGATGCGAATAATTTCTTGTCCAATCAAATACCATGATGACCCCAAACTAATATATACATATATACACATATATGTATATATATATATATACACACACACATATATATATATACACATATATGTATATATATATATATATATATATATATATATATGCAATTTACATGTGTCATCCTAAAAGTGGTTTTGATGATGGATGTCTAGCATGGTTATGACCAATAACCCCTATTATTTGTGCATGGTTGTGTGGTTGGTTAATCCTTTTATATCGGTCTACATACCGAGCCTCTATCTTATCTTCCCAATGTAGAGTTAATTCTTTCCTACCCCTACTCCCCTCAAATGTAATTCAAGGTTTCTTAATAATTATTTAAAAGTAAGATAGTTTACATTTACTATTATGATAAGAAGAAGGACGTTCTGACGATGCCAACTGACTGTCTCAGAGACAAACTGACCGGCTGGAGAACTGAGGAGGACCAGGACAAGCCAAACCAATCGGCTGGTGGACGCAACCGATCGGCTGGAGAACCCAAAATATGGTAGACAAGAAAGACCAGACGACTAGTGAGATGACCAAAAGACTGACCAGGAGGTAAACTGATTGGTTTAAGGGTTGAGCCGATCAACCCAAATTGGCAAGCATGAATCATCATCAACAAAATGTTTTTGCATGTGATGTGGACCCTAGATTGTGGTAATTCTTTGTTGCTTCAAGGAATTACATTAGGCTGGCCATAACCATCACATTATCATTTATTACATGTTTTCCTTATGGGATATAGTATGTATATGATGCATACTATATATGCAAAGTATATATATTTATAAATACAAACTCCCTCAAACATAAAATATTCTTAGATTCTTTCTGATAGCAACACATATGAAATGCTTGATTGACCAAGCGTAGGTTATGCCTTCTCCCGGTGTGTTTCCTATCTCGTAGAAGTGTGATGGTAGATATGTAGGTTCTTTCTTTGTAGGGTGCATATCCATTGTGTTGGCTATTGGGTTAGGCTTAAACTGGTGACTCTTAGAGCGTCTAAGCCCAAAAGCATGCAGACTATTATGGTAAGGAGTTGCTCATATCATCTATCCATAATTGCATATGATGCAATTGGTAAAAATTGTCTACCTTGATAATTAACTGTGTTCTGCGGTGTTGGTCGGGCCATAGTTTAATTATCTTGGATCTGGCCCACTAATATTGGATGCTAGAATATTCCAAACTAATATGTGAGGCTATCAATTTGAAATTAAATAGTGGGAGTGACACTAATTAAAGACCTAATTGATATCATTAAAATTTCAAATCAAAAGTTTTGACAAAATGAAAATTTTCTCTGGTAGAATCAAATGACAAACAAATTTGTTTTGCGATCGGTCCTTAAGAAGGACAAAGTTGACTGGACAAATTTCCATGATTGGTTTTGGACTTTGAGAAGGGTTCTCAATGAATAGTGCAAGATCTACATCCTTGACAAACCAGTGTATAAAATACATGCTCGTGATGCACCTAGGGCAGAGGTAGATGCTTACTGGAAGCATGCCAACGATGCCTTAGAGATAAAGTACCTTATGCTTAGCTGCATGAACTATTATTTGCATGAGCAGTGCAAGGACATGAGTGTTCTTGAGATGGTAAGACATCTTAAGAAAGTAACACTTGGCCTTACAAAGCAAGAAAGGGACAATACCATAAAGGTGCTGCTTGAGTCTAAGCTGATAGAGGGAACCTCAATAGAAGAATATGTGTTCGATATGATTGGACATGTGTATCATCTTGAAGAACTAGGATTCACCTTGATCCAAGAGTTGACCATAGATATGATTCTAAAGACATTTCCATAATCATATACCCACTTTATTGCATGCTATCACGTGAATAATATGGCCAAACCTATGTCAGACTTGCTTGCCATGTTACGTTGAAGCAAGATTTAAGAAGGACAAGTCTGTGATGGTGATCAATGGAGCTAGGTATAAGGATCAAAGCAAGGCCAAGAAGAGTTTTGAGGTCAAGCCCAGATCCAAATCTTCAACACTGAAGATAAGGAGAAAGAGAGTACAAGAGAAATTTATCTTTTGTACTTGAAGGCATTCAGGAAGAAGAAGATGGGAATGGTGATCTCTACTTCAGGTATATACGTTATTGAGATAAATCTATCTACTTCTTCATCATGGATACTAGATATCAGATGTGTATCTCACATATGTTTGGATATGCATGACCTGAGAGGAAGTAGACCTTTAAAAAAGGCGAGGTGGAACTATGAGTTTCTAATGACACAAGAGTTGCGGCCAGCGCAGTTGGAACCTGAAGTTTATCTCTGTCCACAAGGCTTGTAATATAGTTAAAAAAACTGCTATTATGTACTTGCTACAAATAGAAACATCATTTATGTATCTTGCATGGACAACGATGCAATTGAATTCCATATGAAAAAATGGTCGATGTTCTATTTTCAAAGATGGGATCTTTTATGGCAGTTCTCCAATGTCTTATGGTATTTACTTGTTAGATCTAAAGATAGATGTTTGTAACGTTAATACCAAAAGACCAAAACTCAAACAAAACATACCTTTGGCATTGTCATCTAAGGCACATAAATGAGAATCACATACTCTAGACTCCATAAAGATGGCTATCTAGATTCTTTTGATCTAGAATAAATAGAGACATGTGAATATTGTTTGTTGGGCAAGATGGCTAAGACCCTTTTCATTGGTAACAATGAGAGGACTCATACATATGGATGTGTGTGAACCTTTTAAAACAACTACTACAGGTGGGTATCAATATTTCATTACCTTTACTTATGACTTCAGTAGGTATGGGTATGTTTATTTAATGAAAAATAAGTCAGAAAATCTTGATAGGTTCAAAGAGTGTATGAAAGAAATATAGAACCAACTTGGTAAAAGTATTAAGACACTTAGTTCTGATTGAGGTGGAGAAAGAGTTTGAGAACCTTCTTAAAGCCCATGAGATTATATCCCAGTAGACTCCACCTGGAATACCATAGCATAATGGTGTGTCAAAAAGAAGGAATCACACACTGCTAGATATGGTGCGATGAATGATGAGTTTAGCTAAGCTTTTGACTACCTTCTGAGGGTATGATCTGGAAACTGCCACATATACACTAAACCAAGTACCATCTAAATCAGTTCAAAAGATACCATATGAGACATGGCATGGGAAATGTCCCAAACTATCTTTTATGAGGATTTGGGTATGTGAAAATTATGTTAAAAGAATATTTTCTGATAATCTTGGTCCTATATCTGATAAATGTTATTTTGTTGGATATTCTAAAGAGACAAGTGAATGTTACTTTTATTTCCAATCTGACAACAAAGTGTTTGTTGCCATAGATGCACCATTCCCTAAGATGGATTTCATTTCCAAAGGAATCAGTGGGATGAAAGTGGAACTTTAAATGGTTTGAGACCAGCAAGAGAACATATAACCTATAGATGAACAAGAGGAATAAAGAAAATCACAAAGTGTTGTGGAGTCTCAAATTCCTCAAGTAATACGAGAACCTCATAGATATAGTAAGACACACCTTGAGCCTGAAAGATTTGGATATCTTGTGACTCTGGAAGACAATGAATCAGTCATAGATGATGAGCCAACAACCTATCTAGATGCCATTGAAGGACCAAAATATAAGAAATGGCTTGAGGCCATGAGATATGAGATGGATTCCATGTATACCAACAAAGTATGAACTTTGGTGGATCCACCTGAAGGGGTAAAACCCGTAGGGTGCAAGTGGGTCTTCAAGAAGAAGACCGAAATGGATGGAAAAGTTCAAACCTATAAGGATAGTGCAAGGGGAGACAAGTTCAAGGTGTTGAATAGACAAAACCTTTTCTCCAGTGACCATGGTTAAGTCCATCATGATCATGTTTTCCATTGCAGCTTATCATGACTGTGAGATTTGGCAGATGGATGTTAAAACTACATTCCTTAATGGGAATCTTCTCAAGGATGTGTACAAGACACAACTTGAGGGTTTTATAAATCCAAAGGATGCAAGTAAAGTATGTAAGATACAAAGGTCTATGTAACGACCCCACCTCCCAGTAACCCCCAATTAAGGGAGACCAAGAGGTCAGAGCCATTATCCCAATTTCCGGATCAAAGGTTCGACAAATAATCAATAATAATTATCAAATTCTACTAACTAAACTAAAAAGCTGTAACAAAATTTAACTTTGCATACCTTTTTTCAAAAACTTGGATATCTACTTTTATCCACATGAAGTCTATTCTAACTAATCCTCCTTTGAACTTTAATTCATATTTAATTCCACATATGCCACTTTACTGTTTGTTCTTTTCACTTGTACCTAAAACACCGACAAACAAAACGTCAGTCAACAAAAAGCTGGTATGCGGGGGAAACAATAATCGTATAACTATGATAACAATGTAATCAGCCAATTATGATTTAACAACAAGATTACGTCTTAAGCAATACTACTCAATCCTTACCTATCCCCTATCTCTATGCTATCCCTGTAGTGGACTTGGATGCTACCTTCCTCATGGTAGATCCCCACTAAACCCCGCATGATCCTACCTAACAGGTAGATCAATATACATGGTTTAGTCGCATGGCACTACCCATAGGTAGCCCAATCCCTAACTCATGGGGTACTGAAGAGTCACATGGCACTACTCATAGGTAGCCCAATCCCTAACTCAAGGTGACTTGATGGACCTAACCCATTGGTATCCATGTACTAAGTCATCCAATGACCTGATGGACCTACCCCATAGGTAGCCATGTACTAGGTCAAACTATTAAGCCACAGAGGGGACTAGGATCTGAGCTAGTAGGCTCATATCTTAAGTGATAGTCATATCCACATTATAGTTTGCATGAATTAAATTCATCCAAAAGTTTAATTCAAGTCATCGAGGAAAACTTTGGGAAACCTCGAAAAACTAATTCGAGATATTCATAAGCGTAACCACATACCTGTTAGGCTGATTTGAGATAGAATAATCCAGTAAGAAATCCAAGCAAGCAAGCATTTACAACAAGTTCTTAAAATAATCATGCAATTCCTTTTTATTACTCATGCCATCAAGATCTATTAAACCTAGCTCACTTCCTAGGGTTTCTAACCCACTTTTAGGGTTTCCATTGAAATTAGGGTTTCCATTCATCTCCTACTATTTTAAGCCCTAATAATCTCATTTATTCATCATGAAAGATACTAAGGTTATCTTTTAACAACATATAACCCTGATATCAGAAAAAAAAACATAATTAATTGTCAATTAAGTTCATTAAGCCTCTTTTACATTAAAGCTTCCATTTTTATCCATTTAATCCATGACAAGATCATTATGCCCATTTATCATTAATTCATAGTTCATTATGTCTAAATCACATATGGACATTATTTCTCATTAATTCTACCTTTATCCATTACAAAACCCTAATTACTTCATTAAGGGTATTTATCCACAATTAAGAACTTCTATACTCGAAATAGCTTAAAATCATCATATCTTAACTTTGTTCATGATTTTGAATAATTTAAGCCATTAAGAGTCGCATTTACCAATATTAGGGTTTTAAGGCCCATTAAACTTATATTCATGCACATGTAACTCTAAATTAAACCAATTACATGCAAAGTTCATCATTTTTATTCCTAATGTTCCTTTTTATCATTAACAGGTTAATACCAACTTTAATCATACACTAAACCCTACTAAATATATTAATCATCTCAAAATAAGGTTGTTTAATCTTCAATTCATTAAAGTTGATAATTTACACTACTTTTCGAATTGCAAGAGGAATTCGCTTCTAAATATATTTTTATTGGATTCCTCTCATTTTTCTGAGCAATTTTTAGATTTTATGCATATCCATCCGAGCTACTATTAAGGAGATATGATTTTTGTAAGAAATACCTTTTTGGACCAACTAGAAGCTGCCACGTCACCTCATGCATGTAACACGACCCGCATTTGAGTTTATATCCAAATTACTAATGTACCCTCAGTGCGGCTGCTTGTTTCTGTGTACTTCGGAGGGCAAAATGGTCCAATGACCGATCCCTCATCTTCAACCTCACGACAACATGTTGTTGTTGCCCTAGCCACACCTTGCACGACTATTCCTCCCTCCTGGGACCTTAATGGCCATCATCGACGGTCACCCTGCCTCTGACGTCCTCCTCCGCACCTGCCCAAGCTCTGACCGGTGGACCAGAGGGCCGGGTGTAGGGGCACAGGACCTGCGACCCGTGGTCGCACTGCAGACCTCCTGCAACATTTGCATGAAGACGAGAGTGAGGCGGTGATGGCCGATCCTTCCCAGGTGGCCGTGGAGGCAATGCACATTCATCACACCTCTTCCACGGCCTCTCATTGCACCAAAATTCGAGCTTACCTTTTCGCTAGGGTTTGTATACAAAGAAGAAGGAGAGGAAAGGGTGGAATACGTGGAATCTCTCTCCTAGTCTCGGCCCAGGGCTCTCTCTCCTTTTATAGATGAGGGTAACAACGCCCTATGATGCTTGCTCACGAAGCAACAAGGTCCTTTCCTACTAGGAATCTAATTCCTTCATGAAAAAGCAAGATTCTCTCTCTTAATCATCCTTTTGATATTCTTTAATATTTGGATAATTAGGAATTCAGAATTCCTCTCAATTATTCTCTTTATTCTTGCTTTTTAATCCATTGGCACAAATTTCTATTTTCTTTAAATAGAAATTACTTCCTTTTAAACAATACTACAAAAACATTCATTATGCATCATATTATAATCTTATTTTCTTTTTCTAGTATTTTCTCTTTCTTTTTCTCCATTGGGGCTCCTTGGACCCCAAGAAACTCAAATATTTCGAAATTCCTTTTTAAGGATACTTATTATCCTTCTGGATGCATCAATATTCATTATTTCACATTTTCTTGTTTATTTCTTATTAAAATATCTCTTTTTGAAGATTTCTCTTTTTCTTTCTTTTTATTTTCCTCATTGGAATTTATTTTAACATAAGAAACCTCATGGATATGAAAATCTATCAAAGATAACTCAATTATACCTCTTTTCACTTATTTTCCACATTTTATCATTGTTTTCAATTTCTTTGTTAATAAAGAAATATTTAATTTTTTCTTTTTGCATTATCTTTGCAACTTTGGACTCCTTGGAACCTAAGAGGAACAAAATCCATCTTTGGATTATATATTTCTGCCTTCTAGACGTTTCTACATTTTTATTTTCTCAATTTCTTATTAATAATGGAGTTCCTTTTATCTCTTCCTTGTTATTGGGCCCAATAGCCAATAAAGCCCACAAATCAATCATCAAGGCTATTGTAAACGAAATCCATTTTTTCAAAACAAATCATATCTTTATTTTTTCAAATATCTTTAATATGAGAAATCACATTTCCCACCAAAAGAACCCAAAACTGGGGTTGTAACATCCTTTCCCTCTTATAGGAATTTTGTCCTCAAAATTCCATCAAGCAAACAAACAATTTAGGATAAGACTTTTCCATGTCCATCATTGGCCCCTATGTGGGTTTACCTTATCCATGGCACTTCCAAAGAACCTTTATTGTCACATATTCTTTCCTCTGAGTTCTTTCACCTTGGCATGTATCCACCTCACAGGTGACTCAGGTCATTTCAGCCTCCCTTGGGGCTCACTAGGTTCATTGCTCCGCACATGGTCCGGGTACCTCACATAGTGCTCTAAATTGGACATATGAAACTCATCACACATCACATTATCCTGAGGGGTAAGGGCAAACTTAACCTTCTCCACCAAACCATGTCAAAAGAACCCATGCATCGAGGACTCAACTCTCTTAGCTATAACTTAGAGGGGTCAGATTTTCATGTCACATATTCCCCCACAGTGAACTGCATGTCAGTGTACTTTGCATCAACTTACAACTCATATTATCTCTGGGCTCCTTTCAGCCATTGCATGATCAAAGTGACTTCATCTGCACACACTGTGGTCCTTTCTTGACCTTCGCGAGGTCCCTTCACCAACATCATCTTAATGAAGTGGTGACCGACACAACCTCCCATCCAGAGCTTATTTATATCTCGATACTGGCTATGGTGGTTATCATCACATCTTACAGAGGACAAGAACTATCTCTATATATCACCCTGAATGAGCACACATGCTCTCATCTGACCCTCTAGTCTGGATCACACTATCCATTAGTTAGGGGTGATAAACGATACTAACCTTGATTTCTTCGTGTACCTATTTCCACCTTATGGAAGTGAACCTTTAGGTCATACTCAAGAACTTCTAAACTCACATCATGGTGTAGTTGAACCATCTCTTTCACGTATAGTTCAACCAGATCTGTCCCTTGACAAAACTCTTTCTTTCTTATGTCATCTAGGTAAGGCGATCTACCATAACCCATGTTACTTCTTGACCTGTCTTGGTCTAGAGGAGACTTACCACAACATCCATAGTGATGAACTCCCATTCCTTCTCAAGGATTCTTTTATCCTCTATATAGATACAGTGGGTTACTGGTGTTCATCCTTCACCTCCTGGCTTGCATGGCAACATACCACACACAACTTCCTCTTAAACATCCAAAGTACCACTGTCACCTACTATCTTCGTAGTACCATGGTGTATGGTATTTTTAAATCACGATCTCCTATATTGTCATGATTCCTTAAGATCGATTCCTCAGAAACCCTAAACCACTCTCATCAGGGTTTTATCACCTTCTTTTCCCAAGAAGTGCATCTGAGGTTCTACAACCATCCTTTCATTGCATCGCAACCTAGGCTGGCTAACCAAACAACTACTAACTTGTTCAACATCTTATCTATTTTCTCAAACTTAAGGTTAGCCTAACAACCTCTTCTAGACTCTAGCCATACTTGGCAGCTGTATCTCAACCAGAGCATCCATTACTACTTCACCTTCTTAGGTATTAGGTAACGTTGAAGACATACACCTCCATGTGTTCCACTTATTAACTCATCTCAGCTCTAAGTCTATCTTCATCGAGAAAACTCTGAGCTTATTTTCTTGGTTTTTTTGAATTCAAACATGTATAACTCATAGCTCATGATAAAACATCCTTATAAGGTGACTTCCTTTGTCGCGCCCCAATCTCGCATTAACCACAAACCACGAGATTAGGTCGCGACAGGATGGGATTACACATAAGCCAACCACCTTTCACTTTTTAAAACATTTTAAAGAGATTAACAGAATAATCAGATTTATACTGTAAAATGAAAATAAGCAGATTGCGGAAGCATTTCTATTAACTAACAGGAAATATAAACAGAGTCTACATCATATTACATTATTCGGCATCAAATAAAGCATAACATTTAATTTACATCTTTACACGTTCTCTCTCTCTCTCACACACCTTGTCCCACAGATCGAGGGGAAAGGACTAAGAGACCTCTAACTACTAACTACATAAACCTTCTACAGACTACGCGATGGATTAAAGGATCCTTCGGATTTCCTGCTGCTGATGATAACCTGAAAATGTTTTGAGTAGAGGTATGAGCCTACTCGCTCAGTGAATAGCATTTCACTTAGCTATCACTAATCAACTCATCAAGTTTATAAACTGAAATTAAACATAAACACCGAACTAAGCAAGACAATTCTAACAACATAGCAGATATACAGATAATAAACACAATTCCAAGCATCAACAGATAGTTCAGGTAATTTAACAGTTATATAAATTTACTGTGATCCTATATGATTATTTATTCATTTTATTATTATGCCCTAAATATATGCAGTGTACTCTGCATATAAAGATCCGTAACAAGTTCATGCTACGGCCCCACCGTACAAGACTTAGCGACACACCCGGGAAATGCTAAGTCTGACTTCGGCCCTGTTCTGCTACAGGACCCCAGGCTCCACGGCCTCAATGCACAACCACGTGTGCTGCACAACCACGTGTGCTCCAGACTCTGCAAACCTGAGCACACAGGCAGAGAGTCTCACGGGGTTATCTCCATGACACACGCACGGATAATGTTGCAATAACCCCCACTTTCCTCCAGTGCCACCGTGACACAAGAACGCGTTGTTGTTGGACACTGCCTTACTATCCTCGTGTCTCCATGACATCGCACGGATAATGTTACAACACGAGTTTCACCCCTAAGTTGCAGACACATGTTAGGGGTTCTACGGTGTTAGGGCATCTATGTCTATACTCGATTAAACAATAAATATATAAACAGGAAAATTGCATTCCATACATAATGCACAATCTGAACATCACAAGAAGCGCATATATAACCTTTATCGAAATTAAACATGAGTCAGTATCATTCATCCAGTTTCAAATGCTACACATCTATTTTGAAATCAGTAAATACATTGCAGCTATAATACAGGAAATTTATCATTTTTTCCCAAGCATATTAAGTAATTCAAATCCAATGAATCTAATATACTCTATTCTATGTACTACACTGTTTAAAAGTTATATCAATTGATACAGAAGCAATTAAGCATTTAAATTGAGTTAAATACTGATTTCTAAATGAACTACTACTCACCCACTTCGGTGTGTTCGTATACACCGAAAAACGTCCACAACCATGCCTAATTCTGTCCTTTACAGCAGTGTGCACGCCGTGCACCTGGGCTGTACGCCGTGCACCTTCAATGCACCCTTATTCTACTTTTCTGCAACCTTGCACGCCGTGCAAACTGATTTGCACGCCGTTCACCTGGGCAGAAACTCGTTCCGCTATCTGTAACTTTGCACGTCGTGCAAACTGATTTGCACGCCGTGCACCTGCGCATAAACGGAAAACTTATAGAAGATAAACTCGATTCTAAAGCTATGTCTTGGACTTAATCTACGGAATCTAATCCTATCCTCAAAACCGAACTGCGTGCTGGTCTTACCTTGCTTTATTGTGTATCAATCGAGCTCCGGTTTGGATCTATTCAATCCAACAGTAACTTTCACCTAAGCTCAGCTTGACGGAAGGCTCGGTTAAGGGTTGAATCAAGGCTAAGGATCTGGATTCCTGCAAAGACCTCAAAACCGAATTCCATGGCACCGTTTCGTGGTGCTGGCCGCCCCAAGAATGATCCTAACTACTGGCCGCAGCATCTTGCTAGCTGTAGGACGGCCGCCTAAGCCAAGCAGCAAGGCTGCAGGTGGCTAGGCGAGTAGGGGAGGAAGAAGGTCGGAGCTCAAGGGAGCTCTCCAGCTGCTGGGCGCGTCCACGACGGCTCCCCTGGCCACTGCTTCTACTTTAATGGCCAGCCGCCCCTGCAGGTGGAGCCACTGACGAGGGCGCCGCACCTACTGGTCAGCTGCCGAAGTAGTTCGGGTGGCTGGTAGAGTGCCGCTAGGGCTAGGAAAGGAGAAG
Source organism: Alisma plantago-aquatica (assembly GCA_963693085.1). Lineage (NCBI taxonomy): Eukaryota > Viridiplantae > Streptophyta > Magnoliopsida > Alismatales > Alismataceae > Alisma > Alisma plantago-aquatica. The sequence goes on along the minus strand of OY856415.1, from coordinate 256,726,466 downwards.
GAAGAAAGGTGGGAGAAGGAGAAGGGGAAACGACGCCCTACTGCTCGGAGCTAAGAAGCTTGAAGAAAATCGCCCAAATCGTCCCTCTGTTACGACCGATCGGGCGCTGGGCGTCGTTCTGTGTTTTTCTGTTCTATCGGATGAATGAAGAAGAAGAGTTAAGGGTCGGTTCGCGGAGGGGCCGGAATGCAAAATACCCAGCAAAGATCAAAAATTACAACTAGGTCCCTGAACACTCAAATGTCCATATCTTTTAACTCGGAAGTCGGTTTCGGGTGATTTTTCTTGCAAACTCTCAAGCACGAGATTCTCTATCATCCCAGGGCATAAAATCATGTTAAATAGCTTGTCACATCAGGTCAAATCACTAATTGCAACATTGAGTATTCAACTCAACCTAATTAACTAATTAATCAACATTGATATCATTAGTCGCCTTAGGTGATTCAAACTCAACTATTGATTCATATATTAACTTATTTTGATTATCCATGATATTTAATTTGATACTCAACACTAATTACGGTGTTTTACGTAATTCGAGGTATTTATCGACTAAGCAAGGAGTGGGTCATAACAACCTTTTCCCCTTAAAAGAATTTCGTCCCGAAATTCCTAAAAGAGAAAGGAGACGTGTTACTCATCTCTGACTCGTATTCCTACGTAGCTTCCTCTATGTTATGGTTCCTTCATAAAACCCTCACTACTGGTATCTCGCGAATTCTTGAACTTTTGATCCTCTGATCAATCATCTGTATAAGTCCCTTAACCTAGAACACATCTGATCTGATCCCAGACCAACCCACAAAACTTTGTCTTTCCTGAATCGTTATAACAGTATCTCACTTTATGGTAATTACCAAGAAATTTTTTATACTATTCATGCAAACAATCTAAAATTCTAAAACAAAATGCATGTCAATCTGGTACTAAATTAAAATCATGCAATTCAATTGTTAAGTATCACTACATATCATACTGAGAATTGGTATTAAAATACTTGATTCATCGTACACCCTATCCTTAGGGTTTCATTTGCCTTATTCATTCATCACATGCCAACACCCTACTCTTAGGGTTTCCATTATCTCATCTGTTAGATTTCAATTCAAATCACAATACGGTATCATTCTACAACTGGCAGAACAGTATATTTCAAATCATTGTAATTACCGAGTAATGTTTATATCATGCATGCAGACAGATTAAAAATTCATAAATATTCCAAACTCAATCAATTTTGGCACATACATACCGGATTCATGTAATTGAACATCTTATTACATCAATAAAAGCTATTTACTTCACATATAACAAACCATCTGTACTATTGTTCAATTACTTAAATTTTCTCGAAGAACGTGCATATTAACCAAATTCCTGGTTTATGCATCACATAACTCAATTAAGAGTTATTTATGTATCATCACACAAGTATTTAATAGTACTTGAGAATTTCTAATGATATCTCAATGAAAAGTGCCAAATCATGTAAAATGTCAGATCACACACATTAACATAACATGAAGCAGGTATTTAGGTTTATTTATATATTTTAATACTGTCTTACTATCTTGGAATCATATATCTAATGATTTACCAAAACTGTGTTTCCTGGGTTCATTCTCTAACCGTACCATTATCAGTTGTGTATTTCTAAACTCAACATTCACACTAAGCAAACTCTATAAGACTTAAATGTTCTTCCCAACTTTCACTGAGACACATAACATATGCTCTCAGCATGTCCTTAAGAGTCTGAATGGTTCTCTCAGACTAACCATCTGTATGCGGGTAAAAAGGTTGTACTGAATCTTATCTTTGTGCCCGAAGCACGATGCAACTGTTTCCACAACCTAGATGTGAACTTAGGATCTCAATAAGATATGATTGAAACTGGATTACCAGGCAATCTAACTATTTCATCCATGTATATCTTGGTCATATATCAAGACATCAAAGGTTGACTTAATATGAAGAAAGTGAGCAGACTAAATTAGTCTATCCACAATTATTCATATTGAGTCACAACCTCTAGGTGTCCTGGGTAATCTTACCACAAAATCCATTGTGATAAATTCCCATTCTCATTCCAGTATAGAGAAAGATTATAAGGTAGCTATAGATCTCTAGGGTTCAGCTTTATCCTACCGGTATACACTACTTTTAACCACATACTCAGCTACATCCTTCTGCATATCTGACCATCCATTTCAACTTCTTGGATTTCATATACATCTTAGTGTTTTCCTGAAAACATAGCATACATCAATACATACACTTCTATAAAAATTCTTTTCTTTCAGCTTTTCCCCTTAAAGAATTTTACACTATCTTGAGATACACACAACATGTCATGTTAATATAACACCTTATCATCATAAAAACTTAAACTGTAGTCTCTTTTCCTCCTATTATGTCATGCATAGTCTGGTTTAACTCACTATCACCCTATTGTAGTTCTTTGATCTGATCATAAGAAGTAAGCTTAACTTACATCTGTATAATCAAATCACTCTGTGCTGTCACCCCTAAATCTAGGTTCAACTCCCACATTTCTACTAGCAGGTCTCGATTGAAACCTGCCGTAGAAAATGCATTAACTGTTGAACTTGACTTTCTACTGAAAGCATCATCCACCACATTCTCTTTACTAGGGTGATAATCTATTGTCACATCATAAAGATAGTGACACCATATCTTTAAAACATGAACTACATCAACTATCTTTAGATCATAATCGGATAATACTCCGCTTTCTATGTTACTTACTTATTGTTACATATTAGGTTTATGTCTTACTCATTCCTCTAAATCATCTCATGTTGTTCATGTACCGATCAGGTTATCTACTTCAAAACCCTAGATCACTATCAAAACCAGTTTACTTTTCATAGAACATATCTCAAGATCTTATTTTACAAAGTTACTAGTATTCAAGGTTACATCACTAATGATATCCCTTAAACTACTACAACTTTAATCATTCTAGGGTTTGATCCTTTATTAATAGCATAGAATTATTGTGTGTGTGTGGTCGATTATATAAATCAAATTGAGTTGCTTGGGGCAATAACATATTAACCCAGCATTCAACTTTAATTACATTTAGCTGAAAATTCAGTTTTATAATAGTTTCTGTAATTTGTTTATTAAACTGTAAACAGAAACTCCACAAATTCTGAAAATTTTATATGTTGTGCCTAATAAAGTTTTAGACCTCCAGTAAAAAATTTCAGGTCATTTCAAGTTACCAATAATTAATTAAAAATCAAACAGTGCGCTGCTATATAGCAGTCTGCAGCAGATTCGGTCGAGTTGCAACTCGACCGACACCTTACTGTAGAGATCAAAAGTCATCCAAAAATTACGCCAAATTAATAAAGTGTCTAAAATTTGTGATTTTCAAACATAGTTAAAATTTGGGATCAATTGGACGTACCAATAAAAAGATAAAATTCAATTACCACACTACTATATCATTCAGAAAATGTGATTGGTCGAGTTTGAAACTCAGCCGATGAACAGGTCAGAACATTCTTCAAAAATTCTGATATCTTCCAATGTTGCTCACATTATATATATCCAACTCATATCCAAATTGGAGCTAAATCAAAGTTACACATAAAATACTAAAAATCATCTAGTGAGACATTCTATTTATCAAATTCTGTATTCATGTGTTATTTGAATCCTAATTTGGGCCAATTAGGGTCTATGCTTCTCAAACCCTAATTTTCAAGATAAAAGAACTTTTAGACTTCTATTCATATTTTACTTGTTAATAGGAGTCATTAGATCCCAGTAACGCATCCTGCCAGCCGGACCAGGCCGAACCTGTAGTCCTAAAGCCAAGAGCTACTCGGGATTAATCAACCCCTATTAATCTTAAACATGTGGAAAGAATATCCACTTAGGGCAAACTCAATTAACCACAGTTTCGGGTCTACATTAATACAAAGGAAACAAACATTAAACAATTCACTTCATGACGCAACAATATAAAAGAATTATGTTTACTTTACAAACTGGAAATTTCATTTCATACATATAAAAGTATTTCTAGTGATCTTTAAATCAAATAAGCAAAATCAGGTAAGAGTTATATCGCATCCTATATGTAATCTCTTGTTCCTATATTAATTTCTTATCTCATAACCCTAAGATTTGTAGGGTTTTCTCTCTAGCCTATCATTCCTCTGTATACCTGGCCAGGGCATCCAGAGAAGAACAGACAGAGTAGCTTGATACTGGTCAATCTAAGTATTCAGACACCTGGCCAGGGTATCTAAACACTCAGACCTTCCAGAGCTAAAACACATCATTCATTATTCGCCTTACTTATAACCTTATCCTTTGACCCTAATGATTCTAACGACTCATCTTAAGCTCATTACTTGATTCTCGTGACCACATCCTCTTCCTGCTATCTGCAATAGTATAACAGAACACTTCCTGTTAAAAAATTACAGATAGAAGAAAGACACCTAAACCTTAATACTATTGGTCTCTTATCGTCCCCTGACCTTGAGTAACTATGTACTCAACCCAAAGCTCTGATACCAAAAGTTGTCGCGCCCCAATCTCGCATTAACCACAAACCACGAGATTAGGTCGCGACAGGATGGGATTACACATAAGCCAACCACCTTTCACTTTTTAAAACATTTTAAAGAGATTAACAGAATAATCAGATTTATACTGTAAAATGAAACTAAGCAGATTGCGGAAGCATTTCTATTAACTAACAGGAAATATAAACAGAGTCTACATCATATTACATTATTCAGCATCAAATAAAGCATAACATTTAATTTACATCTTTACACGTTCTCTCTCTCTCACACACACCTTGTCCCACAGATCGAGGGGAAAGGACTAAGAGACCTCTAACTACTAACTACATAAACCTTCTACAGACTACGCGATGGATTAAAGGATCCTTCGGATTTCCTGCTGCTGATGATAACCTGAAAATGTTTTGAGTAGAGGTATGAGCCTACTCGCTCAGTGAATAGCATTTCACTTAGCTATCACTAATCAACTCATCAAGTTTATAAACTGAAATTAAACATAAACACCGAACTAAGCAAGACAATTCTAACAACATAGCAGATATACAGATAATAAACACAATTCCAAGCATCAACAGATAGTTCAGGTAATTTAACAGTTATATAAATTTACTGTGATCCTATATGATTATTTATTCATTTTATTATTATGCCCTAAATATATGCAGTGTACTCTGCATATAAAGATCCGTAACAAGTTCATGCTACGGCCCCACCGTACAAGACTTAGCGACACACCCGGGAAATGCTAAGTCTGACTTCGGCCCTGTTCTGCTACAGGACCCCAGGCTCCACGGCCTCAATGCACAACCACGTGTGCTGCACAACCACGTGTGCTCCAGACTCTGCAAACCTGAGCACACAGGCAGAGAGTCTCACGGGGTTATCTCCATGACACACGCACGGATAATGTTGCAATAACCCCCACTTTCCTCCAGTGCCACCGTGACACAAGCACGCGTTGTTGTTGGACACTGCCTTACTATCCTCGTGTCTCCATAACATCGCACGGATAATGTTACAACACGAGTTTCACCCCTAAGTTGCAGACACATGTTAGGGGTTCTATGGTGTTAGGGCATCTATGTCTATACTCGATTAAACAATAAACATATAAACAGGAAAATTACATTCCATACATAATGCACAATCTGAACATCACAAGAAGCGCATATATAACCTTTATTGAAATTAAACATGAGTCAGTATCATTCATCCAGTTTCAAATGCTACACATCTATTTTGAAATCAGTAAATACATTGCAGCTATAATACAGGAAATTTATCATTTTTTCCCAAGCATATTAAGTAATTCAAATCCAATGAATCTAATATACTCTATTCTATGTACTACACTGTTTAAAAGTTATATCAATTGATACAGAAGCAATTAAGCATTTAAATTGAGTTAAATACTGATTTCTAAATGAAATACTACTCACCCACTTCGGTGTGTTCGTATACACCGAAAAATGTCCACAACCATGCCTAATTCTGTCCTTTACAGCAGTGTGCACGCCGTGCACCTGGGCTGTACGCCGTGCACCTTCAATGCACCCTTATTCTACTTTTCTGCAACCTTGCACGCCGTGCAAACTGATTTGCACGCCGTGCACCTGGGCAGAAACTCGTTCCGCTATCTGTAACTTTGCACGTCGTGCAAACTGATTTGCACGCCGTGCACCTGCGCAGAAACGGAAAACTTATAGAAGATAAACTCGATTCTAAAGCTATGTCTTGGACTTAATCTACGGAATCTAATCCTATCCTCAAAACCGAACTGCGTGCTGGTCTTACCTTGCTTTATTGTGTATCAATCGAGCTCCGGTTTGGATCTATTCAATCCAACAGTAACTTTCACCTAAGCTCAGCTTGACGGAAGGCTCGGTTAAGGGTTGAATCAAGGCTAAGGATCTGGATTCCTGCAAAGACCTCAAAACCGAATTCCATGGCACCGTTTCGTGGTGCTGGCCGCCCCAAGAATGATCCTAACTACTGGCCACAGCATCTTGCTAGCTGTAGGACGTCCGCCTAAGCCAAGCAGCAAGGTTGCAGGTGGCTAGGCGAGTAGGGGAGGAAGAAGGTCGGAGCTCAAGGGAGCTCTCCAGCTGCTGGGCGCGTCCACGACGGCTCCCCTGGCCGCTGCTTCTACTTTAATGGCCAGCCGCCCCTGCAGGTGGAGCCACTGACGAGGGCGCCGCACCTACTGGTCAGCCGCCCAAGTAGTTCGGGTGGCTGGTAGAGTGCCGCTAGGGCTAGGAAAGGAGAAGGAAGAAAGGTGGGAGAAGGAGAAGGGGAAACGACGCCCTACTGCTCGGAGCTAAGAAGCTTGAAGAAAATCGCCCAAATCGTCCCTCTGTTACGACCGATCGGGCGCTGGGCGTCGTTCTGCGTTTTTCTGTTCTATCGGACGAATGAAGAAGAAGAGTTAAGGGTCGGTTCGCGGAGGGGCCGGAATGCAAAATACCCAGCAAAGATCAAAAATTACAACTAGGTCCCTGAACACTCAAATGTCCATATCTTTTAACTCGGAAGTCGGTTTCGGGTGATTTTTCTTGCAAACTCTCAAGCACGAGATTCTCTATCATCCCAGGGAATAAAATCATGTTAAATAGCTTGTCACATCAGGTCAAATCACTAATTGCAACATTGAGTATTCAACTCAACCTAATTAACTAATTAATCAACATTGATATCATTAGTCGCCTTAGGTGATTCAAACTCAACTATTGATTCATATATTAACTTATTTTGATTATCCATGATATTCAATTTGATACTCAACACTAATTACGGTGTTTTACGTAATTCGAGGTATTTATCGACTAAGCAAGGAGTGGGTCATAACATCCTTATCTCTCTTACTACTTGTAAACTATCCATGAATCATTCACTCCACCAGGGTATGTTATCCTTCCTATCCTCATACCTCGTAGCAACGTTCCAACTCACATCATCTTTATCCTTGGTGTATGACATGCATATTGTCCTATCTCTCACTCCCATAACAAGAGGAAATAAGCATGTGGCTGTAGTCCAAATACAGAGTTTTTCCTATTCCAAGAGTAGAGATGGTACATCCCACCTTGCCGGTACACCTTTAAATCTATGTTGAAACGTGCCACATATGTCTTTGCATCACCAACGTCTTGATATTAAAGTCACTTTCATGTAAAACTGGTCTCGAACTTACATGGGTCACCACACAATCCTTGGTCATCTCCTCTGGGTCTATAGGGTGCCGACACTTTTGGGATCATCCCTCTTCCCTCATGCATCCAGAGAGTGCCCTACTCATCTGCCCTTTGGGTCCCATGAGTTCATGAAGGTGATCAATCTCCTAACCCATGGCCCTCAGACAATGATAGTTGTTACCTCTCAACTCTATGGTCATGTGCAACTAGGGAATTAGGCAACTCCTACTTCCATCGATCTTAACCCTACCTAACCCTAGGATAGACTTAGGATTCTAACATAGTACATGTTCAACTTAGAACCTTACCCAAGCCTTCATCATCTCTCTCTCTCTGCATTCATGGGCTGACTTTCATCCTTTCATAGGGGTCATGGCAACCTGCCTACCTTGGTCAGGCCCCATACCGATTACCTCCATGGTAACTCAACCACATGCACTTAGAGATGGTTATCTATGGGTCTTACAGGTTCATTCCCAAACCATGTACTTTCAGTTGCTTCTCGAGATCCTATGAGACCTCTTTAGGTTTCCAAAAAACCCACAAAACTGGTATACACCCTACCAAAGGGTTCCTCTCCCAAGGAGGAAACTACAACTCTTGACAACAAGGTCACAAACATCCCTAGGGTTATATTCACATGAGCATTCTTAACCCAACAGCCACTAAGGCACAAGAAGACAACCTACTAAACCAGGCTAGGTCATACTTGTTCTCATCCTCAACATTGGATCAAGATCATACCTTCCCATGTTATCAACTTAGCTTTGGGGGGTTCATCAAACCTACCTTAAACTTAAGGGGTTTCTCTTTCCTTTAAACATGAGAAGTACCATGCTCGAATCTATTGAAACTAAAACCTCATCATGAGCATCAGGTACATCACTTCCCCTCTCATGCCTAGGAACCCTAGGTACACTTCTCTGATGTCCACTGTCTGCTCGACCTCTTAACTATGATCCAAACATGTAGAAGGCATGGCATGCACTTTCTATCATCCTTCTACTCGAGCAAAACTTCATAGTGGAGTCCTCCTCAAGGACAACCAACAAGGTACAAGGCCTCACAACCTGCTACTAAACCTCTCCAGGTCTAAAGAACTCTTCTTCCTATATCAGAAGGTAACCACCTATACCACGGGCACCTAGGTACCAGAAGCCTCATCCTCATTCTAGGGTTTGGTTCCTCTAATGGCAACCAAGATATCTTCAGCCTCCAAGGATCAAGCATGAGGCAACCACAAACATTCACTTAGGCCGCATCATCCTTAACTCCCTACTTTTCCTCATATCTCAGAGTCTAGGATTCCAACCCTCTTTCTTGGGTCCCGTTCTCTCTCCCTCTAGAGCTAACCCTGCAAACAACCTCACTACCAGAGGTCCTCTCTCCATGAAGGTGGATCAAGCTCACAAACATACCCCTACATGGGTGATACTTATGTTCAAACTTATGTTTGCTCAAGGTTATCCCTAGCCCTTAATACTTATCTCATCAGCTATCCAAAATACTCCCTTGGCCAGGGTTTCAACCTACTGCTCGCACTACTAACGTATTCTGGGTGCCTACTATGCCATGCGCATATAAGCTCATGGGGTTTCCATAGGTTCTTCTCTAAACTCATCAATGAAGGATCTATCCTTCACTCTAACATGCACGACCCTTCCCAGGGTTGGGTTGCTAAAGGTACTCGATTGTCTAACCTCTCATGGCTCATATGACATCTAAGGCATGTCCATCCAAACACCTAGTCTACCATGACATCTAACTCATCACGTCACCTCTCTCTCTAACCTTCACTTAGGGTTAGGGTTAATATCATCCTTAGAGGATGTGCCATGTCTCTACTTATAATGGAGGTCTCCACCTCCAAGACTAACTCTCTCTTTACTTATCCTCCTGATGAGAAGGTCTAGCCTCAGGTCTCTCCTGAGGGCATGACAACTTATGTCATACGACCTAAGCATGTATCTATTCTTTTACGCTTAATCTATTATGCTTATGTCCATGACATCTTATTTACATGCTTTTTTATTAATTTGGTGGAGGATTCCTTAAACCTTATCAACCTTACCCATACCTCAAGAGGGTGAGGAAAAGAGAGAAAACCCTAATCCTTATAATCCTTAACAACATTTGAGTTGAGAAGGGATGAACAAGATGAGAGAGTCCTAAAGGTATCTTATTTTGAGTCAGATCCTAAGACATTGACCAGGCAGTCACACTAATCTGGGAGTCCTCGTATTCCGACTAGCGGTGCAGAGGAAAATCTTGCCAGCCCCTAGACATGATCCTTTTCTAGACACCTCAGTCTTTCAGAAAATCCTCTAATAACTCCCTTGGGTTCTACAGAGTTTGTAAAATTTAATAATCATTACAGATTAAATGAGGAACCCATTCTCTGATACCAAATGTAACGACCCCGCCTCCCAGTAACCCCCAATTAAGGGAAACCAAGAGGTCAGAGTCGTTATCCCAATTTTTGGATCAAATGTTTGACAAACAATCAATAATAATTATTAAATTCTATTCACTAAACTGAAAAGCTGTAATAAAATTTAACTTTGCATACCTTTTTCAAAAACTTGGATATCTACTTTTATCCACATGGAGTCTAGTCTAACTAATCCTTCTTTGAACTTTAATTCATATTTAATTCCACATATGACACTTTACTGTTTGTTCTTTTCACTTGTACCTAAAACGCCCACAAACAAAACGTCGGTCGGCATAAAGCTGGTATGTGGGGGGAACAATAATCGTGCAACTATGATAACAATGTAATCATCCAATTATCATTTAACAACCAAGATTAGGTCTTAAGCAATACTACTCAATCCTTACCTATCCCCTATCTCTGTGATGTCCCTACAGTGGACCTGGAAGCTACCTTCCTCATGGTAGATCCCCATTAAACCCCGCATGATCCTACCTAACAGGTAGATCAATATATAGGGTTGAGTCGCATGGCACTACCCATAGGTAGCCCAATCCCTAACTCATGGGGTACTAAAGAGTTGCATGGCACTACTCATAGGTAGCCCAATCCCTGACTCAATGTGACTTGATGGACCTACCCCATTGGTAGCCATGTACTAAGTCAACCAATGACCTGATGGACCTACCCCATAGGTAGCCATGTACTAGGTCAAACTATTAAGCCATAGAGGGGACTAGGATATGAGCTAGTAGGCTCATATCTTAAGTGATAGTCATATCCACATTATAGTTTGCATGAATTAAATTCATCCAACAGTTTAATTCAAGTCATCGAGGAAAACTTCGGGAAACCTCGAAAAACTAATTCGAGATATTCATAAGCATAACACATACCTGTCAGGCTGATTTGAGACAGAATAATCCAATAAGAAATCCAAGCAATCAAGCATATACAACAAGATCCTGAAATAATCATGCAATTCCTTTTTATTACTCATGTCATCAAGATCTATTAAACTTAGCTCTCTTCCTAGGGTTTCTAACCCACTTTTAGGGTTTCCATTGAAATTAGGGTTTCCCTCCATCTCCTACTATTTTAAACCCTAATTATCTCATTTATTCATCATGAAAGATACTAAGGTTATCTTTTAACAACATATAACCTTGATATCAGAAAAAAAACATAATTAACTGCCAATTAAGTTCGTTAAGCCTCTTTTACATTAAAGATTCCATTTTTATCCATTTAACCCATGACAAGATCATTATGCCCATTTATCATTAATTCATAGTTCATTATGTCTAAATCACATATGAACATTATTTCTCAATAATTCTACCTTTATCCATTACAAAACCCTAATTACTTCATTAAGGGTATTTATCCACAATTAAGAACTTCTATACTCAAAATCGCTTAAAATCATCATCTCTTAACCTTGTTCAAGATTTTGAATAATTTAAGCCATTAAGTGTCGCATTGACCAATATTAGGGTGTAAGGCCCATTAAACTATATTCATGCACATGAAACTCTAAATTAAACCAATTACATGCAAAGTTCATCCTTTTTTTTTCCTAATTTTCCTTTTTATCATTAATAGGTTAATACCAACTTTAATCATCCATTAAACCCTACGAAATATATTAATCATCTCAAAATAAGGTTTTCTAATCTTTAATTTATTAAAGTTGATAATTTACACTACTTTTCGAATTGCAAGAGGAATTAGCTTCTATATATATTTTTATTGGATTCCTCTCATTTTTTGAGCAATTTTCATATTTTATGCATGTCCATCTGAGCTACTATTAAGGAGATATGATCTTTTTAAGAAATACCTTTTTGGACCAACCGGAAGCTGCCATGTCACCTCATGCATGTAACACGGCCCGCGTTTGAGTTTATAACCAAATTACTAATGTACCCTCGGTGCAGCTGCTCATTTCTGTGTACTTCAGAGGGCAAAACGGTCCAATGATCAATGCCTCATCTTCAACCTCACGACAACGTGTTGTTTTTGCCCTAGCCGCACCTTGCACGGCTATTCCTCCCTCCCTGGACCTCGATGGCCATCGGCGACAGTCACCCTGCCTCCAACGTCCTCCTCCGTGCTTTCCCAAGCTCCGACCAGTGGCCCGGAGGGCCAGGTACAGGGGCACAGGACCTACGACCCGCAGTCACACTGCAAACCTCCTACAACATTTTCACGAAGACGAGAGCGAGGCGGGGATGGCCGATCCTTCCCAGGTGGTTGTGGAGGCAATGCACATTCATCACACCTCTTCCATGGCCTCTCGTTGCACCAGGATTTGAGCTAACCTTTCCGCTAGGGTTTTTATACAAAGAAGAAGGAGAGGAAAGGGTGGAATACGTGGTATCTATCTCCTAGACTCAACCCAGGGCTCTCTCTCCTTTTATAGATGAGGGTAAAAACGCCCTATGATGCTTGCTCACGAAGAAACAAGGTCCTTTCCTACTAGGAATCTGATTCCTTCATGAAAAAGCAAGCTTCTCTCTCTTAAACATCCTTTTGATATTCTTTATTAAATGTCCTACCGAGACAGAATTTGTAACTTGCTATCCTCTTGCCTAGCAGGCAAAGATTGACCTCCGTGGAAAGACTGATTCATTCAGATCGACATGGGGGTCCAACTACATTGCATTGCCAGAATCCATGTTGTATATTTGAAAGAGGTTGACCTCCTTGCTTCTCTCATGGTACAACCATCTTCTCGCTGAGCCCCCTTTCTCCTAGGTCCATAGAGAAAAAATGTGGGACTGGTGCCAACAGTTCATCACGAAAGAAAGGACTCACTGAGTCGGGATCACTAACTAATACTAATATAATATAACTAATACTAATATAATAGAAAATATAAAAGAGCTTTCTGTATACTTTCCCCGGTTATAATTAGGAATTTGGAATTCCTCACACTTATTCTCTTTATTCTTGCTTTGTAATCCATTGGCACAAATTTCTATTTTTTAATAGAAATTACTTCCTTTTAAACAATACTACAAAAATCATTCATTATGCATCATATTATTCTCTTGTTTTCTATTTTTGGTATTTTCTCTTTCTTTTTCTCCATTGGGGCTCCTTGGACCCCAAGAAAATCAAATATTTCGAAATTCCTTTTTAAGGATACTTATTATCCTTCTAGATGCATCAATATTCATTATTTCACATTATCTTGTTTATTTCTTATTAAAATATCTCTTTTTGAGGATTTCTCTTTTTCTTTCTTTTTATTTTCCTCGTTGGAATTTATTTTAACATACAAAACCTCATGGATACAAAAATCCATCAAAGATAACTCAATTATACCTCTTTTCACTTATTTTACACATTTTATCATTGTTTTCAATTTCTTTCTTAATAAAGAAATATTTAATTGATCTTTTATTTTTGCATTGTCTTTGCAAATTTGGACTCCTTGGAACCCAAGGAACCCAAGAGGCACGAAATCCATCTTTGGATTATATATTGCTGCCTTCTAGAGATTTCTACATTTTTATTTTCTCCATTTCTTAGTAATAATGGGGTTCCGTTTGTCTCTTCCTTGTTATTGGGTCCAATAGCCAATAAAGCCCATAAATTAATCATCAAGGCTATTGTAAACGAAATCCATTTATTCAAAACAAATCATATATTTATTTGTTCAAATATCTTTAATATGAGAAATCACATTTCCCACCAAAAGAACCCAAAACTGGGGTTGTAACAGTCTATCTAAGGATTGAAGCAAGCATTTAGGAGCTGGAATCTTCAATTTGATGAGGCAGTCAAAGAGTTTGGCTTTATTTAAAATGAAGATGAACCTTGTGTGTACAAGAAGGTTAGTGGGAGCATAATGACATTCATCATATTATATGTAGATGACATATTATTGATGGGGAATGACATCCCTGCTTTATAAAAGCTAAAGACATGGCTAGGAAATACATTCTATGAAAGACTTGGGAGAAACATCCTACATCTTGGGGATGAAGATATATAGATATAGATCCAAAAGGATTCTTGCACCAAGTCAAAGCACATACATTGACAAAGTATTGAAGCAGTTCAACATGGAGAACTCAAAGAGATGAAACATGCCCATGCCACATGGCATTCCCATCTCTAAGGGTCAAAGTCCCAGTTCTTGTAAATGGAACACACGAGCTTGATTCCATATGCCTCGATAATAGGATTAATGATGTATGCAATGTTGTGTACCTGTCCAGACGTCTCATATGCCTCGAGCATGATGAGTAGATATCAGTTAGACCGCAGTGATTCTCTGTGGACATCCATGAATAACATACTCAAGTACTAGAGAAGGTTTAAGGATCAGTTCTTGGTCTACAATGGAGAGGAAGAGCTCGTGGTAAGAGGTTACACTAATGCAAGCTTCCAGACTGACAAAGATGATTACAAATCATGATCATGATTTGTATTTTACCTAAATAATGGAGTTGTAACCTAGAAGAGTTCCAAGAAACAAACAATTGTTGATTATACAACAGAGGCCGAGTATAGTGCTACATCGAATGCAACAAAGGAGGTTGTATGGATGAAGAAGTTCATTATAGAACTTGGGGTCATTCCAAGCATCAATGACGCAATTGAGATGTATTGTGACAATAATGGAGCTATTGCACAAGCTAAGGAACCCAGATCACATTAGCACTCAAAGCATATACAAAGGCAGTTTTATCTTATATAAGAGATAGCACAACGAGGATATGTAAAGATTTGCATAGTACTAAATGAGAACAATATTATTGACCCCTTGACAAAGGCACTTTCACAACATAAGCATGATGGATATGTTAGATTACTTGGAATACAATTGGTGGGTGAGTGGCTCTAAGTTCAAGTGGGAGTTTGTTGGTATGTATTCCCATAGATTCAATCATATGATGATTGTAACGACATAATTTGTAATTGATTTGATTAATTAATAAAGGAAAGATTCCAATTTATTATGTTTAATTCAGTTATGAGATAATGATGTAACATTATAAATATCTAGAGGATAATATTACTCAATGATGTATGTCTTCAAGTACGTGACTTGGAGAAATGAGATGATACACATGTTAAGAGGATATATATATTCTCATTATGTCCCTGATCATTTGTTATTGTGGAAGGTTGATAGACAACAATAACACCCAAGATCAGAGTGTGAGTTGGTTGATGATAGAATATCATTACTCATGATATGGCTATATTAAACCAAGCACACATATACATGTTTTTCAGATCTAAGAACCACAAACACCACCATCACATATTAGAGTTGACTATGACTATCACAGTAATGGTTTCCATGTGTCAATCTCATGGTGGGTCTGTCTGATACACTTTTCTCCACTACACTCATCACATGTCATTCGGTATGCTTTGACATCATCAAACACAACCCTAAAACATGGGTTGTTGTAAAGGTGATGATTGAGTGATTATGACAC
This sequence comes from Alisma plantago-aquatica, assembly GCA_963693085.1. Taxonomy (NCBI): domain Eukaryota; kingdom Viridiplantae; phylum Streptophyta; class Magnoliopsida; order Alismatales; family Alismataceae; genus Alisma; species Alisma plantago-aquatica. The sequence continues at coordinate 256,710,799 of OY856415.1, read as the reverse complement.
ATGGGGACTAACTGTGAGTGATAGAAATGGGATTTGTCCCTCCTACAGGAGTATGATATCCTAGGCCTCTTGATTAGCGAGACTGATAAATGCATAGCCATGCACATGTGAGTCAATATGTGATATTGAGCTTACATATATCTCAGACAGTCTGCTATGGTTCAAGAAACAAGATTTAATGTTGATGAGGGTTACTACTCCATGCTTCGAGTTCAATATGGATATAAGAGATAAAGGAACAATACAAAAACATAACACTAAGCACAAATTGTAGGTTAAAGTTGTTCCCCAACTTTCCATTACTTAGGTAGCATTGATGTGTGACTAGGCATTGCTCATAGCTTGTGATGTCATAAGTTGTCATGGACATTCACTATCAACATAATATGGGACCTATAGGGTCACAGACATAGGTCTTAACCTAGAAGAGGAGTTTAATCTTGAATCATGATTGAATTGATTACTAAAGTGTTTAGGTATTCAATTCATACAACAAATCAGCTGACTGCATTTCCAACCGTTTAGTTCACTCTATGATACGACCGTTTGGAGTGCCAAACAATCAGCTCAAGTGTCGATACGACTATTTGGAGTGTTGGGGTGATTAGAATTGAATTGGTGAAGTTCTACACGAAACATGCTCCAAATAATCCGCTCACTGGGTGAACCGATCAACTCGAGAAGAGCGAGATGATCGGTTCACCTGGTGAACCGATCAGCTCGGTTGGGCCAGTGGAAGGTTCTAGCAACTTTCCCAAATTTGTGTTGAAGTTTGATCATTTTGATTGTTCAACTCTATTATTTCAAGGAATTAATGTTTCATATTAATTGCAATAGATTTACCAATTTTGTGTGAGATTAGGAAACTGCCAGACGATCGTCTCACAAAGTGAAACGATCGTCTCACTAGCCAGATGACCGTTTCAGTGGTCGTGGGTTGTAAAAATTCAAGATCTTCCGGTCCCTTCCACTCTCGCATAGACTGGGAGCTCTGACCCTGGACTCTATTATACATAGAGGGATATTGGGGCCTTCCTAGAGGAAAATAGAGAAAATTGAGAATTGATTGCTCTAATAATTATTGTCCTCTCTGGTTGTGGTAACCAAGATAGCCTAAGAAAGTCCTACCCGACTAGGGAGGGATAACAAGGGAGAGAACATTTGAGGATCATTGTTATGGGAGAGAAAGTTGGTGACTAATATGCTAATGGGAGGGACAATTCCTTCATGCCCATTCAAGTAGGACGACACGAGTTTTAGGCGGTCCATGTGGACTTCTCTAGAGGTGAGGTGGCCTTTGCCTGTTGCTAAGGAGGACAACGTCAACCAGCAGTCCCTGGAAAGAGGAGCTACTGTAGATGACAATGTTTGAGGTTGTAGTCCATGATGTAGATCAGGAGGCACAACAGTTAGACGAGTCCCAATGCAAGTAGAAGATGGTTGCACATATACAATGATGAGGAGATGTTACTGGACTTTCTCCATGACCAGGTATATCCTCAAAACCATCCTTCCCACCTTATAGTTATTGACGTGATCCGTTGGTTTATGGGGAATATGGTAGATAATTTTTTTTATTTCCACTACCTATTATGTAGCCATATTTCCCTACAAGTGTCTAGATGCTTCAGAATTTTGTGTTAAGTTTAAATTTGTGCATATCATGCCCTCTATTTTCCCCACATGTTTGTGGTATGGGACATAAGCTATGGGGTATTGCAGATGGGATGTTATATGCATAATTATATACTTATTATGCTTATCACACTCTTTCTAGTGCATATGGTATGGGACATGTGTATTGTCAGGTAAGATAAATATGATAAGACATGACACTTTTAGATGTCTAATCAGGCGACATGCATTGGGAGGTGACAAGAGAAAATTTGAAATAAAAAGTTTGAGGTATATGATCACCTAAACCTAATTGCATACCTATTAAAACCCTAAAACACATATAAAAGGTACATCTTTGAAATAGATGAGTGACTTGGTTTTAAAGTGGAATAATGAGTGGAGGGAGATAATGTCTTTTTCATAATATGCTTAATGAGAACTAAGAACTCTTGATGTCCTTAGGACCTTTATCTCAATAAGGGGTTGTAGTTGCAAGTCGAATCATGATGGTTGTAAAGGGAAATACTTTAGGATAATAGAATTCATGTTATGAATTGAATTTAAGCATAAAGTATGGTGATTTGTGGAGGTGACGAAAAATCTTTAAGGTTATACATGAGGATGATGTAAACATCCAATGATACAAGATATGTGATAGTATGGATCGATGATCTAGAATTACTATAATGTTATATTTTCAATGAATTTCACACAAGAAAGAGCTCAGAGAGGTTGCTTGACTAATATTGATTAAGTATTCTGAGGGATAAAACACAATTCGATGAAAGAGTAGTAATTATTAGTATCTTGAGTTCACCCAACCTAGAGAACTATGATAAGATGAAAAAAGTCATTTATAACAAATTAAGATAAATCATGCATGTAAGATTATTATAATGAAGGTGGAGCTGGACGGCTTTCTGAAGCTGTTGAAGCTGGAGATCGTCACTAAACCGTTAACATGCTCCAACTATAGGAATTTTAGTCACCTCACCTCCTCCTGCCCGCAGGTGTTAAGGAAGGTTGCTCCTATGGCTGACCTTCAATTCAGAGTCGGTAAGACTCCATATGTTCGACGTAATGCCGAAGATAAGACAAAGGAGCCTGATGAATCCTTAACTGCGGAGCAGTCTGTTGCAGCTCAGTTGGAGGAGAATCTTTACAACTTGATTGCAGAGCAAGTCAGGGATGTTGTTATTACTACTTCAGTTATTCAGCAACCTCAGTCTAAGGCACCTTTCATCCCCCAGCTTGAGCCATATATGTTTGGCTCATCACTGGCGTGGTATGAAGGGTCCATTAATCTAGATTGGGAATTCGATTTTAACAGGAGTAGAGGCAAATAATCTAGTTCCAAATCTTGGAAACTTAACAAGATTTGGGAGAGTGCAGGCTTCTCTATAGAGTATTCACATGTTAAAGGGAGACTTTTTGAAGATGAAGATCGCTCAAAGGTGGATTTCTGCTTAGATTCTGATACATTCCCCTGGGAGTCTAACTCATCGGACCTCGATCAGTTTAGACCGAATTGGAGGAAAAAGTGGACAAGGAAGATGACAGACAGGCGCTAGCCCCTGACCTCCCTTGCGATGATGTCTCTGGCCTGCTCTGTTTTGATGAGTTCATCCAGGCTCTAGTCTGTGCTGACTAGTGGTGTGCACCATTTCCCTTATTCTCCTTATTGCTATTCTGAAGGTGAACATAATGCTATGCAAGAAGGAGTGTATTGGGGACTGATTCACCTGTTTTTTCATCACATTTTGTTGGTTGGGTCTTCTCATTGAACTGGTTGGGTGACAGAGTTTATAGACACTGTATATATTGCAGTTGTGCAAGACTGATTGTGCTTCAGATCAGAAGTGTAGCCTGCATGCGACTCGGGGGTTAGCTGGAGTTTTCACCATCTTCTTTCTAAGACTGCACATTTTGTGGGTGGTCTTAATGCTTAGTGTAGTATCTTAGTTCTGTAGGGTGATGGAGCTCCATTTTTATTATTGTGTTTATGATGGATACCTCCTCCTGGACTGTATGTTCCTTTTGTTTGGATTTCTATTTTGTCAAGACTTCTTAGTAGGTATTCTAGTCTTTTTTATAATCTTGTAAAGGATTAAGGGGTACGACCTTGTATCTAAAGTTTGGTATCATCAATAGTAACAAGATTTTTGCAAACAAAAAAATGATTTCATACTTTCATGGCTATATCCTTATTGTGCCTAAGAACTCAAGTAGAAACATGCTAATAAGACTTTTTGGAATGATCTAAGAATTAAAACATGATAATATTATAAGACTTGAATGTGCTAATTCATGATTATGTTTCCAAGATAAGATCTGTGTATTAAGATTTAAGATCATAGTAACACCATTCATATAAAATCTGATTTAATGCGATGAAATGTGATTGCGGTGTTAGACCCATGGCATATGTGCAAGTCATGTGGTCTAAACACCCTAGTGCACGCCAATGTAAGAGATAAATGACCCACGCCGTTAGTGCATGTCATGAGACCTAGATACTGTAACACCCCTCCCTAGGGTTTCCTACGTAACCAGCGGAAGCATAGCCTAATCCCCAACATTATCCATAATGTGGGGTACTTGGCATATCAGGGAGGGATTGTCACATGCATGATCTCATATCAAGAAATAAACAACACTTGGCATTCATAGAAACATAGATTCATACATGAGTTCTTAGAAAGAAAGCTACATCATGCTTCTAAAGGTATGCTAAACATAAACTAGATAATCATGAAAAAGATAGGATCTCCATAGATGGACGTCCCACCAGTAAACAATTCCTAAGATCTTGGATCCTTGGAATCTTCTCAAGAGGTCTCCTTCCCTTTAGCTCCAACTTCTGCGGACATCTCATCCCCAGCCATGCAAAGGAAAACAAACATGGTAAGTAAGCGGCATTGGCATATTATAAAGCATAAAAATAACATATAAATTGATTTGACATAAACATGAACATGCATTAACATTAATCATTTCTTGGCATCTTTTACATAAAGAATTTGACAAGAAGTATATGCTCCTCTCTTAATGCCCCATAAGGAGCCCATAATGCTTGGAAAGCCCATAATTGCTCGGAAAGCCCATGATGCTCGAAAAGCCCATAACAAGGTGCATATAAATCTAAATCAAATTCCCTTAACCAAGATCTTTCTTAGACTTAATTATCTCCTTAAAAACTTAAACTTGATCTTAATTGAGATTTCTCCCTCTTGAACATAATTGGGATTTCTCCCCATGAAACATAATGGGATTTCTCCCTCTTAAGCATGGATGGGAAACTCTTCCCTCTTAATCTTGGTTTCATGTATCTAAATCATAATTCATAATCTTAATGTGATTTCTATTCTTAGACTTAGATTATAACAATCAACATCCAATAATCATATACATTGAAGAAGGACATACATTTATCATGACTTGAGTATAAAGTGCATAAACATATCATAATCATTCAATAAATCAAGTTTACTATGCCAAGGGCATGGCCCTCTTACCTTGAGTTAAAAAACCTAAGTCAAACCATGTTTGACAGATTGGATCCTCTTAAACACCTGAAACTAACATGATTATCCTTCATCATATATCATTAAACCCTAATTTGTTCATATAAAAATTGAGATGTGAAAACAACAAAATCAGTCGATAAAAACAACAAAATTAGATTCTTCATCAAAAATCCTTTCCAAAACATATTTATTTATATTTTTTTGGGTTCGTATGCAAAAGTTATGAATTTTGCACTCTAGACCAATCAGAAATCAAGAAACCTTATTGTGATAGCAATATAAATCAACGATTAATCAAAAGGAAATAAAATGTGGAATTACTAAAGTACCTTAGGCGCGATTTACATACAATCAAACATGCGGGGGTAAAATTTTCATTAGGGCTGATTGAACCAGCGCGACTCGCATAGAAGAAAGGGCGTGTGAAACCCCGAAAATACCCTCGCGTGTGAAAAACATCAAAAATAGGCTGACAGGGGACCAAGGTCATTGACTGGCCTGGTTTGTTCCATGCCTGCTCCATCACAAGCCACGGATCGAGCAGCTCACAAGGGCATCTTGGCTCTGATCCAAAGTCATCGGTAGAGGATCTCTAGAGCTACCAAGGCATCAGGCGAGTTTACCAACTCAGGGTGGATGCACCAAACCGAGCCACTGGCTCAGGCTTGGACTGGAGGTGCAACTCCATGGGTGCCACCATACCCAACACCAGGGAGGTGAAGCAAAGCGAAGAACTAACATAGAGGACAGCGAGACGGCATTGATAAATACTTGCGAGAGGTCATTGAACTATAGGTAATAGACCCAGCTGTGAAGGGACCATCGTGGCCATAAGCTAGATCGTCGGAGTGCCGAAAATAGAGAAAGGCGGTTGAAGGGGTAAAGCCATTGCTCAAGACAGACACTCAATTGTCAAAGGTTGGAAAACATTCCGTGAGGCTCGATGAGGCGGCCAGAAGTGATAGAGGGGTCGGTGACCCACTGACGTGTCGTGGCAGTACATGCCAACGAGGGAGGGGGATACGACCCTACACGGTACAACAACTGTGGGCTCGACAAGTTAAAACGACGACATGGAGATGTGGGGCAGGGGGCGAGGATGCTCACCGTAAGGGCAATTAAGCCGAGTTGGCCGGAGAATGCCAGGTAGACTCAAGGTCGCCGGGAACCAAAAGCGAGTAGGTCGGGGAGCCTCGGGGATCCACAGGAGAAATTGAGTGAGGTGGAACGCCGCTTGGGGTCCGCTGATGCTTGCAGGTTGCTTAAATGGGGGCAGAGGAGGCTAGCGAGGCGTCGGGGAAAGCTTGGTGGCAATCCCTAAAAGGGCATTTGCTTGACAGAGAGCGAGAAGGGGTGAGTGATGGCTCTGTGTGTTCGTGATGTCGAGACAAAAGCGTTGGCAAAGAAGTCTCGCAAAACGGTTCCGTAATGAGGGAGAGAGAGATCGACGATGGTTTGACTGTGAAACGGCTCCTGCTTGCAGAAAGAACGGAGGAAGAAGAGAACAAGCACACCATTGGATCTTGATCCAATGGTTGCCATGCATGCGCATAAGAAAAGTAATGCGTGACTGATTAAATACGCGACTATACAGAAAATAAAAGGAAAACGAGTATATTGAATACATGTGACATTGATTAGTACTCAATAAACAATATAAAACGTATATTTAACATTTTGAGGGCCATTTGAAGTCCAAATGAGTTCAAATTTCACCCATAGGGTAATGAGGTGCACTAAAACACAATTGTTCAGTTAATTTCGTCTTTTAACCCACCACCACTCCTAATTAGGCAAAAATGCATTCAATACACTTAAGTGAATATATTAAAGCATATAGAGCTATTCTTTAAACACTAAATGGAGATAATTCGGGTAATCAGTCCAATTGTCAACAATAAACATCTTGAGGAATATTAAGCAAGTTTCTATGCATAAAACCACTAATGGTAATAAGAGAGAGGAAAATTGATATAAAAGCATACATTTCTATTTTCTAAACAAGAGTGCATAAATGTGCAAGGAAATACTTTCTAAAATTAAACCATGGTTAATAAAGTAAGTGAACATAATTTTCTTCACATGAAACGAAATTGTAAAGCTAATATGGGGAAATTGCATAAAGGTCCTCAAAATTTATACTATTAGAAAAAGAGCATGCAAAGAATAAAATAATTTGAAAATTTGCATAAAAGAGTAGGATGTTACAATTATACCCACCTTAAATAAATTTCATCCTCGAAATTCCTAGAGTTCCGACCCACCTTAAGGATTTCACATAAACTTGCAAATTTTCCATACGAATTTTCATTATAGGAGGCATATAAAAACAAAGTATTATGATTCAACATAAATTACATAACTACCCTTCCTAAGTCTCATACCTACTCCTTAACATTACACCTAACTCATTACACTTAGGGAATCTACCTCTCACTTACCATGACTACATCTTCATAGTTGTCAAACGTTAGGTCATATAACCTTCATCTCTTTTTATGTGGTGATCAAGCACATATTTAGAAATGTTGGATCTTTTTATGCTACATATCACCAAGTTATTTGCACATGTGTCCCATACCACACATACAATTAAGAAGGTAAGACATATAAAAAGTCACATTACATGACATTTTCCTCAAATCTCAATTGGGTGGCCCTTACCATTGAGACAAGGAGAAACATGTCATCATCTAGGGTTTGGTTTCAGCTACATGAGCATGCTAACATGTGCTTCTCTAATGAGGTGAGGGCTCTAGTCATCTTTAGGGTTCTCTAGACATACTAGAATACATAATCATGTTCTCTACTTCTATTTCTTCATCCTAGGGTGACTTGCATGAATCCTTATTGTTGCCTTAGTGGACATCTATTTCTTGCACGGATACCATTAATGTAACACCCCTCCCTAGGGTTTCTTACATAACCAGCGGAAGCACATCCTAATCCCCAACATTATCCATAATGTGGGGTACTTGGCATATCAGGGAGGGATTGTCACATGTATGATCTCATATCAAGAAATAAACAACACTTGGAATTCATAGAAACATAGATTCATACATGAGTTCTTGGAAAGAAAGCTACATCATGCTTCTAAAGGTACACTAAACATAAACTAGATAATCATGAAAAAAATAGGATCTCCATAGATGGACGTCCCACCAGGAAACAACTCCTAAGATCTTGGATCCTTGGAATCTTCTCAAGAGGTCTCCTTCCCTTTAGCTCCAACTTCTGCGGACGTCTCGTCCCCAGCCATGCAAAGGAAAACAAACATGGTAAGTAAGCGGCATTGGCATATTATAAAGCATAAAAATAACATATAAATTGATTTGACATAAACATGAACATGCATTAAAATTAATCATTTCTTGGCATCTTTCACATAAAGAATTTGACAAGAAGTATATGCTCCTCTCTTAATGCCCCATAAGGAGCCCATAATGCTCGGAAAGCCCATAATTGCTCGGAAAGCCCATGATGCTCGGAAAGCCCATAACAAGGTGCATATAAATCTAAATCAAATTATCTTAACCAAGATCTTTCTTAGACTTAATTATCTCCTTAATAACTTAAACTCGATCTTAATTGGGATTTCTCCCTCTTGAACATAATTGGGATTTCTCCCCATGAAACATAATGGGATTTCTCCCTCTTAAGCATGGATGGGAATCTCTTCCCTCTTAATCTTGGTTTCATGTATCTAAATCATAATTCAAAATCTTATGTAATTTCTATTCTTAGACTTAGATTATAACAATCAACATCCAATAATCATATACATTGAAGAAGAACATACATTTATCATGACTTGAGTATAAAGTGCATAAACATATCATAATCATTCAATAAATCAAGTTTACTATGCCAAGGGCATGGCCCGCTTACCTTGAGTTAAAACACCTAAGTCAAACCTTGTTTGACATATTGGATCCTCTTAAACACCTGAAATTAACATGATTATCCTTCATCATACATCATTAAACCCTAATTTGTTCATATTAAAATTGAGATTTGAAAACAACAAAATCGGTCAATAAAAATGACAAAATTGGATTCCTCATCGAATATCCTTTCCAAAACATATTTATTTATATTTTTCTGGGGTCGTATGCAAAAGTTATGAATTTTGCACTCTGGACCAATCAGAAATTAAGAAACCTTATTGTGACAGCAATATAAATCAACAATTAATCAAAAGGAAATAAAATGTGGAATTACTAAAGTACCTTAGGCGCGATTTATATACAATCAAACATGCGGGGGTAAAATTGTCATTAGGGCTGATTGAACCAGCGCGACTCGCGTAGAAGAAAGGGCGTCTGAAAACCCAAAAATACCCTCGCAGGTTAAAAACATCAAAAATAGGCTGACAGGGGTACCAAGGTCATTGATTGGCCTGGTTTGTTCCATGCCTGCTCCATCGCAAGCCATGGATCGAGCAGATCACAAGGGCATCTTGGCTCTGATCCAAAGTCGTCGGTAGAGGATCTCCAGAGCTACCAAGGCATCAGGCGAGTTTACCAACTCAGGGTGGATGCACTGAACCAAGCCACTGGCTCAGGCTTGGACTGGAGGTGCAACTCCATGGGTGCCGCCATACCCAACACCAGGGAGGTGATGCAAAGCGAAGAACTAACATAGAGGGCAGCGAGACGACATTGATAAAAACTTGCGAGAGGTCATTGAACTATAGGTAATAGACCCAGTTGTGAAGGGACCATCGTGGCCATAAGCTAGATCGTCGGAGTGCTGAAAACAGAGGAAGGTGGTTGAAGGGGTAAAGGAATTTCTCAAGACAGACATTCAACTGTCAAAGGTCGGAAAACCTTCCACGAGGCTCGACGAGGTGGCCGGAAGTGATAGAGGGGTCGGTGACCCACTGACGTGTCGTGGCGGTACATGCCAATGAGGGAGGGGGAAACGACCCTATAGGGTACAACAACTGGGGGCTCGACGAGTTAAAACGATGACATGGAGATGTGGGGCGGGGGTCGAGGATGCTCACGGTATGGGCAATTAAGCCGAGCTGGCCGGAGAAGGCCAGGCGGACTCAAGGTCGCCGGACACCAAAAGTGAGTAGGTCGGGGAGCCTCGGGGATCCACAGGAGAAATTAAGTGAGGAGGAACGCCTCTTGGGGTCTGCTGATGCTTGCAGGTTGCTTAAATGGGGGCGGAGGAGGCTAGCGAGGTGTCGGGGAAAGCTTGGTGGCGAGCCCTAAAAGGACATTTGCTCAACAAAGAGCGAGAAGGGGCGAGTGATGGCTCTGTGTGTTCATGACGTCGAGATGAAAGCGTTGGCGAAGAAATCTTGTGAAACGGTTCCGTAATGAGGGAGAGAGATCGACGATGGTTGGACTGTGAAACGGCTCCTGCTTGCGGAAAGAACGGAGGAAGAAGAGAACAAGCACACCGTTGGATCTTGATCCAATGGTTGCCATGCCTGCGCACAAGAAAAGTAACGTGTGACCGATTAAATACGCGACTATACAGAAAATAAAAGGAAAACGAGTATATTGAATACATGTAACATTGATTGGTACTCAATAAACAATATAAAACGTATAATTAACATTTGGAGGGCCATTTGAGGTCCAAATGAGTTCAAATTTCACCCATAGGGTAATGAGGTGCACTAAAACACAATTGTTCAGTTAATTTCGTCTTTTAACCCACCACCACTCCTAATTAGGCAAAAATGCATTCAATACACTTAAGTGAATATATTAAAGCATATAGAGCTATTCTTTAAACACTAAATGGAGATAATTCAGGTAATCAGTCCAATTATCAACAATAAACATCTTGAGGAATATTAAGCAAGTTTCTGTGCATAAAACCACTAATGGTAATAAGAGAGAGGAAATTTGATATAAAAGCATCCATTTCTATTTTTTAAACAAGAGTGCATAAATGTGCAAGGAAATACTTTCTAAAATTAAACCGTGGGTAATAAAGTAAGTGAACATAATTTTCTTCACATGAAACGAAATTGTAAAGCTAATATGGGAAAATTGCATAAAGGTCCTCAAAATTTATACTATTAGAAAAAGAGCATGCAAAGAATAAAATAGTTTGAAAATTTTCATAAAAGTGTGGGATGTTACAGATACCATAATACACATTTCCAGATATAGATATATAAAAAAAAGAATTAAGACTAAAGAAAGAGTAGTCATTTATGCCTAAGATTTTCATATAGGTTTCCATGTTGGTTGTTCCTGCTAGTTTGATGAGGTTGTTAGACATAGTCAATTATTAATGAGAAGGCCATACTTCGAAGGTGCCTATGAGACTTTATGACAAACATCAAGAGTTTGTGTAAGGTATGTGAAACCCTAAGGTGTGTATCCTCCTATCATCTCCTATAGTTTAGTTGAATTTCCAGGACAAAATTCCCAAAAAGGCGGGCAGTATTGTCACACCCTAATTTTTAGTGTTTCATAACCAAGGGGCCTACATGGATCAGTAGACCCGATAATGATGAAAACCTAAGATAAAGTAGAATTAATAGTCTTATCATGTCTCAATTCATGAAAGGAGTGAAAGGATTTTTATCATGAATATTGGGATATTGGATGATGCTCTAGAACACATCTTAAGTATTTGATAAGTGGTGAGTAATGATGGTTATCAAATGAATGAATCATTTTAATGAATTTATGTGACTAGGTGTTATCTATATACCTATATAATCAATTAATTTTATTAGTACACGTTCTCACTTTGCCTTGATGATCATAATGAACATCTAGAGGTTTTATGATTTGTTTGGATATGAGTAGAGGTGTTTTGCCTTGAGACAATAGTTAGATAATCTTTATAGTCATACCTTTGATGCAATGAGGATATATGGAGATACATAAGTGATAACCTAGATGGGGTTGTGATGGTATGATCTTGATGTAGTTGATAATTATCTAAGGAAATGTTAATGGAGGATCCTAGGCCAAGGAAGGATTTACTTTACCTTTAAAACCATTAGTCTATTTATGGAATAGATGAGAATCTCGATCCTAGAAGGAAAACCTAGCAAGACTCACTCTCTCATTACATATATTGGTTTTATCATCACCAGGAAGTCCCAACCATGACCATGTGTCCTCGTCGTTCATGATATAGAGATGATAGGGTGATTAGTAAATATGCCCCAATTAGGTTTCTGTAAGGAGTGGGATCCCATAGGGGAACCACTCCTTACTAAAAATTTGAAGAATAAAACCTCCAGTCCAAACACACCCTTAAGGTATCTTAGAGTGGGTGTAAAATTTTCAAATCTTATTAATGGTATTCAAAACAACCAAAGTCTAGAAGCGGAATAACAACATTGTTATGTCCCCGGATTTTCTAAAACTTAATCTGATGTGAGACGTTCAAATTGAAACCCTCACCTCAGTGAGAATCCCAATTTAAACATCTCACACTAGGCTAAGAAGAAGAAAAAAAGAGGAAGTCATAAGGAAACAATAGTAGCACATGCACATGAACAATAATAAAACCACAACACCTGTTCACCATTCAACATATAATTACAACATGAATTATTACAACATTTGATATTACATATTGAACAACAAACTTGAACATATACATGTACTACCACTAAACAACAGGATCTTAAGACAACAGGTCCACCTGTACATCAGCTCGCTACACAACTCTCTCTATCCTCGATCTTCAAGAGCATAATCCACAACCTAAACAAAAGATTACATGCGGTACACGTCAGCACAATATTTCATGAATATTGTACTGAGTACGCCTACGTGTCTTTTATTTACCTCCCATCATACCTTGGCAATAAGATAAAACTAATATACTTGGCAGTTATAAAGAAATATAAGAAAAGCATATATTTGCACAAAGATATTCATTAACAAAAGAGAACACATATTTTAAGCACATTTCCATTATATATCCATGCATTTGCCACCTGAGGGAATAATGCATCATCTCTGCTACCAACGAGAATGAGATGTAAGGCCTTATGATCTACTACCAAAGAGTTAGATCATTGTACAATGTGATCTGCTACCAAAGAGAATGATCACTTTCAAGCACTATGCTACCAAAGAGAATTAGTGCTTTCATATAATGGAACAAATATATTATGTTTGATGTGTTCATAGCAATAAGTATGGAGAATCAAGAAACATAGCATACAAGAACAATCATTTCAATCAATACTATATGCCAAGTATTTTACTACTCATATAACACAAGCATATTGTATAATAAGCCAAGTAAGAGGTAATGGCGTACCTTCAAAAGAGACATCCTAAACACATATATTCCTCATGTCATCTATTAGCTTGGTCAAACCTGATCAAGACAAGACCATATACTATCATCAGGTTCTTATCATCTTGCATCTCATCTTAACCCTAGTTATGTCCATATTAGGGTTTCTCTTATCTCATTAAGGTATTCTCATGATTACTTGCACTCTTGTCTTAGAATTATCTTACTGATGTCATTTTACATATTATGGTCCATTATATGAACATTATCTTCCATAGCATTTTTGTGCTCATTAATTAACACTAGTTACATGTATTACTCGAATTAGGGTTTCATCATGTGTATTATGGGTCATCTTCGTATAACATAGATTATGTGTATCATATTGATCTCATATTTAATTCTGAGGTTCCAGATACTGATATGAGCTTACTCTGTAAATTTCATCATTTATTGATCATTAATGTATTTTCTACATTTTCTTTAGGGTTATTAGCCCTAATTAACCATATTAAGCAAATTATATAATTTCTTGCATCAACATGATTATCACTGACATCAGGTGCACTCTAAACATTATTAAAGAGTTACCGAAACATTCTCATAATATTATGTCTTCATTTATTATTTATTAGGCATGACAAGACCATTATATATCTTATAAGATATCACTGAGATTAGTGCACTAAAAGTCTGATATTAAGCTTTCATATGATTCTACTCATTATTCTGAACAATTTGGTATATTATTTATATTTTTTTGAACATCGAGCTAATTTCTGTGAATTATACAAGATCTAGCTATTTATTAAGGTATTTACCTTTTTCTGCCAATTAGGCGTCGCCACCTGTCCTGCTTGGGCGCGGCTCTCTTCTTTGGCCAGCGACCCGATGATTTCAGGCTAGGGATTGGCGGTTCAGTGCGCCTCGACCCGGTTCAACTTGGTCTGCTTTCTGGCTGAGCCGAACTGGTTGGCCTCTTCTTTCTCCTTCGCGAGATCACTGCGCCCGACGCCCGCTCCGTCAGTTCCCAACGCATGAGACCGCCGCCTCCCGTGATCCTCCTCTCTTCTTCCCAGCGCTCCTACTAGGGCGCCGCCATGGAACAGGGCACCCATGGGGGATCAGCATCCCCCCTTGCTGCTCTGTTAGCGCCTGCGTGCATCGTTTCCAGGAAACGGTCGCCGCCAGTTGCGTCCATGCTCTCAAGCTGGTCGACGCCTCCAGATCACCTCGCCAGCACTTTCGAAGCCTGCATGCGTTCTTCGTTCTGGGCGTCGCTGCACCACGGTAGACTGCAGCAGATCTGCCGCCGCCAACATGGGCTCCAGGGCAGCGCAAATCTCCTTCTCGATGACATCCATCTCTCCGATCTACTCTGTTCCGGATGAACACTTCCATCCTACTTCTGGTCCGTGAGCTGTCCGTGATGGATTTTGATGTCTTTGTTCCGCACCGTGGCTAATTGGTCTCCTTCCTTAGCCTCCATTCCTTTGAGCATTCAGCTGCGATCTGATCATGCCAGTCCTTCTCCATCTCGCTTCTCTACTACGGTTAGCGATGGAGGTATTGGTTTGGGGGGGTCTCTCTCTCTCTGTAGTCTTGCATATGCCCTGAGAGAGGTCACATGTATCCCACGATCGGGCGAAGGAAACTGCCCATAAGTTTCACTCTGGAGTCATGACCTTGACGTGGGTTTGGTTGAGGTTCGGTTGTGTTTGACCCCACGAATAGTCGATAACCGTAGGGTGTGCAATCTGGACTGTTGAGTCCTCGCGTGGCTAAGATGCAGCTACATTGGTGGCTCTTCGTGTTTACTCAAAATCATCAAGCATCTAGTCGAAGGCTTGTGTCGCTTTTATCCATTAACAACCCATGTGATAACCAAAGTCACCCTTATTAAGCCTAAAACAACCTTAAATCTTAGTTGTATGTATCTCGATACTAGTCAATTAACAACCTCAACCATCTATATTTTTCTCCAGGAATATCCCACTATCTTGGGATCTAAACCATTGGTTCCTCGTCATATCATCGACTTTCCATAAAATCTTGATACCAAAACTATTATTATTTGAATTGTCACTAAAATACCTCAACATGTATTTATTCACTTATGTCATTGGACATTTAGGATTCTAAAAGTCCACTCCATCACATCCTACACACCTTAAAAGAAATTCCGTCCTCGGAATTAAGCCAGAAAACCCGCTTTATCACATCATATACATATTAAAAGAACTTTCATCCTCGAAAGTCAACCATACTCGTACTTCAAGGAAGACTACCATGTCTTCATCCACATGTAGGCACCATTCTATGTGTAACATATCCACAAAGGTTACCTAGAACCATGTATCCAAAGCATTATTAGGAGGTTTCCAAAAGCATCAAGGGTGAAACCTCACTCCATAGAAGGTTCAAACAAGGGTTATAAACTCTGTCTATGTCATTACATATCTCATATATTAAGGTTGCAGCTTTATCTTTACCCATACGTTAGGGTTTCTCACATCATATTACCATGTTTTAAATGAGTTAACTAAGATTAACTCATGCGTCAAGGTATCTTCAACATTTTATTTAGCTCATTGTTAGAACATGTTCAACATCAACATATGCCTTTTAGGAGGGTATTAACTATAGTTAACCCGCTTTATCCATCTAGATCATATCAAGGTGTCATAAACGTTATGTTGTGCTAATTGTCAAACTATATTTTTCATCTTTATTAAGCACTGATATTAACACCTCATGTAACATGTTTCATTCATATGATCTTATTTCATTTCTCATAATAAATTGCAACATTTATTAATGAATTCTCACAAGATTGACCAACACTATCAAATTATCATCATTATTCATGTATATGGTTAACCATTTATGCATTGATATCAATCATACCATCTCTAGATTTACATTATATCATATCCATATATCACATCTCAATATTAGATCACATCTTGCATATATTATATGTGACTGTGCTAAACAAGCTTATGTGAGTGGCTAATCAAACATATATCAAAAACTTTGTCTAGTCCAATTGAGGTTCTCCTAACCCATACCACGAGGGTAGTTCCATGCTCAGTCTCTCTGAGCCAACTCAACTCTATGAGCATCTCATATGCATAAACTTTATCTTTCCTCTCTTAGTCTAGGGTTCTCGGATTACCTCATTGGCACTGGTGATCAACTTCATAAGATCTAGCCACAAAGCACAAACTAAAACATTCTATGACATTCTCTTCTCGGCTTTTACCCATGAAACATCATACCCAAAACTTTCTTCTATACACCACTAGATTCCTATGTGGGAAACCACCAACCCGAGCATGAGGCATCATAGAAACTAACATAGCTACCTCCTCCAGGGTCTTGGGCTCTCTCCCTCACCCAGATGGCAGGCACTCATATTTATACTCACATATGCACATGTATCCATCCTCTCTCTGTCTCTAGGGTTTGGTCCTCCCAAGGACATCTAGGGTTCAACAAAACTATAGGAATCATACAGAATGCAACTCAACTCATTCACTCAGGAGTAGTCTAGTTTAGGACATATCATATCACATATCTCATATTTCTCATATCTTGGAGTTTAGGTTCTCTAACCTTCTCCCAATGGGTCTCACTCTCTCTGGAGTTAACCCTATAACTGGTCCCAACACTAGAGGTCCTCCTTTGTAAAAGAGCTTGAGGCTCATGCTGACTCACAACCTCGTCTTAAACTAACATATCTTATCTCATAAAGGAACGCATACTTGCATCACCAAAACTTATCTCAAATCCTCAAAACTAAACTTACATCCTCAAAGACAAACACAGATCATCACAACTATCTTATATCATCTATATATGACTTAGATCATATCATCAAACTTATTCTATCTATTCCAACTACCATATATATATCCAACAAGGCTCTAGACATCTAATCTAGAACTACTCTCTCTTCTAGACTGATGTCATCACTTTCACTTAGGTTGCATGACCACCTCCTACTCGTACATGTGTGGGGACACATTTTTGTAATACATATACATAATAAAATATTATATAGTTTTTCTCCGATAAAACAAGCGTCAGAGAAAACTATCAAGGTTCGATCCGATTGGAATCAAAAACCAAATCCAGAAAACGAGTGTCCCACACATAGTAGAGAGTACAGTGTCATGAAAACTAGTGAAAAGGGTGAGAACAAGGGGTAGACTAGTGTAGCTACTCTAGACAACGAGTGCCATATGTCTAGGGTTTCTCTTCCCTTGATGCACATCATTTCCAAATAGTGCAACGTCCCATACCGCTGCACTACAAGGAAAGAATGACATCTAAGGACTTGCTATGCCACAAGCACTAGTCTAGACCTAGTTCTCGGACATCTAGGTGCTAACCTAGAGGCTAGGTCAGATCTAGTCTCTAAAAGACGACTAATCTAACCCTAAAAGATTATTAAGTTCAAGGTTTTCTAGTTTTGAGTTGCATAATGAGCAAATGTTAGGCTTTGCTATTGTTCATGCTCTGATACCACCTGTTACGTCCCCGGATTTTCTAAAAC
Organism: Alisma plantago-aquatica; assembly: GCA_963693085.1. NCBI lineage: Eukaryota > Viridiplantae > Streptophyta > Magnoliopsida > Alismatales > Alismataceae > Alisma > Alisma plantago-aquatica. The sequence continues at coordinate 256,692,850 of OY856415.1, read as the reverse complement.
TTAATCTGATGTGAGACGTTCAAATTGAAACCCTCACCTCAGCGAGAATCCCAATTTAAACATCTCACACTAGGCTAAGAAGAAGAAAATCAGAGGAAGTCATAAGGAAACAATAGTAGCACATGCACATGAACAATAATAAAACCACAACACCTATTCACCATTCAACATATAATTACAACATGAATTATTACAACATTTGATATTACATATTGAACAGCAAACTTGAACATATACATGTACTACCACTAAACAACAGGATCTTAAGACAACAGGTCCACCTGTACATCAGCTCGCTACACAACTCTCTCTATCCTCGATCTTCAAGAGCATAAGCCACAACCTAAACAAAAGATTACATGCGGTACACGTCAGCACAATATTTCATGAATATTGTACTGAGTACGCCTACGTGTATTTTATTTACCTCTCATCATACCTTGGCAATAAGATAAAACTAATATACTTGGCAGTTATAAAGAAATATAAGAAAAGCATATACTTGCACAAAGATATTCATTAACAAAAGAGAACACATATTTTAAGCACATTTCCATTATATATCCATGCATTTGCCACCTGAGGGAATAATGCATCATCTCTGCTACCAACGAGAATGAGATGTAAGGCCTTATGATCTACTACCAAAGAGTTAGATCATTGTACAATGTGATCTGCTACCAAAGAGAATGATCACTTTCAAGCACTATGCTACCAAAGAGAATTAGTGCTTTCATATAATGGAACAAATATATTATGTTTGATGTGTTCATAGCAATAAGTATGGAGAATCAAGAAACATAGCATACAAGAACAATCATTTCAATCAATACTATATGCCAAATGTTTTACTACTCATATAACACAAGCATATTGTATAATAAGCCAAGTAAGAGGTAATGGCGTACCTTCAAAAGAGACATCCTAAACACATATATTCCTCATGTCATCTATTAGCTTGGTCAAACCTGATCAAGACAAGACCATATACTATCATCAGGTTCTTATCATCTTGCATCTCATCTTAACCCTAGTTATGTCCATATTAGGGTTTCTCTTATCTCATTATGGTATTCTCATGATTACTTGCACTCTTGTCTTAGAATTATCTTACTGATGTCATTTTACATATTATGGTCCATTATCTGAACATTATCTTCCATAGCATTTTTGTGCTCATTAATTAACACTAGTTACATGTATTACTCGAATTAGGGTTTCATCATGTGTATTATGGGTCATCTTCGTATAACATAGATTCTGTGTATCATATTGATCTCATATTTAATTCTGAGGTTCCAGATACTGATATGAGCTTACTCTGTAAATTTCATCATTTATTGATCATTAATGTATTTTCTACATTTTCTTTAGGGTTATTAGCCCTAATTAACCATATTAAGCAAATTATATAATTTCTTGCATCAACATGATTATCACTGACATCAGGTGCACTCTAAACATTATTAAAGAGTTACCGAAACATTCTCATAATATTATGTCTTCATTTATTATTTATTAGGCATGACAAGACCATTATATATCTTATAAGATATCACTGAGATTAGTGCACTAAAAGTCTGATATTAAGCTTTCATATGATTCTACTCATTTTTCTGAACAATTAGGTATATTATTTATATTTTTTTGATCATCGAGCTAATTTCTGTGAATTATACAAGATCTAGCTATTTATTAAGGTATTTACCTTTTTCCGCCAATTAGGCGTCGCCACCTGTCCTGCTTGGGCGCGGCTCTCTTCTTTGGCCAGCGACCCGATGATTTCAGGCTAGGGATTGGCGGTTCAGTGCGCCTCGACCCGGTTCAACTTGGTCTACTTTCTGGCTGAGCCGAACTGGTTGGCCTCTTCTTTCTCCTTCGCGAGATCACTGCGCCCGACGCCCGCTCCGTCAGTTCCCAGCGCATGAGACCGCCGCCTCCCGTGATCCTCCTCTCTTCTTCCCAGCGCTCCTACTAGGGCGCCGCCGTGGAACAGGGCACCCATGGGGGATCAACATCCCCCCCTTGCTGCTCTGTTAGCGCCTGCGTGCATCGTTTCCAGGAAACGGTCGCCGCCAGTTGCGTCCATGCTCTCAAGCTGGTCGACGCCTCCAGATCACCTCGCCAGCACTTTCGAAGCCTGCATGCGTTCTTCGTTCTGGGCGTCGCTGCACCACGGTAGAATGCAGCAGATCTGCCGCCGCCAACATGGGCTCCAGGGCAGCGCGAATCTCCTTCTCGATGACATCCATCTCTCCGATCTACTCTGTTTCGGATGAACACTTCCATCCTACTTCTGGTCCGTGAGCTGTCCGTGATGGATTTTGATGTCTTTGTTCCGCACCGTGGCTAACTGGTCTCCTTCCTTAGCCTCCATTCCTTTGAGCATTCAGCTGTGATTTGATCATGCCAGTCCTTCTCCATCTCGCTTCTCTACTACTGTTAGCGATGGAGGTATTGGTTTGGGGGGGTCTCTCTCTCTCTCTCTGTAGTCTTGCATATGCCCTGAGAGAGGTCACATGTATCCCACGATCGGGCGAAGGAAACTGCCCATAAGTTTCACTCTAGAGTCATGACCTTGATGTGGGTTTGGTTGAGGTTCGGTTGTGTTTGACCCCACGAATAGCCGATAACCGTAGGGTGTGCAATCTGGATTGTTGAGTCCTCGCGTGGCTAAGATGCAGCTACATTGGTGGCTCTTCGGGTTTACTCAAAAGCATCAAGCATCTAGTCGAAGGCTTGTGTCGCTTTTATCCATTAACAACCCATGTGATAACCAAAGTCACCCTTATTAAGCCTAAAACAACCTTAAATCTTAGTTGTATGTATCTCGATACTAGTCAATTAACAACCTCAACCATCTATATTTTTCTCCAGGAATATCCCACTATCTTGGGATCTAAACCATTGGTTCCTCGTCATATCATCGACTTTCCATAAAATCTTGATACCAAAACTATTATTATTTGAATTGTCACTAAAATACCTCAACATGTATTTATTCACTTATGTCATTGGACATTTAGGATTCTAAAAGTCCACTCCATCACAAACATTGACTATATTCAATTTCTCATAATGTTACAAAAGAACATCTTAAACTTACATGTAAAGGTACATCATAAGGATCCATGTAGAGGGAAATCTAAACCACATCAAGATTGTCTCCAAGTTTTAACTTCTTAAGCTAATTCCATAACTTTAAGCCACATCCTCCATGTCCTTCACCTAGGGTTGGAAGTATACCCCAACAAGAAGAGAAAATATATGACATCAGCAAAGGCTGGTATGTGCATAATAAAAAGGGAATTGAGCAATATTATGAAATAAAGGACATCAAAATAGAAAAGGCTTCCCATAGAAAAGATAAGGACTACCCAAAGGGGCATAAAAGATAAAAATCATCATCACATGATAAAAGAGGATACTTGCCATAAACAACACAATAAAGTTGTTCCACAATAGCATATATAGAGAAAGTAGGGCACACACCCCACAATCATCATCAAACCTGCATGCATGTGAGATAAGCATAACACTAGAACAATATAAAGACAAAGGCAACCAATCCTTCACATCATTGAAACCTTATGGATAATGACGCACTGGAAAACTCCCAATATGTAAAGTTGAGCCAAGGCTTCACATCCTTGAAACTCATGTATGGGGCACCACCACCTCCATCCCAAAAATAGGGGAACACACCCAAAAACCAATGCAATTACACTACTCTAGTGCTAATGAATCACATAGCATGTAAAATGTAGAGGCAAGTAAAAAGTATAGTCAGATTATACAATGTTGCCATCACACAATGGACAACACATACATCCACGTGGAAGTGGGCACAAGATATCACATATCAAAAAATAAACATCCACCTCAAAGTGGATCATCAAATAAATCCAACATGCACCAAGGCATAAGAAAAAGAGTCCAAAAGAATATCCATGATCACAAGATCAATAACAAGTAGGGTACTTCACATGAAGCATAATTCAAAAGAAAAAGACATGGTGTATAGGCTATTCTCCATAAGACCAAGAGAAAGAAGAAACATAGGCTAATTACTTAAAAGAATAATTGGGGATGCAAACATACCTCACTTTAGAGTCTAAATAGTTCAAAGTCACTTCTAGATCCAACTCTAGCCCTCCAAAGAACCTATTAAGCATATATGTAGATTTTGTGTCAATTTCACACTCATTATAAAAACTATAGAAAACACCTTTTTTTAATGCGTGAATTAGGTTATCAAAACCATGCCATATTTTAGGTTACCTTTTTCCTGAGTCCAAAACATATTTTATTATATTATTTTGACTTTTAAATATTTATTTATGAATTTTACAAGTTATTACATATTTAGGTAAATTCATTAAAATCACCTATTTTAAGGTTAAATTTAGGAGACAAAACAAATACCAAAAGATAGCTCTTATTTTTCTGAATCCAACAACTATTTTTTTTTGTAATTTTTTGATCAATTAATTCGTTATCAATTTTTGAAAATCAGCCAATAGGAAAAAGATAAAAAGCCACGTCATACTCAATCCATGAGAAACAAAGAGAAAAAGAGGGGTTGAGGTGGACCGCTCACAGCTGGCCAAGTGACCGAGGCCCACCGCCAGCGAGGTGAAAGAGCTTGCATGCAGAAAGAAAAGAAACAACGTGTGAAAAGGCCAGTTTACCCTCATCAGCTAAAATGAAGAGCGAAAAGAACAAGAGGGCTAAAGTGTAAACTTAACAGGGTTTATCTTCCCCAAAGCCCCACACGTCATGGTTGGTCTACTTGTGCTATAGGAGAGTGCAAGGTTTGGGTTAAATGCAAAAGGCCATCCAAACCTTGATTCAAGATAGAGAAAACAAAGGTCGAGGGTCAGGAAAACATACCTAGAAAGGAATTGGTAGGAAGAAGACCAGAGGAGGAGGAAGTCTCACCACCAGTGAGTTCTACTCCGCAAACTCATGTTCGCAAAAAAGAGAAGTTACGGTGAAATTGGAACGACTAAAAGATTGCATAGTGCCTAAGGATCAACGGGGTAGGGGTATATATAAGTGTGGTTGGGAGGAACCCAAAGTAGGCAAGTCACTCGCGAAGATTCTTGCCCCAAAATTGGGCAAATTGTGAAAATAGAAAAGTAGCGCTTGAGTGATACCTTATTGGAAGTAGAATTATCTCTCGAGTTAAGGGAAACAAAAATTTCGAGAAACCGTCATGATTCAAGGAAGATATCAACGAAAAACATGGACACAAACCTTGTTGTATTGTTCATGCCCGTGCCTCTCCTACCTGAGCTAGGAGACGGGTTGTGAGTCATCCGATCAGATATCTAATGGCTGAAAACATGCGCCTAATGTACAAGAGGTGTGACAAATAATTCCAATTGATTATGATTCTGACTAAAGTGTGATATTTATTTTCCTTTTTCTCCTTCCTCTTTTGATGGTTCAAACGAATCCCAAATTAAGTCAAATTTGACACCCAACCTATTTTGGATATGAGGAATCTAAATATGAAATTAGTTTTTCCTTTTGAGAACCTTTAATGTGTTAAATAAATCAAATCCTATTTTCTATTTCCTCCTTCATTAATGACAATAGGATTATCCAAATTTGATGAAACTTCACCCACAAGTCATAATTAATGTGTTGGATACGAATTTGCCATCAATTTTATATGTTTGTGTTGTTTGTACAATTATTTAATATTATAATGGTTCTACACACTTTCTCTCTCTTGATTACACCTTTTAAGCAAACTTTCTCCAAATTGGATGAAAATTCACCCAAAGTCTATATTTATTATGTAGATTAAAAATCTAAGATTATTTTCCTCTTTTGGAGTAATTTATTATTTTATTTGATATTTTGGGAAAAATTTAGATCTTTTCTTTCCTAAATGAATTAAATTAACTATTATTATGTGAATAATGTGAAACTTGACTCCCAAGAAAATTAGGATCCAAGGAACATGACTTTTAACTTCAATTCCACTTTTGGGGTTTTCTTTAATGGGTTATGACATAGTTAATATTTGATCCTATTTGTTCCCATTAATCATCATTTTTATCCATCTAACTATGTTTAAAACTTCACCTAAAGATTTGTGTGTGATTATTGAGCTCAAATTATCATGTATTCCCCATGTGACACTTTTATTTTCAATTATTGGTCTAAATATAATGTGAGAACATTGGGTTACATTAGGGTGATTTGATCATGTATTAACTCATTAGGTTTATACTAAACCTCTATTAGATCTAACCTCAACCTTTTTTGACTAAGTCTAAGAGATCAAACTTCTAGGGTAGGGTTTGAGATCTAGTATGTTACAACACTCCACCCTTTAAAAGGATTTCATCCTCGAAATCTATTGATCCAAACATCAAACAACCAACTACTCTCCACCCCTTAAAAATGTTTAACCTAACAAGTCAAACTAAACAACATTTAGTGTTAAATTGATTGTATGATCCCGGAAATAAATGCTAAATCACATCTGTAGCTAACTCTTAGCCCAAGGGAAATCCCGGTCTCACTAGGTTCTCCACCTACCCAATCAACTTGAGCACATGGGGCCCCTCTAGATCTTCTTCAGCCATATTGCACTTGAACAACACCTTTGAGACATCATATATCTCTTGTCTTGCCTAATCTTGCTACACATAATTAAGATGTGTAACCATATTAAGAAAATTCATATTATCATGTTGTCTCTATAATTAATAGTTCATTGAGCATATCATCAAGCAATTGATGGAGAGGAGAGGTTGAAAGTTTTTATAGGGCCCCTCACTTCTCTCTCCACATAAATTTTAGTTGTGAATGTATTAGAGATTTATGTTATTCATGTATCCAAAAAAAAGTCAGAACCATCTAGGGTTGAGTTTTAGGTCCTTGTGTCTCTAACCTATCAACCCTAATCAATAAAAAAGTCATAGGGTAGGTCAACTACACCTTTATATCAATTCACATATACCTTGTCACATCTCCAAAGTCAAAACTAGGGTTAGAACTAGGTTTAGGGTTTCACTATATCACTTCATAGTGAATTAGTTTAAGAAATCATCAAAAAATCAAAGAAATTTTTTGTACATATGGTAGTCTAATGAAAATAATTTGTGTCAATAGGAAACATTGGAGGTAAAACAAAGATGGTACCAAAATCAATGCGATAAACAAAGTCACAATTTATCCATAACAAAACCTTCTTATCCTACTATAACTCATACACAAAACCTAATTTCATCCTCAAGTCAAAACCCCATTGTATATAAAGATTTATGTCGCCAAAAACCTTTTGGTCGGTGATGATCATCTAATCCTCGTCACATATGGGTTCACTAAACATCAACCTTTCATCATCTCATGGACAACTTGGGCAACATCTAGGGAAACATATCATCTAAAGAATGACTATGTAAGTCAAGGGTTCTAATTAGGGAGACAGAATTGAGATAGTCAAATTCTAATTACCATGAGCTCTAATACCATTCTGTAAGGAGTGGGATCCCATAGGGGAACCACTCCCTACTAAAAATTTGAAGAATAAAACCTCCAGTCCAAACATACCCTTAAGGTATCTTGGAGTGGGTGTAAAATTTTCAAATCTTATTAATGGTATTCAAAACAACCACTGTGTAGCAACGGAATAAAAACATCGACTATATTCAATTTCTCATAACTTTACAAAAGAACATCTTAAACTTACATGTAAAGGTACATCATAAGGATCCATGTAGAGGGAAATCTAAACCACATCAAGATTGTCTCCAAGCTTTAACTTCTTAAGTTAAGTCCATAAATTTAAGCCATGTCCTCCATGTCCTTCACCTAGGGTTGGAAGCATGCCCCAACAAGAATAGAAAATAGATGACATCAGCAAAGGCTGGTATGTGCATACTAAAAAGGGAATTGAGCAATATTATGAAATAAAGGACATCAAAATAGAAAAGGCTTCTCATATACAAGATAAGAACTACCTAAAGGGGCATAAAGATAAGAATCATCATCACATGATAAAAGAGAATACTTTCCATAAACAAAACAATAAAGTTGTGCCATAATAGCACATATAGAAAGTAGGGCACACACCCCACAATCATCATCAAACATGCATGCATGTCAGATAAGCATAACACTATAACAATATAATTTCAAAGGTGGCCAAGGCTTCACATCCTTGAAACTTGATAGAGAATGACACACTACCAAACTCCCAATATAAAATGTTGAGCCAAGGCTTCACATCCTTGAAACTCATGTACGGGGCACCACCATCTCCATCCCAAAAACAAAGGCACACGCCCAAAAATCAATGTAATTACACTACTATAGTGCTACTAAATCACATAGCATGTAAAATGTAGAGGAAAGTAAAAAGTATAGTCAGATTATACAATGTTGCCATCACACAATGGACAACACATACATCCACATGCAAGTGGGCACAAGATATCACATATCAACAAATAAACATCCACCTCAAAGTGGATCATCCAATAAGTCCAACATGCACCAAGGCACATGAAAAAGAGTCCAAAAGAATATCCATGATCACAAGATCAGTAATAAGTAGGGTACTTCACATGAAGCATAATTTCAAAAGAAAAAGACATGGTGTATAGGTTATTGTCCATAGGACTAAGAGAAAGAAGAAACATAGGATAATTTCTCAAAATAATAATTGGGGATGCAGACACAGCTCACTTCAGAGTCTAAAGAGTCCAAAATCACCTCTAGATCCAAGTCTAGGCCTCCATAGTACCTATTAAGCATATATGTAGATTTTGTGTCAATTTCATACTCATTATACAAACTATAGAAAATACCTTTTTCTTAATGTGTGAATTTGGTTATCAAAACCATGTCATATTTTAGGTTACCTTTTCTTGAGTTCAAAACATATTTTATTATATTTTTCTGACTTTTAAATATTTAGTTATGAATTTTACAAGTTATTACATATTTAGGTAAATTCATTAAAATCACCTATTTTTAAGGTTGGATTTAGGCAAAAAACCAACACCAAAATATAGCTCTGAGTTATCTGAATCCAACAACTATTTATTTATAATTTTCTGATCAGTAATAATTAGTTATCAATTTTTGAAAATCGGCAAATAGGAAAAGATAAAAAGCCACGTCATACTCAATTTGTGAGAAATAGAGAGAAAAAGAGGGGCAGAGGTGGACCTCTCATAGGTGGTAAACTGGCATGGGCCCACCGCCAGTGAGGTGACAGAGCTCGCGTGTGGAAAGAAAAGAAAATAGTGTGTGAAAAGACCAGTTTACCCTCATCAGCTAAAACAAAGAGCGAAGAGAATGAGAGGGCTTAAGTGTAAACATAACATGGGTTATCTGACCCAAATCCATGCATGCCATGGCTGGCCTACTTGCACTATAGGAGAGTGCAAGGTTTGGGAAAAATGCGAAAGTCCATCCAAACCTTGATTTAAGACAGAGAAAACAAAGGTCGAGGGTCAGGAAAACATATCTAGAAGGGAATTGGAAGGAAGAAGACCAGAGGAGGAGAAAGTCTCACTGTTAGTGAGTTCCATTTCACAATCTTGTGTTTGCAATAAGGAGAAGTTACGATGAAATTGGAACAACCAAAAGATTTCATAATGCCCAAGGATCAAGGGGGTACGGGTATATATATGTGTGGTTGGGAGGAACCCAAAGTAGGCAAGTCGCTCACGAAGCTTCTTGCCCCAAAATTGGACAAATCATGAAAATAGGAAAGTAGGGCTCGAGTGATGCCTTGTTGTAAGCGGAATTATCTCCCGAGTTCAGGGCAACAAAATTTTTTAGAAATCGTCATGATTCGAGGAAGAAATCAACAAAAAAACATGGACACAAACTTGGTCATACTGTTCACGACTGCACCTCTCCTACCCGAGGTAGGAGATGGGTTGTGATCCATCCGATCATATATCTAATGGATAAAAATGCATGCCTAATATAAAAGAGGTGTGACAAATAATTTCAATTGATTATGATTCCGACTAAAGAGTGATATTTATTTTCCTTTTTCTCTTTCCTCTTTTGACGGTTCAAACGAATCCCAAATTAAGTCAAATTTGATACCCAACCTATTTTGGATATGTGGAATCCGAAGATGAAATTAGTTTTGCCTTTTGAGAACTTTTAATGTGTTAAATAAATCAAATCTTATGTTCTCTTTCTTCCTTCATTAATGACATTAGGATTATCCAAATTTGATGAAACTTCACCCACAAGTCATAATTAATGTGTTGGATATGAATTTGCCATCAATTTCACATGTTGGAGTTGTTTGTACAATTATTTAATATTTTAAAGGTTCTACACACTTTCTCTCTCCTGATTACACCTTTTAAGCAAACTTTCTCCAAATTGGATGAAAATTCACCCAAAGGCTATATTTATTACGTATACTATGAATCTAAGATTATTTTCCTCTTTTGGAGTCATATATTATTTTATTTGATATTTTGGTGAAAACTTAGATCTTTTCTTTCCAAAATGAATTAAATTAACAATTATTATGAGAATAATGTGAAACTTGACTCCCAAGACAATTAGGACCCATGGAACACAATTTTTAACTTATCTTCCTCTTTTGAGGTTTCCTTTATTGAGTTATGACATAGTTAATATTTGAGCCTGTTATCCTTCCATTTATCATCATTTTTATTTTTATCCATCTAGTTATGTTCAAAACTTCACCTAAAGATTTATGTGTGATTATTAAGCTTGAATTATCGTGTATTCCCCATGTGACACTTTTATGTTCCATTATTGGTCTAAATCTAATGCGAGAACATCAGGTTACATTAGTGTTATTTGATCATGAATTAGCTCATCAGGTTTATACTAAACCTCTATTAGATATAACCTCAGCCTTGTTTGGCTAAGTCTAAGAGATCAAACTTTTAGGGTGGGGTTTGAGATCTAGTATGTTACAGTTTACCTTAGGTAAAAATGGTAGCAGTCAGGTCTAAAGAACTGACCATAGATCTGACCAAACCCGTGTGGGTAATGATTGCATCCAAGAGGAGCAGAACGGATAAGGCTCCATGACGACCTGCAATGAAGATCACACTTCCCTATCTATCATCAACATCGATCCAAGAGGAGTATGCTGCGTCAAGCGTTGGCACTTCCCATCATATTGTAGATCATAACTAAGGAGAGGTACATGGGATCCTAAGGTGGACTGTGAGGCCCTGAGTCTGGGATCAAGCCATGAAATCATTTTTCCCTCCCTAGTGTTACATGGTGACATAGAGTAGAGCCCCTCCTTGATCTCGTCCATGGATGCTAACAAGCAGGTGATTGGCCATAGTAAGGATCTAAGGGCGGTGGAGATAGACCCATATAGTTAAGGGGATGAAAGCCCTCAACCTAATTGCTTGGCCGCCAACCTTCCATGCTAGAGGTGGCACTCTATTTCATAAAGGAAGAAGAGTCATGCACAACCCAACAAACAAAAGATAATGAGAGGTTGATACCTGGGTCACAAACCAGTCGGTACCTAGAAAAAACCCATGTAAAGCTAAGTTAGGCAGACTGGAAGGAGACAAGTGCAATACATCTCGACCACACAATCACCAATCAAAGGCTGAGATTATTCAATAAAGGTAATATGTTAGAACAATCATAACTAGATATTTTATTATCCATTTTGGGTGCATAAAGTATCAATAGAAAGGTATTCAAGTTTAGTACATCACAAAAATACATTCAATAGATCATATATATGTTTTTAATTAATATATATTAAAGGTACTTTTATGACATAGTAAACTTGAAGACCTTTCTATTGATGCCTTGTGCACCCAAAATGGATAACAAAATCTCCAATTATGATTTTTCTAACATATTACCTTTATTGAATGATCTCAGTCCTTGATTGGTGATTGTGTGGTCGAGATGTATTGCACATGTCTCTTTCTAGCATGCCTAGCTTAGCTTTACACAAGGCTTTTCTAAGACTCGACTGGTCGGTGACCCGGGTATCAGCCGCTCACCGTCTTCTATCTGTTGGATTGCACACGACTCTTTTTCCTCTATGAAATAGAGTGCCGCATCTAGCATGAAAAGTTGGCACCCAAGCAATCAGGTTGAGTAATTTCATCTCCTTGCTTGTAAGCATCTGTGTCCACTGCCTTCAAATCCTTAATGAGGTTAATCACCTACTTGTTGGAAGCCATGGATAAGATCAAGGAGGCAGCCTCCTCTGCGTCGCCATGAAACACCCAGGAGGGAAAGATGATTTCATGGCTTGATCCCAAACTCAGGGCCTCATAGTCCACCTCGATATCCCATGAACCTCTCCTCTTTTTCATATGGCTCCTCAGATCTTTGGAAGCACCTACTTTGTCAAAACCCTTCGTCATGGTTTAACTAAACTTGACCCTCGATCTACCAAATGTGTGTTTTTGGGATATTCTCGGACATAGAAAGGTTACAGATGCTATGATCCTACTGCAAATAAATGGTTTGTTAGTGTTGATGTGGTATTCTTTGAGGAGTCTCCGTACTATTCTCCAGCAAGTTCAACATTGACATCTGATCTGTTACTTGATACACCCATAGTCACAATATACTCCGTTTTTTTTATAAAAACGTGTTTAAAACACGTATTATTCATGTGTCGTATATGACGACCGTTTTAAACTCCAAACCAAATATTACGTTTTAAACGCGTTTAATTCGCGTATTGCGTTTTAAACGTGTTTAATACATTTTTTTGCCATTTTAAACAGTTCTGTACTTTTGCTTCACATTTATTTTTCACGACCTTTTTGACTTGTAGCAGGGTTCCACTAAACCGTCCAACCTTTCTTCTCTATCCCTCAACACACAAGGAGGAGTAACCCTCGACATTCTACATGTATGCCCCATATTTCTCCTCCATTCTCCCCCTTTCTTCCCTGATTTGTGCATGCTGCTCCCACTTCTTCCCCTTCTTCCAATATTAGAGTAATCTGTTCGATGTTTAGTCATTTTCAATCATTATATATATGTGTGTATATATGTTTATATATATATATATATATATATATATATATTCCGCTTTTTTCCAACTTTTTTTTGAATATTTGACCGAACTTTTACCGTACGTTGACCGATTTTTATCCGAATTTTCCGCATAATTCTCAATTTACAAATTTTTCAACTTGGTCGTATGTATCCCGAATACCAAATTTGTGACTATGGATACACCTCTACCTGTGTCGATTGACACTAACTTTTCCGGATGCAGCTCCATTCACCCTGCGAAAGTGTATCAACGACGCCCGAGAAATACAACTCCCTCTATGACCCCTCCATCTTCGGTTCCGCAATCCTCGTCAACATATCTGCCTTCACCTCAGGAATTTTATGATTTCGATGTTCCTTTAGCATAAGAAAAGGGACCAGGTCTTGTACTCAGCATCCTATTGACAAGTTTTGTTCTACTGCTAACCTGGGGATGAATTTTGCAAATTTTACCTCTACTTTATCTACTATTTATGTTCCCAAGAATGTTGCTCAGGCTTTACAACATCCTACGTGGCACCATGCCATGGAAACTGAAATGCAGGCACCTACCGATCGCCATACGTGGGACTTAGTTAATGCACCTGCTTCTTGCTCCCCTGTCGGGTGTCATTGGGTCTTTAGTGTAAAGTATCAACCCGATGGCATAGTTGAATGCCTGAAAGCTCATCTTGTTGCCAAAGGAAATATTCAAACATATGGCATTATCTATTTTGAGACTTTTTCTATTGTTGCACGTCTCAATTATATTCGGGTTCTTATATTTGTAATGATTAATTATGAATGTCTCTGTTTCAGTTAGAAGTCAAAAATGTCTTTCGATATGGTGATTTACATGAGGAAGTATACATGGAATAGCCACCTGGATTTTTCACTAAGGGGGAGTGCTCCAAAGTGTGCAGGTTGCGCAAAGCAATTTATAGACTGAAACAGTCCCCGTTCTTGGTTTGACAAACTCAGTAGGATCCTTCAGCAGTTAAGCTTTCATCTTTCTCATTCTAATCACTATGTGTTTATTAAGAAAATTGTCTCTAGCCTTTTCGTCTTGATTGTGTATGTTGATGATATTATTTTATCTGGAAGTGATCAAGCAGGCATTCGGGCTCCTAAGGAATATCTGGAAAAACACTTTATCACTAAAGATCTGGGTAAATTAAGATGTTTTCTAGGTATTGAAGTTTCTTACTCTTCCTCAGGTTTTTTCTTATCTCAGAGGAAATATGTTCTGGATCTGTTGTCGGAAATGAGACTACTTGTTGCAAAACTCATTGCTACTCCCTTGGATCCTAATACAAATTGGGATGATAATACTTATCCTCCATATCCTAACCACACTCAATATCATCAGTTGGTGGGTAAGATTATATATATGACAGTGACATGCACTGATATAACTTCTGCAATAGGCTTAGTCAGTAGATATATGGATAAACCTATACAATGTCACTGGGATGTTGTGTGTCACACTCTGAAATATCTAAAAAAAATCTCCATGCAAAGGTTTATTTTACAGAAATCATGGCATCTGTAAAATCACAAGGTACTCTGATTCTAATTATACAGACAACAGTTTGTTTCTTACTTGGCGCATTAAGAAACAAACTATTGTCACCTGCTCTAGTGTTGAAGCTGAGTATAGAGCTATGAATCATACTACTTGTAAACTGTTATGGGTTCTAGGTTTTCTGAAACAATTTGATAAATTTGACTCCTATCCTATTCCTATGCATTGTGATAATAAGGCTGCTATCTTTCTTGCTAGCAATCCAACCTTTCATGAGCAGACTAAACATATTGAGGTGGATTATCATTTCGTCAGAGAGGTTGTCTTGTCTGGTGCTATCTCTACTCCATATACTCACACATCTGATCAAGTTGTTGATATCTTCACTAAACCTTTTCCCAAGGCCAGATTCAATAGCATGGTTGACAAATTGGCAATGATCGATATCTATGTTCCAGCTTGAGGGAGTATTTATGTGCTTTATTGCTTTATGTTTTTGTTATTTTCCTTTCTTATGGGCTTTAGACTTGTCTTGTCTCTAGCTTTTTTCTTTTATCCCATATTGCCTATCTCTGACTATTGGCTTACTCTCTTATCCTATAAAAGAGAATCTATTGTATTGTGTTTGGGTCATCGAATAAACTTTGTTTCTAATCTATAAAACTAATTCCTTCAAAATAATATGTATTTTAGATTTCTTACTAAAAATATTGCAATAGACCCAAAAAGTACTTGATTATGATGATTGATGTGGTAATAATAGGTAGTAATTACTTTTTAATTGCACTTTGTTATTGCTTGATATGTCTTCTAACTTCTAAGTGTCAGTTGTAACTTGTGCTCAATCATGGTAACTGGGGTTATTAGGGTTTGTCAATTCTACCAATAGATTTGTGTATTTCTGATACATAACTTATATAACACCAGTGAGATAGAGATTCATGACAAAATTCAATCTTTGTATAGTTCATTCCTTAAATTCACTCTATTTTCTTACAATTAAAATCTTCCTTAAAATACAAACTTACATAGTTGATTGGAACAAGAAGGATCGATGCAGCCGACCGCAACATGGTTAGGATTGAGGCTTAGATGATGATAATGTGATGATGATGATATATACACTTCCATGCATGTTAAAATTACATTCCAAACCAAAGTCTAATATACACACTTCCATGTAAGAAAGAACCCAATTAAATCCAGATTAGGAAGGTTACCCCATAATGATCAACCTAGCTCTTTATCCATTGAGGCATTGATGATGATAATGTGATGATGATGATATATACACACTTCCATGCATGTTAAAATTACATTCCAAACCAAAGTCTAATATACACACTTCCATGCAAGAAAGAACCCAATTAAATCCAGATTAGGAAGGTTACCCCATAATGATCAACCTAGCTCTTTATCCACCACTGCCACACATTGATCTATATGATGTTATATGTGTAGTTTTATTTTATTTGGAGAAGCATGTAGCAAGTTTCTCGTCTCGTGAAAAGGCAAAACAGCAGATGACAACAAGAATAATATATCCATCATCTTTAAGTCAAAGGTCACAAAGCCGGTGAAGCCATATGCTGAAGAAGGTATTAAAAAGACATATGTTTACTTTCCAAAATCCATGGCTTCCATCACCAACAGTCATGCATTAGCAAATTTGGTGGATTCTAATAAAATAGTTAGACTAAATTTTATTGATATTATTCACTCCTTACAATTAATCACGAATATCTTGTTTATAAAGAGAGTACAACAACAACATGTAAAGGCCAATCCCAACCATTTTTTTAGTAAAGATGTGGATTCTTCTTTTCCATTTCTTTGTTTATCTGAGGAAAAATCTGAGCAAAATCACCATACAGAATCAAACTAAACCACAACTGAATCTTTTGGTCTAAGGGTACTGTGATCTAATCTAAAAATGTCCTGGCCATTCCTACTTGTCCTTCTTGGTCTATATGGCTGGATTAATTGATGAGACCAAGTCACATGAATGCACATGATAAATATAGTAGTAAGTATAAATATAATCCTGAAAATAATATAATATATATTGAATAATGATCTATCCTAAATCACTATTTTTATCTATAATAACCCAATCACTTTAGGAAAAACTGAGCACATCATGGTCAACACATCTCTTTCTCCCATGACCCCTCGTATCAATTTCGATGATGTTATATTTGTGCTTCTTTGCTTAGGAAGAGGGCTGTTACAACTTGTTTTCTTTGTATATATCCAGTAGTGACTGCAGAAATTGTTATTTTCTACATGATATTAATATGCAAGAACAAGTCAGAACAACAACAGCGACCAGACCACACTCAAATTCCATAGACAATCATAAAAGCGTCTAGACGAGCTCAGTAGATTTCTAAGAATATAGTTTGTAGTAGATTCTCATGATAATAGTTACTCATTGCAACAAGCACCAATCAAAACGTGTTGCTTATAAATAGCACACGACATAAGCCTTAAAGCACCAATCCCTACCATGTTTGAGCAACTGTGGAGACGTCGTTTCTGTTCTGTTATGTAGTTATATATACAATCTGTAATATAGTATGAATATCAAATTAAAGATCAAGTTAAAATTTGAGATTTTTTTCCTTAATGTCCTCAAGCTTAACTAACTTTCTATCAAGTGTCCACGTCAATCAAAATGGCTACGTCTATAGCATGGTTGTTGAGGCGGCCAGGCGTTAGGCATTACTGAGGGGCACCCATGTGTTTCAAGGCATTTTTCTTTTTTAATAATGTAGATTTTTTTATATTTACATACATATTTCCATATATGTAATATTGACATTATTAGTATAGAGATATGTTTATATTTCCTATTTACATATGCTCTACGCTAAACCTATTAGAATCTTTCGCACCGACAATGCTCTTAAATTCACGCAAAAATTTGTCCTTACTTTTGCTCCTCTCGTGGGAAGCAATTATTCTTTTTCCAACAGCCTGACAAGTCTGATATATTTAATGTGATTCATCAAACTTCATGCTCCTATACCCCACAACAAAATGGGGCAGATGAACAAAAAAATTGCCATCTTCAAGAATTTACTCGTACCATACTACTTCACTATCATGTTCCACAACGTTTTTGGCCTGAAGTTGTTTCTATTGCTTGCTACCTTATCAATCGCATGCCTTCCTCTATTCTACAAAACTAGGTTCCGTATGCCATTCTCTTTCCTGATGCGCAACTTCTATGTTCCGTAGCGCATCTTTGGGTGCACTTGCTTTGTTAAAAACCGTCATCAAGGGATGACGAAACTTGACCCTCACTCCACAAAATGCTTTTTTTGGGTTATTCAGAACACAAAAAGGGTATTGTTGTTACAAACATATCATGTGATAGTGGTATGTTAGTGTGGATGTAGTGTTCTTCGAACATCTGCCATACTATTCTGATAAGAGGCCACCTCATCCTGTGAGCTCTTGGCACCCACTCTGTTACCAGACATTGTAGATATTGATCCACCCTCTGAGTTGATACCTGAAGATCGATCATTGAAAGTCTACAAGAATAGACCAAAGCCTACTACCCACTCTATGGCCCCTCAAAAACCAAATCATCCTTCAACGGATGACCACAGGACAAATCAGGTACACTCTGGCTTACACCTTCTTATTAGCCTTTGGAAAGGTGTCTGCTCCTGTACTCGACATCTGATTAATCATTTTTTTCCTCTACTAATCTAGGTGCTAGTTTCTCTTGCTTCACTGTTGCCGTTTATGAAGTGTCTATCCCAAAAAATGCTATAGAAGCACTAAAAACCTTGCATGGCATCAAGCGATGGAAGCTGAAATGCAAGCCCTCTCTGACTACAAGACATGGGATCTTGTGGATTGCCCTTCTTCCTATCCTATTGTTGGATGTCGATGGATTTTCACTTTTAAATATCACCCTAATGCCACGATTGAGTGTCTGAAAGCACATCTGGTGGCAAAAGGGTATACTCAAACTTATGGAGTAGACTGTTTTGAGACTTTTTCTCCTGTATCTAGACTCAATTCTATTATGGTTCTCATCTCTGTTATGGTGAACAAAGATTGTCCATTATTTCAGTTGGATGTCAAAAAGGCTTTTCTTTATGGAGATCTGCATGAAGAGGTTTACATGGAGCAACCGCCCAACTTTTTTGCTCAGGGGGGAGTATCCTTCGCAAGTCTGCAAATTGAGCAAAGTTGTTTATGGACTAAAACAAAGTCCTCGCACGTGGTTTGACAAGCTGAGTCATATTCTCATAAAATTTGGCCTTTGTCATTCTCATTGAGATCACTATGTTTATCAAGAATACTGCAGTTGGTCTTATCATTCTTATTGTCTATGTAAATGACATTATCTTTATGGAGATCTGCATGAAGAGGTTTACATGGAGCAACCGCCTGGCTTTGTTGCTCAGGGGGGGAGTATCCTTCGCAAGTCTGCAAATTGAGCAAAGTTGTTTATGGACTAAAACAAAGTCCTCACACCTAGTTCAACAAGTTGAGTCATATTCTCATAAAATTTGTCCTTCATCATTCTCATTGAGATCACTATGTTTATCAAGAATACTAAAGTTGGTCTTGTCATTCTTATTGTCTATGTAAATGACATTATCTTATCTAGCAGTGACACCCCAGGCATTCGAGCAACCAAAATCTATCTAGAACGGTACTTTGTCACCAAGGACCTTGGCAAACTGCGGTATTTCTTAAGTGTTCAGGTCATCTGCGGGTGTATGTCTCTCACAATGCAAATATGTTCTAGACTCTTGCAGGAAATAGGCATGCTTGGTTGCAAGCCGAACAGCACCCCTATAGATCCCAACACTTATTGGGATGATGAATCTTATCCACCTTATTCTGATAACCACCAATACAGAATATTGGTTGGTAAGCTCATTTATCTTACCGTCACAAGAGCTGGTATTACTATTGTCGTAGGGTTTGTAAGTAGGTACTTAGATAAACCACAACAGTTTCATTGTGATGATGTTTGTCACATTCAAAAATATCTAAAGGCTCTCTATGGAAAGCTCTATTTTACAAAAGACATGGATATTGCAATATTTCTAGTTACTCAGACCATAATTATGCAAGGAGTAGATGTGATAGGAAATCTACCTCTGGATACTGCACCTTTGTTGGAGGCAATCTAGTTACTTGGCATAGCAAAAAGCAAACGGTGGTAGCTAGATCAAGTGTAGAAGTAGAATATTGAGCTATGGCTCATACTGCATGTGAACTACGTGGGTTCCAAGTCTTCCCAAAGAATTTGTATATTTGGTACTAGACCTATTCCCGACAACAAGGCTTCTATTTTTATTGCGAGAAACCCTACTTTTCATGAACACACAAAGCATATAGGTAGATTGTCACTTTGTTAAGGAATTTGTCCTTTCTAGCCACAATTGTACCCCTCCTCTCAGTACTGAAAAACAAGTGGCAGACATCTTCACCGAGTTTCTAGCTAAACTCGATTCAAGACTCTAGTCGACAAGTTGGGCATGTTTGACATCTATGCTCCAGCATGAGGGGGGAGTATAGAGATATGCTTATATTTCATATTTACTTGTGTTCTACTCTACATGTTACTTGTGTTATTTATCCCATATTGCTTGACTGTGGCTATTGTTTTATTCTCGTCCTATAAAAGAGCAGGCCTTGTACTCAGTTTTACTCACTTAATACAAAAGACTTATTTCTCTATAATTACATAGCATAACATAGAATTTAAGCTAAATCACACCTAACATGACCTAAACTAGAACTGATTGGCCCTAATTTGTACTCATTATATCCAAATTTGACCTAGTCTACCATCATTTGGCCTAAACCAGACATTATTTTGTATAACATGACCTAACCAAACCCAATTTCCCTAAAATTTTCATATATTGACCTAAATGAGACCAAATTTGGCCAAATCAGACCTAATCTTCCCAAGTTAAAGCTATTTCCCCCAATTCATATGTGTTTTCCCCAAATTAGACCTAATGTGCCCAAATTTGACCTGATTTGACCTAAATCAAACCTAATTTTGCATATTAAGAACAAATCAGACCTAACTCCCCCAAATTTTCCATATGTTGGCCTGAACAAGATCTACTTTGGTCAAATTAGGCCTAATCTCACCAAATCATACCCATTTCACCCAAATCAGTCTTCTTTTACCAAATCAGACCTAGTTTGTTTAGTTTGAGGTAATTTGGCCTAAAATCAAACCTAATTTTTCATACATGATTTAATCAAACCTAACTAGTCCTAGTTTTCCCCATATTGATCTAAATGAGACCTTACATGGCCAAATTAGACCTAATTCTCCCAAACTAAACATGTTTCCCCCAAACCAGGCATGTTTTCCCCAACTTAGACCTAATTTACCCTAATTTGACCTCATTTGGAATACATCAGATCCATTTCAACCATAAAATGACTCAACTTATCAAATACAAACCTAATTAGTGGCCTAATTTGGGCCCAAAAGGCCTTAAGTAGCCACTTCGATCAGGGGTTGGGCGCACAATTTGGGGCGGGTTGTTTTAAGCCTAGGCGGGCACCTTGATAACTAAGGTCTACAGCATATACTAAATCACAAACCTGGCATAAGCCAAAACTCCAATGTAGGCTTTAGCACTTCTAGTCTTCTAGTTTGTAAGTAATTCCATCTAATTTAGCACACATCTCAACGAGTGAGAAGGGAAACATGAAATCAGGCTACACTAAAAGTTTGTCATTAAAATTCAAACTGCTAAGAAATACCTACAACAGGTTGTCTAAAGAAAGAAACCCTAATCCAATGAATATTTAGATCTCTTAAAAAGACTTGTAACTAAAAAAACATAATAGATAACTAAACATCACTATAATGACTAAGTGGACTCCTTTAGATCTAATCCGGCCCTTAAGTGGGGTGGGATTGATTTCATCTTGCATGTTCAATTATCTCTTTGTGCCTTCCAAAGAAGGGCCCCTGGCCAATCTGGGGATAGCTCATAACTTTAGTTGCTAGCGAATCTCTTGGAAGAACACACAAAAGTTGTGATTGTTGTATTTAAAACCATTTGATGGAATGACCTTGAATTTGAAAACAATAGGTGTGAAGGGTACCTATCTAGTTGTACTTCACAATCGTGTCGCCATAAGCGTCCCAACACCATGTCTGCCACACCCAAAGGCACAACGTTGCAATAAGAAACATATGTACATATCAACGGAATAAAAGTTGACGACATTAGGCTAAAAGTGGATGATGTGGTCAGAATCAACGACGCTCGATGTCATATCCAGGAGAACATATCTCAAAGGAGGGATTAAGGAATGTACATAATTATAGATTAATTCAATTAAAAGATGAGTTTCAAGCATCTGAATTGATTTACCAGAATGTATTCTAGGACTGTGATTGTTTGATAGAATAGTTTTCCACTGAGGATGGACTATCTCAATGAACTTCAAATGATATTCAACATGTGTTGATGAGTAACCCTAACTGAAGAATGTGAAATAAAAGAAGAAGACAACTAAGTGTGTTATGCATTTATATGCATGAAATTTATTTGCATGTATTGAAGTTGGATGGAATAAGTATATGTTAAAAGATAAAATATTCTGAGTATGAAGAATGATATAAGATACCTATATTCTTTTTTTTAGTTCTAGTGTCTTTGTGACTTTTGTTGAGAATTGTGATATAGAATGGACTGATAAGAAATATGTTGAGATTTAATTTAACTTGCATTGATTACATTTGAGAAACCCTTATGAGAGCAAATGTTGCATAATGAGATTATGTCTAGGGCTAAAAGCCCATTCATGATGGTAAAACCTGATGGCGTAATTGTTTGACAACGAGATCATGTCTGGAGTTGAAAGCTCGCTGATGGTGAATGCTACAAGATGGTGTGGAAATGTCAAGAACTATATGTGTTGGAAACTACAAATTGTTGTGCTTCTTTTTTTATTCATTGTGTTTCTTAGTAAGCATAATCGGTCTCATGTTATTCTGGTTACGTGAGAATACACACATATGATATGTGAAGTTTTTGAATTCTTTTAAGATTACATAAAGAAATTAATAGCAAGTGAAATGATGAAGCATCTAGTTAGGTGCCCTGAATGTTGTGAGTTCCCCCTGAATCCACTCTGGGGAAACAAAACAGATCTCCTTGTAGTAATCGATGAATTATGAGAAGGATTTTCAGAGTGTGGATCAAGACCTTAAAGGTTAGATCACCATGATTTAGGAGTGAGTAATCTGGAATGGCTCTACCCCTAAATCCTTGATGTGAAGGTCTATCTCTAAATGGAATAAACTATGATGAAATGAAATATGTGAAATGTGAAATGAAAAATATATGAAATGATGTGATATGTGATATATTTTTTAGTGGTTCCTATCTCTTGTACCTGAGATGAGAAATTGGGCCTCTTTAGGCAACCCTGAGGTATCTAGGGTCTATTTTTGATACCTTAGGGTGGTCGACTAAACCCCAATATAGTGATGGTAAGTTATTGACATGAGAATCAGGCGTGGAAACTTCTACTTGGTGAGGTACAAGCCAAGTAGTTTCAGGGCAAATGAATAAAAGATGACAAGACATGTAGAACATTATTTGAATGTTTATTACATTCCTTGTACTTCTAGATGATAATTTTCCATTTTTTATTATGTTTCGTGTTGTATAAAATATTAATTATATTATGTAGATTATCCATTGAATATTCTAATCTGTCTTGTTGACAAGTAGTCAATGTTTGGATTTATATCCACTTAGAATATGATTTATATTACTTATCATTTGGTAGTATTGTTTGGTAGACATGTCTTATGTGTACTTCAACTTCAAGACTACATGATGTGTTCTTGGTCTGGCAAGTGGGATATTACAAAAATGATGTTATTGTTATGTGTCGATTCAAAATGTTTAGATCTTGACTTGTTATTCATATTGAAGGATTATTAACCTGAAATAAGAAGCATATATTGATTTGTTCATAGACATGCTCTAAAATATATTTCAAAGTTGGACTTGGTTTAAGTGATACCTTATCTATTTGATTAGACTACTATTATAAATTGAATTTCACTAGATGTTAGAACTATCTGCTAGGCTTTTCATTATCTGTAAGTTTCTTTCAATTTCATTATACTTAATCTGATGTTGATGCATGTACTTAGCTTGAGTGTGAGGTATCCACTCAATGGGGCTATATATGTGTCTCAGGAGGTTGGTTCAAATTTTTTAGGTATAATGGTATCAAGCAGAGAAGTCATGATAAAGAAGATGTAAATAGAATAATCTAGATATATTAAAATGTTGTTGTACACTCTTTTCATGAGATGGGTAGTATACTGAGTTTTTTGTTTCATGTATATGTATATGTTATTAAACTAAACTTCACATGAGCCATAAGATTTTATTCTATTTTGATGTAGTTTAATAAGATTTGTGTTATCTTATCGTGAGATCCTGGATGTGACATTGATTTGTGAAAATTATGAAGAAAGAAAAAGAAAATGTAAAAAAATATCTCTGTTTTTTGTATATTATGTCTATTGTCTTTGTCGACAATGAAGTGTTTTGCTTTTTAATAGAGGGTTAGGTTTAGGGATTCTCTCTAATTTTTGGAATTTATGTTGATCATAAGAGAGGTCCCGACAATGTGGTATCACAACCAAGGTTAGATGAGTTTGCAATGATTTAGGACTAAATGATAATGTGGGTGTTGAATATAACCTGAATGATGTGCATATTGACTGAACTCGGTATCTAGATACTCTGGTAAAGTATTTGGGTATTGAGATAAGCCAGTATGGAACTGCTAACTGTACTTCTTCTGGATGCCCTGACCAAGTATTTAGATTACTACAATTTGGGAGTTTAATATGGTGCATTATGATAAAAAAATGACGAATGGAAATAAAATTATGAAAGAGAAAAGATTATATAATTCTATATGTTGCCTGAGACAAGCATGAAATTTCATATAATAAAGATGAAATCCTAATAGATTATGAATGCAATATCTAATGAGTTTGAATCTAAGTATGAAATCTAAAATTGTGAGAAAAAGCTATGAATTAAGATGCACACTAAATGATCATCTTTATGAAGGAAAATAATGAATATGGATGATAATATAGGATGAGTTAGAATCTTAATCCATGAGATGCATAATCAAATTTTAAAGCAATATGAAAGGTGATGTGATCCACAACTTGATAAATGGTGTACTACTAATATTTGTTATTTAAAAGTTTGTATTGCACAAGGAGAGGTATGATGATGACAAGGGATGAAATATCCATCTAATGCCAAAAAAATGATGGCATATAAAAGAAAGTTAAAATGGAAGTCTTTCTAACTTGATGCTGAGAGAGATGAAAGATTAGATGTATGATATTCTTCCATATCTTCTATAGGATTTTGAGAAAAAATCCTATAAGGAGGGGGAAAATTGTAATGACCCATTTTCAAATTAGTCATATAATTAGGGTTTACTTGGATGATTGTATGTTTAACCAGATTGATCATTATTTAAAGCTTGATTAATGATGGTAGTTAAGTTTTGATGTTTTAAATCTAAAGAAAGGCTTTAATCACACTTTGATTCACATAGTTAGGGTTTAAGAATTCAAAACCCTAATCAGATAAAGTTAGGGTTTTGATGGCATATGGATACAAATTTTTATAAGTATAGTGGTGTACTAAAAGATTTTTAGTATATTATATGTAACTCTAATTTCATTTAAATTTGGATGTTCTTTGGATAACTCAAATGTGAGAACTCCTAAAAAATATTAGAATTTTGAATAATTCTATGACTTTTTTGTCGATCAAGTTTGTCCAAGACAAACTCAGCCAATCTTGTATTCAGATTGAAATATAACAGTGTGGTAATTGAATTTTATCTTTTATTTGGTACATCCAATTCATAAAATTTTAACTGTAGTTGGGAAACCCTACTATAGATGTATTTTTAAATTTTGATAATTTTTGGATGATTTTGATCTCTACTAAGAGGGGTGTTGGTTGAGTTTGTAACTCGACCTACCATGCTTCAGACTGCAATATAGCAGTGTAGTATTTGATTTTTATTTATTACTGGTAACTCTCAATGATATGAAATTTATACAGGATCTCTTAAACTCAATTATAAACAAAATGCTAATTTTTCATAATTCTTGGAGGAAGTTTGACCTCTGATGTATAAAATTTATAGTAACATTTTAATGATAGAAAAGTCAGTAAGAATAAGAGAAAGTACAGTGAAGGGCCAATGTGCAAATTACCCAAGTGCCTCAATTGCTCTATATGATTAACCTAGCACACTTGGATCTCTCATAATGCATTATTTAATCCATAGAAAATAAATCCTAGAGAGAGAGGTAGAGTTAGGGTTTGACAGGAGAAAGTAGTGGAATTGCTAATCTAGGGTTTCACATTCCGAGATATAATGCAATCAAGTAAGTTTAGCTTCTTTGTATAGTCTTTCATGGTGATTATCCTCTCACACATCAAGATTACGACCCCCCTATGATTCCATGTGAAATCACATCCCCTTTTCTCACTCTTTCTCTTCTAATCTCCATTTTTAGGGTTTCTGAGTTGAGAGGAGGAAAAATTGAATTCAATTGCGAGCGTTTGATTAAATTTTCAAAAAATTAAAGTTTGACCTATGTTTTTAAGGTGCTCGTCAACTTAGGTGACTACTTTTCTCCCTCCTAAGCCTGTATTCATGTTGAAAGCCTAACTCTGTCCAGATAAAATAATCATAAGCCTTTCTTGTGTATGTATGTGATTAGATATTGATTTGGGAAAGATATTAGGGGATAAAATTCTACTGATTTCAATTATTTGTTATTCATTGGAACTTGATTAGTTCCTGATATATTGATTGAGGATCCATGGAGACTTATAGATAGATTACTATGTTATTTCATGTGAATTTTGCCTAAAACTCGGCCCAATGGCCGATATGCTTGGAATTGAATTAACATGTATAAAATCATATTTTAATTATACTAGAATGTATTATGCAAGTGTATTGTTGAATGTTAATGGAATTGAAATTTATATAAACATAAGGATCAATATGAGGTGACCTATTTTCCTGACTAGGGTTCATGTTGAGGAAGAGAATCTAATGATTCAATTAATAAATGTATACCTATGACTGATTAATGGAATATGTGAAGATGGAAACTAGAGTTTCCATGTGTGTAAATCGCCTTAATGATCCCTTGTGAATCATTATGAGATTACCAAATATGATTTATATGATGTTTTGATCTAAGTATGACTTATTAAAAACCCTAGAGTTTAGTGTTAAGACGAGTATGGGTGATAAAGCTAGAAGTTGTATATAATGTTGTAAATGTGATAAATGTTGAAATTAAGTATTTATACTTCAATTAAATATGATGAGTCTTACTAATATGATCTAACACTAATGCATCTATTTTAGTATGAATTATGAAATGATGAGTATTCCTCACATCAATGTAGGTCCTTTTATACAAGCTACATAGTAATGAATCGTGAAGGATGATTATAGATTATGATGTAAGAAGATGTAGCCTACTCCATTCTTTTAAGATAAAGTGAGTAGTAAAATAAATAATGATCATTGTTGATTATGGGAATGACATTAGAAGTCAATGGCATGGTACACTGATCTAAATATAAGAAATGATATGAGGAAAAATGTACTCAATGGTAATGGCAAGTTAACGATGAAAATGATGAAGTTATTATGATGAAGTCTTTGATCTTTTATCTTAATTACATGTGGCTTAATGCAACTGAATGAAATATACTAAAACTAGACTTTGATGGATGTCAATGAGAAGAGAGGCATTGTATATCAAGTGAATTAAGAATGATTGATTCCAATAATATAGTGAACATGACATGAAAGAAGTTGAGACTAATGAATATGAAATGAAGGAAAAATATGAGAATTGGTATATGAATCTAAGGACCTAACTCTAACTCTAAAATGATGAGTTAGATGATGCAGTAAATAACGATCTGAAATGAGGGATTAAGGAATGTACATAATTGTAGTTGAATTCAATTTAAAAATGAGGTTCAAGCATCGAAATTGATTTACAAGAATGTATTCTTGGAGTGTGAGTGTTTGATAGAATATCTTTACATTGAGCATGGACTATTTTGATGAATTTCAAATGATATTCAACATGTGTTGATGAGTAACCCCAACTAAAGAATGTGAAATAAAAGAAGAAGAGAACTAAGTGTGTTATGCATGTATATGCATGAAATTTATTTGTATCTATTGAAATTTGATGAAATTAGTATATGTTGTATGATAAATCTATTCTGAGTATGAAGAATGATACAAGATACCTATATTCTTTAATTGTTGCTAGCCCTAATGTCTTTGTGAATTTTTTTTGAGAATTATGATATAGAATGAACTGATAAGAAATATATTGAGATTTAATTTAACATGCACTGAGAAACCCTAATGAGGGTAAATGTTGCATAATGAGATTATGTCGAGGTCTAAAAACCCACTGATGATGATAAAACCTTGATGGGGTAAATGTTGGAGAATGAGATCATGTCTTGAGCTGAAAGCTCATTGTTGGTGAATGTCATGATATGATGTGGAAATGTAAAGAACTATATGTGTTGCAAACTACAAATTGTTGTGCTTCTTGTTTTAATCATTGTCTTTCATGATAAGCTTAATCTGTTTCATGTTATTTTAGTTATGAGAGAATACACACATATGATGTATGATGTTTTTCATTTATTTTTATATAAGTGAAAGATATTAATAATAAGTGAAATGATGAAACATCTAGTAAGGTGCCTCGAACACCATGAGTTTCCCCTGAGGACCCATTGGGGAAATAAAATTGATCTCCTTGTAGTAATCGATGAATTATGAAAACAACTTCTAGAGTGTTGATCAAGACCTTAAAGGTTAGACATCCAGAATTTAGGAGTGAGTCATCTGGAGTGGATCTGGCCTGAGATCCTTTCTATGAAGGTCTATGCCCATATGGAATAGACTCTTATGAAATATAAAATGAAAAATATGAGAAATGATGTGATTTGTGATATTTTGTTTTGTTGGTTCCTATCTCGTGTACCCAATATGAGGAAGTGAGCCTCTTTAGGCAACCCTGAGGTGGCCAAGGTCTATTAATGATATCTTAGGGAGGCCGGCTAAACCCTAAGATAGTGACGGTGAGTAGTTGACACGAGAATCATGTGTGGCAAATTCTACTTGGTGAGGTACAAGCCAAGTAGTTTCAGGGAAAATGAATACAACATTACAAGCCATATAGAACATGATTTTAATGTTTGTTACATTCCTTTTACTGCTAGTTGATAATTTTGCATTGATATTCTGATTCGTCTTGTTGACAAGTGGTGAATGTTGGCATTTATATCCTTTGTCTTGTTGACAATTGTCCTCAGACTCACTTGATTGACATGTCCCTGAAGGGAAAGAACACAAAGGAACATATTCCTTTCATCACCCCATCATTACCTAGGGTTGTTCATCAAAGAGGAGACCTCATCATCTCCTAGGATTATTACACAAACTTTCACCGTTCATAAGTCAATTACACTTGTTGCATCTTAGGTTCCTTGTCATCTGCATATGAATTATGTGAATGATTACATATCACCATCCCTTTCTTCATTATTGGCTAACATGTTTATGAACATTTCATGATTTCATCACATTTCCCATTTCCACAATATGGGAAAAGATCTTTATTATTCACACAAACTTTATCGGACAGGGATCATCTCCCTAGTTCTCTTTCTCTTATCATGAGGATTATATTTTTGACTTCCTCATACACATAGATTGATCTGAGATCATATCAAATTCCTCTTTATTACACTTAGGATGTGATACAAATGTACATACCATTATTCCAGTTTCGTTATGCTCACTAGATTGTCTCAAAATGACTACTTGATCAGAGTAATCAGAAAGATAACAATCTAAGAGTTCCATACTTATCTTATCTTCAATAGTTGAATACCTGGCCAGGGTATACAAGTATTGAGATTAGGTAGTATGCACTTTGTTTACTATCATATTCCTTACTTTTCATATCATAAAAAACATAGGACTTAGCATCCCTAGATTTTCTCCAGGCATCACATATATACCTTATCTTCATTCACACAGATAAAAGAAATTATAAAGCATTTAAAAGATTGTTAAGCAAAATGTAAGTCATGATCTTCCTTGTGTCCTCATAGGACTAGTCAAAGGAAGCTCAATAACAACTACTTTTCTTATATATAACAGATAGATTTATGAAATGACATATCAAAATGGTACTGTTTCATTTGACCTGTCTCAACTTGTGGATTGTTCAGTGCTTTAGGCTGATTCTTTTTATAGAATCTTGTTGTTTCCTGATTCCAACATCGTGCTCTATTTCTTGGTGTTGATGGACCTGTTCGAGACGTCTGTCTACATCCTCTATGCAACCACTTGACCATTGCCTTTGAGAGTCTTACTGATTCTACCTCGACGGTTGGGTCATTTCCTCCTTCCTTTTGGGACAAGAGGATCTAATATGCCCAATTTGTTTACACTCATAACACATCTTATAAGCATTCCCCAGCCTTGTTGGCCTTATCACCGATGTAGAGGCCAAATCAAGAGTTCTAATAGGTGGAACATCAGGTCTTTTACCCTTTCTAGGTAGCCACTGCCCTGGTACACTAGACATTGGTTGCATCAGTGGTACCAAAAGTTTTCCCTTTTTGGAACTGCTAGGCCTCTGTTCCGGAGTCTGGATAGGTCTTTCCTTAATTCCTACCTCATTATCCTCTTCTGCACAGTCTTTTATGATATCCAGGCTGCCTACACCTGTATAAAACCCTGATTCTGGGTTGTAACCTATTTCTTTCAACATTTTCCATTGCCCCAACATATTGATGTTGATCAGGAATCCTATTAGTGCCTAAAATTTCATCATTGGGGGCTGGTAATCTAGGTTGTGTTGCTAATACCCAGTCCACTATATGCATCACTACTGTCCTAACCTGCCCAGCAGTGGTATTAAAATAAGGATCCCTTATCATTGCTGGATCATCTTGGGGATTGTCAAGCAGTCATTCTTCTCTTGCCTGGTCCCTTGCACCTTCTGTTGGTGCAGCAGCATTGCTTTCAGCAATGTACTCATTGTGTTCTCCAGACATCTTTAAGCTTTACTCTATCTTCTGCATAAGCATAAATCACTATAAGATATATTGGAGGATACTAGAACAGACTCAACACCTTAGTCCTATGTCTCTGTAGACTTTGTGAACCTTAAGCTCTGATACCAAACTTGTAACGACCGTCATCAAACCGACAACCAAATCACTACTAATTATGTGGAATTACGATAAACAACGGATTAACAAAAATCACTAAAATTTAAAACCATTTTGCAAGGAGATCCTTATCCAAAAAAACTTTTACTGAAAGATCCAAAGCTCATACATATCATGATTTACATTGTATAACATTATCTCATCTCATCTTGTGAACAACATATAACAGTTGTTCTATCAAAACACATATTGAAGAAACATAAAACCTTGATGCATACTATCCAAAAATCTCAAATCGTTCATGAAACCATTACGAACCAACTCCAAGGACCTGAGAGTACAGATATGACACATAGGACTTCTTCTACAAGACATGACAGACAGTACACTCAACCTGAGCTGTCACTGCTGCCTCAGTTGTTGTTACTCCTTTGCAAAAAGGTCTTCACCGCTTTGTGCTCGTCCACCTAAAAATTATGGATCCCACAGGGTGAGACAATTGTCCCAGTGAGAGACATAACTCTCCACCGACCATATTATAATTGCAGATAAACATTATAAAACTGAGATGGGGTTCTTTTATATTAACTAGCATGATTAATCATTGTATGAACAGAATAAGATAATCTCCTTTCTTAAGGAGAACATTGCATCTACCCATGGTAGAGTTATAAATCATCTATCTGCTTTACAAGAAATGTATAGAAACATATATAACATCTATCAACTAAGTTGTATAACTGAATTGTGCATCAAGCAATGTTTTTCATATTCAATCCTTAAGAAGATATGCTATACAGTTGAACATATTTTACAATCACACTTATGCCTTGAGGAGATGAAGCATACCTCGTATATCTCCAACCGACCACAAACTTCTCACAAATCGGTACCATACAAGGTCAATGGAAGATCTGGTTGCCACGAACTCACTTGTCTTGGTCAGTATAAGACCACTTAGGCTTAGCAGGACACTTGTGTCAGCTGCAAAATAGTTGTTCCAGGGTACCAAGGCATCCTTGCTTAGAGCTAAAATGTCAATTGTGCTCTCTTAGGGGGACATCTACTAACAACTGTCCCTAGTTATGAAATTATTGAGTTATGATCACATAGGCACCATACTCTGAGCCACGGGCCATATCACCGTGCTCTATTGAGACATTCACTTTGAGTTCATAAGGGGATCGACGCACGCCTGGCCGTCCGTACTTACGCCCCCCACATTCAAAAATATGCATTCTGGGTTATGCCACGGGGAACCCATTTCACCATTCAGCAAATTCTAGCGTTGATGGATCTATGGTCAGGGCAATTTAGTTTCTAATGATATATTACATGCATTACAACATTCTTTTAGCATCAAATAAGTTATCATTATTAATCACAAAAATGCTACAAAGAAAGTGTAATACATCCATCATGTACTTTCTAGTCTTTAAAACATATTTAGATACTTGGTACTTGGGATGTTAGTCCCTTATCATATTACTGGGAGTCCTCATCCCTTCACATCATTATCATCATGATTACTAGATTCTGGGTATTCAAACCCCTAGATCATCACATAGCATTGTTACCTTTATAACAAGTAACTATTACCTCCAGGCCCTCAAACCAAGGTATTTTGTTTGATTAAATATCTTGTCACCTCCTACTAGGCAACAATATTCACACAGGTTATTGAACATCTTGTCACCTCTCACTAGGAAACAACTATTCACATGGCTCACAAGGCCATTAAGCTTCTTGTCACCTCTCACTAGGAAAAAATTATTTATATGGCTCATAAGGCCATTGAACATCTTGTCACCTCTCACTAGGTAAAAATTATCTTTTAGGTCATCAGACCGTATAATCATTATACTTACCATATGAGTATTTACCATGCCTCACAAGGCTTTATTGAATAAGAGAAGTACAACCTTCCCATTATTAGGGTTGGGGTTTCCCTTTATAGTCGAATAGGATTTCAAATTCATATTATCCATTCCTACTCGAATTCATTGCTCCACACATCTAGGAGCATATATTAATATCATAACTATACAACCATACTTATCTATTCTCATCATTTATCATTGAATGGTTATTAACACAAAGTATGATTTTCTCTGTCATCCTTACTAGGATATTGATTACATCATACTCTTGGTTCAATCCTCCTCTTTGAGGAATATAGCTCATCATTAACAATTCACATCATCTTTTATTGTGTAATATATGTCACTCAATCAATCACATATGATTGAAGTGTCTCTACCCTATTGGGTATTAAAATGTGTGTATATTATCATATCATGCTTTAAGCTACATTCTTTACTTCATGTTGTATATCCAAACCGAGCATGTGAGATAGTCACATCACCATGTCATGTTTTAGGGTGTATTCCTTAATCATCATATCATATACCCATATCAAATTGAATATCACTCAGTTCTTATCATCTCAAGAGAACTTCATATCGGGTATGAGCTAGGTGCTTGACCCCATATCGGGTATAAGCTATCTGTTTGGTGCCATATCGTGTACAAGCCATGTACTTGACACCATACCGTACACAAGGTGTGTACCATATCGGGCATAGAGCATATGCCTCATCATGTATCATTTAAGAGGTATATATACAAGATACCATATTGGTTTCTTATTCAGGATTATCATATCGGGTATCCATGTCGGGTAATATATCGGGTTACCATGTTAGGTAGACCCTTAAGCTCATTACCCCTTTATTCCTTCAAGGATCAACTTTGTCATATAATTACTTGACAAGCTAGGTGTCTTATTAAGTTCTCATACCACAATCCATTACACAAAGGGGGTATATTGGGTTTCAATCCATCATCTAGGGTTTTCCACTAGATTGGGTACATTATGCCATATCGTACATGAAGTATGAATTGGACCTCATATCGTTCACAAGATAGGAGTAAGTGTTATTCTTATCAATCAACATATATCATTCATATCGTCCATGTGGTATCACTCACCACTTGTATCGTCTTACCCATCACCTAGGGTTATTCAACTCTATATTGTTTAGAGTGTTCACTATCTCTCTATCGTGTAAGAGGTGTAGTCATAAACTTGTATTTTGTATAAGAGTAAATGGGTATCTCCCATATCATGCAAAGGGCATGGCTCATATCGTGTATGAGCTTTCCTTTATCCCCATATCGGGTTAACCCCATCTTGGGTTTCATATCGGGTTGAGGTGTTTCAACCATATCGGGTTACACTTAGAATCCATGCCTTATATCGTACATGAGTGTTTATTCAATTATTCATATCATGAACCAGATGTGTGCTTCAAGGTATTGTGTACCAGAGATATATTACATGATAATATCATGCAAGAGCACTTGCTATTTTCACTCATATTGGGTTACCCAAACTAGGGTTTCATATCGGCTTACAAGTATACACTTGTTCCTATATCGTTCATGGAGTCAATGCTTGACTTCCTATCGTGCACAAGGTATATCGTTATCACCTTATCATGTTCCTAGGTTTGAACTTCATCCCATATAGTGCAAGGAGATATAATCTCACAAGCATATCATGCAAGTGATGTTTGCACATACCCATATTGGGTTAGAGGTACTAATGTGTATGCTTGAACCCCATATCACTTTATAAAGTGATACCATCATCTTCAAGCTCTAGATATTCATTCTATCTATTCTAGTTTATGAATAACAAGTCTAGGAAATTCTTAGAACTCATGGAATCATCAAGTATTCAATAAAAACTCGGAATTAAAAGTGATCATTTTAGTGTAACAAGTTAAGTGATAAATAATAACATGATTGGGTTCAAGTTATATAACCCACCTTGTGAACAGCTCCAAGCTCCAAATCTTCACGTCCTATGGTTGAAGAAGAACTTCTCCAAGGTCCAGGGTTCGTTCAAAACTCCTCCATAGACAAGAAATCACCATAGTTAAGCACTTGGTGAAGCAGGAAAGAAAAGAGTATTCATAACATGATATCCTACTTCCACCAAGGTTGAAGATGACCAATGCCTTACCTAAAGCTTGGTGCTCGAGCTCTCCTTTCTCCTTGAGCTACTTTGCATGATACCTAAGGGTCTTTGCACGATATCTCCAAGGGAGGTGGTTATAAGTATTGTAAACTCTCATAAGTTGGTGAAAGGTGAAGTATATATACTTGGTTTTATGAGATAAAGTGTATAGGAGGTGTCTTCCCCTCATGCTACTAGATGACACGTGGCCATGCATGGTTGACACGTGGACATGCATGCAAACATATATATCTTGCCATTAAAGAGTTTTGAGGATAAGCTAGGGAAGATATTTCGACCATCCTTTATCTTATTGGATAAGTTATCCGATCTTTATTGCATTCAATAAGCAACCTTATACACTTTTTGTAAGGAATTTGCAACTCATCATGGACCACCTCCTTGAGGTTCTTTGATCGTCATGGCCTTTTCCAAGGCTCAACAAACTGATAGGAGGCCTCTACCATGGCTCCTTGACTGATAGGACTCCTATGTCAAGTCTACAACCCGATACCACACATATAAGGCTTTTTCATTCAACTCATTCTTGGTCTTTTATTACCAAGAGTATCACCACTCAAAGGTGATTCAAACATAGTTTCTCCTTCTTTCTCTTTCCTCTAAAAGATACATAGAGGGATTGGGGACACTCTATATGTGGTAATTTGCATTTCAACCCTATACATTGGGTAAATTACAATTTGTACCAAAATTGGTGTACACAGTAATAGCACTGTTTAAACAAGTTATAACTTGGGATTTAGGCTTTTCACAAACCATAACTTAGCATAATTCTCTTTCTTGTGATACGAAAACACTTATAGAACATTCCACATGTGATATTTTGCAATATAACCCCTCATCTTGGGTAAATTACACTTTACAGTCAAACTTTCATATAATGCACAAATAGTTTGCAATTAAGTTCAATCTTAACAATAAACTTCACAAGAAGCCTTGATTACATTTCAAAAGATTATAATTAGCTTTTAAGTATCTTACTTAAGCAAAACTCTTAGGGTTAAGCCATAACCCAGGTCAGGGGTATTACAATTATAAACCCCTAACAAGGATTTCGTCCCCGAAATCCCAGATGAAGGAAGACAATTGTCGTTCATACATCATATCATCAAGTCTCCGCATAACATCTTGATTTCATGGAGATATCACATAACTTTGACTAGTACAAAGTTCTTCCACTAAGGGTTATCATAAGATTTGTCACATATGGCACAAACTTAGTTGATCTATCCATCACTGATTACAAAGTCAACTCTGTGTAAAGTAACACTCTCTAAGTCAGATAAGTACTATGAATATGTCGGGACTTGTTACACTAAACGAGATTACTCAAAACATAAAACACAATCAATCACTAATTAATCACATATCAAAAAAATATGGGTAATTAAAACCGATTTCAACGTCAACATTCACTCAAAAACATTTGCATGAGAGCCAACATCTTTTATATCCATACTATGCTAAAAATTTGATACAAATTGTTTTATTGCCTTATCCACAACATATATACACATGAGAACAATATTTGTATATGCCACACAACAAGCATTAATATGCTAACAAAATCCTGATTCATTTGAATCACCATATACAAACTTTTCCTGCCCGGACCTGAGAGTACATGGACGACTCTAGAACAAACTAGACATCAAATCAACTTTATCAAATATGCATTACTATATCTGCTTTTTGCTGTCACATGTTTGTTTTCATCACTTTCGATTACCTAAAAAAATGTGGTGAACCACAAGGGTGAGACACATGTCCCAGCAAGAGATATAACCTCCAACAACGTTTATTGAATACAACATTTTTAAGTAATTAAACAGTTAAGCAGTTGAATCAGATATAACAAATAAGCTCAGTAGCACTGATGATTAACAAAATGCACAATGGAGTAGGTAATAACTATCATCATTAGCCATACTATCATCCTTTATCTTGTTTGATAATATAAGCAATTTAGTAGTTTATGCAGTTCTAGCATCATGAGCAAGTCTAGTAACATAGCATAGATAACAACATGAGCATGTCTAATTGGTTGAACATATAAACATTATAAGAAGAGTGAACAACATAAGCACAACTACCTGGATAAGAATAATTAGCAGTATATGCATCTCTAGTTACAAAGGCATGGCTAGCATGCTAAACATAACTAACAACATGAGATATCTAGCATCATGATTATAATCAGCCATAGCAGTATAGTTATCAACATCAACATGACTATTGTATGTACACTTACAATCTTATGATCCACAACATAATAATATTTATTATCTCTTAATTGCACTAAGCATCATCTTTATGTAAAGAGAACAAACAAGGGTTATCATCCAATGTGAAACATCGTGTATAACCCTAAACAAATATGTTACACAGCTGTATTAAATCTTTTATTAAACCTTGGGGAATTTGAATCGTACCATTCAAAGTTCAACTGACCCCTACGAAGGGATATTCGGTTCCGTAAAAGATCTAGGAGTGTCGATATCCTAAGATCTCTTCCCCTAGGTCAGTGCGAGTAAAAAGGCAGTGACATATCAGTCAAAGCTGCCACCACAACGACATATAGTCAAGATGAAAACCACTAGTCTGACCTTGGTACAGGTCACGACACTAGAAACTAGGGTATTCAAACCCAATCACTGAGGTACAACTGCAGTTGTCCTCTAATCACATCATGTTATAATCACCGAGACACGACCGCAACCATTTTCAATCACATCAAATGTATGAGGCATGACTATAGCCAACCTCCACAATGTGCATTGTGGATGACAAGGATATATCCTCAACCTGCCACCCCCACATACTCAATAGTATGCACTCTGAGTTTCCCTTAGGAATACTCGTTTCACCATCTAGCAAGTTCTGACACTGAAGATGGTTCTATGGCACAGGGCACTACATGATTAGAGTTGCACTTGATTAGTTATGCCAATTGGGTGAATTGAGGCTGCATCAAACAAGTGGACATACAAACCCTAATTCACTTCTAGCAAGCATATAAATATCAAAACTTGAAAAGATATAAAATGTATGAAACATAATTTCTCATCTCATCATCACATGGTACTATTCACTTGCCATTCCCAAGACTACACTAGTCATCATAGTATCACAAGATATAAATCATTTTCACAATATCACAGGGTATCAACCCTTATCAACATAAGAGGATCACACCTCATTCAGGGCTCAACCATGCCCAAAGGGTCATTAAGACCGTCATACTATTCCCTACAAGATCATCATTATTTTTGCATGCCTTATAACAAGGATCAACAACATTACTTACATTTAATCACTAGATCAACACAATATTGCATTAATGAGATAGGAGATATTCATAAACAATCATAGTAGGCTTATATTAACATTAAGAACATTCCTTTATTACATCAACATGCAAGGAATCTAGATATGATTAACTCTCATCATATTCATTATGCACATGTTTAGCTTAAGAAAGTATCAACCATGTAGATATAATAACCACCAATTAACATATCAAGGTTATGATCATAGTAAAGAGGTTATTCTACCATCATTCTATCATATAAGAATGTTAAACATGAATACTCATCTTTATCTAATTGCATTAGAGTTAGATTCAACATGATAAACTATATCAATGTTACTAATCAGCACTCATACCTAAACCCTAACTCACGGCATCCCCATTGGATCATGGATGCATAAGGTGAAGCATAACCATCATATTCCATACTATTCTCAAGTATGAACCCACACATAAATCAAGGTGTAGCCATAAGGTTATAGCATACTAGGGTTTCAACAATAATAGAGTACTCCATGATTGTATTAGTCATTCAAGGACTATTCATACCCAATTACCATCATTTAGTTATATTAAAGCTAGGTATAACAAGCTATACCTAATTAGGGTTACATATCAACACAATATGGTTATCATCCCTTCTATTCATATGAGTGAATAGGTAAGACTAACTTATTAAGGGTAACCCTCCATTTGTTCCATCATCATTCAACCCATATCACCATACCACAATGTCACCCAGAACCATTGGATGTTTAAAAGGTAAGACTATTGGTTGTTTACATAAGTAAACACCTTGGATAAACCACCTACAAAGTCCTTGATTTGTTCTCTAGGAAAAGTCACCATCTAACCCTAGACATCCCTTGATAATCGATACAAAAAGTTCCATTGAGAGTAGGGTAAAACCCACTATTCAGATAAAATAAGCCATCCATTGTTAGAAATTAAGCTCCTTAAGTTGATCATATAAAGGAAACAATCTAAATCACATTATTAGGACCAACATATTACATTAGCCATCATTCCACATTAATGGAGGAATAAATAGTAGATCTCGACCATTGGGTCAAGTTCACATGTTAAAACCATCAATTACAATATAGAGGTTTGACCATTACATCAAGTGACCCAAGAAACCATTGACCTAAGGCTTAATTGATGCTAAAACTACAATGCTTGACTCACCATAGGTTGTAGAGACCTAATCCACCATCATTAGTGACCATTAAGTCACCATAGGTTGTTAGATCAATACTAATTCATTAATCAACATTAAATATTAAGCTAATGTCAACATTGATTGATAACATCAGTAGGGTACTTAATGGTTGATCATTAAACTTCTAATTTATCCAAAACCTGACCTAAGGGGGTGAACATAGGTTGTCAACATCATTTGACACCCTTGATCATGACCATCAGTTGTTATGAATACAACACCATAGGGTTGTTGCAATGGTACCATCATCAGGTCACAGTTTATAGAAGAAATCGGCTTAAACCCTAAAATTGACCATTGTTTGATAGGTGCTTAGTGTTGGGTTTTAGGGGAGGCAGAGAAGGCAGCAGAAACAAAAAAAAAATTCTCCCCAAACCCAGAACAAGGAAACGCGTGAACGTCTATATAATAGGAAAGGATGGTTTGTGGAATCATACCTTGTCCCGAGGCTTGCTCGGCGACAATACCTCGTGCTATGCGCGGTCTTCAAATCCAGTCTTTGACGGTGTCTGTGCAGCTCCTGATCGCACCAGGACTGACGACTCCTGCTCTCACCGGACTGTCAGATGACAGTTGTCCTCCTGAGCGGCAGAAACCTCCCACCTCTAAAGTAGTCCACACTGACCACCTGGAACTCCACACTCCTTGTCCCACAAGGAAGTGGAAGGAGTCGCACCCTCCTGTTGACGTACTAGTCGCCAACACACTCTCATGATGCCAGTAGCAATTGCAGTTTTCCTTCCCTTGCTGCACCTCCCTTTGCGGGAAGCACTTGCTCGGGCTCTCTCTTGGTTACCAAAACCAGAGAGAACGACAACTTTGCAGAGCAACTGCTTGCACTGAGTTGTACTTTGACAAGCCCCCAATACCCCTATATATAGGAGGGTCATGGGACAGGGTTCTCTATCTTGGGAAATGCGGGACTAAAAGCAGGAGTAGAAGGGTTTGAGATTTTCCACAAAAGCAACCAACTCGCAGCCTGAACCGGTCGGTTGGGCACCTGAACCGGTCGGTTGACAACTCAACCAATCGGTTGGAATACCTGAACCAGTCGGTTCACAAGTGAACCGATCGGTTGGCGGTCCTGGTCGATTCCTGATTGACTTTCCTTCTTTTGTTTCTAATTGGTATCGAATACCAATCCTATTCCCAATCAGATTGGGCAATTTGAAACGAAAGGAAAATTCTCACCAATCCTATTTTCCTAAGTTGCTCGGTTGCACCAGTTGAATCGATCGTTTCAACACTTGAAGTAATCCGTTCACCCTGGACTTGAGCCGATCGGCTCAACCCTTAAGCCAACCGGTTCAGCAACCTCATCCGACCGGTTCTACACTTGAACCGATTGGTTGGGAGTGCAGGTTGTGCAGAATCAGTCAATTGCGATTTCAATCAATCCGATACTCCAATCAATATGTCCAACACCTTGAACAATATGATATTGAGCTATCAATTGATTGAGTGTTTATTTGAACTACTAAACTCCTTTAGTAATCAATCTAAATGTTGCTTGTGGACAAAACTCCTCTTCCAGGTTAAATCCTATGTGT
This sequence comes from Alisma plantago-aquatica, assembly GCA_963693085.1. Lineage (NCBI taxonomy): Eukaryota > Viridiplantae > Streptophyta > Magnoliopsida > Alismatales > Alismataceae > Alisma > Alisma plantago-aquatica. Next base: position 256,651,844 of record OY856415.1, on the reverse strand, counting down.
GTGACCCTGCAGGTCCATTTCATGTTGGCATTGAAAGTCCATAACACTTATGACTTCACAAGCAAAGAGCGGTTCCTAGTCACACATCAGTGCTACCCAAGTGCAAGTAGAAAGTTGGAGAACAACTTTCAATCCTACAATCCGTGAATGGTGTTACAGTGAATGTATAATTCCTTTGTCACTGATATCCCGAATGAACTCAAGGCATGGAACAGTCATCCTATCAACGTTCATTCACTTTCTTGATCTTAGAGTAGACTGGAAGAGATATGTATGACATCAGTATCACATACTGATTCACACATGCGTGCACGCCTTTCTCAATCCTACTCATCAAGTGGCCATGGACATCAAACTCCCTCAGGAGGGACAAATCCCATATCTATCACTCACCCCTCAAAAGCCCCATGTGTCAAAGCCACCCAATCATCACCTTTATAACAACCCATGTTTCAGGACTGCGTTTGATGATGTCAAAGTGTGCCCAACGACATGTGTTGAGTGCAGTGATTTCAGGTCTAAGAATCACACTCACTACCATCACTGTGAGTACTGACTGTGACTACCATGTCATGGTTCCATGTGTCAAACTCACGGTGGTTCTTCCCGGTACACTTTTTCTCTAACAAGTACATATGTGTTTGGTTTGATATCTCTATATCATGACTAATGAGATTCTGTCAGCAACCAACACCACAATCTAGTCTTGTGTGTCATTGCTATCTATCTACCTTCCACAATGACATCCGACTAGGGACATTACAAGAATGTACAAACTCTTAGCATCTGTATGATCTCATCGTTCAGGTCCTTAACCTGAAAGCATACGTCATTGAGTACTGTCATTCTCTAGAAATTCAATCTGTTCTATCACTATCTCATATGACTGAACCAGAAAGAATTGGAAGCTTGCCTTTGATGTTTATCAAATCAATCATAATGTATCCCACCAATCATCCCATGATTGGCTCTCAGGGCATACATTCCAACAGATTCCCACTTGCACTGTGAGCCAATCACCCTTGAATCATATTCATAGTGATCTTCAAACATGTCCCACATGATATTGTGCTCTAGTTCCAACATAGTAAGTAATGGCAACACCTTGCCAAAGTCAGTGTAAATTGCATGTCTCTCATCTCTTCGTTGTACGTCACACGTATGAGATGGAGTTGTCGTAATATGCGATCTAGTATTCCTTTGCTAACCTTTAGCCACATTACATGATCAATGATTCCATACTTGTCATCAATGAACGGAATATATATAAGTTCATCTCATGAACTTCCAGATCCATATAGTATCTACTGTTGTTCTCTAACATATAGATACTCGGCATTTCCTTTTAAGTGGCTTTATTGGAACACTTCCAATTATTAACAAACTTTCACTTTTATACATCCTATGTATATTTTGCGATTAATTTTCTGTCCTTTTCGGAAGTTCGCATCAATGTAACTCTTTACATTGAACTCTTCCTTATCTCTATAGAACTAATACTTCTCAAGTACTTATCAAGTTCTTATGGTATTCCAGTAACCCTTACTGAAAGTAGACAGACATCCACTCGTCATGTCCCACATACGAGTTATCAGGATGAGCACATCATATTGTCATGTCGTACATACAAGATAATGAATGCATTTTATTCTTGCCATGTCCATACATGCAAGGTAATGGGATGATTACATACATGATAGATCCATATCTATTCTTAGTGTTCCCATTCTTCATAAGAATTGGACACTTGGCCTTGGGATACTAATTCCATGTAGCATGGACAAGTTTTCTCCCACTTAATCTGTGCATACTGAACACTTCAGTACAGATTTCCAATGAATGCTCTCTCTTTTCAGGTCAAGAGATTTTTCAAGAACTACCTCTATAGATCTCTATTCCTATCACATAGGAAATATCTCTATCTTCCTTAAAGATAATTTCCACTTTTGGATTTCCATTTTAGAACATTTCCATTTCACATCAACATGTGGAATGTGAATACGCTCCCACTAAATCACAGATCTCTTCTTTATCTTTGACATATCAGTCAAACCCTTTGACTATATTATCAAAGTAAAGATCCAATTCTGAATTTCTTGTACTTAATCAATCACATTGATTAGTCCATTGTAACTTATAGACTTCATTTGCATTAGTGGATTCATAAACCTTATAGGTTGTGTCACGTACACATCCTTGTTTTATTCCCCATAGGAATGCAGTTTTAGTATCCATATGCCAAATTTCATAGTCATTAAGTTGCAATCAACAAGCATCATCCTTCTCAAAATGTTATCCATGTGTCTTAACATTTAAGACTCATTTGCACTTATGGATTTCATCCAATGAGTGCTACCATCAAGGTCATACCTTATGGGTGACATGGATGTCATTTAGGATGTAATGGTCATAAACCATATCTCAAAATCCGGTTCCTCATATTCATCTAGATAGTTGACTCATCATATGAACAACTTATCACATAGATAATTGAGGTGTATTAGTTAAGAACTCACAACCCTTGTGATTCTTAATTTCTTTTATTAGTGTGGGGTATTCATTTATTAAGAAGAATTCAATTATTCAATAATCATTCTCTAACTCCTTAGAGTATGATTCCTTCTTGATTTAGACATCACCATGCCTTAATCATGAGTTCACTATGATAGACTATCATAATCACTCATAAGGATCTCAAACATTTGGTTCAAGTATTTCATTCATTGATCTCATCAAGAATTAACACTTTACCAAATTTATACTTCATTTATGATAATCTTGAACACTTCAAGATATTCATATTGGTATTTCTCTAAACACCATTAGAAGTATTAGCATTTGTTCCAATAGGCATGTAAATACATCACATGTATTATACCTAATAGGATAATCATTCTCCCACTACTTTTAGTGAAGATTGATTAATCATGTCTAAGATATTCATGTCTCTTACTGGTTCTCTAACCAAAAGAGTATAGATTTATCCATCATATGGACACTAGAAATGAATTTCTCATGATTGATACTAATTTGATTGTTTGAGTTATCTATAACCTTTTAGGTATCATTTTATCTTATGCATATCAAATACAACAAGATAAATAAGGTATTTCCATAAAGATCATATCTTTAAGATTGAAACATCAACTTTATTAATTGCCATCATTGTCATACAATATGCAAAATAAAGTGTTTCTATCTATTGGCAAAAATGAAATAGTAGTTCATGATTGTATTACATGCCTTATAGGCTGAAAATAAACTAAAGTACTCCTATCTATGGCGGCAACACTTGCCCCAATTAACAGTGCTTTACACTTTACATCTTGGTATCATGTACCTCAAAAAGTGTTACAAGTTTACTTTCATGACACCTTTAAGTAGAGACTTCAGTCACCTCCTTCTTCTTTTGTTCTTACAGATAGAGAGGAAAATTCCTTTTCCAATGTCCTGGCTTTTGACAATGGTGGGATTTTCCTTTCTTGGTCACGCCTCCCTTGGCCTTGAGAGCTGAAGACGGCTTGGACTCCTAGCTAGCATCAGAACCTTTCTTAGCTTTGCCCTTGCCCTTGCGCTTGGACTTGCCTTTCTTGCTTGTGATCACCATCACATGCTTAGGCTTGTCATTCTTCATATGTATCTCAGCTTTCCTCAACATGCCCAACAACTCTGACGGTGGCCTATCAAAGTTGTTCATGTTGTATTTCATCACAAACTAACTGTAGGATTCTGGCAACGATTGCAGTATCACGTCAGTAGCTAACTCTTGGCTCAGTGGAAATCCCAGTCTCTGCAAGTTCTCTACATACCCAATCATCTTGTGTGTGTGAGGACCAACTGGATCTCCTTCTGTCATGACGCACTTGAACAGCGCCCTAGAAACATTGTATCTCTCTTGCCGTGCCTGATCTTCATACATGTTCCTGAGATGCTGAATCATCTCTATGACACCCATGTTCTCATGCTGTCTCTGCAACTCATGGTTCATTGAACATAACATCAAGCACTTTGCATCAATGGCATCATCAACATGCTTCTTGTAAGCATCCCTTTCTGCCTTTGGTGCATTAGGAGCGGGTTCCTCTGGAATTGGAGTATCCAGGACATAGATCTTACGCTCTTGAGTGAGAACAATTCTCAATTTCCGATACCAGTGGTGGAAGTTTGTCCCATTAAGCTTGTCCTTTTCAAGGACCGATCATAAAGAGAAGTGATTGTTGTTTGTCGTCATTTGTACTACAAAAGTAAATATGCAATTTTAGCCCAAAAACTCATTTTTTGACTTATTTGATTGATTTGAAAAGTTGACGATATAATTAGGCCTTTAATTAATTATCACTCCCACTATTTTACTTCAAATTGATAGCCCTCACCATCAATTCAGAAGATTGCAGCGTACAACCTTCTAGTGGGCAAGATCCTGAAATCCCCTAAGTCATGGACCAGCTTGGGCTATCACCCACAACATAGATCTCTCGGGTAGGCAACTTTTGCCAATCACATCATATGCAACTCTTGATAAGATGTCATATGCAACTCCTTGCCATAATCATCGCTTTTATCATTTGTGCATGTTTTCTGTGGGATATAGCATGTATATGATACATACTATATATTGTGGTGATTGGATATGTATATGTATATGTATATAAAAACCAATCAATCTAAACATTGCTTGTGGATAAAACTCCTCTTCCAGGTTAAATCCTATGTGTGTGACCCTGCTGGTCCATTTCACATTGGCAGCGAAAGTCCATAACACTTATGACTTCACAAGCAAAGAGCAGTTCCTAGTCACACATCAGTGCTACCCAAGTGAAAGTAGAAAGTTGGAGAACAACTTTCAATCCTACAATCCGTGAATGGTGTTACAGTGAATGTATAATTCCTTTTTCACTGATATCCCGAATGAACTCAAGGCATGGAACAGTCATCCTGTCAACGTTCATTCACTTTCTTGATCTCAGAGTAGACTGGAAGAGATATGTATGACATCAATATCACATATTGATTCACACATGCGTGCACGCCTTTCTCAATCCTACTCATCAAGTGGACATGGATATCAAACTCCCTCAGGAGGGACAAATCCCATATCTATCACTCACCTCTCAAAAGCCCCATGTGTCAAAGCCACCCAATCATCACCTTTATAACAACCCATGTTTCAGGACTACGTTTGATGATGTCAAAGTGTGCCCAACGACATGTGTTGTGTAACATCCCAATTTTGTTATGCAACTTTTCAAACTATTTCATTCCTTGCATGCTCTTTTTTTTCTAAATTAGATAATTGTTGAGGACTTAAATGCAATTTGTCCATTTTAAGTTTTACAACATCATTTTATTATGTCCAATTGCTCTCTTTTCCTTGTTTTATTTAAAGAAAATGTTTTCATATATATATGCCCTTTTGTTGAAGAAAAATGAGAAAAAATGTTTTGTCCAAATTTCTCTCTCTTGTGATAATTAGTGAATTACATGTTTATTTGATTGCTTAATGGCCTCCATTTTTTTAATTGAAAAGAAATAATGTTGAGTGCACATCTTCATATTTTGTAATTCTTATTTGTAGAATTAATGGCTTTATTTGCATTTATCATGGTCATTTAAGTGCACATAATGGTTTTGTTATTTTAGGCCTAAATCGAGTACAAGCATAAAATCCAACCTTATTAGAATGTTCTAGACACTCTAATGTACCTATGGTTCAAATTTGAACCCATTATGACCTTGTTTGACCCTTCAATTGATTTAATAGAGGTTTGAATATTAATTGACTAAGATTTGAATGCATTTTGCTTAATTAGGAGTGATGGTGGGTTAAAAGACAAAATTAACTGAACAATTGTGTTTTAATGCACCTCTTTAACCTATGGGTGAAGTTTGAGGTCATTTGGACTTCAAATGACCCTCCAAATGTTGATTATACGTTTTATATGGTTTATGGTATACCAATCAATGTGTTATGTGTCACATTTATTCGATTTCCACTGTTACGCAGGTAATTCATCCGTTTTAATTTTTGTGCGCGTGTCGGCGACCGTTGGATCATGATCCAACGGCGCTGGGGTTGTCATCTACTGTTATAACCTCAATTTCTCCAAGTTATGTAATGAAATTATAAAGATTCTTTTTAAAGAAAATGAAATTGTTGGTTGATGAATTGTTTGAATGATTGAGTGGATTGTGTGTTTGATAACTTGTATGTCCTCTTATTGGGCCTTTGAGGCCGTGAAGCCCAATGGAGAGATTAAAAGAAAAATAAAAAGAAATGGAAAAGGGGATTTCATTTAAGATATGTGAGAAATAAAAAGAAATGATTTAAAGGCTAAAAGATATTTTCCCAAAAATGAGTTTTCGATATAAAAGGGTTCCTTGGGGTTTAAGGAACTCAGGATAATTAGATAATGACAAAAGAAATAAGGAATATGTGGAAAATACATTTAAATTAGAGTTAACTTGAAACTGAAGTAAAGGGCTTGTTACCTTTGGATAATAACCCCAATTTTTGTACAATGGAAGATAAAAATATAAACGAGTTTTCCTCAAAATTTGAGGGAAAACGGAGTTATGGATTGGGAGTTATTGAATTTTCAAATTATCATCAAAATGGTATTTTCCTTGGATTTTTGGGAAATGGTTTTCCTTTTTCGTTTAAGCACGGATGACGCGGACCATTGGATTTTAATCCAACGGATCGCAGTCATCGTCTAGAGTCCCAGGAGGACTCGGACTGTGGCGCGGACAGGGGATTTTCCCCTCGCTTTCCCGATCAATTCAGTGCATGTGCACTTGAGATAGATGTCCCTTTGAGTCCGGAAGACTAAGGCGAACAATCTAGACCTAGGTTTTGCCGGCTTTCGTGGCGTTTTCTAGAAACGCCCAATCAGGCCAAAGTCAGGAACGGCGGCGGGGTTGGGAAACCCTAGAGAGGCCCTCGCACCCTATAAATAAGGGCCCTTCGAGTCGAGGGCACCTTCACGAACTCCAACGGTGACTTCTCGACCCTCGATTCATTCTCTCCCTCTCAATTGCCCTAGCTCTGACGAGAGAGCCGCCGCGGCTCCGCCGCGCTCAGAAGAAGAGAGTTTGAGGAAGACGAGGTACAGTTGTCGTTAGATTAAGATCTAACAGTCAGCCGAGGTGAAGCGAAGGCGGTCGGATCGTGGAACATCGTGGTTTCGCAGATCTGACGGTGCGAGAGAAGACGCGGCTGAACTTAACGGCGTTAAGTCACGATCGTTCGATCGTGATCGGACGAGCGGATCCAAGCTTGCGGCGACGCTAGGATCATGGACCACCGTGGTCTCAGGCGATCCAACAGACCATAGTGACGACGCGCGCGCGCTCAAGTGAGTGGGAGCGGCTAACGCTGGACGTCGGATCAAGCGCGGACCAGGGTGGGCTCGCCGATCGAACGGCTATCAATTTTTGGTAAGTTTCTATCTCTAACGAATAATCAGAAAAGGACTTTTTCTTGCAAAATTCGTAGTAATTACTAGGATTATCTAATGAGAAAACTTTGTATATGAAAGTTGTATAGAAAAATGCAAGGAACACGATAAAATAATTTCAGAACCTAATTCTACTTCGTTTAGCAAAAGTACTTCATTTGAATAATAAAGTTTAGTAAAATTTGATGAGAAACCCTAATTGCATGTTGAGAGGGTATTTTGGTAATGTAACAAGTCAAATCGTTAAGTTTGTCTCTGATAATGTTAATGATAGTTTAATTTGCTATTTGATTGAAAAAAAATGCTTAACTTGGAATTATGATGTTTAAAAGAAGAATAGTTTACATGGAAACCCTAATTTGGGATAAAAAGAGATAAAAACCCTATTTTTATGAAATAAGGAAATCAGTTGTCTAATAAAGGAAATTAAATAAGAAATTAGGAGTTTTATGAAGTTTGATAAATTAAAGATGGTAAGGATGAAAGGGGAAGTAAAACCCTAATTTCTAGAAGAAACCCTAATTATGGAATTAGAATCCTAGTTGAATAATGAAGGCGGATAAATATTAATAAAAGGAAATTGTTCTTTTATTTCAGGTGTTGATTGTTAATAGAGTTTCTCTTTCTATATTGAAAAGTGCAATTAAAAGGTATGTGGTTACTTATGGTTAACCGTTTAGGTTTCCCGACGTTTTCCGAATGTTTAATCGCATTGGATGCAACTAAACAGTTTGGATGTTTATTTCTTCCATGCAAAGTATAAAGTGACTATGACTATCACTTAATGTATATGCCATCTAATTCAATCCTTGGTTCCCTCTGTGTTGTAATGGCGGACCTGATAAAAGACTACCTAGAGGGTAGGTACATCAGGCCATGAATGACTTTGACTACCTAGAGGGTAGGGTCATGAATGACTTTAACTGCCTAGAGGGTAGGGTCATGAATGACTTTGGCTGCCTAGATTGCAGGTCCATCAAGTCACCTTATAGAGGTACCATGTAAGTCCTAAAGGGGCAACACAGAGTTGCGAAAAGATGGATTGAGTAGTTTGGCTTAAAACGCAAATTTGATTGTTAAATGATTAACTGATTGATTATGTTGTTGAACAATATCTGCTCCCCCACATACTAGCTTCGGCTGATCGTTGTTTTTGTTTGTCTGCGTTTTAGGTAAATCCTCAAAAGCACAAACAGTAAAGCGACATAATGTGAATTCAAGAATTAAAGAACAAGGAGGAATTAAATAGAGTGGATAAGTTGTGGTTAGAAGATAGTTTCCCACTTTTCAAGGTATGCAAAAAGGAAAATTTTTATTACCATTTTTCATATAGTCTGTTAGAATTTAATAATTATTAATAGTTATATGTTGAACCTTTGATCCGGAATTATGAGTGCGGATTTATCCTCTAAGTCTCCCTTAATTGGGGGTTACTGAAAGGTGAGGTCGTAACATTTGGTATCAGAGCCTGGGTTCTTCATGTAACTCTTAGTAATTATTAAATTTTACAAACTCCATAGAACCCAAGGGAGTTATTAGAGGAGTATCTGAAAGACGGAGGTGTCTAGAAAGGGATCACGACCGGGGGCTGGCAAAATTTTCCTCCGCACCGCTAGTCGGAATACGAGGACTCCCGGACCCGTGTGACCGCCTGGCCAAAGTCTTAGGGTACGAATCGAAGTAAGATACCTTTAGGACTCTCTCATCTTATTCATCCCTTCTCATCACATACTCTTTTAGGGTTTTAGGAGTAGTATTCTCTCTCTCCTCCACACTCATGTGGCATGGGAAATTAAGTTAAGGGTTTAAGAATCCTCCTCCAAATTAATAAAAAGTATGTAATGAGATATCACTGAACATAAGTATAACTAGTTAAATGATAAACTAAAGGTTTGCTTGTTATGCTTATGTAGATGGCAAGGACCAAGATTGTTGCTATCCCTGAGGGCTCCGGAAAGCCGGTTAGGAGTGTTTGGCCTCCCCGTAAAACAAAGGAATCTTCTTAAAGGAGGAATAGGAACCATGAGGGTGGATCCTCTAAGAAAAGGAAACGGCCTGAAGAAGTCACGCAAGAAGTCCCTAACCCTGACCCGGTACCTTTTAGTAATCTGAACCAAGAAGAAGATCAAGGAGGTGAAGGGCAGTATGTGTATGAGGAAGAAGCTCAGATGGAAGAAGACCCAGTCGATGAATCAGAACCCACCATGATGATCCACACCCCGAATACCTTGTGGTTAGAGCAACAGAGGAAGTTGACAGAAGCTATTAGTGCTTTGGCCCTCCGAGACATAGCTAGAGCGGAGAATGGTGAACCACACCCGGTTCGTCCACGTGTGGGAGCCACCATCTTAGACTTTGTCAAACTGAACATAGAGAAGTTCTGGGGAGAGGATAAGACAGAAGTGGTGGATAAAGCCGAAGCCTGGATGCTGGCAATAGAGAATGGTTTTCGCATGCTTGAAGTGCAACCAAGCAAGAAGGTCCTCTTTGCGGCTCATCTCCTGGAAGGAGCAGCTAAGATATGGTGGGAGACCCACATCACAGGCCGAGATCTGACTGAGGAACCAATGGCATGGGCTGATTTCAAAACCATCTTCACTTCCAGATTCGTCCCGGTTGCAGCTAAGAAAGAGAAGGAAAGGGAATTCACTAACATGACTCAAGGAAATTCCTCTGTGGCAGATTTTGGGCGTAAGTTTCGGATCCTGGAATGTTTTGGGTACAAGATGGATGAGGAAAGGAGGGTGGATCACTTCATAGAGCGTCTTCACCCTGCCCTGAAGCCTCATGTGATGGCCAGCAAACCTAAAACCTTCGCAGAAGCTTACAACACTGCCTTGGACATGGAGAGAACCGTGATGCCTGCACAACTTCCACCAAAGGGGTATTTGGGTTTCACTGAGGGAACCCGAGGACCGAAGAATCATCATAAGAAGGGTCCAAATCGTCATCAAGCCAAGGGAAGACAAGGAGGAAGAGGGAGACCCCATCAAGAGAATAATCGACCTAGATGCCGCTCATGTGGAAGAGGGCATCTCGGTGAATGCCACTACAGGAAGAGAGTATGTTTACGTTGTCACCAAGAGGGGCATATCCAAGCTGCTTGCCCTCTACCAGAGCCAAAAGGACCAGGTCCAGTGGCAGCCCCACCAGTAGCAGCTCCACCAGTAGCTGCGGCCCCACCTTCTGGAGAAAGAAGGCAAGCTCGAGTGTTCGCCATCGACAATGAAGAAGCTCAAGCAAATGCAAATCGGTTGATTGAGGGTAATAACCCATAGAGTTTTTCTTTATCTTTAGAAGTTAAGAATGTGATAGTCTAATGTATGGTGAACAATGATGTAGGCATGCTTGAAGTCATGGGACATAATGTAAAAGCACTTTTTGATTCTGGTTCTACTAATACTTTCATTTCGAGGAATCTTGTGACTATGCTTTGTTTGGATATCAAGGATTTAGGATATGTCTTAGATGTTACAACCCCAAGTGGTCATATCTTTACCTCTCTTTTGAAAACTCCGGTGATACCTGTGAAATATCGAGGTCATGAATTTCCTACAGACTTTATCCTTCTTGACATGAATGATTTTGATATGATTATCGGAATGGATTGGCTTTATACTTATAGGGCCCAAATCGACTGTAGGGAAAAGAAAGTGATCATCAGGGAACCAGGTCACCCACCCTTTGTCATTAGAGGTAGGAAAGATGCCACCACCAGTTTGTATGTGTCATCCCTGAAGGCAGAAAAAATGATGAGTAAAGGTTGTCAAGCTTTCCTAGCAGTTGTTACTGAGCCCAAACCCAAGGTGCAACCCTTAGAGGAAATAGAGGTAGTCAGGAGCTATGCTGATGTTTTTCCAGATGATCTACCCGGGATCCCTCCAGAGAGAGAGGTGGACTTTTCCATAGAGCTAGCTCCAGGGACAAACCCTATTTCACGTGCACCTTATAGAATGGCCCCTGCAGAATTGCTCGAGTTGAAGAAACAATTGCAGGAATTGCTAGACAAGGGTTTTATCCGACCTAGCACATCACCATGGGGAGCTCCAGTTCTGTTTGTAAAGAAAAAGGATGGCTCGCTCCGTATGTGCATAGACTACCGGATGATTAACCAAGCTACCATTAAGAACAAATACCCTTTACCCCGAATAGATGACCTGTTCGACCAGTTAAAGTCTGCTCGAGTCTTTTCTAAAATTGACTTAAGATCGGGTTATCACCAGTTGAGAGTCAAGAGTGAGGACATCCCAAAAACAGCTTTTAGAACACGATATGGTCATTATGAATTTGTGGTTATGCCTTTTGGATTGTCCAATGCACCCAGTGTGTTCATGAACCTTATGAATAGTGTGTTCCAACCCTTCCTCGACTCGTTTGTCATAGTGTTCATAGATGACATCTTGGTATATTCCAATGACTTAGAACAACACCGAGACCACCTAAGTAAAGTCCTTGATATCCTGAGAAAGCAGAAGTTCTATGGGAAATTATCAAAATGCGAGTTTTGGATAGACCGAGTCATGTTCCTTGGGCATATCATCTCGGGAGGAACAATCGCCGTGGATCCAGCCAAGGTGTCAGCAGTTCGAGACTGGCCTACACCGAAGAACCCCTCCGAGATCCGAAGCTTCTTGGGGTTAGCAGGATATTATCAGCGTTTCATTTCAGATTTCTCAAAGACTGCCTTGCCCTTGACCATGTTGACTCGGAAGGATGTGAAATTTGTGTGGTCTGATGTTTGTGAGACTCGATTTCAAGAGCTGAAGGAAAAGTTGACCACTGCACCAGTACTGACTCTACCATCAGGCAATGAGGGTTTCATGATCTTCACTGATGCATCCAAAATGGGTCTTGGCTGTGTTTTGGAGCAGAATCGACATGTGGTTGCCTATGCTTCTCGACAACTCAAGCCTAATGAGATGAATTACCCGACACATGACTTAGAGTTGGCTGCTATCATTCATGCCTTGAAGATTTGGCGGCATTACCTGTATGGTGCTACTTTTGAAATCTTCACTGACCATAAGAGCTTGAAGTACCTTCTGACACAGAAAGACTTGAACTTACGACAACGAAGATGGATGGAATACATGAAAGATTACGATTTCACTATTACCTATCATCCCGGGAAGGCAAATGTTGTGGCAGATGCATTGAGTTGGAAACAGCTTCGGTGTGCAGTTGTTCTGTCTAGTCAGTGGAAGAGCCTAGAAGAGATAGTGAAATGGTCTCCTCAACCATTAGGTGATCGAGTTCGTTTAGCCAACATTCAGATACAGTCTGATTTGTTGAATGAAATTGTGGCAGCACAGATGATCAGTAGTGGACTTGACAAAATGAGAGGTTTAATGAAGAAGCCTCAGACCCGCCTTTCCTTGGGAGTAGATGGAGGAATCAGATTCAAGAATCACATATGGATTCCTGAAGATTCCTCACTGAAGGAACGTATCCTAAAAGAAGCTCATGGTTCTAAGTACACAGTGCACCCAGGGACTACTAAGATGTTTAAGGACATGCAGAGGTTTTTCTGGTGGTCAGGGATGAAGAGAGACATTGCAGCTTATGTGGCCAGTTGTCTTACCTGCCAAATGGTGAAGGCTGAACATCAACGACCTGGTGGACTTTTACAGTCTATAGAGATTCCGGAATGGAAATGGGATCAGATCACCATGGATTTTGTGGTGGGTTTACCAAGGACCAAGAGAGGTCATGATGCAATATGGGTTGTGGTGGATCGCCTTACCAAGTCAGCACATTTCCTTGCACTGAAAACCACTGCCAAAGTGACAGACTTAGCTGAGTTGTACATTTGGGAAATAGTGTGTTTGCATGGTGTGCCTAGTTCCATCATATCTGATAGAGATCCAAAGTTTACTTCCAAACTGTGGAAGCAGGTTCAAGAGGAACTTGGTACGAGGTTAAAATTCAATACCGCTTATCACCCCCAGACAGATGGACAGTCAGAAAGAACAATCCAGACTTTAGAGGATCTTTTGAGAGCTTGTGTGCTCGATTGGGGTGGATCATGGGAGCAGTACTTACCTCTAGCAGAGTTTGCATACAACAATAGTTACCAAGCCAGTATCGGGATGCCTCCATATGAAACTCTATATGGGAGACCGTGTCGGTCACCACTTCACTGGGATGATGTTGGTGAGAGGACCTTGTTGAGGTCAGATGAACTCCAAGTGTATGCTGATAAAGTCGCTTTGATCAGGCAAAGGCTAAAGAGAGCCCAGGATCGACAAAAGTCGTATGCTGATGCAAAGAGGACTGTGTGGGCGAGCATGTTTTTCTGAAAATCCGACCGCTCCGAGCTATAGCTAAAAATAGAGGAAAATTGAGTCCCCGATATGTGGGTCCGTTTGAGGTGATAGAACGGATTGGCGAGGTGGCTTATCATTTGGCGTTACCCCCTCAATATAGTATGATGCATGATGTGTTTCATGTGTCCAATCTGAAGCGTTATGTGCAAAACCCAAGCCATGTGTTGAGCATTGAACCTATTGAGCTTCAAGGAAAGCTGTCTTATCTTGAGTTACCTTTGCGTATTATAGATACTAAGGTAAAAGAGCTCAGAAATAAGAATATAGAGATGGTAAAGGTTCTTTGGAAACACCATGGGGAGGATGAGGCTACATGGGAGCTGAAGACGGACATGGAGAAAGCATATCCTGATTTGTTTGTTTGATTGTTGAATTTTGAGGGAAAAATTCCTATAAGGAGGGGAGGATGTTATAACCTCAATTTCTCCAAGTTATGTAATGAAATTATAAAGATTCTTTTTAAAGAAAATGAAATTGTTGGTTGATGAATTGTTTGAATGATTGAGTGGATTGTGTGTTTGATAACTTGTATGTCCTCTTATTGGGCCTTTGAGGCCGTGAAGCCCAATGGAGAGATTAAAAGAAAAATAAAAAGAAATGGAAAAGGGGATTTCATTTAAGATATGTGAGAAATAAAAAGAAATGATTTAAAGGCTAAAAGATATTTTCCCAAAAATGAGTTTTCGATATAAAAGGGTTCCTTGGGGTTTAAGGAACTCAGGATAATTAGATAATGACAAAAGAAATAAGGAATATGTGGAAAATACATTTAAATTAGAGTTAACTTGAAACTGAAGTAAAGGGCTTGTTACCTTTGGATAATAACCCCATTTTTTGTACAATGGAAGATAAAAATATAAACGAGTTTTCCTCAAAATTTGAGGAAAAACGGAGTTATGGATTGGGAGTTATTGAATTTTCAAATTATCATCAAAATGGTATTTTCCTTGGATTTTTGGGAAATGGTTTTCCTTTTTCGTTTAAGCACGGATGACGCGGACCGTTGGATTTTAATCCAACGGATCGCGGTCATCGTCTAGAGTCCCAGGAAGGACTCGGACTGTGGCGCGGACAGGGGATTTTCCCCTCGCTTTCCCGATCAATTCAGTGCATGTGCACTTGAGATAGATGTCCCTTTGAGTCCGGAAGACTAAGGCGAACAATCTAGACCTAGGTTTTGCCGGCTTTCGTGGCGTTTTCTAGAAACGCCCAATCGGGCCAAAGTCAGGAACGGCGGCGGGGTTGGGAAACCCTAGAGAGGCCCTCGCACCCTATAAATAAGGGCCCTTCGAGTCGAGGGCACCTTCACGAACTCCAACGGTGACTTCTCGACCCTCGATTCATTCTCTCCCTCTCAATTGCCCTAGCTCCGACGAGAGAGTCGCCGCGGCTCCGCCGCGCTCAGAAGAAGAGAGTTTGAGGAAGACGAGGTACAGTTGTCGTTATATTAAGATCTAACAGTCAGCCGAGGTGAAGCGAAGGCAGTCGGATCGCGGAACATCGTGGTTTCGCAGATCTGACGGTGCGAGAGAAGACGCGGCTGAACTTAACGGCGTTAAGTCACGATCGTTCGATCGTGATCGGACGAGCGGATCCAAGCTTGCGGCGACGCTAGGATCGTGGACCACCGTGGTCTCAGGCGATCCAACAGACCAGAGCGACGACGCGCGCGCGCTCAAGTGAGTGGGAGCGGCTAACGCTGGACGTTGGATCAAGCGCGGACCAGGGTGGGCTCGCCGATCGAACGGCTATCAATTTTTGGTAAGTTTCTATCTCTAACGAATAATCAGAAAAGGACTTTTTCTTGCAAAATTCGTAGTAATTACTAGGATTATCTAATGAGAAAACTCTGTATATGAAAGTTGTATAGAAAAATCCAAGGAACACGATAAAAATAATTTCAGAACCTAATTCTACTTCGTTTAGCAAAAGTACTTCATTTGAATAATAAAGTTTAGTAAAATTTGATGAGAAACCCTAATTGCATGTTGAGAGGGTATTTTGGTAATGTAACAAGTCAAATCGTTAAGTTTGTCTCTGATAATGTTAATGATAGTTTAATTTGCTATTTGATTGCAAAAAAATGCTTAACTTGGAATTATGATGTTTAAAAGAAGAATAGTTTACATGGAAACCCTAATTTGGGATAAAAAGAGATAAAAACCCTATTTTTATGAAATAAGGAAATCAGTTGTCTAATAAAGGAAATTAAATAAGAAATTAGGAGTTTTATGAAGTTTGATAAATTAAAGATGGTAAGGATGAAAGGGGAAGTAAAACCCTAATTTCTAGAAGAAACCCTAATTATGGAATTAGAATCCTAGTTGAATAATGAAGGCGGATAAATATTAATAAAAGGAAATTGTTCTTTTATTTCAGGTGTTGATTGTTAATAGAGTTTCTCTTTCTATATTGAAAAGTGCAATCAAAAGGTATGTGGTTACTTATGGTTAACCGTTTAGGTTTCCCGACGTTTTCCGAATGTTTAATCGCATTGGATGCAACTAAACAGTTTGGATGTTTATTTCTTCCATGCAAAGTATAAAGTGACTATGACTATCACTTAATGTATATGCCATCTAATTCAATCCTTGGTTCCCTCTGTGTCGTAATGGCGGACCTGATAAAAGACTACCTAGAGGGTAGGTACATCAGGCCATGAATGACTTTGACTACCTAGAGGGTAGGGTCATGAATGACTTTAACTACCTAGAGGGTAGGGTCATGAATGACTTTGGCTGCCTAGAGGGCAGGTCCATCAAGTCACCTTATAGAGGTACCATGTAAGTCCTAAAGGGACAACACAGAGTTGCAAAAAGATGGATTGAGTAGTTTGTCTTAAAACGCAAATTTTATTGTTAAATGATTAACTGATTGATTATTTGTTGAACAATATCTGCTCCCCCACATACCAGCTTCGGCTTATCGTTGTTTTTGTTTTTCGGTGTTTTAGGTAAATCCTCAAAAGCACAAACAGTAAAGCGACATAATGTGAATTCAAGAATTAAAGAACAAGGAGGAATTAAATAGAGTGGATAAGTTGTGGTTAGAAGATAGTTTCCCACTTTTCAAGGTATGCAAAAAGGAAAATTTTTATTACCATTTTTCATATAGTCTGTTAGAATTTAATAATTATTTATAGTTATATGTTGAACCTTTGATCCGGAATTATGAGTGCGGCTTTATCCTCTAAGTCTCCCTTAATTGGGGGTTACTGAAAGGTGAGGTCGTAACATCTACCTCCGTTACTTCCGCGGGTAGGAGCCGTTCCTCTGTCCCGTATTCATCGGTCTCGAACTCCCTCGCCCCTCGACTGTTCCATGAGATCTTTCTGTCCCTGAGTTTGCCTCACCTTCCCGTTTCGAATGTGCCAAGAATCATCCCCTAACTCCCCTCGTAGGCAAAACGCCCATTAGGGCTTGCAGGCTCCTCTCTGCCGTTTTTAGCAGCCGCCTACCTACTTCCTCTCGTCCTCATCTCAGGATCTCAAGAGCACCACCGGGCCCTGCAAAGACCTCCCCCACCTTCAATTTCATCTCTGAAGCCCCCACTCTCGCCGACCTACTCGAGTTGTCTTATCCGGCGACCTTGTCTTCATCCAGCCTCCTCGATCCACCTCGGCTCGATTGCGAGCGTCGTAAGCATCCTTGACACCTAATCTAAGTTTTGGCTTTTTCAGCTTGCCGCGAGAACCCCCTGATCGATGGGTCCTATAGAGCCGCCGCATGTGCTTGCCGGCGCTCAAGGTCCAGACCATCCCAGTGGTCCTCCGACCACAGAAACACTGGTTTTGGCTCCGCCATGCCTCCACGAACTCCTTCCGACCATCATCTCGCCATTTCGAGCATCTTTCCACCGGTTCTGGACTACCACCGTCGCCTCTGTTTCTCGTGAAGATTCTCTGTTCCATGGACACGAAAGCCCTCTTGCTTCCTCCAACCCTGGAGACGACAGCTTTAGGTTCGCACGACCTCGATTTGGTCTTCTGGACCTTTTGGTCCCAAACTACTCGTTCTTCTCAGCGTCTAGGCTTCGCGAGCAAAGGTTCAGTCTTGGTCCTGTTTTCGGCTGCCATGGTTACACCATGGGGCCTGGTCTCCTTATAGCTCAAGCAATGGTTCATCGGCTTTGGCCTAGAACAAGGGAGCCGTCGATGGTTTCCTCTACTTAGGTTGGTCGAAGTGATCACCTGATGTTACCATCACAGGTCTGCTCCTTGCGCTAGTCGACGCCATGGCTGAGGGGTGAAGAATCCAGGTCGCGAGATGACCTTGGTACCCCTGTCGTCCTAATTCGATGTTCTCAACCGCGAAGGGTATTTTAGGGTTTTTACATGCCCTCCCGTCTTTGATCGCAAGCCCTCAGAGGTGATCCCCGCTGCTGAGTTGGCCACGCATGATTGGCCCAACTCATAGCGGGCCCAAGCCCAATAGCTATTAAAAATGCCACGTGGCTTTTCTCGGATTTCCTATTGGTTTATTCTTTGGAAATTGATAGTAAATCGCCTAGTTATCAGAAAAATACGCAAAAATACATTTTGGAAAGGATTTTTGATGAGGAATCTGATTTTATAGTTTTTATCACCTGATTTCTCTGTTTTCACATCTCAATTCTTATATGAACGAATTAGGGTTTTGAGGCTATGAATTCATGTACATATAATGTTCTAATCTAATTTCAGGTGTTTAAGGGGATCCAATCGGTCAAACTAGGTTTGACTTAGGTGATTTAGTTCAAGGTAAGCGGGCCATGCCTTTGGCATAGTAAATTTGAATTATTGAATGATTATGATATATTATGCATTTTTTTATGTTGAAGTCTTGAAAAGTACATGTTTTTCCTCAATGTATATGATTATTGGATGTTGATTGTTATAATCTAAGTCTAAGATTAGAAATTACATTAAGATTAAGATTTATGACTAAGATACATGAAACCAAGATTAAGAGGGAAGAGATTCCCATTCATGCTTAAGAGGGAGAAATCCCATTATGTTTCATAGGGAGAAATCCCATTATGTTCAAGAGGGAGAAATCCCAATTAAGATCAAGTTTAGGTTATTAAGAAGAGAAGTCAAGTCTAAGCAAGATCATGATTAAGGGAATTTGATTTAGATTTATATGCACCTTGTTATGGGCTTTCCGAGCATTATGGGCTTTCCGAGCAATTATGGGCTTTCCGAGCATTATGGGCTCCTTATGGGGCATTAAGAGAGGAGCATATACTTCTAGTCAAATTCTTTATGTAAAAGATGACAAGAAATGATTAATGTTAATGCATGTTCATGTTTATGTCAAATTAAATTAAATGTTATTTCTATGCTTTATAACATGCCAATGCCGCTTACTCACCATGTTTGTTTTTCCTTTGCATGGCTGGGGACGAGATGTCCGCAGGAGTTGGAGCTAAGGAGAAGGAATCATCTTGAGAGTACCAAGGACCCAGAAATCCAAGGAGTTGTTGCCTGGTGGGACGTCCATCTATGGAGATCCTATCATTATCTAGTTTATGTTTAGTATATCTTTAGAAACCTGATGTAGCTTTTATTCTAAGAACTTATGTATGAATCTATGTCTTCATAATGCCAAATGTTATTTGTTTCTTGTTATGAGATCATGTATGTGACATTTCCTCCCAAATATGCCAAGTACCCCACATTATGGATAATGTTGGGGATTAGGATGTGCTTCCTCTGGTTACGTAAGAAACCCTAGGGAGGGGTGTTACATGTTGAGTGTAGTGATTTCAGGTCTAAGAATCACACTCACCACCATCATTGTGAGTACTGACTGTGACTACCATGTCATGGTTCCATGTGTCAAACTCACGGTGGGTCTGTCCGGTACACTTGTTCTCTAACAAGTACCTATGTGTTTGGTTTGATATCTCTATACAATCTAGTCTTGTGTGTCATTTCTGTCTATCTACCTTCCACAATGACATCCGACTAGGGACATAACAAGAATGTACAAACTCTTAGCATTTGTATGATCTCATCGTTCAGGTCCTTAACCTGAAAGCATACGTCATTGAGTACTGTCATTCTCTAGACATTCAATCTGTTCTATCACTATCTCATATGATTGAACCAGAAAGAATTGGAAGCTTGCCTTTGATGTTTATCAAATCAATCATAATGTATCCCACCAATCATCCCATGATTGGCTCTCAGAGCATACATTCCAACACTTAGCACCATAGGTTGTCAAAACTACCTGATCTAAGTCATATTATACCTTAGGAATAATGTGCACATGATCACAGGTTCATCTAGAACTCAATCAGAATAGGGAACATTATAAAAATCGAAATCCAAGTCAAGCATATCTTTTTAGTGCATGAATCATCATTTTCAAGCAAGAACATGATCTAGAAAGCTTATGGTAAGCAATAAACGTGGAACAAGTTATAAAACTTGCCTCTAATGAGAAGATGAAACCCCACACAGAAGAAATCTCGAGCAGGTAGGGTAGAAAATCCAAGAATAAACTATGAATTCGTCCATCTAGCACCTTTCTTCATCAAATGAGCAAACCCTAAGCATAAGGAGCAAGAAAAGCAGGGTTTTAAAGCTTTAGATCAATTTCTACCATGGAACAACCTGGGGTATACCCAAAGCATAACATTATTGGTAATGAGATACTAATTTCAACATTCAAACTGAGCAATTTAGACTCCGATTAACCATGCAATTCCACTGGTCCAAACCACACTAATTAGATGATAAACTAGATCACATAAAAGTGTAAAGAAGTGATTCATGAAATAAAAAGTCAGGTGATGCCAAATTCCACACAGCACCTGATAACTGCTATCATCAGTGAAAAATGTGCAATTAACCAAAAATTTCTGATTTCCAGAGTTAAATCTTGGATAGTGAGTGAAATTATACTCACAGTGGTTCGGGATGTCTGGATTCATTCGGAAATGCGTCCAGAGCCAATTTTCGGGCGAATTTTGGGTTGTCTTCAACCTTTGAATTTCACTGTTAACAAACCAGTTGTATAGGCCACTTCACGCCTAGCCCAGGTTGATGGAAGGGACTTGATTCATGGCTGAAACTAGTTGTGAATCCTACTTGGTCCTCAAAATCAGAGCTCAATTCAACCTCCCCTACTGCTCGGCGGCCCAAGGTAGCCCCTGGTTGTTGTCGTACGTAGTAGCTTGTTTCTGCAAAGCAAGCTGGCTATAGGTCAAGCAGCTAGGGTGGGTGGCAGGGCTATTAGTTTCTAAGGCAAAGAAGGAGAGGAGGAAGGGAGGAGAAGAAGAAGGGGAGAAGAGAAGTTGTCGTTGAAACGGCTAAGGGGAATCGCCCCTCAGATCACCTCCTTGCTGCTACAAATCACGCAGCTATAGTACACCGCCCAAACTAATCGAGAAAGGAGATAAGGGAGAAAGAAAGGAAAAAGGAAATATAAAACTAAAACTTGGAAAAATTGCCAATTCAACCCTGGAAATTGAAATCGTCGTAACTTTTTCCTCGAAGGTCCAAATCAATCGATTTCTTTTGCAAAATTCCAAGTGTGAGATCCTCTACAACCTCAAGGTGAGAAATCATGATAATTAGCTTGTCTCGGATAATCAAAACACTAATTGCATCTTAAGAACTTACTTAGATTAATCAACTTATCAAGGTTATATTAGGGTTATAAGCATCCAATTATGGTAATTAAGCTTATTCAACTCATTCAGCAAGTTTAGGGGCCTTACAAAATAATTCAGTGTCAAACCTTATTGACTCACATCTTGTAGATGACAAAATTCTAGGGAGTCTTCCATATTCCTTACTCAGTTTAGCATTTCACTTTCAAGGAGAGATCATAATTATGTTTTGTCACCCACTTGGGACTACAGGTATTATCACACATCTTTAGTGCCACTCTAATTTTTTATCACAAAACAAAACTTTCTTATGACTTGTATCAACTATCTTCCTAATTATTCATTCCATTGTCATAAGGAAAAGTCACTTACTAAAGAAGAACTTATCTCAGTGATACCTCTAGACGTTATGAGTAGCCTGCTTTAACAGATCTAGATACGGATACATTAAGGAATTATCTTTAGCTTGATAAGCTTTTTCTCAAATGATTCTACAATTATTCCTTCAATTAATATATCTTTATCAAAGTTAAGTTTATGTAGAACATAAACCCCTGACATATGATTTCCCTACTAGAGTTATCTCAAGGTTGTCCCTTCTAGGTAACCAAACATTATCCTATTATGAGGAGTCAAATTCTCCCTCTTCCATGCCTTTTGGCACATCTTGGATACCATAATTTCTTACCTTGGTATCCTTCACATGTGTCAAAAACACATCATATCTTTATCAAATGCATTTCTCTATTTTTTAATACCAAAGTCAAGCATACAAAAGGATCTTTCTTTTATCTTGAGACATAATACATTACACATATCTTTATCTTGGAACCAAAGTCCAGGACAAACTGATACTTTTCTAAGTATCCATCAATAGATTACTTTTACTCATGCATATCAAGTGTCCTCAGACTCACTTGATTGACATGTCCCTGAAGGGAAAGAACACAGAGGAACGTATTCCTTTCATCACCCAATCATTACCTAGGGTTGTTCATCAAAGAGGAGACCTCATCATCTCCTAGGATTATTACATGAACTTTCACCGTTCATAAGTCAATTACACTTGTTGCATCTCAAGTTCCTTGTCATCTGCATAGGAATTATGTGGATGATTACATATCATCATCCCTTTCTTCATTATTGTCTAACATGTTAATGAACATTTCATGATTTCATCACATATCCCATTTCCATATTAATGAACATTTCATGATTTCATCACATATCCCATTTCCATATTATGGGAAAAGATCTTTATTATTGACATAGACTTTATTGAACAGGAATCATATCCCTTGTTCTCTTTCTCTTATCATGAGGATTATACTTTTTACTTCCTCATACACACAGATTGATCTCAGATCATCTCACATTCCTCTTTATTGCACTTAGGATGTGATACAAATGTCCATACCATATTTCTAGTTTCGTTATGCTCACTAGATTGTCTCAAATTGACTACTTGATCAGAGTAATCAGAAAGATAACAATCTCAGAGTTCCATACTTACCTTATCTTCAATAGTCAAATACCTGGCTAGGGTATACAAGTACTGAGATTATGTAGTATGCACTTTGTTTACTATCATATTCCTTACTTTTCATATCATCAAAATCATAGGACTTAGCATCCCTAGATTTTCTCCAGGCATCACATATATACCTTATCTTCTTTCACACAAATAAAAGAAATTGTAAAGCATTTAAAAGATTACTGAGCGGAATGTAAGTCCTCATATTCCTTGTGTCCTCATAGGACTAGTCAAAGGAAGCTCAATAACACCTACTTTTCTTATTTATAACAGATAGAATCATGAAATGACATATCAGAATGATACTATTTCATCTGACCTGTCTCAACTCGTGGATTGTTCACTGCCTCAGGCTGATTCTTTTCATAGAATCTTTTTGTTTCCTAATTCCAACGTCGTTCTCTATTTCTTGGTGTTGATGGACCTGCTCGGGACATCTGTCGACGTCCTCGCATGCCACCACTATACCATTGGCTTTGAGAGTCTTGTTGACTATGCCTCGGCAGTTGGGTCATTTCCTCCTTACTTTTGGGACAAGTGGATCCAATATGCCCAATCTGTTTACACTCATAACACATCTTATAAGCATTCCCCAGCCTTGTTGGCCTTATCACTGATGTAGAGGCCAAACCAAGAGTTCTAACAGGTGGAACATCAGGTCTTTTACCCTTTCTGGGTAGCCACTGCCCTGGTACACTAGACATTGTTGCATCGGGGGTAACAAAAACTTTCCCTTTTTGGAACTACTAGGCCTCTGTTCTCAAGTCTGAATAGGTCTTTTCTTAATTCTTACCTCATTATCCTCTTCTGGACAGTCTTTTATGATATGTCTAGGCAGTCTACACCTATAACAAACGCTGATTTTGGGTTGTAACCTATTTCTTTAGACATTTTCCATTGCCCCAACATATTGGTGTTGATCAGGAATCCTGTTAGTGCTTAAAATTTCATCATTGGGGGATGGTAATCTAAGTTGTGTTTCTAATACCCAGTCCACTATATGCATCACTACTATCCTAACCTGCCCAGTAGTGGTATCAAAAGAAGGATCCCTTCATAGCTGGATCATCTTGGGGATTCTCAGGCATTCGTTCTTCTCTTGGCTGGTCCCTTGCACCTTCTATTGGTGTAGCAACATTGCTTTCAGCAATGTACTCCTTGTGTTCTCCAGACATCTTTAAGCTTTACTCTATCTTCTGCATAAGCAGAAGTCACTATAAGATATACTGGAGGTCACTAGAACAGACTCAACACCTTAGTCCTATGTCTTTGTAGACTCAAAAAACCTTAAGCTCTAATACCAAACTTGTAACGACCGTCATCAAACCGACAACTAAATCATTACTAATTATGCAGAATTACCATAAACAACAGATTAACAAAAATCACTTAAATTTAAAACCATTTTGCAAGGAGATCCTTATCTAGAAAACTTTTACTGAAAGATCCAAAGCTCATACATATCATGATTTACATTGTATAGCATTGTCTCATCTCATCTCGGGAACAACATATAACAGTTGATCTATCAAAACACATACTGGAGCAACATAAAATCTCGAGGCATACAAGCCAAAAATCTCAGATCGTTCATGAAACCATTACAAACCAACTCCAAAGACCTAAGAGTACAGAGACGAAAAATAGGACTTTTATCTACAACATATGATAGACAACACACTCAACCTGAGCTGTCACTACTGCCTCAGTTGTTGTTACTCCTCTGTAGAAAGGTCTCCACCGCCTCGTGCTCATACACCTAAAAATTGTGAATCCCACGGGGTGATACAATTGTCCCAGGGAGAGATATAACTCTCCACTGACCATATTATTATTGCAGATAAACATTATAAAACTGAGTAGGGGTTCTTTTATATTAAGTAGTAGGATTATCATTGTATGAATAGAATAAGATAATCTCCTTTCTTAAGGAGAGCATTGCATCTACCCTTGGTAGAGTTATAAATCATCTATGTACTTTACAAGGAATGTAATGAAACATAAATAACATCTATCAACTAAGATGTATAATTGAATTGTGCATCAAACAATGTTTTCTGTATTTGATCCTTAATTAGATGTGCTACAGGACTGAACATATTTTACAATCACATTTATTCCCTGAGGAGATGAAGCATACCCCAGATATCTCCAACCGACCACAAACTTCTCCCGGTACCATACAAGGTCTATGGAACAAGTTATCATTATTAATCACATCATTCTTTTAGCATCAAACAAGTTATCATTATTAATCACAACAAATGCTACAAAGAAAGTGTAATACATCTATCAAGTACTTTTCAAGTCTTTAAAACATATTTAGATACTTGGTACTTGGGATCTCAGTCCCTTATCACATTATTGGAAATCCTCATCCTTTCACATCATTATCATCATGATTACCGTATTATGGGTATTCAAACCCCTAGATCATCACATAGCATTGTTACCTTTGTAACAAGTAACTATTACCTCTAGGTCCTCAGACCAAGGTATTCTGTTTGATTAAATATCTTGTCACCTATCACTAGGCAACAATATTCACATAGGTTATTAAACATCTTGTCACCTCTCACTAGGCAACAACTATTCACATGGCTCACAAGGCCATTAAGCATCTTGTCACCTCTCACTAGGCAAAAATTATTCATATGGCTCACAAGGCCATTAAACATCTTGTCACCTCTCACTAGGTAACAATTATCTATTAGGTCATCAGAGTGTATAATCATTATACTTACCATATAAGTATTTAACATGCCTCACAAGGCTTTATTCAATAAGAGAAGTACAACCATCCCATTATTAGGATTAGGGTTTCCCTTTATAGTCGAGTAGGGTTTCAAATTCATATTATCCATTCATACCCTAATTCATTTCTCCACACATCTAGGAGCATATATTCACATCATAAGTATGCAATCATACTTATCTATTCTCATCATTTATCATTGAATGGTTATTAACACAAAGTATGAGTTTCTCTCTCATCCTTACTAGGATATTGATTACATCATACCATTGGTTCAATCCTCCTCTTTGAGTAATATAGCTCATCATTAAAAATTCACATCATCTTTTATTGTGCAATATATGTCACTCAATCGATCACATATGATTGAAGTGTCTCTACCTATTGGGTATTAAGATGTGTGTGTATTATCATCTCATGCTTTAAGCTACATTCTTTACTTCATGTTGTATATCCAAATCGAGCATGTGAGATAATCACCATGTCATGTTTTAGGGTGTATTCCCTAATCATCAAATCATATGCCCATATCAAATTGAATATAACTCAGTTCTTATCATCTCAAGACAACTTCATATTGGGTATGAGCTAGGTTCTTGACCCCATATTGGGTATAAGCTATGTGTTTGGTGCCACATTGTGCACAAGACATGTACTTGACACCATACCGTGCACAAGGTGTGTACCATATCGGGCATAGAGCATATGCCTCATCATGTATTGTTTAAGAGGTATATATACAAGATATCATATTGGTTTCCTATTTTGGATTATCATATCGAGTATCCATGTCGGGTAATATATCGGGTTACCATGTTAGGTAAACCCTTAAGCTCATTACCCCTTTATTCCTTCAAGGATCAACTTTTTCATATAATTACTTGACAAGCTAGTTGTCTTATTAAATTCTCATACCACGATCCATTACACAAAGGTGGAATATCGGGTTTCAATCCATCATCTAGGGTTTTCCACTAGATTGGGTACATTATGCCATATCGTACATGAAGTATGAATTGGACCTCATATCGTTCACAAGATAGGAGTAAGTGTTATTCCTATCAATCAAGAGATATCATTCATATCATCCATGTGGTATCACTCACCACTTGTATCGGTTTACCCATCACCTAGGGTTATTCAACTCTATATTGTTTAGAGTGTTCACTATCTCTCTATCGTGCAAGAGGTATAGTCATAAACTTGTATCATGTATAAGAGTAAATGGGTATCTCCCATATCGTGCAAATGGCATGTCTCATATAATGTGTGATCTTTCCTTTATCCCCATATCGGGTTAACCCCATCTTGGGTTTTATATCGGGTTGAGGTGTTTCATCCATATCGGGTTACACTTAGAATACATGCCTTATATTGTGCATGAGTGTTTATTCAATTATTCATATCATGCACCAGATGTGTGATTCAAGGTATTGTGTACCATAGATATATTATATGATCATATCATGCAAGAGAACTTGTTATTCTCACTCATAACGGGTTACCCAAACTAGGGTTTCATATCGGCTTACAAGTATACACTTGTTCCTATATCATGCATGGAGTCAATGGTTGACTTCCTATCATGCAAAAGGTATATGGTTATCACCTTATCATGTTCCTAGGTGTGAACTTCATCCCATATCATTCAAGGAGATATAATCTCACAATCATATGGTGCAAGTGATGTTTGCACATACCCATATTGGGTTAGAGGTACTAGTGTGTATGCTTGAACCCGATATCACTTTATAAAGTGATATTATCATCTTG
Source organism: Alisma plantago-aquatica (assembly GCA_963693085.1). Taxonomy (NCBI): domain Eukaryota; kingdom Viridiplantae; phylum Streptophyta; class Magnoliopsida; order Alismatales; family Alismataceae; genus Alisma; species Alisma plantago-aquatica. The sequence goes on along the minus strand of OY856415.1, from coordinate 256,624,397 downwards.
AAGCTATAGACCTTCATTCTATATACTCTAGTTTATGAATAATAGGTCTAGGAAATTCTTAGAACTCATGGAATCATCAAGTATTCAATAAAAACTCAGAATTAAAAGTGATCAGTTTAGTGTAACAAGTTAAGTGATAAATAATAACTTGATTGGGTTCAAGTTATATAACCCGCCTTGTGAATAGCTTCAAAGATCCAAGCTCTAAAGATTCACTTCCTAAGGTTGAAGAAGAACTTCTATAACATCCAGGGCTCGTTCACAACTCCTCCATAGACAAGAAATCACCATAGTTAAGAGCTTGGTGAAGAAGGAAAGAAAAGAGTATTCATAACCCGATATCCTACTTCCACCAAGGTTGAAGATGACCAAAGACTTACCTAAAGCTTGGTGATCGAGCTCTCCTTGTTCCTTGAGATACTTTGCATGATACCTAAGGGTCTTTGCACGATATCTCTAAGGGAGGTGGTTATAAGGATCGTAAACTTTCATAAGTTGGTGAAAGGTGAAGTATATATACTTGGTTTCATGAGATAAAGTGTATAAGAGGTGTCTTCCCCTCATGCTACTAGATGACACATGGCCATGCATGGTTGACATGTATACATGCATGCACACATATATATCTTGCCATGCAAGAGTTTTGAGGATAATCTAGGGAAGATATTTCAGCCATCCTTTATCTTCTTGGATAAGTTATCCCATCTTTATCTCATTAAATAAGCAACCCAATACTCCTTGAGGTGCTTTGCCTGTCATGGCCTTTTCCAAGGATCAACAAACTGATAGGAGTCCTCTACTGGATCCTTGACCGATAGGACTCCTATGTCAAGTCTACAACCCGATACTACACATATAAGGCTTTTGCCTTCAACTCATTCTTGGTCTTTTATTACCAAGAGTATCACCACTCAAAGGTGATTCAAACATAGTGTCTCCTTATTTCTCTTTCCTCTAAAATATACATAGAGGGAGCAGGGACACTCTAGAGGTGGTAATTTTCATTTCAACCCTATACATTGGGTAAATTACAATTCGTACCAAAATTGGTGCACACAGTATTAGCACTGTTTAAACAAGTTAAAACTTGGGATTTAGGCTTTTTCCCATCACTTAGCATCATTCTCTTTCTTGTGATACTAAAACACTTCGAGCACATTCCACATGTGACATTTTGCAATATAACCCCATATCTTGGGTAAATTGCACTTTTCACTTAGACTTTCATATAATGCACAAATAGTTTGCAACTAAGTTCAATCTTGACAATAAACTTCACAAGAAGCCTTAATTACTTTTCAAAAGATTATAATTAGCTTGTAAGTATCTTACATAAGTAAAACTCATAGGGTTAAGTCATAACCAAGGTTAGGGGTATTATAGTTTCTCTCTAATGGTTGGCATTTATGTTGATCAAAAGATAGGTCCCAACAGTTGGTTCCATAGAGTGTGTTGGCAAAATAGACCAATAGATGTGAATATGTTGTTGGAAGGGTTGGATAAGGACTTTAGGTTATTGGATATTGCTAAAGAAAATAAGATCAAGCACCCAATTCACATGTTAAAGGGTATTTTTGGCCATCAATGATCCATTTAGGAGGAGAATAGGCTTAGTGAGGTGATTATGTGGCCTCAGTTTAGGAGGGAGTTTGAGAGTTGATATTTCCCTTACTCATATCTTGATAAGAATATGTGAAAAATTTAGAAGCTGCTCAAAAGAGTGTTGTTGATGAACAAGTATGTGGTGTGATTCATGGAGTTGTTAAGGTTCTATCCTCATCCTACAATCATATAGAAGGGAGGATCAAGAAGTGTTAGAAGGGTTTTCATTCTGAGTTAGAACTTTTGGCATCTATTCTAGAGGCTCATGGGACTTTTTCCATCTTTATGAAGGTAGTCAGGATGATAGAGAGGATGATGTTGAACCTTCATGACACTCATTACAAGAAGAGGTCTACTTAGTCTCATAGTCAATGGTCTTGAAGTGATAAGAAAGAAAGATGATCTGGGAAATAGTAAAAAATATATCAACAAGCAATGTCAGAGTTGGGAACACAATTTTAGTAACAATGCCCCCCCAATAAAGGTAAAAAGTTGTGGTTTTCACTAGTCTAAGGTAAATAGATTAGGATCCAATTTAGTGGTAGGGCCTCCTAGGATGCACCATGAGATACATTGCATGATCTATAATCTTAATCACCTAGTCTCATGTCGTTTTGGCATGATACAATGTTTCCTCTTCTAGAAAGATGGGCACATAAAGACGTTCTGCTTCCAGCTAAACTAGGAATTGACACAACAACTGAGGATATTAGTGGAAGAGTAAAAAACCATACTTCTCAAGATGGGTTTTCTAATAAGCAAATATATTTCTAAGCTAAGTCAATATGCAACTCTAAATACTATGCTTTGAGTCATCTAGAGGATACATTGGTTGTGGCAGGTCATTTGGAATCTTTTTCATTTTGACTTTCTTGCATATTCTTATGTATCTTTTTTTGTTAACATGGGACATTTGCTTGAATGAGTTGTTTTTCTCTTGGTCATGCACTTTTGAAGGAGAATTAAGTTGGATTTTAAGTTTATGTACCTTACTCGGTGACAACTCTTGTTGGATTGAAGGCATACAAGTTGGAGATACAACTAGTGTTGCAAAGGTTTCACACTTTATTCCATGTTTCTATATTTAAGGAAGAATAATATAGTCTTTGTGAAGGAGTCATGGTAGAATTATGGTTTAAAGAAAGCCACTTGAGATTTAGATGATGATTTGCATAGTTAGTAATCTTATTTTTTTTGTGATTTAAAATCCTTTATTAGGGTTTTAGTGTTGTATGGATCCATGGACTAGGTTAACATTTAAACATGCTTAATTATGATAATTGGATTTTTAATTGCCTTAATTGAAATACCTATTTAGTTTTGAATCAATTGATTAAGTTCAATCTATATTTTCGTTTGATTTTCACCTGTATAGCCCTAAATTGTAATTTTAAGCACGACTATAGGCTAATGTACAAATTCACCATAACCGAGGACCTAACTGTATATTGAGTACAAATTATCTAATTTCGTGATTTATTACTTCTTTTTCATAGTTTATTTGTATGCTTTTGAACTTCATTTGAATAGAGTTTTATATAAGGGTTTCGAACCCTTAACCTTGTCTAAGTGGGTGCATAAATGCTTGAGCTTTGATAGGTTAGCCATGAGTCGTGATGACTTTTCCCCTTGACAACCTCAATTTCTAGGATTCTAAGGGTCCCTTGGTAGCTAGGTATATATTTAGTTCCTGATAAGTCACCTTGGACTTTGATTGGCATGTGTAGAGGTGGAGGTTAGATGGGTATGCGTTGCATGATTTGCAACCCTCAATAGCTTTGCATTTGGACCTTGATAGATCCAACCATGAGCCTCGTAGGATCCTAATATGTAGAACCCTGTTAAATACACTCAAGAGGAGGACCCTCTACATGGTACCTTGACACCCCTTGAGGAAAAAAGCCTCAATACCATTGCCTAATTTGCCCCTTTGTAGATTTGTATAAATGTGGTTGTTTTGGTCTTTTCACCCTTTTTCTTATATGTAAACCTAACTCTTCACCCTATCACCTATTATCCATCTTAAAACCTTCTTATAAAAAAGGTAGGAGATCTATGGCCTCTATATCCCCCTTGTATGTCGATATCTTAAAGAAGAGCATGTATGTACTTGCATGTCCATGCATGTTGATAATCAAGCTTTCATAGTTGCTTCTAAGGTTTAGTATCTTTGTATCTAGACTTACCCATGTAATTTATTTCTTCTTATCACTATTTTCTTGAAGTTATTCATCTTTTCTTCTTTGTTGGATGATCTTTGTGGAGTTCCATTGAGGAACATGATGCATGTGCCTAAAGAACCCTCTATTCTCTCTTCTTTGCTCTAGTTGCCATAGATCTTGCTTGAAGCATTGGGTTTAGAGGTTTTAGAGGGATTATCTAGGACCTTGGGATAATTTTCACGATTTAGTTTTTTTAATCTCATGATCATCGCCTTTTTAGGCAAGTGATATAGCTTTTGTTAGCTTCATTTTCCTACTCGATGCATGTAAAAACCTAATATTATTCTAACTTTCTTAATATGCCTAAAGGTTGACTTCTTATGAATATTTTTTAGAATGGATTATGAGCGTGAATTAACTTGAAAAATCATCTAAATTCGATCTGTCACATTAATCATATCCCTGTTAATTGTATAAAGCCTAAAACTTTAAATTAAGTGTATTTGTGTCCTAAAAGTAGCACTTTTATTGTATTTGGATGCCTTGTGGATAGAGAATGTAATACAAAGTACAACGTATTATTTGGATGTTGTTCTAAAATGCATATAAGAGCTTTATATAAATTCCATACTTATGAAATTTTTGGGGAATTTTAATTTTATTCTAAAAGTGGCTTATTTATACTTAGAATGGCCTTTTTATATCTAGTCTTGTTCTAAGTGCAACTTTCACATAATTATGAGTTCTAATATGTAAAAATGCATGGTGTTTTGTTTTTATATAAAAATAAAAATGCATAGTTTCATGTTCATGAGGAATCCATGTGTATTTCTATGTTTTATATGACTTTGATGATGTTTTTGGGCCTTTGTTTGGCCAATAATCATAAGTTGCATCATGAAATGCCCTAATTTGATATGTTGTACCTTATAATGGCCTAGGATGGTGAGATGGGCTTTAAGTGCCCTAAGTTGATGATTTTAGCCTTGGAATTGTCATATAAGGCACTTGTGCCATGATTGGGTAACCAGTTATATATATTGTGATACAATTTATATCTTTAGAAGTTGGTTGTTATTGGATTAGGTCATGATACATTTTGATATTTGTTTTTATGTTAGCTGAGACATGAAATACAAGTACTTTTTATAATTAATAAAGTGTAAACCTATTCATGTAGTGCCCTATATCTTCAGATGGAGGCAGGATAGTGAAATGGGTACCCCTATAGCAGTCTGAGATTTTTTAAAAGGTTCCCAAAGTCATCTCTTTTTGAGTATACACAGATGCACAATGCATAATCCATCAACATCCCAATATAATTTATATTATATGCAACATGTATTTTTTCGAAAATGGTTGATATGAGTTTTATACCCTAGTTTTAGGTGCCATGGATGATTGACTGATGAATACCTTAATTGGGTGTTCATTTTGTGTTGTTTGCTTTTTATTCACATGGAGATACTTATAATACATATTTTGGTCCAATAAAGTGTGTTTTATTTCATATGCACTTGCAAATTCCTCATATTTTATACCTACTTGAACCACTACTTGATAGAAGGAGAGATGGAGTTTGTTCCTAGATCTTACTCAAGCTTGGATGAGTCCAAAGTGATTCCAATATCACCCTCAACCTACCCTAAGTGATAAAAGAATGCATTAAAGTAAAGAGCTTCATGTACGATTATCACAAAACTATTTGTTACCTAAACTATCACTCCGTACCCGGCCAGCATAGCCCGGGTGGTCAAGCCAGCGCACCCCTCATGAAGGGTCGCTGGTTCGATTCCTCGCTCGGGTCAGCTGTATTTACCAACCTCTTGGGTCATCCGGGCTCTGGCACCTGTTTGGAGAGGGGGTGGGCTTCGGCCCATGCAGATCCAAAAAAAAAAACTATCACTCCTCAAGACTACAAAGTTAGTAGTGAGAGGTCCTGAGCATATGTAATGACCCCGCCTCCTGGTAACCCCCAATCAAGGGAGACCAAAAGGTCAGAGTCGTTATCCCAATAACTCAGGATCAATGGTTTGACATTTAATCAAAAATAAGCATCAAATTCTACTAAAACTAAAATGGAAAGTTGGAATAAAATAAATCTTTTGCATACCTTGTAAAATTTCGGATCTAGACTTCTATCCACATAAAAAATCTATCTAACTAATCCTCCTTGAACTAATTAATTGTATCTTCACAATATATTGATTTATTGTTTGTCCTTTTCCATAATTGTACCTAAAACACCAACAAACAAAACATCGATCAATATATTTTTATACCGGTATGTGGGGGACAATCACAATTTCACAAATCGTTTCTAACAACCTAATTACCACAAATAATTGATTAAAAATCCAAATTATGCTTTCAATGTGACTTCTCAACCGCTTTTGTCCTAAACCCTGGATTACCCTCTCTTAGGGTTTTGTCCTTGCAAGGGACATAAGGCCACCTTCTCCATCCTAAGCTTTGTGCCTGGGGTCACTTCTCGAGGTGCCCAATGGTCTTACCTCCAGGGATTGACCAAATCAGACCTTCCCTCTGGGGCTATGTCTTGCAACATACATCAGGGTGGCATGTAGGTTCGAGAATACACATACATAATTAATTGTGATACTCATACGGACTTTATAGGATTGCATAATTGAACATCCAGCAATTTAGGTTGCAAACACTCGATAAAAACATCCGGGAAATGCCATGAAACTAAAGGTGGTTATTCATAAGTAACCACATACATGTTCAATCGATTCAACAAGCTACTAGTAAATCCAAGAAAGAAATTGTCCAAGCAAGCAGTTCAATCCACACATACACAAGCAAGAATCTTGAAAAGTACAGGCACTCTATTTACTAATCACTTTATCAAGAATCTACTTTATTGACTTGGATTCACTTTCTAAGGTTTCTAATCTGAATTAGGGTATCATTAGGAATTATCTACAACTTTTCTCCATTATAACCACAAAACCCTAAAAACAACATATCTAGAGGCAAAACCCTAATTATTCAACAAAATCACATTAGAGCTTTTTTATCATCTAATAGGCTTGAGATTAACCTAACATCAATTTTATATAAAGGATCTCAAATCATCTCTCATTAAAACCCATTAACATCTAGATTAGGGTTTCTAAGCCCATTTAATACATATTAACATATCAAAACCTTAAATTAAGCTATCAATCATATGGATCATCTCTTTAGACATCAAAACATATTTCTTATTAACAACATGATAATATTATCATAAAACATCCATATTTATCTCCTCAATTCATTAATCATCCAATTAGGGTTTTTCTACATTATAAAGCATCAAGGTATAGAAACTTTAACCACTTTTTGAACTATGGTCAGATTCAGGTTCCAAAACTATTTTTATGGTATTCTATGCATTTTCTGATCAAAAAGTGTATATCATTTGTCTTAAACCGATTATAGATTAATTTCTACAATTATTCCAAGATTAACACCATTCTGACCAATTAGACAGGGCCACGTCATCAAAGATGAGAGATTACCCTTTTCTTCTTTTCTTCTACTGAAGCTCGCAGATCCTGCCTCTGGCTCTTCCTTCTCCCTACCCCGGCAACCCGGCTCTTTTCCTGCCCCCATTCCGCACAGAGCCTCCGTCCACAGGTGCCCTAGCACTCGATCGGCAGTCGGTTCTAGTGAGCAAAGCCTTCTGAGACCACCCTCGCACCTCTGGCCACCGACCCATACCTCTCCAACCCAGCATCCACCATCGGTAGGGCGAAGCAGCCCCACGCCACCACAATTCATCTTCATCGTGGCCCCTATTTCTCCGTAGAAATAGGGCAACACACTAGTGTGTGCATTCTTCATGCCCAAAACACCTCCTAGGCCAAAAGAACCTCCGCAAAGCTGGGGAAGGGGTATGATTCTCTCCTTGATCCCACATCCTAGATTACCATGCCTTATATAGGCATAGCCCTCAATGATCTAAGGTTTCCAAAACCTGATGTCTGGTTCAAACAAGAAAGTTTGTAGATCTCCTGTATTCACACAAAATTATAGGGAATTTGGTATAGGAAGACTCGTCCTCTCTCGGGTCTAATGGGTCATCTCCTATATTCATACGTCACTTGTATGGGAAGCAACTTGTTCAAGAAATCTCCTCCTACTGTTCCTCATTCTCGATCTTACTCGGAAAGCTGCTACTATTGGATCATCACCCAACGGCTAGCAGACCATGTATTAAAACAAGAGTCCAAGATAAATCGTGACATTTAAACCAAACCTCTTTACTTTAGGAAATCTTCCAAAAATCATATATCTTGAACCGTGTATCCATTGATCCCAAATTTTAAGGGAAAGTCCATAATGACTTTCCACGTGTGTACCAGATTTAGGATTCAAACTCAAAAGGAAAAAGGCATTATCTTCATGTGCAAGTTATCTTTTAATAAAGCTTATTTTAAGCATATTTTCTCTCTCTTAATCTTTTATTTTCCTTATTTTTATTACTTTTACCATTACAAACCATGTGGAGTCAAAATCTCATTCATAATGATTCCATTATCCATATTTCCACATATTTCTTATATTTTCATCATTATCTCAACTTTCCATCTTAATAATGTAATATTTGATTTCTTCTCCTATTATCTTTGCAACTTCAACTCCTTGAAACAAAAGAAATCCCAAAGATACGAAATACCTCCTTGAAAAATAATTCTTAGCCTTCTAGATGCTTCCACATCTTTCTTTTCTCATTATCGTAGTTATTCCTTTATTCATTTATTTCTTTTCCTTTTGATTTCCTTTTTCTTGATATTGGGCACAATAGCCAACAAGGCCCACGAAATCAAGCATACAAGGCTATTTATCAAAGGAATCTATTCAAACATTCAATTTACATAATCATGCCTTTATTTGGGGAAACTGCATTTCCACCCAAAAGAACCCGAAAATTGGGGTTGTAACATCCTTCCCCTTTATAGGAATTTTTCCCTCAAAATTCCACCAAACACACACACAATCAGGGTAAGACATTTCACAAGTCCATCATCAGCTCCCGTGTGGCTATTGCTGAGTTCCTTAAAGAGAGTTGTTTCACACCCCTAGGTATTCTCTACCTACCTACCTGTGTTGATTTTGGGTAAACTTGAATTCTTTATTTCAAAAAAGATGGTAATACAAATCTTCAATGCTAATTTAACTAAAATTAGTAAATATTCTCTCCATGGCACTTCCAAAGGACCTTTATCATCTTACATTCTTACATTTGAGTTCTCTCTCACCTTGGTATCTCGTACCCTCATAGGTGACTCAGGATATTTTAGCCTCCCTAGAAGCTCAATAGGTTCACGGCTCAATAGATGGCTCAGGTACATCACATAGTGCTCTAGATCGGACACATGGAACACATCATACATCAGGTTATCTTTAGGGGTAAGGCTAAACATAAGTATCTCCACTAATCCATGTCAAATGGACCCACGTATCGGGGACTCAACTTTAGTTATAGCTCAAAGGGGCCAGGTTTTCATAACACATATTCTCCCATAGTGATGCATGTCAGTCTGCTTCGCATCAGCTCACGACTCATGTCACCCCTGGGCTTTCTCAGCCATTACTCGACCAAAGTGACTTCATCTGCACACACTACGGTCTCTCTGACTGTCACATAGTCCTCTCACCGACATCATCCTAATGAATCAGTAACTGACACGACCCATCTTACCGAGCTTCTTACATCCCGATACTGGCTATGGTGGCTATTAAACAAACTCTCTTAGGGAAGGAACCGCTCCCATGTATCACCCTAAATGAGCAAACCTACTCTCATCAGACCCTCTAGTCCATATCATACTTTCTTGATCGTCTATTAGTTAGGGGTAATAAGATGTATTCAGTTCGATCTAATATTGAGTTCTTCATGTACCTACTTCCACAACATGGAAGTAAACTCGAGGTCATACTCAAGATATCAAACTCAGATTACAGTGTAGATGAACTATCTCTCTCTCATATATAGTTCAACCAGATCTATCACACTGACAGTGCTCTCTCTTAGGCAAGGGATTATGTCATCTTAGTAAGGTGATCTACCATAACCCATATTGCATATTGACCTATCTAGGTCCAGGAAGACTCACCACGACGTCTATGGTGATCTACTCCCTTCCCCTCTGGGGGAATCCTCATTCTCTATAGAAACTCCATGGGTTACTGGTGTTCGGTCCTCACCTCCTGGAATGCATGGCGAAAAGCCACATGCACCTGATATACATCTTCATCTTTGGTATGTTAAGTACTACTGCAACCTTTTACTATCTTAGTAGTACCATGGTATACAATGTATGTAAAATCATGAACTTCTACATGTCATGATTCCTCAAGGTTGACCTATCAGAAACCCTAAAACACTCTAGTAGTGGGTTTCACCGCCTTCCTTTTCCTGAGAGGGGCATCTGAGCTTCTTACAACCATCCTTCAATCTCATCAAGCTTTGTGCTGGATAACGAAGTAACCACTACTCAACCAATGGGTTTGGTTGTATCAGAGGGTTAGCCCTATATGTCTCATGAATTTAGGGTTCACCTAACAACCTCTTCTAGCCTCTCTACTGGCTAAACCAGATAGTTGTGTCTCGAAAAAGAGCATCCATTACCACCTTACATCCTTATGTGCTAGATAATGGTGAAGACATAAACCTTCATATACTCCACTTATCTTCCTCATCTCAGATTTAGGTCTAATTGAGACAAGAAAACTTCAAGCTCAACATCTTGGTTATCAAACTCAAACTTATATAACTCATAAATTCCATATTGCTCTTGATAAGAACATCCTCATATGATGACTATCTCAGTTCTCCTCATGTTGTAAACCATCCATTCAACATACTCTTTAAAATGTATGATACTTTCTCTATACTCAAACATCATAGCAATGTTTCAACTCACCTCATCTTTATCCTTAGTGTATGGCATGTGTATTTCCCTATCTCTCACCCCCATAACAAGATGAAATAAGCATTTGGTTGCAGTCCAAATATAGAGTTCATCCCATTCTAAGAGTAGAGATGATGCATCACACCTTGCCAGTACACTTTCCAATCTAAGTTGAAATGTGTTTCACATGTCTCCACATCATGAACATCTCGATTTTAGGTTTACTTCCAAGGAAAATTGTTCCCAAACATACTTGGGTTGACACACAATCCTTTGTCATCTCCTCTAGATCTATAGGATGTTGGTACTTTTTGGGTCATCCCTCTTCCCTTATGCATCCAGGGAGTGCCTACCTCATTTTCCCTTTGGGTTCCATGAACTCATTAAGGTGATCAATCCCCTAATCAATGGTCCTCGGACAAAGATAGTTGTTACCTCCCGACCCTTTGGTCTTGTACATCTAGGAACCAAACTACTCCTACTCCCTTCGGTCTTATCCCTACCTGACCCTAGCATTGACTTAGGATTCTATCATGGTATATCTCAAACTTGAATCCTTACCTAAAACTCCATCATATCTCTAGGCATACATGGTCAAACTTACATCCTTACATAGGGATCATGGCGACCTACCTACCTTGGTCTATCTCCAAACAAGTTATCTCCATGGCAACATATCCTCATGCCCCTTAGAGATGGTCACACATGGGTCTATAGATTCGTGCTCATACTATGTGCTCTCCACTTAGCTCATCAAACTCCTAAGAATGACCTATTTAGGTTACCTCAAACCTAAACAAAAATTGATACTCACCCTACAGAAGCCTCCCCAGGATAGGAGAAAACTATCTTTTGATAGAAGCACAGGTCACAAACGTTTCTACGTCTAGGGTTTATAACATCATCTGCATGGTTAGCCCTATCAAGCTACTAAGGCACGTAGCTAACAAGAAGACCACCTACTAACCCATGCTAGATTTCCTCAATATGTCATACTTGTTCCTATTCCTCAACATTGGACCAACATCATACATGCATATGTCACCAACCTATGTGTGAGGGGTTCATCAAACATCTATTTTAGTCCAAGGGGTTTTCCTTTTCCTCTAAACATGAAGGGGTGCCAAACTTGAATCTGTAGGAACTCAAACATCTTTGTGAGCATCAGGTGCGCCAGGTACTACTACTTCCCATCTTAGGTCTAGGAACCCTAGGTTTACTTCCATGCATCAACTATCTAACTACATGCTCAGCTTTTCAACCACAAACCAAACATGCACAAAGGTAGGGCATACACTTTCCACCATTCTTCCATGTGAACAACATCTTAGAGTAATGTACAAGGACAACCAACTCGGTGTGTGTTGGTTTATTACACTAACGAGTTTCAATCTTAAGGAAGATCTTTTCATCAACTAACCAATTCCTGCATGTATACGAAAGTAGTTGTAGTCGAGATCGAACATGAGGAGCTTAAGAAATCAATTAAACACAGTAGTGCTAAGGTTCAACAGTCTAGACCATTTTAAAAGTGATTTGGTTGATTAAACTAGAAAATTTTAGAATTAAGCAAACAGTAAATGACTTACTAAAAGAGATTAAAATTCAGAATCAGAAGTATCTTGGACTTAGGATTTCATCCACATATCATAGAATAGAATAGGAGAATAGAATTTAAACATATTAAGCACTTGTTTTAAAGGAGAGTTGTACGTTGCACTTCACCTCTCAGTGCAAGTACAACGATCCTAACTCAATTCAAAATTCCCATGTATGAATTTCATTTTGGATCACAAACATACTCCTCAACTCCATAAATTCCACTCTCGTGGTAAAGAAGGAGTTGCCAAGAGAGTACCTCCTTACTCTCCCACATATCTTCTCAGATCAAGCAAAAGAGCATAAAACGTATACATAAGGTGGCCAGCCATACATGTAGAAAAGAAGAAACCGACACTCACAAGGTGGAAAAACAAGCAACATAGTATTTAGTATGAAATTACCAATTTTGTACATGCTATGGCATGGGAGCTACTCTCCCATGTCCAAGAAAAGGAAACTATTTGTCCATGATAATGTACATCAGAAAATGTGTAGAATTTTCAAAATTCAACATGATTTAGAGAAGGAAAAGTCAAGTAATCCCAAGGTATAACCAAAGAAAGGTAGAATTCCAACTTGAGGACAAAATCCCACTTCTACAGCTGCTCCAACCTAACAAACCTCTCTCCCAAGAAGCTTGGTGCAGTGAAGAAGCTCTGTTGCACCCTGGAGAAGAAGATTGGAGAAGAAAAGAAGAAGAATGGGGTTCTATTGCAAGAAACCACCCTCTTCCACCTCCAAAATTGCCCTCCTTGCTCTAGCCTTACTCTGGGACGAAAGGGTTTCAAATTATGACCAGTGATAACTTCTCCTTTGAGTGGTTTTGTCTTTTAAAATGAAAAGAATAGTATTTGAAAATTGCTAAAACTGACAGGTTCACGGCGTGTCTTTATTAGGACATGGCGTGTCTTTCTTTGACAGTTGTTTCTGAGTGTGAGGTACACGGCGTGTTTGATTTAATACATGTCGTGTACTTTTACAGAAAGGAAAGACTCGTTTTTGAATTCCCAGGTACACATCGTGTCTTAATTTACACATGACGTGTACTTTTCTTCCGTGATCATAGCAATATGCCTTCTGGAAATGCACACGTCGTGTCTTTAATAAGACATGTTGTGTACATTGTTGTTTTAGCCGAATTAAATTTTTGGATGTTTGCAAGGATTGGAGAAATCCCAAATAAGATAGAATTGAGTTGGAAAACCTCCAATTTGATTCCTTTGATGCCAATCTGCAATACACATCATGGGATAAGCAAAATAACAAAAATGTGACAAAAGTAATATGAATAGAGGCTAAATGAGAACAAAATGAACTGAATTTGTGTGTGAAAACTTGTGAAAAGTTGATGTGGAAACCACACAACAAATCCCCCTAAGCTTGAACCATTACTTTTCCTCAAGCAAAAAGAGCATAGCCAAACAAATGAAGGAATTTTCAAGTCCATGCATGGATTAAATGAAATGAAGATATGCAATAAGCTCAACCAACCATGTACATTAGGTTTATTTTCATAGCCATCATCTCAATTCAAACATCAAAGACAGAGAAGTTTTAGTTCAGCAAAGGTGGTCACAAATTAAATGAAGAAATCAACTAAACAACACTAAACATGATTTGGATAGTCAAGCCAAACAACTAGTGGATGTACAGCACAAAATTTTCAGCCATTATGAATGTAAATGATGACACCTTAGTTAACTTAAACAATCTCAGGTGAGTTCTCTTCTCAAAAAGATATGATAATTGGTTTTTTGGGGATTCCGGCACTCGGCTACTAATTTAGGCTTACACACACATGGAGTGTCGATTGGGGTGTAATTTTTACCCTCTTTCGATTTTCATACCATATAACCATTGTTGCTAGATCAGACTCACACTAGGCTAGCATCATATGTGGGTTGTTTGCCATCTTTTATTGGGTAAAGTGAGAAAAAGATACAAAAGAATTTTTGCACAACACAAGAGAGTCAACTAGAAGTTTAAGTTAACAAGATTTAATTCATTAATTTGCAATTTTTTTCATTGAAAAATTAATTGTATATGCACTAAGAGTTTGGCAATAGTATCCTGTATTCTAAATAGTGTTGTAGAGTTCATTCATTCGCTAGTTTTTTTGACAATTACATGTATTTAGTAATCAAAGATGTGAAAACTGAGAGTTTAGACTACAATTACAAACCAAGATCATGTACATGGGGGATTTATATTGGTGTGTATGCCCTGAGAGCCAATCATGGGATGATTGGTGGGATACATTAAGATTGATTTAATAAAGACCAAAGGCAAGCTTCCAATTCTTTCTGGTTCAGTCATATGAGATAATGATATAACATATTGAATGTCTAGAGAATGACAGTACTCAATGATGTATGCTTTCAAGTTGAGGACATGAACGATGAGATCATACGGATGCTAAGAGTTTTTACATTCTTATAATGTCCCTAGTCAGATGTCATTGTGGAAGGTAGATAGAAAACAATGACACACAAGACTAGATTGTGGTGTTGGTTGATGACAGAATCTCATTAGTCATGGTATGGAGATATCAAACCAAACACATAGGTACTTGTTAGAGAACAAGTGTACCAGACAGACCCACCGTGAGTTTGACACATGGAACCATGACATGGTAGTCACAGTCAGTTCTCACAGTGATGGTGGTGAGTGTGATTCTTTGACCTAAAATCACTACACTCAACACATGTCGTCGGATATACTTTGACATCATCAAACGCAGTCCTGAAACATGGGTTGTTATAAAGGTGATGATTGGGTGGCTTTAACACATGGGGCTTTTGATGGGTGAGTGATAGATATGGGATTTGTCCCTCTTGAGGGAGTATGATATCCATGGACACTTGATGAGTAGGATTGAGACAGGTGTGCACACACATGTGTGAATTAGTATGTGATATTGATGTCATACATATCTCCTCCAATCTACTCTGAGATCAAGAAAGTGAATGAGTGTTGACAGGATGACTGCTCCAAGCCTTGAGTTCATTCGGGATATCAGTGACAAAGGAATTATACATTCACTGTAACACCATTCATGGATTGTAGGATTGAAAGTTGTTCTCCAACTTTCTATTTCACTTGGGTAGCACTGATGTGCGAATAGGCATCGCTCGTTGCTTATGAAGTCATAAGTGTTATGGACTTTCACTGCCAACGTGAAATGGACTTGTAGGGTCACACAGATAGGATTTAACCTGGAAGAGGAGTTTATCCACAAATGATGTTTAGATTGATTACTAAAGGAGTTTAGTAGTTGAATTAAACACTCAATCAATTGATAGCTCAGTATGATAGTGTTCAAGGTGTTGGACTAATTGATTAGAGTATCACACTGATTGGAACTGCAATTGATGATTTTGCTTAGTATGCTGCCCCAACCGATCGGTTCAGGTTGGTGAACTGATCGACTCAACTGGTGAGATGATCGGCTCATGTATCAATGAGACAATCGGCTCAATTATTGAACCGGTCGATTCATGTGACCAACTGAGATCGTTTGGAAAGTCAGAATACTATTTTGCAAATACAATTTGTTTCACTTGTACAAATTCGATTTGGACAAGGATTAATATTTGATTAATCAAAAAAAATATGAAAGTCAATTTGAGTTGGATCAGGACTACGAACCGATCGGCTCAGGCATGAACCGATCACCTCAAAGCACCAGACGATTAGCTCAAGTCCCAAATGATCGTTTCAGGTGTGAATCGATCGGTTCATCTGGCACAGTTGGTTGTTTTGTGGAAAATCTCAAACCCTTTTGCTCCTGCTTTAGTCCCGCATTTCCCGGGGTAGAGAACCATGTCCCATGACCCTCCTATATATAGGGGTATTGGGGGCTTCTCAGGAACAACAACTCAGAACACCAGTTGCTCTGCAAAGTTGTCATTCTCTCTATTTGTGATAATCGAGAGAGCCCGAGCAAGTGCTACCTGATAAGGGAGTCACAACGAGGGAAAGACAACTGTAGAAAGGCAACTGGTTGCAGGGGAGTGTGTTGGTGACTAGTACACCGACAGGAGGGTGCGACTCCTTATGATTCCTTGTGGGACAAGGAGATCGGAGTTCCAAGTGGTCCATGTGGACTACTACAGAGGCAGAAGACTTCTTCCACTTGGAGCAAAGTTGTCAATCCCGACAGTCCCAGTGAGACCAGGAGCAGCACAGACACCGTCCAAGACCAGAGGTGAAGACCGTGCAAGCCATGAGGTAACGTCGTCGAGTAAGCCTCGGGGCAAGGTACGCCTCTACAAACCATCCTTCCTATTGTATAGACGTTGACATGATTTCTTTAGACTGGGTTCGGGAGAAGAAAATTTTGTTTCCGCTGCCTTCTCTGTCTCCCCTAAAACCCAATAGTGGTATCAGAGCCAAATCAACTACTCTATACTTTTAGATTATTGATATGATCGATTTTGGTTTGTCACCTTTATTTATTGCATACAATGCGAATAAAATTGGCTTTATGCATGTCCAAACCCAAATCCACAAAGCCCAATACACATATATGATATGTAATAGGAACGCACTCGATACGCGTCATCCTTAAATGAGTTTTGTGGTGGATGTATAGTGTGGTTATGGCCAATAAACCCTATGTATGTGTGCTTGGTTGAATGTGGTTGCTTGCATCTCGGTCTACGCACTGATTCTCTTTCTCTTATTTTTGATATAACTTGAGATAACTCGAGATTTATTTCCTACCTTTGCTACCCCCGAATGTAAATCGGGGTTTCCCAATTCAAAATGTAAAATAGGTTAGATATTTTATTTTCTGTTATGTCAAAGAACAGTGGAAAACCTGACAACAACTGAGATGATCGGTTCAAGGTGTGAACCGATCAGTTGGCATTCCAGACGACCAGTTCAAGGAGCAAGACGAGCGGGTGGCGGCCATGAGGAGATGGACGATGACCAGATGAACCGACCGGTTGGAGGAGACAATCGGTCGGTTGGTGGCACCCAACCGACTGGCCTAATGGCGAGTCGATCAATCATGGAGATGAGTTGATCAAACCCAGAAAGGCAAAGCACAGAGTTTATCTTGTACTGGTTGCATGTGATGTAGACCTGGATGACCATGATTCTTCTTGGCTCGAGGAATCACATTAGGATGGTCATAATCATCGCTTTTATCATTTCACATGTTTTCTGTGGGATATAGCATGTATATGATACGTACTATGTATTGTGGTGATTGGATATGTATGCGTACCTATAAAACCAAATCCCTCATTAAATATTAAATTTTTAGATTCCTTCCAAATGCGACACACGTGAAAAACTTGATCGGCCAAGTGTGGGCACGCCCTAGCGTGGTGCACCGTCTATCTCATGGAAGAGTGAAGGATGGATATGTGGGTCTGCCCTAGCAGGGTGCATATTCATCGTGTTGGCTTTGGGTCGGACTTAACAAGGTGACCTAGATAGGATCTAGCACCTTGAGGCATGGAGGTCATCATGGCAAGGAGTTTCATATGACATCTTTCAAGAGTTGCATATGATGCAATTGGCAAAAGTTGCCTACCTGGAAGATCTAGGTTGTGGGTGACAGCCCTAGCTGGTCCATGACTCAGAGGATTTCAGGATCTTGACCCACTAGAAGATTGTACGTTGCAATCTTTCAAATTGATGGTGAGGGCTATCAATTTGAAAAAAAATAGTGGGAGTGACAATTAATTAAAGTCCTAATTATATCGTAAAACCTTTTCAAATCAATCAAGTCAAAAGGGAGTTTTTGGACTAAACTGCATATATGGTTAATCAACAATAATCACTTTATTTGCGATCGGTCCTTAAGATGGACAAATTAAATGGGAATAATTCCATGACTAGTTAGGACGTTGAGAAGTGTTCTCAATCGAAGAGTGAAAGCTCTAAGTCCTAGTTATACTAGAACCGGATGAACTCGATCCCACCACACCAATGGCTTAAAGGATGCTTAGGGAATCATACTGAAGATGCCATTGAAGTGGAGTGCTTAATGTTGTGTTCTCTGAACTATGAGTTGTAGAGACAACATGAGACATATGATGTCTCCAAGACACTGTCCTAGTATGTCATGATAGAAGGAGATCCAGTAAGGTATTCACACACTCAATGTGATTGGGTATGTGGAAAAACCTGACTAAGAAGGATTCCCTCGGAGCCAAGAGTTGGCTATTGGTATGATACTGCAAATGTTGCGAGAATCATACAGTTCATGATGAACTACAACATGAACAACTTTGACAAGCATTGACAGATTTGTTGGACATGTTGAGGATAGTAGAGGCAAAGATGAAGAAAGACAAACCCTTATCTTTAATGTGATCGATGAAGGGTAAGTCTCAAAGGCAAGGACAAGGGCAAAGCAAAGAAGTATTATGATGCTAGCCAGCAATCCAAGCCATCTTTATCCTTGAGGAACAGATGAAGAAGGAAAAGACTAAGTATGTGATCAACAGAAAGAAAGGCAGGTCCAAGGGCAAGGGCAAGGGCAAAGCTAAGAAGGGTTCTGATGCTAACCAGTAGCCCAAGTCGTCTTCAGCCTCAAGGCACATGGGAGGGTGAACGAGGGAATTTCCCTTTATATCTGGAAGAACAAAAGAAGAAGAAGGAGGGGATGGATATATCCACCTAAGGTATCATGAAATGAACTACTTCTGAGGTATACGATACCAAGATGGAGATCGGACATATATGATATGTAAGATCTACAAAGAAGTGATGGCATTTACGAAAGGACCAAGAAAGGATTACCCATCATTGGAGAAAGTGTTGTTGTCATAGATAGGAGTACCTTTCAGTTTATTTCAGCCTATAGGGCACAAAATAGAGTTGAGAACTGTTGTTTCAATTTTCCAATAGAAACACTTTATTGTTGCATCTTGTAGTGACAAGATGACTATCAATATAGTTGATATTTCAAAGATATGATCTTTGTGGCAATGCCTTGTTTATCTTGTGGTACTTGGTATGCATAAGATAAAATGATATCTAAAAGTTATTGATAACTCAAACAACAAATTAGCATCATCATGAGAAATTCATTTCTAGTTTCCATATGATAGATAAATCTAGACTCTTTTGGTTAGGGAACCAGTAAGAGACATGAATCTCTTAGACATGATTAATCAATCTTCACTAGAGGTAGTGGGAGAATGATTATCCTATTAGGTATAATACATGTGATGTATTTACATACCTATTAGAGAAAATGCTAATACTTCAAATGGTGTTTAGAGAAAAACCAATATGAATATCTTGAAGTGTTCAAGAATATCATTGATGAAGTACAAATTTGGTAAAGTGTTAATTCTTGATGAGATCAATGAATGAAATACTTGAACCAAATGATTGAGATCCTTATGAGTGATTATGATAGCATATCATAGTGAACTCATGATTAAGGCATGATGATGTCTAAATCAAAAGGAGTCATACTCTAAGGAGTTAGAGGATGATTATCAAATAACTAATTTCTTCTTAAATAAAGAATATCCTACACTAATAAAGGACATTAAGAAACACAAAGGGTTATGAGTTCTTATATCCTTGACAGATACATCTCGATTATCTATGTGATGAGTTGGTCATGTGATGAGTCAACTATCTAGATAAATATGAGGAACTAGATTTTGAGTTATGGTTAATGACCATTACATCCTAAATGACTTCCATGTGAACCATAAGGTATGACCTTGATGGTAGCACCCACTGGGATAAAATCCATAAGTGTGAATGAGTCTTAAGCGTTAAGACGCATGGATAACATTTTGAGAAGGATGATGATTGTTGATTGCAACTTAATGACTAAGAGATTTGGCATACGGATACTAAAACCACATTCCTATGAGGAATAAGACAAGGATGTGTATGTGACACAACCTATAAGTTTTATGAATCCATTATTGAAAATGAAGTCTATAAGTTACAATGGACTAATCAATGAGATTGATTGAGTACAGGAAACTCAGAATTGGATCATCACTTTGATGATATAGTCAAAGGGTTTGACTGATATGTCAAAGATAAAGAGAGATCTGTGATTTAGTGGGAGTGTATTCACATTCCACATGTTGATGTGAAATGGAAATGTTCTAGAATGGAAATCCAAAGTGGAAATTATCTTTAAGGAAGATAGAGACATTTCCTATGTGATAGGAATAGAGATCTATAGAGATAGTTCTCAAAAACCTCTTGACCTGAAAAGAGAGAGCATGCATTGGCAATCTATACTGAAGGGTTCAGTGTGTAAAGATTCAGTGGGAGAAAACTTGTCCATGTTACATGGAGTTAGTATCCCAAGGCCAAGTGTCCAATTCTTATGAAGAATGGAAACACTAAGAATAGATAAGGATCTATCATGTATGTAATCATCCCATCATCTTACATGTATGGAAATGGCAAGAACAAAATGCATTTATCATCTTGTATGTAGGACATGACAATATGATATGCTCATCCTGATAATTCGCATGTGAGACATGACGAGTGGATGTATGTCTAGTTCCAGTAAGGGTTACTGGAATACCATAAGAACTTGATAAGTAATTGAGAAGTACTAGTTCTATGGAAATAAGGAAGGGTTCACTGTAAAGAATTACACTGATGCAAACTTCTGAAAATAATAGAAAATTAATCATAAAATATATATGAAGTGAATGTTTGCTGATAAATGGAAACGTTTGAACAAAGCTGTTTAAAAGGAAAATTTGAGTATCCATGTGTTAGCGAACAGTAGTGGATACTATATGGATTTGGAAGTTTGTAGATATGAGCTTATAGTTATTTCGGTCATTAATGATAAGTTAGGAGTGCTTGGTCATGCAATGTGGCTAAAGGTTAGCAAAGGAATACTAGATCACATATTATGGCAACTCCATCTCATACATGTGACGTAGAATGAAGAGATGAGAGACATGCAATTAATACTGACTTTGGCACGGTGTTTCCATAACTCACTATGTTAGCACTAGAGCACAATAACATGTGGGACATGTTTGAAGATCACTATGAATATGATTCAAGGGTGATTGGTTCACAGTGCAAGTGCGAGTCTATTGGTGTGTATAGCCTGAGAGCCAATCATGGGATGATTGGTGGGATACATTAAGATTGATTTGATAAAGATCAAAGGCAAGCTTCCAATTCATTCTGGTTCAGTCATATGAGATAATGATAGAACATATTGAATGTCTAGAGAATGATAGTACTCAATGACGTATACTTTCAAGTTGAGGACATGAATGATGAGATCATATGGATGCTAAGAGTTTGTACATTCTTATAATGTCCCTAGTCGGATGTCATTATGGAAGGTAGATAGACAAAAATGACACACAAGACTAGATTGTGGTGTTGGTTGATGGCAGAATCTCATTAGTCATGATATGGAGATATCAAACTAAACACATAGGTACTTGTTAGAGAACAAGTGTACCACACAGACCCACTGTGAGTTTGACACATGGAACCATGACATGGTAGTCACAGTCAGTTCTCACAGTGACGGTGGTGAGTGTGATTCTTTGACCTGAAATCACTACACTCAACACATGTCGTTGGGTACACTTTGACATCATCAAATGCAGTCCTGAAACATGGGTTGTTATAAAGGTGATGATTAGGTGGCTTTGACACATGGGGCTTTTGAGGGGTGAGTGATAGATATGGGATTTTTCCCTCCTGAGGGAGTATGATATCCATGGCCACTTGATGAGTAGGATTGAGATAGGCATGCGCACGCATGTGTGAATCAGTATGTGATATTGATGTCATACATATCTCCTCCAATCTACTGTGAGATCAAGAAAGTGAATGAACGTTGACAGGATGACTGCTCCATGCCTTGAGTTCATTCGGGATATCAGTGACAAAGGAATTATACATTCACTGTAACACCATTCATGGATTGTAGGATTGAAAGTTGTTCTCCAACTTTCTATTTCACTTGGGTAGCACTGATGTGTGACTAGGCATCGCTCATTGCTTGTGAAGTCATAAGTGTTATGGACTTTCACTGCCAACGTGAAATGGACCTGTAGGGTCACACACATAGGATTTAACCTTGAAGAGGAGTTTATCCACAAACAATGTTTAGATTGATTACTAAAGGAGTTTAGTAGTTCAATTAAACACTCAATCAAATGATAGCTCAGTATCATAGTGTTCAAGGTGTTGGACTGATTGATTAGAGTATCAGATTGATTGGAACTGCAATTGACTGATTTTACATAGTTTGTTGCCCCAACCGATCGGTTCATGGGATGAACCGATCGGCTCAGGTTGGTGAACCGATCGGCTCAACAAGTGAGACGATCGACTCATGTATCAATGAGACAATCGGCTCAATTGTTGAACCAGTTGATTCATGTGACCAACTGAGATTGTTTGGAAAGTCAGAAGACTATTTTGCAAATACAATTTGTTTCACTTGTACAAATTCGATTTGGATAAGGATTAATATTTGATTAATCAGAAACAAATATGAAAGTCAATTTGAGTTGGATCAGGACCACGAACCGATCAGCTCAGGCATGAACCGATCGACTCAGAGCACCAAACAATAGGCACAAGTCCCAAATGATCGGCTCAAGACCTGAAACGATCATTTTAGGGTGTGAACCGATCGGTTCAGCTGGAATAGTTGGTTGTTTTGTGGAAAATCTCAAACCCTTCTACTCCTGCTTTAGTCCCGCATTGCCCTGGGTAGAGAACCCTATCCCATGACCCTCCTATATATAGGGGTATTGGGGGCTTCTCAGGAACAACAAATCATAACACCAGTTGCTCTGCAAAGTTTTCGTTCTCTCTAGTTGTGGTAACCAAGAGAGCTCGAGCAAGTGCTACCCGATAAGGGAGGCACAGCGAGGGAAAGACAACTGCAGAAAGACAACTGTTAGCAAGAGAGTGTGTTGGTGACTAGTACGCTGACAGGAGGGTGTGACTCCTTCCAATTCCTTATGGGACAAGGAGATCGGAGTTCCAGGTGGTCTGTGTGGACTACTACAGAGGCGGGAGACTTTTGCCGCTCGGAGGATAGCTATCAATCCTGATAGTCCCGATGAGACCAAGAGTTGCACAGACACCATCCAAGACCGGAGGTGAAGACTGCACAAGCCATGCGGTAATGTCACCGAGCAAGCCTAGGGACAAGGTATGCCTCTACAAACCATATTTCCTATTGTATAGACGTTGACGCGATTTCTTTAGACTGGGTTCGGGAGAAGAAAATTTTGTTTACGTTGCACGAAGAGTTTGGTAAGAGTATCTCGTATTCCAAATAGTGTTGTAGAGTTGATTCATTAGCTAAATTTTTTGACAATTACTTGTATTTAGTAATCAAAGATGTGAAAATTGAGAGTTCATACTACAATTACAAACCAAGATCATGTACATGGGGGATTTCATTTTCCATTTGATCCATGCATGTCCTTTACTAATTCTTTCATATGGCACAAAGAAGTACAAGGTACAAGATGATTCAAGCATACAAGAGTTCATTCCATTTCAAAAGCCTCATTTCATATTAAGTTTTCCATAAAGGGAAATACAGAACATGAAACATGCTGAAATAAATGACTGAAATAGAAGATTGACATAACCAACAAAAGAAAATGACAAAAGAAAATGACAAAAGCAAAAGCAAATGAAACAGAACTACATTACTGGTTGGTTGAACCCCCCCCAAGCTTGAAATCTGTAGTATCCTCACTGCATCAATCGAACTCATGGAGGTATCAACCAGATACATGTCATGGTGAAAAATCAATAAGAGGGGCAAGCTCTCCCGTGGTCAGTATGAAAGAACTAGATGACAAGATCATCCTATGGAACATCCATCAGTGTGGGCTATGGCGCAGACTCTGACTACTGTGATGGCGACTGATATGGCTGTGGGATGGAGTAGTGGCCCTGAGAGATGTGCCCTGACAAATTATGTGCCATGAGTCATGCATCACAGTATACTATGTGCCCATCTGGTCCATGCGGTCATCGATGTGATCGAACCACTGCTGCACATAGCCATATAGATGCTTGACATTAGGCATCGTCCAGGAATACTTTGTTTGGGTGCTGGTGGAGGGAGGCGGTGGAGCAGAAGAAGCATAAGGGGCTGAAGGACCTACCTCAGTATCATCATCATCTTGGGCTGCTACATCTCCTCCTCAGTGGCCAGCAGGACCTTCCAGTTGTCCTTGTTCTCCAAGGTGGCATGCTTTGGATTAGGAAGGTCAATATACTGATCATCATCATAGAACTGACGGAACTTGTTGTCGTAGTTTGGAATCTTCATGATCAAGCCTGTAGAGAGAAGATACTAAATATCTACTAGGTTTCTGCCTGGTGCAGCCTCAAGACCTGTCAAATCAACATCAAGTTTTTGTGCAATCAAGGTAATTAAACCGCCACACATGATGTCGATGGCATCCCTCTTCTTCATCTTTTTGATGTCAAAGAAACATTGAAGAATGTAAAAAGCAGCATTAATTTCATGCTCATACATCATGCCCCATAAGAAAAAGAGATCAAGCTTCCCAACAACCCCTTGTGTTTCCTTCTTGGCAAAAAACCCGGTACTAAGAAGGAGATGAATATAACGGAAGATAGGGTTGAAAATAGTGGATGCCCTAGCTGATTTTTCCTCATGGCGTTCCTCATCAGAAATCTCGAACTGGAACTCGTCGCTATGAAAAGTGTTCGGGTAACTAATTGTGCCCTCATAGTGACACTCCAGTATCTCACAAAAACACCAAAAGGTAAGCTTGAAGGGATGACCCAAAAGCCTAAATTTTATAATACCAAAGGGCTCGAGCTTCTTCTGTGGGTCCTGATTGGTGACGAGTGTTGTCAAAAACTCATATACAAGACGGGGGTAAGTTTTTGATACCGTAAGGCAAACGTAGCTCAACCCCAGGTCTTCTAGGCACGTGAGGTCTTCATCCTTGAAGCCCAGAGTCATCATTGTTTGTTGGCATGCAAACCGAAAAGGGAGAACTCTCCTTGTAATCAAGAACTGGTATGTCAGGTCCTCTTTAGGGGTGACCTAAAACTATGTAGTAGAGATGTATCCCGATGCTTGGGAGGATCTGGCACGTGCTTTTGGTTGCTTGTTTGCTTGACTGGAGCCATTTCTGCTGCTGACAGGTTAGCACATGCCGTGTGCTTGGAACAGAAGGCCAGCTCTGACTGTAATGCACACGTCGTGTGCAATTGGGTACACATTGTATACCTAGAGATCTGTGAAATTCTACAAGTCGCGAGCAGACGATTTTTGGGAAAGAAAGAGGAGGGGAACAGCCGTGGCTTGGTGCTGGCTCACGTCGTGGTTGCGGTGATGGCAACTACTGAGTTTGTTGACCTCCTTGGCATCGTGGAGGTGTTTGGAGAGGAGGATGATGGCTCCCTTTCTATGAACTTGCTGGAGAAGACGATGGCGGCTCGAGGTTGAAAATGATGGCGGCAGCTAGCTTGAAGAAGAAGAAGAAGAAGAAGAGGTTGGCACTCAAGCTTGACGGCGACTTGACCTTTGTGTGAGGGCACACGATGGCGGCAGAGTGGATGGTGTGATCTTGAAGAAGATACACCATGAGCGGGCTAGACACATGGAGGTGGGGCAGATCTGCTCGAGCTCGAGGTGGACACGTCGTGAGAGATGAACATGGCGGTGGCGCTTAGGTCACACGACATCAAGGAGGCAAGGTGTAGGGCTCTGGAGTCTCACACGGCTCAAATGAGAGTTTGAGTGAAAGGGACGACTGTGTGCTAGGTTATAAATCTACTTTTTTGATAAAAGACACGGTGTGTAAAAATAAAGACATGTCGTGTGTCATATCACAACTCGTTTTCTATAATAAAAGACATGACATGTTCCATTTTGTACACGTCGTGTGACATTCCAGAATTTCAAATGCCCAAATGCACTTATAAGCTACATGGCATGTGCAAATAAAGACACGTCGTGTACTTTTTCTAGAAATCATGTTCTTTATCCTTCTATTGTGATACATGTCGTGTACAATATAGGACACGGTGTGTATATCTTCAGAGTAATTGATGTTTGTTTCTCTTATAAGGAACACGGCATGTTCAAATAAAGACACATCATGTTTCTTTTCTAGATTTCTTACTCCTTCATCTTCTGCCTGAGTACACGGCGTGTGTAAAATCAAATATGTCGTGTGCTGGATTGTGATACGGCGTGTCTAAATTTAGACATGTTTTGTACCTTGAGATATAGCTCGTTCTACTAAGTTCTGAGAGTGGGAACACAACATGTGTAAATTAAGACACGCCATGTCTTCTATAGTTTCTGTAGAAAATAGCCTTTTGTCAGCACAGAATTTATACCAGATATGTAATAGAATTGTCTAGAATATTATTACATTCATCCATGAAAAGCTTATTTACAAAACTAATGAGTGTTTTTGACTCAAAAGACTTGAAAAGAAATCTATCCTAATGTGGATTCAACTCCCACGAGGTCCTCCATTTAGAGTTTGGAGTGAGACTCTTTAATTGTCTTTCATGCATCTTGAAGGGAGCAAGAAGCACCCTTGTGAACTTCATCCCCCGAAGTATAAAGCTTGCAACGTTGCCCATTTACTTTGAATGTTCCATCTTTACCTTGCAATTCAACAACTCCATAAGGAAAAATCTTCAATACAAGAAAATGGTCAGACTACTTTGACTTTAGTTTTCTGGGAAACAGTTTAAGTCTTGAGTTGAACAGAAACACTTTGTCTCCCTCTTTGAAATCATTCCTTTGGATTATTTTGTCATGCCACATTTTGGTTCTTTCTTTGTAGAGCTTTGCATTTTCATATGCATCAAGCCTTAGCTCTTCCAATTCTTGTAGCTGCAGAAAACGCTTCTCATTTCTTCATGTCCAAGTTCAAGAACTTTATAGCCCATAATGCACGGTGCTCTAGCTCCAGCGGAAGATGACAAGATTTACCATATATAAGCTTAAATGGGGTTGTGCCTATGATGGTCTTGTAAGCCGTCTGGTATGCCCATAGTGTGTCATCTATCTTTAATGCCCAATCTTTCGTTGAGCTAGACATTGTCTTCTCTAGAATGCCTTTTAGCTACTGGTTTGAGACCTCTACTTGCTTGGAAGTTTGAGGATGATAAGGGGTAGAGACCTTATGTGTGACTCCATATTTAGAAAGAAGATTATTGAATTGTTTTTCAACAAAATGTGTACCACCATCTGAGATTACAGCTCTTGGAACTCCAAAGTAAGGGAAGATGATTTTCTAAAAAAGCTTTACAACAGACTTTGCATCCGGTCCTTGGGTTGGGATGGCCTCAACCCATTTAGAGACGTACTCAACAGCGACAAGAATATATTGGTAACCACATGAGGATGGGAATGGTTCCATATAATCAACTCCCCATACGTCGAATACCCCAATCTCCAAGATGGAGTTAAGAGGCATATCATCATGTCTAGAAATTCCTACGGTTCCTTGACATTCATCACAAGCTTTGAAAAATAGATTGACATTTTTAAACAAAGTTGGCCAATAGAAACTGGCTCGTAGGATCTTAGTTGCAGTCTTCTCTCCTCCGAAGTGACCTCCATAAGGAGAGGCATGGCATTCAGAGATAATGCTAGTAATCTCTTCTTCGGCGACACACCAGTGAATAAGTCCATCCCTCCCATGTTTGAACAACAAGGGGTCATCCCAATAGTAAAACTTTATGTCATGGAAGAACTTCTTCTTTTGTTGGTATGTCAAACTTGACGGCAGCTGTCCTGTAGAAAGGAAATTTGCAATGTCTATAAACCATGGCACTTGGGTGGATTATAGTGTATAAATATTCTCAATAGGCAAATGGTCTTCAATAGGCAAACAATCTCTAGCATCTGTAGTCAATCTAGAAAGGTGATCAGCAACATTGTTCTTTGTCCCCTTCTTATCCCAGATTACAAGATCAAACTCTTGCAGAAGTAGTATCCAGTGGATGAGGTGAGGTTTTGCATCCTTCTTATTAATCAAATACTTTATTGTAGTGTGATATGTATATACAATCACATTAGATCCTACCAAATACTATCGAAATTTGTTGAAAGCATACATTATAGCAAGAATCTTCTTCTTTGTGGTTGTATAATTGATTTGTGCTTCATCTAGGGTCTTGCTCACATAGTATATGGCATGAACCTTCTTGTCCTTCCTTTGTCCTAGAACTGCCCCTATTGCATAATCGCTTGTGTCACACATCAATTCAAATAGAGTGTTCCAGTCCGGTGGTTGAATGATTGGTGCAGTAATAAGAGCTTCCTTTAGCTTGGTGAAAGTGGTATGGCAGTCATCATTGAATATGAATTCAGCGTCTTTGGCAAGTAAGGAACATAATGGCTTTGCAATTTTGGAGAAGTCTTTAATGAATCTTCTATAGAAACCTACATGACCGAGGAAACTACAGATGTCTTTGACTGAAGAAGGAGTAGACATCTTTTCAATAGCTTCCACCTTGGCCCTGTCAACCTCAATACCCTTGTTAGATACAACATGGCCTAGTACTACACCAGATTGTACCATAAAAAGGTACTTCTCCCAGTTTAGTACTAGGTTTACCTCTTTATAGTGATCTAAGACTAATGACAGGTTGCATATACATTGATCAAAAGAATCTCCATAAACACTAAAATCATCCATACAATTTTCCGTTATGTTTTCAATGAAATAAGAAAAAATAGCCATCGTGCATCGTTGAAACGTCGCTGATGCATTGCAAAGACCAAAAGGCATACGATGATAAATATAAGTTCCATATGTGATTTGAAAGTGGTTTTCTCTTAGTCGGGAGGGTAGATAGGAATCTGTAAAAACCCAGAATACCTATCCAAGTAACAGATTTATGAGTGTTTTGCAAGGCGTTCAAGCATCAAATCGATAAATGGCAACGGAAAATGATCCTTTTGGGCTTCTTTGTTCAAACTCTGGTAATCAATACACATACGCCAACCCGTGACAATACATGTTTGTATCAACTCATCATTGTCTCCCTTGATGACAGTTGCACCCCCCTTCTTAGGTACCACGTGAATGGCACTAACCCAAGGGTTGTCTCTTATAGGATAGATGATGTCGGCATCAACTAACTTAAAGACTTCCTTTTTAACCACCTCAAGCATATTTTGATTCAAACATCTAGGAGGTTCAATGGTGGGTTTAGCATCATCCTCCATGTTTATTCTATGCATACAAATGGAGGGATGAATGACTTTCAAATCATTTATAGAGTAACCAATAACATCTTTATACAAATGCAATTCAGCAAGCAATTTATTTTCTTGTTCATTGGTTAACTCATTATTAATAATCATGGGAGAAGTAGAGTCAAAATTAAGAAATGCATACCTTATCCCTGGTGGAAGGGCTTTAAGTTCTACCTTTCTTGCGGTTGCATTGTCTTTGGCTTTGTCATCAACAATTGGAGTGTCATCTTTAGTAGCATCTGGTTTAGCAATAGGAAATACCCTAGAATTTTCAGATCCATTATTCATACCTTCATCATCATCACAATAGTTCAATATCAAGTTGGTAACATCACGATCTTCTTGTGCAATAGAATCAATAGAATCCATAAAATAGATTTCTTCTACACGAGAGGGTGCTTTCATAGCATCATATACAGAAAATTCCATGGCTTCCTCGTCAACTCGGAGTGTGAGTTTGCCTTTGTGGACATCAACTAGGCATCCAGTAGTTCTAAGAAAAGGCCTCCCAAAAAGAATGGGGTTTGAAGGAACTTCTACCATATCTAGCACTACAAAATCACAAGGAATATAAATTTTACCAATCTGCACTAGCACATCTTCCACGATACCTTTTGGGTATTTGATGGAATGATCCGCCAGCTCAATGGCCATCTTTGTAGGCTATAGATCTCCAAGATCTAGCTCTTGCCACAGGGTATATGAGATGAGACTGATACTAGCACCGAGGTATACAAGACCTTTATCAAAAGTGGTGTCGTTGATCTTGCATGGTAGTGTGAAGGCTCCCAAGTCATCTAACTTCTCAGGAAGTCAATTTTGAATGATAGAACTGATTCTTTCAGAAATCATCACGGTCTCCACCTGGTATACCTTCCTCCTCTTAGTGATAATGTCCTTTAGGAACTTGGCATATGAAGGCATCTCTATAATAACTTCAGCTAAAGGAAGGTTGACATGAAGTTTATTTAGAATATCCATAAACTTTCTAAACTTTGAATCCTCTTTTGTGTTTGCGAGCCTATGTAGAAATGGTGTATTTGCCTTAATAGAAGGTGGTATCTCAGTTGTACCTTTACCTATATCTCCCGTAGGGATGTCAAGATTCTCATCATCGGCAATCTCGGCATTGTTCTTCTTGGGTAAAGAAGGTCTGTGGATTTTAGCTCCGCTTATCAAAGTGATAGTATTAGCTTGCTGCCTTGGGTTCACTTCCGTTTGGCTCGGGAGAGAATCGTATGGAGTGTTCTTTTGCTACGTCAAGGCTTGCTGGGCAATTTGATTTTCCAACATCCTTGTGTGAGTGGAAATGCTATCCACTTTTTGAGAGAGTTGAGTAATTGTGTCCTTCAAGAGCTTGTCGTTGCTCCTTAACTCTTCATTCTACTACATCTGTGTGGAGACGAATTTCTCTATCATGGCCTCCAAGGAAGAACTTTGGGGTTGTTGTTGCTTTTGGTAACCCCTGTTGTTGTTGAAGCCCGGCAGATTCTCATTATTTTGCTGGTTGAAGTGTTGTTGTTGCGGTTGTTGTTGTCCATGTTGGAAGTTCTGAGTGTTGCTTGTGTTCCGGTAGGAGAAATTAGGATGATCTCTCCATCCCAGATTGTAGGTGTTGAAATAGGGGTTGTACTGCTTGTTCCCTTGCATCCCAATGACATTGACTTGTTCAAGGCTCCCTTCATTTGCAATAGGAGCAAAGCATGAAGAAGAAGTATGTCCTTATTTACCACAAGCTTCACATATCACTTCAGGAGATTGGATTTGCAATGTAGTCATTTTCTTGAACTTCTGTGTAAGAACATCAAGTTTAGCAGCAATAAGATCAATGACATCAACAGTATGCTTCCCTCCTTGCTTCCCAGTTGAAGAACTAGCTGTAGAGGAGTTCGTGCTCCCCTATCTGATCCTCATTGGCAATAATTGAGTGTTATGTCTTCAATAATGTCATAGCCTCCCTATAAGACTTAGTCATCAATGCGACATTAGATGCGGCATCCAGTGTCAACCGCGTGTTGTAGAACAATCCATTATAGTATGTTTGGAGTAGCAGTCAGTTGGTCAAACATGGTGAGGGCAAAGGTGTTGAAGGTCCTTAAACCGTTCCCATGTATCATACAGAGTTTCTCCATCATTTTAAGAGAAGTTGGTGAGCTGATTCCTTAGCTCGGTTGTCTTGCTCGGCGGGAAATACTTTGCAAGGAAAGCATTTAGAAGTTGATCACAACTTTTGATTGACTTCTTTAGAAGAGACAAAAGCCATGCCTTGGCTGTATCTCTTAGGGTGAAAGGAAATAGCATCAGTCTCACTCCTTTGGAAGATACCCCGTTGATTCATAAAGTATTCAGATACTCTAAGAACTCAACTACATGAAGACTTGGATCTTCATTGGATGTACCTCCGAAACGATTCTACTGTATCATCTGCATCATAGAAGGAGAAATCGAGAAATTGTTCTCTTCAACTACAGGCAGGTCAATGGCCCCACAAATGTTTGTGGTGATCGGCATTGCGAAATCCTTCAAAGGACGGTCATCCTCCATGGTTGAATCACTTGGTGTAGCTTCTTCAAAAGGTGAAGAAGATGGTGATGGTGATGATGGTGGAATACCTCTTATTAGTGGTTGTTCTACTCTCCTTTCTCTTCTTAAGCTTGAAAGAGTACACTCGATTTCAAGGTCTAGCAATGCAGATGTTTGAAGACCTCTTTGTGAGTGACGCATACAACCTGAAAAATAATAAGAGGAATTGAGAACACAACTAAAAGGTATATGGAAATTCGAAAATGGAATTGGTGATCTAGTCTTGAATAGTTAGCACTTGTTACTCTAATTAGATTAACTATAGCTCCCCGGCAACAACACCAAAAACTTGTTGGTTTATTACACTAATGTGTTTCAATCTTAAGGAAGATATTTTACTCAACTAACCAATTCCCGTAAGTATACGGATGTAGTTTTAGTCGAGATAGAACATGAGGAGCTTAAGAATCAATTAAACGTAGTAGTTCTAAGGTTCAACAATCTATACTATTTTAAAAGTGATTTGGTTGATTAAACTAGAAATTTTCATAATTAAGCAAACTGTAAATGACTTACTAAAAGAGATTAAAATTCAGAATTAGAAGTATCTTGGACTTTGGATTTCATCCACATATCATAGCATAGAACAGGAGCATGAAATTTAAACATACTAAGCACTTGTTTTAAAGGAGAGTTGTATGTTGCACTTTACCTCTCGATGCAAGTACAATGATCCTAACTCAATTCAACATTCCCATGTATGAATTTTGTTTTGGATCACAAACCTACTCCTCAACTCCATAAATTCCACTATCGTGGTAAAGAAGGATTGCCAAGAGAGTACCTCCTTGCTCTCCCACCTATCTTCTCAGATCAAGCAAAAGAGCATAAAACATACACATAAGGTGGCCAGCCATACATCCAAAGAAGAAGAAACTGGCACTCG
Source organism: Alisma plantago-aquatica (assembly GCA_963693085.1). NCBI lineage: Eukaryota > Viridiplantae > Streptophyta > Magnoliopsida > Alismatales > Alismataceae > Alisma > Alisma plantago-aquatica. The sequence goes on along the minus strand of OY856415.1, from coordinate 256,591,397 downwards.
CAAGGTGGAAAAACAAACAACATAGTATTTAGTACGAAATTACCATGTTCCATACATGCTATGACATGGGATCTACTCTCCCATGTCCAAGAAAAGGAAACTACTCGTCCATGATAATGTATAGTAGAAAATGTGTAGAATTTTCAGAATTCAACATGATTTAGAGATAGAAAAGCCAAGTAATCCCAAGGTATAACCAAAGAAAGGTAGAATTCTAACTTGAGGACAAAATCCCACTTCTAAAGCTGCTCCAAACCAGAAAAACCTCTCTCCCAAGATGCTTGGTGGAGTGAAGAAGCTCTATTGCACCTTGGAGAAGAAGATTAGAGAAGATAAGAAGAAGAAGAATGGGGTTCTTTTTCAAGAAACCACCCTCTTCCACCTCCAATATTGCCCTTCTTGCTCTAGTTTTGCTTTGGGACAAAAGTGTTTCGAATTATGACCAATTATAACTGCTCCTTTAAGTAGTTTTATATTTTAAAATGAAAAGAATCATATTTGAAAATTGCTGAAACTGACAGGTACACGGCGTGTCTTTATTAGGACACATCGTGTCTTTCTTTGACAGTTGTTTCTGAGTGTGAGGTACACAGTGTGTTTGATTTAATACACGCTGTGTACATTTCCAGACAGGAAAGACTCATTTTTGAATTCCCAAGTACACGTCGTGTCTTAATTTACACACACTGTGTACTTTTCTTCAGTGATCACAACAATATGCCTTCTGGAAATGCATACGTCGTGTCTTAAATAAGACATGTTGTGTGCATTGCTGTTTCATTAGAATTAAGATTATGGTTGATTGCAAGGCTTGGAGAAATCCCAAATAAGATGGAATTGAGTTGGAAAACCTCCAATTTGATTCCTTTGATGCAAATCTACAATACACATCATGGGATAAGCAAAATAATAATAAGGTGTCAAAAGTAATATGAATATAGGCTAAATGAGAACAAAATGAACTAAATTTGTGTGTGAAGACATGTGAAAAGTTGATGTGGAAACTACACAACAGTGTGAGACCTCATAACTTGTTACTGTACCTCCCCAGTGCCTAAGGTACTCTCCTTTCTATACCTATAAGGTAAGGTAGGCACCCACAACTTCTGTACAACGGTTCAAGAAGCCTCTTCTCATTCTAGGGTCTAGTTCCTCTAAAGGCAATCAAAGTACGACAAGCCTTCAAGGATCATGCATGAGGCAACCACATACATCTACTTAGGTCATCCATTCTAGGTCATAACATACCCAACTTCTCATGGTCCTTCATGCCTTAGAGTCACGGTCTCTATCCTTCTTCATCGGGTCTTACCCTCTCTCTCTAGAGAAAACCCAAAAATTGGTCCTACAACTTGAGGTTTCCTCATAGAATACGGGTCAAGCTCTTAGGATACATGTCTACACCTACATGGGTGAAACATATGATCCAAAACCTATGTTCGGTTAGTATTATCCAAATCTCTGCATGCTCATCTCATAACCTATCGGCATAACACTAATGACCTAAGTCTCAGCCTGTTGTTAGCATTGCTGATGTTCTCTCCTACATAGGTGCATGCCTCTTATGTGCTCATATATGATAAAAAGGGCAACTTAGATCTAGTTTGAGGATTAACAATCCATTTAATTGGTGAATTAAAGTTATATTGTGATTAAAAGTGCATAAGATGATAAGATTAGTGTTAAAAGAGCGTGAAAAGTTGTAATTAAGGTTTGGGAAGACTAAATCCTAATCTAACCCTATGTTGACCCCAAACCCCTAACTTCTGAGACTCAAGTTGGGCTTAATAATGGATTATGGACAAGTTAGTAATATTTGGGTGTTATGCTTTATTTTCAAGGTAGTTGACTTGATTGGTTATTTTGTTGTCTTTTTCTTAGACACCAAGTTACTTCCTGAAGAAGGTTTGTGGTTATGCCTATGACTATCTGACTTAATCGATTTTTGTGGTTTTCATGAGGCTTTATCAAATGGATTGCAAAATTAATTGTTGCTTGTTTATTTACTTCCTACAATCTATAAAGCCCATATGAGTGTCACCGTATAAAGAAATAACTTGCTCAACCCCATAATACTATCTCTGACTTAAATGCATGCATGATAATTATTGAAAGCAACCCCAGAGTGTGGGTTGGCTAATGAATACTCACAAAGAGTGAGTATGATACCATGAACAACCCTAGAGAGTGGGTATGGATGGAAATCACCCTCGACATTGTACTAAGAGGGTCAAGAATATGAGGCAAGTAAAGGAAATAAGAATTCTACCAAGTCAAATAGTAATAAAATTTACATACATGATTTAATATGACAAAAATTAAATAAGTATAGGGTTGAGGCACCTACCGAACCTCAACCTCTACATGAGGGAGAGTAACACATTCTCAAGCACCCGAATATTTATAAAATTTGGAAGAGTGGTCACATTCCCCTGGGCAAAATTACACGTGCCCTCTATGGGTGGTTTGTACTCATGTACACTACATTAGTTAATTAGTCATTTACATCATCATGCTAGAGTATTTCAATGGAAGACAGAAGAAATTTAATAACTTTGCAAGTGGGATCCAAGACTCCAGAACAATTTATGCAATAGCAAGAATTAATAAAAATAGGTTCATGCCTCATCGGGAAAATAGGATTGGATTTAAAAAATGCCCAACTTAGGGTTTGAATGCACATACCTCTTTTCACACATAAAGGTTAACTCAAATAGTATACTTTGGTCCAAAAAGTCAACTTTTTATCCTAAAAACACATTATGTATGTTAGCCATGTCAAAGTGAACATATTCATTCCTATTATAGTTTTATATTATTCTTACCTAATTCTCGATCATCTAATGTCATGTTAGGGTTTATGATTTTAATCTTTGTTGATAGAATATGTGATGATTTGTACATAACTCTTAGTTCTAATTACTCAACTTTAATCATATAAGTTTATGCAACTTATATATATGTGGATAATAATATAGATATTATTCCAATTTAGGATTAATGATGTCAGTTTCTTTTCTATAATGTGAATGCATATTATTCCTAACTTCATGCTTACGGTGTATATTGGTGTATGTATATTGCACACGAATATCTATTAGGTTCACTAATATACACATGCTTTGATATAACTAACATGTCATCTAGATATATGTTTATAAGAGCATATTCCTTTACACATTATTATCTTTTTCACCATATAATTCATAAGAAGACAATATAGTTAGATGCATTCTTATGAAGATTCCAAGTTCCCTTGGATCAATTTAGATGAGAGTGTTTCCTAGATTCATATGTATTTCTAATTATCATGTAATGCACACACACACACAAATATATATATATATATATGGTTTCTAATGTAAAGAATACATTATATCAAGAATACACTGACAAATGATTCTTATGGCTTGGTAAAGTATAAATAAGCTATATGGTGATTCATAAATTAGTTCGGTTATCAATGTATTTGAATCAAACTGATATAGATAAATGTATTCCCTAAATCCATGTTGGAAATTTAATTGTCATTACATATAAGCATATATAATTAGGGTTAAGATTGAGTCATTTCTTATGTTGTACTCTTAATGATTTCTGATTGTGCATGATTTCTCTTGATACCCAATTTAAAGAAAGGATTAGGGGTATCATAGATATAAGTTCTTGATCTTATTTCCCTTGGTTTAAGATTGTATTTTTGGTCATCATGTTGATACCTCATTATTTTCAATGTTGATTTTATTTTTCACATGAACCATAGTTTCATATAATTTATACACTATATGATTAGTTGAAAAAGAGAGGAGAGGACAACATGGAACCAACCAATGAGTGGGTCTCAACAGTGACCACAACAGGTGAGGTTGGAGCTCCCTGGCCTTTTGTGCTTTGGCGGATGATCATCTAGACTCCCTAGAAGTTTTCGAACTTGGTGTTCTCCTCTGATGGTGCCATAGTGAAGGTAGACAATAGTTCCAACCCACAGTAGGCTCATATGATGGAGCTTGGCTTGGTCTGGTCAGGCAGTGGGGCTTGAGCTAATAGGGACAAGTTGCAGGCATCATGGTGGTTGTCAGTGTCGAGTTGCAGCAACTTGATGATGGGGATGACGTGGGATCTCCGACTTCTAGTGAGATCCAATGGTGGTCTGATGGCAGAGCACCAAAGGAGATGAGGAAGAAGGAGATAAGGGACCTAGGGCAGTCGGTGGTGTGATGATGAAATGCCTCTATGAGGTGGTGGCAGGTGTTAGTGATGCTGACGCAATGTCGTGGCCCAAGCTTCTAGTGCTGACGCTGATGAGAAGACGGCATCAGGAAGCAACAATGCCAGCAGTTACCTTGAGTGGTGGTTGTTGGATGGGTGCACGTTTAGGGGATCATTAGCGGCTAGGGTTTAGGGGAAGAGGGTGAGAGGAAAGGAAGGAATGAGGGGGGTATGGTATATGGGGCGGACTCCCCATTGCACATATGGACAATGCCTATTTCAGATGGGGAGATAACACATCGTCACACATTTGGGATGGAGAGGGGAGTAATGTGTTAGATAGTGAAGTAACGCAACACTGCGTTACGTTTTTGGTTTATGGAATCGTTAATTTCGTTAATCAAATACCACAATTAAAGCCAATGGTAATTAAGATTTTAAATACCAATTCAATTGGGAAAGTAATTTCTATTCAATGGTCAAATAAATTAAAGGGCAGACTAAATAGGAGTCAAGGAGGTTTCCTTTTTCCATGCAATAGGAATTTATATATATTAGAGTTGCATATTCATTTAATTAATTAATAGGGTAGAGAAATACCAATTGACATGTAAATTCATGGATTTGCTAATTAAAGTGTGTGGAGTTTAACATTACATTAATTTTCTCCTTTTGAACGCATTTTATATTTGTTTGTATACTAATTGCCTAATAAATATATTTAGTATCTTTCTTAAAAAATTTCAATATAACATTTCTTAGTTTCTCATTTCTTGTCCCCAGAGAGATAAAATCTATAAATTAATATAATCCACTAATTATCTCTCATTAATAGTCATTTTGCATTATTAGACTCTAGTTAACAAATTAGTTGAGATATGCGTGCAAAAACCCATTCATTGTCATGAATGTGGGTAAATATAGTTCAAGCCATCAAGGTTGCTCAAATTCAACATTGAGGATAAAGAGGATAGAAAAGATAGGAAAATTTAAGTAAAAGGACAAGAAGGATATGAAGGAAAAAAATCTTGAAAATGGGTAAAATTGCAAATGAATCCAAGATTCAATATGTGACAACATGATCTAGAGTTAGAAACAATTATTCATGCCCTAAAATTTTGGCGACATTATCCATATGGAGCTACCTTTGAAATTCTCACCGACCATAAAATCATGAAGTACCTTATGAATCAAAAGGATCTGAACTGAAGACAAAGACAATGGATGGAGTACATGAAAGACTATGATTTTGCCATCACCTACCACCTGGGAAAGTATAATGTTTTAGCGGATGCCCTTAGTCAAAAACAACTTGGATGTGTGATTGTCGTATCTACCCAGTGGAGAGAACTGGAGGAGTTTGCTAGGTGGTTCTGTAGCCATTAGAGGACCAAATCCATTTTTCTATCATTCAGATAAAATTTGACATGTTGACCAAGTTGTTAGCTACCCAGCTAGCCAGCCTAGAGCTTTAAAAGATGAAAGGTTTGTTGGAAAAACCTCCGACATATCTCTCGGTGGATGTGGATGGAGGATTTTGATGAAATATTTGTATTTGGGTTCTTGAATTCTCCCTTGAAGACTCATATATTACAAGAAGCTCATGGTTCCAAGTATAAAGTGCACCCTGTCACCACCAAGATGTTTAAAGACCTACAATGATACTTTTGGTGGCCTGGAATGAAGAGATGCATAGTAGTGTATGTGTCCAATTGTCTCACGTGCCAAATGGTGAAGGTTGAACACCAATGACCCAGTGGGTAACCGCGATCAACTAAAATTCCTGAGTGGAAATGGGAACAGATCACTATCGGTTTTGTGGTGGGTCTACCCATTACAAAGAAAGGTCATGTTGCAATATGGACTGTGGTGCACCGCCTAACCAAGTCAGCACATTTCTTCTCCTTAAAGGTTACTTCCAAGGTTACAGGCCTAGTTGAACTATATGTTAGAGAAATAGTTGGTCTGCATGGTGTTTAGAGTTTGATTATTCTTGATCATGATCCTAAGTTCACCTCAAAGTTATGGAAGTAAGTGCATGAAGAACTCAGTTCGAGGTTGAAATTTAGTATAGCCTATCACCCCAAATTGATGGACACTCAGAGAGAACTATATGAACGTTAAAAGACTTGTTAGAGCATGTGTGCTTTATTGGGGTGGATCATGGGAGAAGTATTTACCCTTAGTTGAGTTTTCCTATAATAATAGATACCAAGCTAGTATCAGGATGCCTCTATATGAAACTCTTTATGGGAGGTCGTGTTTGTCACCACTTCACTGGGATGATGTCAGTGAGGGGACCTTGCTCAGGTTAGAAGAACTATAGTTATATTCTAATAAAGTCACTTTGATCAAGAAAAGACTAAAGAGAGTCCATGATTGACAAAAGTCGTATGCTGATGTGAAGCAAACTAATTTGCACTTCACTATGGGTGAACACATGTTTCTCAAAATCTGACCCCTCTGAGCTATAGCTAAAAATAAAGGAAAACTAAATCCATGATGCGTACGTTTGTTTGAGATCTTAGAATGGATTGGCAAAGTCGCTTATCATTTATCCTTACTGCCGCAATATAGTATGATGCACCATAGATTCCATGTGTCCAATCTGAAGTGCTATGTGAAGGATCATGCTCACGTGTTGAATATTGAACCTATTGAACTCCAAGGGAGGCTGATATATCCTGAGTCACCTGTGAAGGTATTTGAGACCAAGGTGAAAGAACTAAGAAATAAAAAGATTGAGATGGTAAAGGTTCTTTGGAAGCACCATGGAGAGGATGAAGTCACATGGGAGATGAAGATGGACATGCAAAAGTCTCATCATGAATTGTGTGTATGATTAATCCAATTTGGAGGACAAAATTCCTAGAAGAGGGGAAGGATATTATAACCTAATTTTTCACATGTATTTGTATAATTGAAGTGCAATTATTTGAACAAAAAACACATTAGTATCTTATACTTTATTTTAAAAGTATGGCTTTCTTTTGCAAATTTTCCTTTGATTGTGGAACTCATGGTTTCTACTATTTTTTTGATCAAACAATGAAATATGGGGAAAACGAATAGAAGAATATCCAATAGTAAGGAAAAGGAAAAAGACAATAAATATTAAGTGATATATTTGTGGGGATTGTGTGGAATTCTCTAGAAAGTAGTTGAATGACCACTAATAGTTGTTTTTTGGTTTTACATGGTTTCTTATAATAAAAGTAATCAAAATAATGAATATGAGAAAGGTGAAAAGAGAAAAGAATAGAATTAATGCTAAAAATATGTTTTATAAAGAGAAGACTTGGTGTTAAGAACAACATTTTTTTTCAAATTTTGGCCTCAAAACTTTGCCCACTATTAGATAAAGTAATTAAATACTTTCCCTTAAAATTAAAGATCAAAAGGATTTATAGAATAGGAATTATAGATTTTTCTAGAACTCCTAAAGTGACTCCATTATCAAATATATTCCTTATATGTCACAATTTAATTAAAACCAAGGGAACGAGCCCTCCCTTGTATGCAATAGAGACTGTCAGATCTTGCAGTTTATCTCACATGTGACCGAATAGGAAGGTAGTCGTGTACAAATAGGGAATCAAGCACAATATCACCTCTTCTGATCCACTTTAGTGCAAACTATTAACACTGATGAGTTTGTCTCATGAAATTAGAAAGAAACCCCATCAATTTCACATCATGATGTGGAGCGTGGCCTAAGAGAGGAACTTTGTTGTCATACCTCTCTCATTTGGGATCGTGAACCCTAAATAATGTGACTCTCCCAATAAAAAGGCTACCAATGAGTTCGCCCAAAGCCCTAGAGCACTTGAGGTTGCCTTGTGACTCATAGTTCCCTCTCCCTCTCTAGATTTGAGTTCTCTACAAGCTTCCCACCGTAGCATCACTGCATGCAAGACTAGAAAATGAGGAAAGAGGGATAAGAGGAGAACTATATGATCGAGATCCACTATGTTGATAAGAAGATGGATGGTTGATCCTCCTCCTAGTTCACAACTCCATGAGTGGGCGCGTCTAACCCCAGTCGTACGATTCCCGCCTTGGTCAATGAAGAGCAACAATCTGATGATGCAGATTTTCCAAAGAAAGCTAATTCTTGCCTCTCTATTTGAAAAATCAATAAAATAGTTGAATATGTACAAATCGCTAAAAATCCATTCTTTTGCCAAAAAATACAAACAAATAGTGCTTTTTGACCAGAAAAATACGAGAAATGCAATATAAATAAAATCATAACCTAATTCTACCTCTAGTTCAAAACGTACTCAAGGTTTCTATCGTTGATGTGTTTAATGTATAAAACCCTTAATTTTTAGGTTTCGATGATATAAATATGTTTAACTGATCTTAATAAAAAATCATCTACCTTGCATTGATCAGTGCAATATATAGTTATTTTGGTCATGCAAGTGGATCTATCAATAGGTTCTATATGGGTCTTGCTTGGGCCGCTTCAGTCTCTTAAATAGAATGAAGCATGTTGGGTCACAACAAATATATTGTTCCATATGTATGATGTGTGTCTAGTTTGGTTGGGACACTTTTATTGCTCCATGAAATCAATGTGTAACAAGGCTAGGTCGTTGTGACCGCATGGGTTAGAGAGGGCCAAATGGAGGGTTTATGCATTCTAGAGGAGGTTGATGCACATTTTTGGATCCCAATACGGGTGTCATAAACACTAGAGGAGGTTGATTCACATTAATGGATCCTAATACGGGTGTCATAAACACACTTTTGGAATGAGACAATCAATGGGAGGGGTCGATATGGCATGCTTTGGGATGAAATATAATTTTATATTAACTAAACCTATAAGAAATTAAGTATAAGATCAGCTTAACCCTTGATAGGGTTGTATATGGGTAGGGTATTACTTGTTTACCCTTCACTCATAACCTATAGGGTAGGGTGTCGGTAAACATTTGTCTACGCATTTCCTATTTCAATGTTGTAGTGGTGAATAACCCAAAGAGGAGGTATTATCCTGACTCTCTTTGTCTGTATACATGCTAATATATTATTATTGATTATTTAATATATTTATATTAAAAGAAAGTAGTAAAATATGAAAGTTTATATAACAAAAATAAGGCTCACAACATATTTTGATACCTTATTTCCAAAGCAAGAAGGCCCATGTTTGTTATGCTACATAACTTCTTTTTGTTCTTTAGTAGAGACATAATCCAAAAGGAAAGTCAAGACCACTCCCCAACCTTGTTCCTGACTTGTGCTCTGTGATTAGGTCTAACACTAGTAGTCTATCACTTGATTGTTGTTCTCCCATATGTTTGACATACATAAGCACCTGTCTTCACCAACAACCCAGACTACTATATTATTATCATCATGTAGTGCATGCCATACATACATGCACCAACATATTTTCCACGAAACTAGTGTCGATGAAAACACCATCACTAGAGGGCCCAATTACTTTACAGAACTTCTGATCAATTGAAAATTAGCTTATCCTCTATTTATGTGGTGGTCTTTTATCTAAAAACCAACCAGTCATACATATCTACATTGCCTCTCATTCATGTCTCTCACATATTGACTTTAGTAGAGACATAATCCAAAAGGAAAGTCAAGACCACTCCCCAACCTTGTTTCTGACTTGTGCTTTATGATTAGGCCTAACACTAGTAGTCTGTCACCTGATTGTTGTTCTCCCATATGTTTGACATACATAAGCAACTGTCTTCACCAACAACCCAGACTACTATATTATTATCATCATGTAGTGCATGCCATACATACATGTACCAACATATTTTCCACGAAACTAGTATCGGTGAAAACACCATCACTAGAGGGCCCAATTACCTTACCGAACTTCTGATCAGTTGAAAATTAGCTTCTCCTCTATTTATGTGGTGGTCTTTTATCTAAAGACCAACCAGTCATACATATCTACATTGCCTCTCATTCATGTCTCTCACATATTGACTCATTAGAAAGTGAGGCCACTTCTCCCTTATATTGTGTGCCTGGTGCATAGCTGCTAATTGAAATGTGGTTACAACCATCTTCTACATGTGTGACCTACCAAGCATCATAATTGAAGGCTAAATGTTAAATCTTATTTTCATGAGAGAATACCTTTATCCATTTATGCATAAGTAATATTTATTTTGCACAATTTCTTTCCTAAATTCACAACATTACATGATGAACCCATGTGTCTAAGCACATTATACCTATCTAACTAACTTTTTTGGTATTTATATCTTCACGAAAGACAAGGGATATTTAGTAGAATAAGATCAACTATTGTACATGATAATATATAATAAATATGTCAATATAAAAATAATATTGTCAGAGACCAATTATAATTATTGTCTTCTTTCCTCTTATATATTCTACCTCATACCAACTTATGTAGGTTATATGCCCTGAGATCCATCATGTGATGATTTTTAAAAGGATAATTGTACTTGGTTTGATTATTAATAAAAGGCAATTCAACTTGTTATGTTTATTTTATTATTGAGATAATGAATGAACCTATAATGTCCTAGGAATGTTGTAAGTCCATGACATATGATTTGGGTTGAGCACCTAAACATGAGACCATATCTATAATATGAGTACTCATTCTTGTTATGTCCCTAGTCATTTATTATTGTTGATAGTGTGGGAAAAACTAATACACAAGACTAGCATGTATAGTGTAACACCCGGGCCCACTGCCCAAGGCTCTAGCAGAGTTTCAGGAATGATGAATGGCCCCACAGACCACCATTAGCCTTAACTATATACTTTGTCCTCACTGACGCACAAGCCAGGATCAACTTCCCGACTGGTCACCCAACCTAGTACTACTCCAAGCTGAGCACGCTTAATGAAAATATTGCATACATTTCACTAATAGACTCATTAGGTAGCAACACTTATTACGTCACATGATTTATTAATATTTCGATAATGGAAATGACATCCATAACAAATTGACAGTTCATATAGCCAAGGAAAATAGAGTATGATAACCAAAGAAAGGGTTGGGTTCTATTTCATGCATATGTTAAGTTACAAAAGAGCTATCGTCTTAGGTGAGATAGAGACACCATTGCATTGGTAACCATGTATGGGAGCTCAGGTGCACATGGTTGATTATAGGATTGCTGAGAAATGGGAAAGGGATTGTGAGGTCATATAATAAACCCTACATGAGGACCTCAATAGTCTTACTGTGAGACATTGTAACATTCCTAAATTGGAGACCCCAAATAAAATAATCTTAAAAATAATGGTTAAGTACTCATCTAAACAAGTTGTACCTCCTTTCAAGTATCCCATCACTAGGTGCTTCATGGTTTGTCATGACTTTACCAAATTCGTATGGGTGACCTTTTAGTAGGTTTTCTTGGGACAAGTCTGAGTGAGGATAAAGCTTGCTTCAGAATCCATTTTTTGTATATAGGGAAATTCATCGTTTCTAAAACTCTACTAGAGTCATGAGATATGGTTGGGTGTTACATTTATTTTATTCAAAATATAAGGATGATCAATATTGTAAGTGTCAAAGTTATTTCTAAACTCCTTGGATGTACTCGACCATTTTATCCTCTCCAGTTTAAATATTTTGTTAGAATCATATGAACTGAAAACAAAACACTTAGTATAAACTCCAACATTACACATCCATTAATCATGATCAAGAATGAAAAATGTAGTGTTAGAATCTCCTAAAGAAACAATTTGTGGTATATAAATTTTCAAATCAAATACAAAATGTTGAATCACATATTTCAACTATTGTGTTTATATATATGCTGGAAATCTCATATTTAATCAAACAAATGTGTATGCATAGCTTGTTTCAACACAACCCAAGATTATGGCTTCAAAATTTTGAAGTCTCAATTTCTTTCTCTTGTATTATGGGATTAGTACTTTTGCAAGACACCCCCACAGTTTGAGATATTTGAGATGTGTCTCTGTACCACACCAAATTATTTATAGTTGACACTTAGAGTGTTACTATATATGTTGTTATTCTTACATTCTTCTATTCTATTATATTTCCGTATGTACATAGAAGTTATTTGATGTACAATACAATACAATGTTTGCAATATTCTTAGAATAGGTCAGAGGTATATTCTCCTTTCCTATTTGATCTATTAATAATTCTTTTAAGTGCCTTATTAATTTGATCTTCTACTTCATTACTGAAGAATAAATATTTATAAAAGACAGTTGATCCCTGACTTGAAGAAACAATAGACAATATGTTTCATGTTCAGCAGATCGACAACATAATCTCAAGATGCAAGCCTCATCTCATCCCCACAATCCCTCAATTTCTAACAACCACCTTAACTCTAGCAAGGGAGATCCTTCAATGCTAAAAGGGTTCGAGACTGAACCTTGAAACCCTTAGTTTCTTAGATAGGTGACATGCTTATGGGATTCATTTGTTCTTAACATTGACACGACAACTGTTAGTGTGATATGTAGACATTGGACACCACCTTATATACGAAAAGAGCCAACCTCACATCTTTTTGTTCATGCTACAGTCAAGGCAAAGTTCATGCTTGGAAGGTCTAGTGGTATACTCATCTACTTGAATAATAGAAGCCAGAGTGTATTTTTTTGGGTGTGCATCATCCTTAGCACTAGAAATTTATGGGGTGCCCAATTTGCAAACAAAGCGAAAGACAAGTGCATGTTGTATCTAGTGGAGGTGTGGTTGATGACTATACTTACTATAACCAAAATCAAATATAAATTGAGAGAAAAGTATAGCCTTTTCTCTGTGAATGGAAGTAGTTAGGGGGGTTCGAAGATTACTACCTACACTATTGGAATAAGAAGTGATACTAAGGGATCTCACTGAGACCAAAGACAAGGAGAGTGTTTGTACCTCCATGCGACGACAACACCTCATGTCCAAGATAGAATATTCTATTGAGATCGTTGGCCGTTCAAGGAAGACAAAATTACAATGAGGGGGATTTCATTGTTCATTCATGATTTTCATTGGTGTCTAGATGATAGGGAGGGAAGGAAATGCTTCATAGACATGATCACTCAACTCAAGAGGTTGTACCTATATGAGAAACATATGTAAAACTGTAAGCATTTCAATATGACCATGGACTATTTCTTACTATGGAGGAGACTTTGAGAGTCCTTAATTAGTGGTAATGTGGAAGGTGTATGTGGATACATGATGTGTGGCATGCATTCCATCATGATGATGGATTTGTCTCGATTTTTTATGAGACATGGATGGTTGGTGGACACATTATTTGGATTTCAAAGCCCCTCCTAAAAGTTTGTCAGTTTTGATGTCATGGAAGGTTTTGGTTCTGGATATGAAGATTCTTGATTGTGTTTTTCAAATATTTGTCACCACTATAAAGAGCATCTATCATATCTGTCACCTTGAATATTCTTGTGTGTTGAAGACAACTCTTTACAAAGTGGTTGTGGAACCCAAAACCATAGCCACAAGGGTGAGAATGTTGCTTGTTCCGCATTGTATGTTGCAGGTGTTCAGTCTTAAGAGTAGGTGGGAGACTAGACTGGATATAAAGTTCTTGCAACAATGACATATATTGAGATTGCTTGCTACTTAGGGAGAAGCATATGGTACCTCCATGCTAGTGAACATAATGTTCAACTTTTCTTCACAAGAGGCTATGGGGGAATAGAGGTGATAACTCTAGGGATATAGATAAAAAGGTTAATCCTAGCATTAGTGATTGCCCTTAAAACATAGCAGACAATCACTTTGCCATATCTATATTAGTGTTGTGCTCATCAGGAGTAGCTCCACTCAGTGTAGATACCATGAAGGCTTTAAAGGGTAAACACTCACACAAGTCACCTCCTTCCTTACGACCTCTTTATTTTTTGAATCTCCTTTAATTGTAAATTTTGATACTATTTTTAATTTTATCTAATCATTTCTTAAAAGGACTTCATGTGGAAGATATGGGTTGAGATGACAACATATCTTAAACTCTTTGTGCGGAAAAGGATCTAATATTGCCATAGATCTTTGACACACCATCACCGTAATGATTAACTTATGGTTGTGTGGGAGGTGTCCTTTGAGTTTAAAAGAGTTTATAGCTTCAATACCTCTTACACCATTGTTAAATCATGACAATGGGATACAACCTATCACAATGTTTATATAGTGTTGAGTGGGCATCATGAAGATGACTCTCTTTCCATGCTTATTTCTATATTTCTCAAATGCCTTCAACATGATTGACATATCATTGTTTCTTCATGAGGGGTCGTTGAGGTGCACGTCTTATACTTATGGGTGGAGTTTTTATATGGCTAAGAAGTGAGTTTATACCTCAGTGATGAGTGTATCTAGTTAGCACTAGTGTAGTAGGGAGACCCTTTAGGGCCTATTCTTTTTTCCCTTGAACTACATCAACTTGTCCATGAGATCAAATAGAACTACAATCTTCTTCTCCATGCATGGTACCTTGATGATAGGACTATTATTGGGAACACAAGGAGGTGGACAAGATGCTTGACATCATTCAACACAATGGTCCAGGTCTGGGTCTTGAACTAAATATTAAAAGACTGAGCATTTTTGTCCTACATGAGATGATAGGAAGCGTCACAAATGGTTGCTCCTCATAGACATTGGGAGACCATTACTAGGAGTGAAGTTACTTGGAGGAGTTATGAATAGAGACAAAGGTTTTGCTAAGGGTTTAGCCATGCAAAGGGCTATTAAGGTTATTCATCCGATGAAACTTCTCCCATAGTTACAAGATCCATAGAGTGAGCTCCCTCAGCTTCATTTTTTAAAGGTATTGGCAATCTTTTATCAGCCTAAGGACATGCCGACCAATTCATATGGTGGAGGCAGCAACGTTGTTTGATCAAAGATTACAAGACTCCATTGAGGGCATTATTGTTTGTGGAGGTCCCTTATTTGGTGAATTCTAGTGGTGTGTGGCCTCCTCATCCATTCTCCTACATGGGTTAGGGTTTTTCCTCATAGTAGAGGACTTGTCATGTGCTTTTTTTTAGCCTCTATGGCTCAATCTTGGGTGCTTCAGGATCATCTTTTATGAGTCAATGGGATATGCATAATGGACTCTAATTTTGACAATGCTTTGGATAGTCTTGGTGTCATAATTATGAATTTTGACCTTAGTAGTTTTTCTAACAAGGACATTGTTCCTCCTAAAGTCAAAATACTTTGCCTATTGCCCTTTTTAGTAAAACTATTATAAACATGGAAGTGAAGTTTGAAATGATCGCTAGATACAAAGTAGTTTTTTGGAGTCGAAAAGTTGATCATGCTCATGATTTTCTTCTTGCTATTCTTATTGATGGGCTAGGGATTCATTTTTCACCAGTGAAGTATCATACTATCCTAAATTACTAACATATGATTCTTGCATTTCCAATTGAGGAGGTTTACCCAACATTTTGTGTGTTTGGACAGTTTTGGGTAAGAATGTCATCATTATAGGGAGCTACCTAGTTTCAAGTACATACATGATCTTATCAGAGATGGTCTCTCTAATGTTCTCATACACACAAAAGTTAGAAAGAGGAACTTGTGAACTTTTTGATAGATTCACATGAGGGGAGATCGACACTTAGATCGGCTAATGTCTTGATTTGCAATTGAGTTAGAGGAAAACATTCATGTGAGATTTGACATGGTTTCTCCACTTGTGAGCATGGAAAATGGGACCTTTATCATGGGATAGGCGGTCCTGAAAGCCACCTCTAAGACAAAGTAGTCAAGGTAGAAAAAGCTTGTCAAAAATCAACTTCTTTTGTGTTATTAACACTAGATGCTATGGAGCTTATTAATAGGGACCAAAAAGTTATACATTGTAACTTAATGGCCCTTATTTCTATAAATGTAGTGTTTCCAAGGACAAGTTTTGTCATACAAAAAGGATTGGTGGTGGAACTTTTTGCCCATCTACCTTCCATCTCGATGTAAATCCATATCCAAGGTTTATTTGCAACCCATATAGAATTTTACAAAAAGATTGTGAGTATCAAAAGTAAGATTAATATTCACCATTATTTTCATGAAATCATAAATAACATGTCCCAAGATTCCATGACAAACATTCGATGATTCAATATTACGAGTGATATGACTTCCATTCTTATTGAAAATCAGGTTCTTCATGAATGTTAAAAGTATTTTCTACATGACTTACAATTTCTTCCAAGAAATAAACCAATAGAAACACAAGTTAATGCATTTTTACTAGATTTTAAATTTACTCTAATAACATCCCTAACCATTGTTGGAGCACTTCAGATATTGCACCTAAACGTGAGACATGTCACACTATATGAAGACAATAAACATTTACCAAATGAAACTATATATCCATGATACCAGTCAACTTGGATTGAAACAATGAATGATCGCCCAAGGTCACTAAAATATTGTTGATGGTGTGGTAATATATACATTTACATGTATATATACACATATATATACATATATATACATATATACATACATATATATACATATAGAGAGAGAGAGTCAAACTAGAATATACTTGAGTATATCTGAGGCGACTCGATCGCCAAAACAGGATCAACGAATGCGGAAGCGGTTTATTAGCAGCGGAATTATGAAAAATCACTAGAAATTAAAACTTTTCAGGAAAAGATCTTTAAAACTTAAAACTCCTTTATAAGAAATAAGATAAACAATTTACATCATTGTAAAATCACCTCTCGAGTGATTATATACATCCAGATACAAAATCTTGAGGCTTAAAGCCAAAAACCTCAGATCTACTGACTCCTAGGACCTGAGAGTATAGAGACGACATAAGACCAACTAACTACAGGACTTGACATTCAGTCCACCTGAGATTCACTACCCCTGGTGTTGTTGTTGCTGATACTGCTCACCCTCAGATTGGTTTCTCCATCCTCGACGTCCACCTAAAAAGTTGAAATCTACGGGAGTGATACAATTTGAATAATTGTCCCATTGAGAGTTATAACTCTCCGCCAGAAGCTTTGTTATAGCAATTAAAGAATAACATAAGTAAGTAACTTAAACCGTTCAACAGTAGGTTTGATAATAAGCAAATTAACAATTACTTAAGCAATCATATCTTATAAGGAATATGAAGACATGTATACTAGATACTTGAACAGACTATTAATGTAAACAGTGTAACATCAATCATTATTTCTCATAGTTCAACCTAAGCAGATATGCTACGCGTCTGATTATGTTTTACAAACATTATTATGCCCTGCGGAGATGAGGTATACCGCTCATACTCCAACCGATCACTACTAAGTTGCATCGGTATCATACATAGGTCATCAAAAGAGTCGGATTCTTATGACCTCATCTTCCTCAGTCAGTGTGAGGATCAACATGCAGGACATCTCGTGTCTCTGCTAAGATAGCTTACCAGGGTATTCTGGCACTTTGCTATTAGAGTCACAGTGGCATTCTGTACTCTCTTCGCCATCGAAAGATCTCTTGTTTATCTCTCATCGATGCAGTATTTAAAGATTCTCTCGGGAGATTTGTCGTACATACCCCGGCATAAACATATAGTGAAGGGTTGATAGATTCAGGTACATCTATATCAATTCCTACACTAGGACGTAAGGATATTCACGTCCATATTCCCCCACATACTCAAAAGTATGTGATCCAAGAGTTCCCTTAGGAAAACCTGTTTCACCATCATTTAGCTTCTGACAATGATGGATCTATGATCAGGGCTCTACATGGTATGATTATACTTGATTGGTTAGGTACATTTTAGCATTCTTTTAGCATCAAGCATGTTCCCAAACATTAATCATTAGAACAACAACTATGAAAGTAGAATACTAAATGTATCAAGTTTAACTCACATCAATTATCATATGGATATCAATTCTTAATCATCTCATCATAAGTCATCTAATCAGCATGACCTTGATGTTACTCATGGCTCTTACAACCTATCAATCTCATATGATGCCACTTGAACTAGGCAACATAGTATGTCACTATTCATAAAGCTAATAACATGCTTTCAATGAATATGATATCATAACCTTTACCTGGATATGATTACCTCTTACTGACCACCTGCATGATTAGTATAGTTGAGGATATGCATATATAACAATGTCAGCATCATACCAATTCTTTTCAATTTATTCTTAGAGCACCACGGTCGTGCTACCTTGCACGGTCGTGCAAAGGGAGGCTACCACGGTCGTGCTCCATAGCATGGTCGTGCTATCAACAACATACCATAACCATGTTACATCACTGCAATTGATTTCTAGGGTTAGGGTTTATTCAAATCAATTAGGGTTATCAAACCCTTTTGATTATCAAGGCATGAGAATTCCTCATATTATAATTCATTAATAGGGTTTCATGCTTAAAGGCATAATCCGGAATTAGGGTTTACTATTCATTTCATCGTATCACCCTTAATTAGGGTTTACTGTTCATCTTACATGTTATTACACTAGAATTAGGGTTTACCATTCATTTCATAGTGAATTGAAGTCATACCATAATCATGTATGAAGATTACTATCATTAATGCCTTCAAATTATGTTAAGATTCATCAATCATCATAATTAGGGTTTCCATGATCTCACCTTGAAGGATCATACCCTAATCATGTACATTCTTACATATTGAAGGTATGTTACTTGATTCTCATTCATATTAGGAGCCTTCTCTCTCCTCTCATTACTAGATGATGTTTACATCACTCTAGATTAGGTTAGGTCAAGTCAACTTTGATTAACATAGATCAAGTCATCACCACTATGGTCCTTAGGGTTTGCTTGATCATGGGATGTTTTCTATTTAAACCCTTTATTGGTAATGTTCACCATTGATCACAACATAGGTCAACTACTAATTACTTAACCCCTTAATGTCTTTAGGTATCATTAGGGTTTGAGTTAAACAACCATTGAATCATCTAAGCCTTCAAAGCATTAAGCATTCTTAACCCTAAAAGTCCCCAAACGGTTTCACACCTCAACATCCAAATGGTTTTGAAACCGTTTGGAAGGGTTGACCGTTTGGTACCTTTGACCTTCAAGACCGCATGGACAAGATCACACTCAAGACCGTTTGCCCTTAAACGGTCTTGAAACCGTTTGATCATGTTGACGGTTTGGACATGGTTGACTTTGAAACTGTTTGATCAAATTAGCCTTGAAAATGCATGACCTTAAACGGTTTGAAACCACATGAGTCCAAACGGTCTTGAGACTGTTTGGTCCAAATGTCTCAAAACTGCATGGACCTAGAAAGTGCATCAACACTTGCAATTGATTAGGGTTTTCAATGTTGAACCCCTCAATTGACCTCATACATGTTAACCACTTATCAATTGAGCCAATTAGGTTTATTCTTAACCAATTTTACACTCAATTGACCCTTAATTGATAGCTAATTAGGGTTGGAACCAATTGAATTAGGGTTTGTAATCGATCAACCATCAACATCCATCAACATGAGTCTAATTGAAGTTGAACCCAACAACTATCACCCGATTGGGCCATGACCTGACCCCAAACGGTCTTGGGATCGTTTGGACATCCTCCAAACGGTCTTGAGACCGTTTTCCCAAAGCCCCATCAAAAACTAAGCCAATTTGTTAAGGGTTGAACCCTAATTAAGTCACAAATCAGCACTTTTGATTATTTCAACAACCTATTGTGATTGGACCTTCAATTGATCAAATTACCTTAACCCTAGACCTCCAAACGGTCTTAGGTGGTCACCAAATGGTCTTGAGACCGTTTGGGTGATCCCCAAACGGTTTTAAAACCGTTTGGGACACTCAACCCAAACTTCAACTCAATTAGTCCTTGAAATCATCAATTGAACCCGATTAGGGTTTAGGTGATTAAGGTGCCTTCAACTTGGGATTTTCTTGCAATTAGATTATGATTCTTTGTAGATGATTAATTCATAATGTTTCCATCAGACCTATAAATGGTCAACGCTTGGTCAAACTTCCCAAACGGTCTTGGAGACCGTTTGATTCTAAACGGTCTTGCAAACCGCATGAAATCAAACGGTTTTGAAACCCTTTTGTTTCAAACGGTTTTGCAAACCGTTTAGACCAAAGGTGCAAGATCGTTTGGTAAAGTAAGATAAGGATTAACATTGGTATTAACGCCCATCTTCTTCTACCTCAATATTAAGGCATGTTCTTCATGGTTTTGCTTGCAAGAATGCAAGGAAAGGTAGGGGAAAGAAGAACAAGCTACTATTTGTAAGAAAGAAGATATGTATAACAAAGCATAAGGGTTTAGAGTTATAAAACCCGCCTTAAGGTCGTCCCTAGATCTCCAATATTCTAAGATTTTAATGGCGTCTTGAGCTTCACAGGTCGGCCAAGGTCATTTCTCCAAGGATTGGTTGGGAAAAGTCGGCTAGAAAGAGGAATCAAGTAAGAAAGATCATAAAACCAACCTTGCACCATGAATTCCTCCATGAATCCGAGCAAGAAGATGACCCAAGCTTACCTAGAACTCCTTAGCAGTTCTCCTCTGCTCCAGAGCTCTGCCTTAGTTGGTTTAAGCAAAGGGGATAAGTGAAGAAGTGAAGGAAACGGTTCCTTGGTTTGCAAAGAAAGGAGTATATGTACTTTGGGCAAAACTTCATCATAAGGACAACTAGTTTCTTAATTTCTCATCTAGGTCCTTCTCTCCTTCTAAGAACGTTTCTTCCTTCTCCAAACTTAAACAAAACTCCTTCTAAAACCAAGAGCTAAAGGCAAAGAAGGTCAACTTATTACTAAGGTGCACATATAAAAGGGTTATTATGCTTACAACTTGATTATTTAATTACAAAGGTTATCCATCTTATTTGGTTATTTCAAATGAAACGCCCCCTTCATCATCCTTACTCTAAATGATGCCAAGAGTCATAAAAGATATTCTAGTAGGTGTATTTTACATGTTGCACCCCATGTCTTGGGTAATTTGCACTTTACACCAAAACTAGGGTTTAAAGCACAAGGATTGCTCCACAAGCTGCATCTTGGTGCCCAAGCTTGGAGAATCTATCATACTTCATCATATTCATTCTTATGATGTCTCAACACCAAAGGAACATCTTAACATGGGTAATTTGCAAGTTAACCCTTCTAATTGGGTAATTTGCACATAGGTCCCTGTATTACAAAACAATACTACAACATTGTTTAAAAAGGACAGAAATGGAAACATATGTTCCTCAGGGGTTTTAATTACATACCAAAAGATAATCACAAGCATATAATTACATAATTAAGCAAAATACCTAGGGTTAGTTCATAACCTAGGTCAGGGATGTTACAATATCTTGAGAAGAATACACTCAAGTATTTTTCCATGATGTAATATTTTTTTATTTAAAATCCAATTTGTTGATCTTCTTAAACATGTTGTGAATAGATCATATATAAAATTTGATCCCATTTGGACAATTATAGGTCATGTTATAAAGACCACAAACATAATGCTTTTCAAATTAGTTTCGCACGCCGATTTTTTTACCTTTGGATGAGTGACTCACACTCATCCAAATGGCCTCAAAATTTGCATGTATCCTAATTATAGTATGACACAAGGATCAATGGTTTATATTTTACAAAAGATAGTCTTGATATGCAAACACCACTTGAGTGTACCATGCGATCTGTACACTCAAGATTATTCTAGCTTCTCTCTCTCTCTCACTCTCTCTCTCTCTCTCTCTCTCTCTCTCTCTCTCTCTATATATATATATATATATATATATATATATATACTTTTCAACACAAACATGTACATTTTGCTCAAACTAACAATCTATTATAGTCTTCTAAATATATTAACAATTTAGTTTTTAAGACATACATACTTATCATTGCTGGAAGAAGTAACGGTCATCATATTGACCATAACTCTAACAATGATCCCAGGTTTTATGGATCTCTTAGAGGGGCACTCCTTAGTCTAGTTATCAAGCTAACTTCAATTCAATTTAATTTTCCTTTTGTATTGCCTTTCAATTGGTGGTTAACTGATGTGTGTCATTTTGCAACAAAAACTAGGTAGTTAATCATAAAATTTATCCTTTTTAAACTCAAAACAACGAGTTATGGTAATTTGTTAGTATATAAAGGGTCGATCCACAGAAAAAGTTTTTAAGATTTATATTTCTACCCAAATTCTTTTGAAAAAAAATGATGCAAGAAATAAAGATCCTAAATAGATGGTTGATTACACTAGAACAATAAAATAAAATTGCAAATAAATGAAAGTTACACTAAGGACAATTAAGAAAAAGAATTATGCTAATAAGAGTAAAGAAGAGTTCAAAGACAGAATTAAAATGTGTAAGAACATAAAAGAGGCGATTGGAATCAAGGTTGGCACAATGAATGTAACATAATGAATCTTAGATGTGATCTCCATGTAAACCTTTTTACCAAGTTTCCCTTTAATTTATGTCCTTTATGTCGTTCATGTTTAATAAGTGGAATTTATAGTGGTTTAGTGAATATTTATTCACTAATTGTATCAATGTAAGGGTTTATGCACAAATACCTCAGTCAAAGCTTAATTACCATAATTAAGTGCTATAAACCTTAATATAACTTTTTTATGTGATTTGAAAACATAAAATGAGCCTAAGTTTCAAATTTAGTTCAATTTGGATGTTGTTTGTGCAAGTTATGCAATTTTGGTACATTTTGAACTTTTATGAAATTTACCCAATTGGGAGGTTTTCTTTGCAAATTATCACCTGAATTTTAATCTGTATATATTACCTTACTATTCTCGAGATTTTGAACCATGGGGCACCTGGTTGCACCTTAGTTTGAAGGTGTTTCTCTCCAAGGGCATTATAGGGAGTACCCTTTGCTCAAGAAAGGAGCTTGGCTTGGAGCAACCAGACCTTCTAATCTCAGGATCCTTGCTTTAGGACCTTATTACCTTCTTAGAAGTGATTTTGTTAACCCCCTTCTCAAATATTGCTTACTACATGCTTAAAACTCATGCTTCTATGCTTAAAATTGATGATCTCCATCTCTATTTATAATGTTCTTCTAGGGTTTTAGTTTCTTGTTGTTTTACCTTCTATAGAAGATCTAGTTTGGTTACCTATGCAACTTCAAATCTGATCTTGTTTCAAATGGTGTTTTCTCCCTCTCCCTCTCTCTTAATTATCTAGATCTGTTTGATGATGTGGCAATTTCCTATTGGTCAGTATTGAAAAAGTCATATCTTCTAATCTGCTTATCCAAAATCGACAAATAAATATGTTTTGGAATTGGAAAATTTATATCTATCTAATAAAAATATTTTCAAGGTCTGATTTCATATTTTGACAAAGGGTGATTTTTGTAAAATGAATTTAATGCATAAAATCCATAAAAATTACATCTTAATCATAATAACTCCAAAATTAACATAAAAATATGTTTTCTTCATCAGGAGAACCTAATAAGTTCATTGCTAATATTTTCAAAATCAAAATCTAAGTTTTACTAAAAAGTTCTGAAATTAGGGTTTCTATACATTAATGTGCACTATGTACTCATATACATTTTAATACATTGAAAATAGGCAAAGTGGAACTTGGACTCAATTAAAGTGGTGGAAGTTAGTAATTGATATCACTAAGAGAGGTATGAGCATTCCTTACACCCTATGTTGGGATAATTGTAGCCCAACCCTATATTTCCCTAATGAGCCTTAAATGAATCCTAAATCTTCTATTCTTGAATCCTAATGTTGTTCATGCCTCAAATCAGTTATAATTTCTTCTTATTTGGGTCATATACCCCACTACCATGCTTATTGAATATTACGACTACTCTTTCCATGAGTACTTTTCTAGCATGTAGATTTAAGTTCTATTTAATTTAAAGTAGCGGTACTTATGTACCACCACCCACAGAGGGCATGTATTTAATTGCCCTGGGGAATGTTTTTGTTCTCCCCTATATAATTGTGTAGGTGACTGGGAATGTCTTATTCTCCCCTCACCTATAAGTTAGAGGTCCAGTATCTGCCTCAACCCTACTTAGTTAGGTAGATATAATTATCTTACATGTAAATCCTTTATAATATAATTTCTAATGGAAAGTATCTTTTGAATATAGCCTCATACTCTTGTTATCTTCATCTTATTATGAACCCTAGCTTGTTCCTATTTGCTTTACTTATCTTGTTATCCTAGACTAGTTTTGTGACACATACCTTATTTTCTTTCCCCTTTTACTGGGTGCTTTCCCAACCACCCAGGTGTTGGTGTTGAGTAAGGAGAAGGACAAGTTTGAAGGAAGTCATATCAGGAGTAGATCTCAAGCTATCTAAAAGGATGTCTAGGTTGCTATAGCTAGATCATTTTCTCTTATCTTTTTCTTTAGGGAACATTTATGTAATGAACAATGAAAGAAATGTAAAAGGCTTTGTACTTTTATTTCCGCTGCTATTGACATTTTATAATGTATCTGGTGCATGCTTATTTACTTAGAATATTATACATGCATCCCTCAATATCTTTTGTCTTTCTAAAAACATGGATGCTTTTGACTTCCTTTAAATTTTAGCAAGGAGGTGATCTCGCCTCTTTACAACGAACCAATTGGTTTGAGTGCTCGGATGGTCAAGAATTTTTCATTGAAGGTAAAACCTACAAAATGTGAAGGAAAAGATAAGGATTTACACATTGAATTGAAAATATGGATAAATTGCAATTTGTCCTAGAAAATTAGTAAAAAGGGATAAGTTATAATAAAAAAGACTATGAAAGCTATGTAAAAGGAGAGATAAATATACATTCATCAAAATACCCTGGACTTGAATCTTTGCTTGTCCTCAAGCAATTAAAATCACAAATAATTCCAATTTATATTGGCAACATGTCTATCCTCACTAGCATAGCATCACTTTGTTCCTTACCTCCTTATTTGGCCAAGAAACCCAATCTCCTAGAACCATGTAATACAACATTATATATTCCCTATCAAAACAAATTTCATATCTTATTTCTAAATTAAGATTTCGTAGAAAAATAAGATTCGTCTTACTTCTGGTTTGGTACTCCCATTTTTTCCTTATTTTTGTGAGTTTTTGCACATGAACATGATGAAGGAGGTGACGAAGAAAATGATCCCTCCTCTATTTGACTCAGGGTATATTTATTTATAGACTTGTGGTTACATTGACCACAATTTTTTTGTGTGCTCTTTGGCATCTTTTGATGGTTCGCCCCTGGGTATCAAAAATTTTATGTGGGAAGTATGCCACCCGGGACTTGATTTTTTTCTGGAGGTGATTCTTTGCTTTTATTTAAGAAAGGAGGGATAGTTGTTCTTGTACTATTAAACTTTATTGTTTTTTTCAAGGAATGTCATTGCATCACATAGATTTTTCCTATTAATCACATTATACAAGATTTATGACAAGTTAATCTATAGTTTAATGAATAGAGAAAATATTGTTTGATTCTTATTAATTACATATGGCTTGCCAACTTTTCCAAGGAGTGATGCTAGTTTAAGGGTCCTAAGCAACATGGTGTTTTCAGTCATGGTAAATTGTAACAATTTTGCAAATAAGATTTACTAAATTCAAAGTAGGGTACAATGATTACAATATATATTCATCTTGACCAACTAGGTAAAGGCCATTTTGCAAACTAAGAAAAATAAAAGCATGGACGACTAGATAAAGGCCATGAAGAAAAGGAAATTCAAAATCAGCTACATTTAGAAATAAAAGATAAAAGATAATGCAAAAGGAAAATATAAGGAGGGTGGAATAAGAACATACCACCCACCTCTACTCCAAACTTAGACTTTTGATCATCACAAGAAAAACTCAAATTGGAGATAGAGGGAAGAAGATCACTCTGACAGTGGGTAATGTGATAGTGGATGAGTAGAAGATGGAGTATTTTAGTAATAGTTCCCCCAGTATGGGGAGTTGGGGTCAGGGTAGTCCTGATGGGCCCCATACTCCTTATAAGGAAGCTGGCTGGGGGTGTACTGGCCCCTGTCCACATGCCAAGAATCTTGGAAGAGCTGCATGAGATACATAAGGTTTATCTTGTGTCTCTAGCCTTGATACTCCCTCTCAATCTCATCAAGTTGGTTGTGGACCTTGTAAAATCCATAGTGCTTGTATGGGCCCTCCTCATCTCCAGTGTGCCTCTTGGTGCGACGTTGGGATAATGGCGGATGAGGGTCGGTCACACCATGACGTGACTCCAATGACACACTCCTCATGTGCCCGGTGGGATTAGGGAAGTCGTAAAGATCATGATTCTCTAGAATGAATCAACAGATTTGTGCTAGTAGATCGGTTAAAGAAAAGACCAGATTTGCAGGTACAAACCCAATATGTCAAGAGAGCTTGAGGATGACCCTGGTGTCCTTGAATAACAAAAAGTAGGTGTTGTTTTCACTAAGGCAGAGGAATTTACATCCCTTCAAGTATTTAAGATCGATCAAGTGGTGCTTAAGCTCTAGAGACAAGAAGGTAATGTGAGTGTATCCCAAAAAGTAGATCATGTAGGTAACTATGTGATCGATGTAAAAGGAGGAAGTAGTGGTGTTGCAGACTTGCATTGTGAGATGATCAATCAAAGCGCTTCCCCAGTTTAAAGGCTAATCATTGAAGAGGCACCACAGAGTGTAGATGTCAAGAAGGGTGATTGCTCCTTTAGTGCCTTCTTTGCTAAAAATGGTGCAAGCCAATATGTGATGGATACATCGAAGGATGGGGTTGTTGATTCTTGAGGCTTTGGGTCCACTGGGAAGCTTGGGAGGAAGGTCAATAATATTTACCCAGAACTCCTCCATGTTGTAGTTGTCAGGGTAGGTGTCATGGAGGTGCTCCATGCAGTGAGAGAGTCAATAATAATTCCCTCCATCAAATATCATGGAGCTGAGTTGCATTGTGGAGATCTCAAAATCCTCCCCAAAAACCCAGCTTTGTATCTGGAGTTTCCCCATAAACAATGGAACTAGTGGTGAGTGGTGATCAACTCGAGGGTAAGATCACAGTACACAGAGGAAACAGAAGGATATGATTCTTTCATAATATGTTGTCAACAACGTCCCTGATGTCGAGTGCATCAAGGGTAGGACTGCAAGCCCATCAGGGAAGTGAGACACCAATAGTGGTTGTTTCATTGAATCTATCGCAATGTTTATCGGCGAACTAGCCATAGTGTCCCACAATGGGGGTATACATGGTGGTCAAGGTGAGGTGGAGTCTGGGTCATGTCAGGATGATTGGCCTACCCCAGTCTGACATATCAGCTCATCTGCTTCATCAAGATCATGGAGAATCCCCTCGGGCATCTCAGGTGAAGACTCGCTAGTAGGCTCTTGTATGTGAATGCCCTGACATGAGGTGGATCGGCGAGAGGGATTGCGAGGGACATCCTTCTTAGACAAAGCTTTTCCCTTGCGAAGGCAGTTAACAAACCTGATGTGTGAGCCATCTTGTAACATTGTGTGGCTTCTAGAAACACTAAGACAAGAGTTTGGGAGGTGAAATGATCGTTTGGTGGAGACTAAATGGGTGTTTGACAATACCAAATGATCATCTTGTTGGTTGGAGTGTGCTGGTCTGAACACCTAAAACCCTCAGTTGGAGAAGCCATTCGAGCGTACGTGGAGGTGTGGGAGGGAGAAGGTGGATGAGGAAGAGGTTGTTCAAAGTGAAAGGGCTTGTCTGACTTCAAAACGGTCAGCTCGCTCCTAGTATGGCCAGCTAGCGCTCAGGTAACGGAGGCTAAGTGGATTATATGAATGTTTGGCAAGAGGAGTGGGGATCGAAAGGGGTGCTCAAACAGTCAGTTGGTAGAGATGAAATGAAAGTCTGAGGAGGAATAAATGAAATGGCAGATTGGATCTACGTAAGGGCTCTTAGTCCTCTGAAACAAACAAGTGCAGCTGCAAGATGGTCGGGTGGCTGGCATAGATGGTCAGTTGGGACAAGTGAGAGGCTTGGGGAGAGGTGGCAGAGTGGCTATTTGGACTAGTGAGGTGGTTGAATGGCTATCGCGATGGTGAGTTTGAAGCCAAGGGAAGCTGCTAGATGTTGAGAATCTAGGGCTCGGGGGGATGCTCAGTGATGTGTGAAAACCCCCTCCAAGTCGGCTTAATATATAGGCAATTTGGAGGGGCAAGCTGACCGTTTGGGAACAACCAACCGATCGGTTATAGGGCCTCCTTGGCTACTAGAGAGCACAAACATTTTTATTGATGAGATTTTTCCTACAACAGAGAGTAGGGTGAATTAATACTAAGTATGTGGTATTTTGAGAAAAACGTGTGTGCATGCCATGGAACACACCAAACTGAACTGAACCAAACTGGATCGAGAGAGATGGGGTGAGGCATGGTGTGGCGAGGTGGGAGTGTGAGTGTGCATGTGTGAATGTTTGAATTCCATCAAATCCAAAAGAACATACGAGCCCAATAAGCCTTAAATTAAAAATCCCACAATCCTTTGGTCTCAACTCCCACTTAAGTGGATACCTATCACTTTAGAAGTGAGTAATGTGCGATAAAAGATGGATGAGAGGTTTGAAATACAACAAAATCTTGGCTAATACAGCATTACCCCACATATTTCATAACATCTAAAAGCATTATAATGGAAAAAAATAAAAAAGCAACTTAAATTATGCCTTTCAACTATGTATCTCGTGGTTTTGAACCTTGTCTTGAATCAGACTCTTTGATTCAGATTTCAACATACTATCTAAACATAGATAGGGCACAAGGAGATGTTCATATCGTTGTTTATATTACGACCTTGACAAGAATGTTTTCATGAGATCTCTAGTGAGTATGCCCAACTCACATAAACCCCAACCTAGGGTTATAGTCGCATGTTACAGATCTTCCAAGGGTATACTATCCAATACTACACCCTTCCAAACATATGGTCTCGACCCTATTAAGAGTAAAAGCTCCTCATGTACTAAGACATCCCCAAAGCAAAAACACCATAAGGAAAGGTATGGAGTAAAACTCCAAAACATGCTTATGCAGAACACATGCAGAGCTTAGTTGGTCATTTTGAACCATTACTCATGGGTTCTCTAGTTTTGGAATGGGTAGGGTTACCACTGTGATGTTCAACTCATGGGCAGAAGACTTGTCCCCCTTGACGCACTAAGTGCTAGCTTTCTATCTAGACCTTTGGGATACCTAAGAAATAATTCAAACCTAATGAATCCATACAAATATAATACAATGGATAATGAAGTCTCTCACCTCTCCATCTCTCAATCTCATTAAGTGTTTACTCGGGTTGCATTTATATTGTTTCTCTTTGTATATATCTAACATACCATCACAATATATTGACATAGGAGGAAATGACTTTCAAACTCTTGGTAAATCGAGAAAAAGATTTCTAATCCAACCAACCTGACAACAAGATAAATCTAAGTCTATAAATAGCCTCAACAGTAGATCTAACCCTCACAATTTTCTTGGATGATTCCCAAGAAACTGCAGTGCCACCTAGGTGACAAACATAGCCACTGGTTGACTTAGTTTAATCAAAGTAGTCAATCCAATTTATAATTTGTATAGCCTTTTAATATAGATGGGAAACTAGTGTATGAAAACTATAACTCATTGTACCTTTAAGATACCCAAAAACTCTAACTAAAGCCTTGTAGTGATCAACATCAGGACAACTAATTTTCTTTGCATAGAATACTTACAACATAGGCAATATATAGTCTAGAGCATTTGTCTAAGTACATCAAGATTCGTATAACTTGGGCATATCTACTTTGATCCCCAAGAATAACTTTATGTGCCTTAAGAAGTAAAGAGGGGTTATAAGGATTACTAACAGGCACATAAGAGTATGTATCATATCTATATATAAAATGTCTACATATATACATATATGTAGAATATATATCTATTTTATTAAATAGATGAGAATCTCGATCCATTAGTCTATTTTATCAAATAGATGAGAATCCCGATCCTAGGTGGAAAACCTAGCAAGACTCAGACTCTTGTACTAACATGCCATTGGAAACCATTAGTCTATTTTATCAAATAGATGAGAATCCCAATCCTAGCTAGAAAACCTAGCAAGACTCAGACTCTTATTACATGTATAGGTCTTACCCTTGCCAGGAAGTCCCAACCATGACCATGTGTCCTCATCTTTCACGATATAGAGATAATAGGGTGATCAGAAAATAAGCCCTGATTAGGTTTTCTTTCGAGAACAATGGCAGTAGACATGTCTAAAGAACTGACCATAGATTTGGTCGAACTCATGTGAGCAATGATTGTAGCCTGGAGGAGAGAAATGGAGAAGGCTCCATGACAACCTATAATTAAGATCACACTTCCCTATCTATCATCGGCATCGATACAAGAGGAGTATGTCACCTCAAGCATTGGCGCTTCCCTTCATATTGTAGATCACGACTAAGGAGAGGTACATGGGATACCGAGATGGACTATGA
The DNA here is from genome assembly GCA_963693085.1 of Alisma plantago-aquatica. NCBI lineage: Eukaryota > Viridiplantae > Streptophyta > Magnoliopsida > Alismatales > Alismataceae > Alisma > Alisma plantago-aquatica. The sequence continues at coordinate 256,560,678 of OY856415.1, read as the reverse complement.
TGTTGGATCAATGGGCTCTAGAAGGGGGGTTGAATAGAGCTTCACAAACTTCACAAAAGTGATTAGACCACCAAATTATATTAAGTGTATAACTTAAACCAAAACAGTAATTTGATGTCCTAAGCTAGCATACAAAGCAAGGATAAGAGACAAGGATAAGCATGCACTTGGACAGGTGGTTTAGAGTGGTTCCTTGTCCTAAACTTAGGAGCAAGTCAGTCCACTACCTAGAGTTGGTTAGGCTCTAGGATTTGTAACTTGATTCTCTTATATATATATCACAAAATAAGATTACAAGCTACAACAACCAACCATCCAAGGACTTATATATCAAGCCAAGATCTTCTACCTCACCAAGGACTTACCCACCAAGCAAGTAGTCTTCAGCCTTCTTCAAAGGACTTACCCACTCTTGCTCTAGTCTTCCGCCTTGCAGGATTTACCTATCTTGCTTGATCTTTGCCTTGCACCTCTCCTTCACTTGGAGAGCTTTAGCACCTTCCTCCTTCACTCGGAGGCCTGGAGCAGCTAGCCTTCTTCTCCTTCACTTGGGGAAGAATAGCAACCTTCTTCTCTTTCACTCGGAGAAGAAGCTTCAATCAATCTTCATAGAGAATGGAGATGGGAGAAGTGGAATGGAGATCTTTACAAGATTACAAATGGTAGCTCTCATACAAGGGATCCTAACTCACTCATACTCACGTTTTTGCTTTGAAGGTAGAGAGAGAAAGGGGCTCAAAGGATTAGAAACCACTCAACTAAGGCAAGGACCAAGCATATGTGAATGAGCAACCTTGGAGTGAAGTCCAAGAGGTCCTATTTATAGTTGAGGGTGTCCCTTTGAGGTTGGGAGAGTTAAGTGGCACAAACTAGCCGTTTTACAACTTGCAACGGATCTATTTTGAGTCCCACCTACTCCTCCAACGGTTGGAATTGCTTTTTCTGCATTCCAGTACAGTCCAATCGGCCGAGTTTCAATAAAGGCAACTCGGCCGAACCACTAAACGACAAGTCTGAAAGATAGACTGTCGGCCGAGTTCCCTTGGGGAAACTCGACCGATCGGTCGACTTTCAACTTGGAACGATCAGTGGATCGGCCGAGTTTCCCACCATAGAAACTCGACCGAACAGGGATCGGCTGAGTTGGTAACTCGGCCGATTTCCCAAAAAATTCCAGAATATATGGATCGGCCGAGTTTGGAATTCGGCCGACAAAATCCCTGTTATGGGTATTTTGGAATTTTCATAAACTGTACAAACGATGGATTTTTGAGTCCCAATCAATTTATCCATCTTAGTTACAATACAAAACATGAGTATAAGTGATTACATTAATTGTTCTAAGCCTCTAAGGGCTATATTACAAAACGGTCAAAAGTCACATGTTTTGCATGTGCTGGATGAGTAGCTTTGGAGTGGAATGTGATTCTTTTCTTGTACCTAATGTCTGAAACAATCTCAAATAGATTTGTTAGATACATATGAATGGAATGGTTAAGTCATTATCAAAATATGGGCAATGTGTGGCACCTAGGTCAACATTCTCCCCTTTTTTGACAATGACAAACCATTCCTCAACATATTGAAAAGAATGTGAAAGTTATACCTTTTCTTAGGGAATTGCAAGGGGATGCAAATATGATCAATTTGTAATGCTCCCCCTCAATTCATGCTTACTCATTCCTGCATGGTTAGTTAAAAAACAAGCAACCACAGCACATATGTATATTATATGATTCTAAGCAAGTCTAGATGCATTTCAGTTAATAGACAAGAAAAGAACCATACAAGCAATAAAAACAATATGATTGAGCTATTTCTCCCCCTTTGTCATCTCAAAAAGGCAGGGGGTAGAAGAGCATAAAAGTAAGGTCTTCTCCAACAAAAACACTCAATCAAACATTCCACAGAAAGACAGATTATCATCAAGATAAACCATGAAAGCAATGCATTGTCATTAATCAAAATATGGAAAACACTACAAGATAAACCATACAAAGCGTTTCCATAAACCATAAAACAAAAACTACACGGATATCATAGAGTAGAAATAGTACAACTCAGATGATGTGCCTAATGTATATAGTACAATCATAGTCCAAAGAGATATAACATGGTCATCTGAGACTAAAACTAGACACATCAACTCCTAAGCTAAACTACTCTATGTCGATATCATCAACAGCAGCATCCATGTCCTCGTCTGGCTGGTAGTCCTCATCGCCATCATCAGAAGGAGGAGCAACAGCTGGTGTAGCCTCGGCATCATGATCAGCATCGTCATCCTCATCCTCGTCTTCAGCATCCGTCACAGTAGCCTCATCAGCGTCAGTCTCAGCATCCTCCTGGTCAGGCATATCCTCGTCTGGAGGACCAAAAGCACGCTCTGGCCACCTCGCACTCTGCTCGGCCCAAGACATGCCTAGAGCATGTAACTCATAGGCAACCTCAATGGGGGGAGCAGAAGAAGTGTACTGGGCCAGAAGCTCGGACAGACGACCACCTGGGAGCGCCAGAACCGGAGAATGGCATCCACCTACAGAGGGTTCAGCGAAAGCAGTAAAGGGTGGAGCAGGGTAAAACTGGCTATACGCGTAAGAAGCGTAGTCACCACCGGGGTAGGACTCGTAGGTGGGGTAAGTCTGAGGACAAGATAACGACATGGAAGACATTATGTGGCACAGATCCTGATGGAGATGTTGCTGGACCTGCATGTTGTAAGCCTGCTGGTGCATGAGATACCCCATGAGGGCCTCATTTGAAACGTGGAAGTCAGCAAAGGCAGGCTGCGGAGGAGGCTGGAAGGATGGCTCGGGTGGAGGAGGGGCAGCTGTGGAGGGTGGAGGAGCAGCTGAGGAGGGTGGAGGTGGAGGTGGAGGTGCAGCGGAGGAAGATGATGCACCAGGGGTAGGCACACTCTTTTGAAGAGTGGTCTCACTGATATAAACCCCTTTACGATCAGGGCGGTAGAGAAAATCGGTAAAGAGAGATTTTCCAGTGGCATGCTGGAAAAGACCACAAATTAGGGCAAGATATGGAAGATGGGTGCCCTTTGTGTTCTTTCCCGAGTCAAAACAGGTCATATGGTGAAGGATGTAACGGGCCCATTTGACTCCTTGGTTTTTCAACAGAAGATACATCATCATCGCCGTATTCTCGGCAATGTCCGTTTGATTCTTCTTTGGGTGGACATTGCAGCTGAGAATAAACGCCAAAACTCGGCGAGGAGCAGACAGGGCGGAGGAAGGCAAAGTACCCTTTTTTCTATAAGGAAAGTTGGGTTGCTTGAGAAATTTGTGGATGTCGGTCAAGTCAACCTCAATTGTCTTATAAACATCATCGGGGTACAAAAGATCAAGATAGAGAGGATAGTCGGTGATCCACGAAGCCGTGCCAACATTGCCATTGAGATAGAGATTGAACGAGTGTTCAGTAATATGGAAAGGTTGTCCGGCAATCATGGACGTCAATACAATAGAGGTGTCCGCGGAGGGGACCAAAGAGTCATAGTTCCACCGCAAATTTGCGTAGAACTCACGAATGGCTTTGGAACTATATTTCAAGTTATAGAAGCGGGCATCCTCTATGCAAAATGCCTCAAGATGATGGGTGCGAAAGAGTTGACAAGCTTCAAAGAGATCGGCGTGAAAGCTGTGGGGTTGGTGAAGAGCTCGAAAAGGGAAGGGAGAGCGAGGAAGGAGCTCTTTGTAATGAGCAACAGCAGCATTGTCAATAAACGAGAGATTATCGAATGCCATATACCTTATGGCAAGGGGAGTCGCCATGGCAGGGGCAGGAATGGCGCGTTTCCGGCGCTGGGACCTCATGGAGAGGAGAAAGAAGGAAAAGAGCCGATCCGCGCGGAGAGAGAGGGCAGGCGACGCCCCTAGAACAGCAAGAACGAAAGCACAAGGTCGAATGGAGGTGAAAACGGCCGAAATGAGGGAAGAGAGGACCAGGGTTAGGAAGGGTCGGGGTTTGCGGCTAGGGTTTGGTCGACTTTGCTCTAGTTGAGAGGGAGCAAGTCGGTCGATTCCTATTAATATAAAACCAGTCTGCCGCCGATCGGTCGAGTTTGGGAAATGGAAACTCAGCCGATCGAGCGCACAGGTGCCCTGTATTCCAACTCGGCCGACCAAAACCCTGATGTGGAAAAACCTAAATTCTAGCCCTAGCCTCAAATGACCAAATGCATTTTTTCTTTTTGGTCTAGATTGTATATTAAGCATATTTAGGCACATTCCCATCATCATAGGGTACTATTTGTCGATTAAAACCCGATTTGTGAGAAAAGCCCGAAAAAGAGATAAAAACTAGAGAAAAATATAGCAAAAACAAGCATTTTGAGCAATCAAAGCATTTATAAGCAAGAGCAATACATATAAGATGTAACCAACTAATTAGAGAGCAATTCAACATCATCAAGAGAAATTATGAGCAATTTTGATCTAATAAAATTAAATTGTTCTCTAGCAAGCGGTTTAGTGAAAATGTCGGCCAACTGATTTTCCATATCCACATGTGTGATATAAATATCCTTTTTGACAATGTGGTCACAGAGAAAATGATGGCGAACTTCTATGTGTTTAGCTCTACTATGCAATATTGGATTATAAGAAAGATTGATTGCACTAGTATTATCACAGAAAATAGGAGAAGCATCAAAATGAATGTTAAAGTCTTGGAGCATTTGCTTCATCCATAGGACCTGGGCACAACAACTTCCGGCTGCAATGTATTCAGCTTCGGTAGTTGATAATGCCACTGTGCTCTGTTTCTTGGAGAACCAAGACACCAAGCATGGTCCCAAGAGGAAGCAAGTGCCATTTGTGCACTTTCTATCAATCAAGCAACCTGCGTAGTCAGCATCACTATATGCCACAAGAGTAAAGTCCCTTGACTTAGGGTACCATAGTCCAAAATTTGGAGTTTTGGCTAAGTACCTCAAAATCCTCTTGACAGCAATAAGATGTGATTTCCTAGGGCTTGATTGGAAGCGAGCACACAAGCCAACACTAAACATTATATCAGGTCTAGAGGCAGTTAAATAAAGTAAACTTCTGATCATACCTCTATAGAGCTTCTCATCTACCTTCTCACCTTCTTCATCCTTGTCGAGTTTTGCGGTGTTTGACATGGGTGTATCCATCGGCTTCATGTTCTCCATCCCAAAGCGTTTGAGTAGTTCAGTTGTGTATTTGCCTTGGTTGATGAAGTTGCCTTCCTTGGTTTGTTTGATTTGGAAGCCGAGGAAGAAGGTCAGCTCACCCATCATGCTCATCTCAAATTCACTCTGCATAAGAGAACTAAACTCTTTGCAAAGATCAAGGTCAGTTCCTCCAAATATAATATCATCAACATATATTTGAATTATGAGAAAATGGGTAGAAGTGTGTTTTAGAAATAAAGTACAATCAACTTTGCCCATGACATACCCGTTATCTAACAAAAAGTTCTTTAGTTTCTCATACCAAGCTCGAGGTGCTTGTTTGAGTCCGTAGAGAGCTTTTTGCAAGAAATATACATGATTGGGTAACTTATCATTTTCAAAGCCCAGAGGTTGAGCAACATATACTTCCTCCTCGATTGTACCATTTAAAAACGCACTTTTAACATCCATTTGATAAAGCAAGAAATTTTTATAACTAGCAAAGGCAAGTAGCATACGAATAGATTCTAATCTAGAAACATGAGCATAGGTTTCATCAAAATCAATACCTTCTTGTTGATTGTAACCTTGTGCTACTAACCTTGCTTTGTTCCTTACCACTTTTCCTTGCTCATCAAGCTTGTTGCGGTAGACCCATTTGGTGCCAATGATCTTTCTATCATTTGGTCTTGGCACTAAGGTCCACACACGGTTCTTCTCGAACTGCTCAAGCTCTTCTTGCATGGCAAGGATCCACTCATCATCGCCAAGGGCCTCTTTGATGTTCTTTGGCTCCAGTTGAGAGATGAAGGCACTGTCTGCTTGTTCTTTGTTGTGTGCAGCTCGTGTCCTCACTCTTTCAAACGGATTGCCAATGATCAACTCCTTGGGGTGATTCTTTGCAAAGCGGGGAGTGGGATCCTTCCTTTCTTCTTCTTTTTCTTCTTCTTCAACCTGCTTACCTTTGTCTTTGATGTTGAGCTCTTTTAAGATAGGAATGATTTCATCTGCAACATCATCATCACCAATATGCTTGCCAATGACAGGGTTAGTTTCAATAAATTTAACATTTATAGATTCTTCAATTTTAGATAGTTCAATGTTAAATACTCTAAAAGCCCTGCTAGTAGTACTATAGCCTAGGAAGAAAGCCTTGTATGATTTCGGATCAAACTTGTCGAGAGAATCCTTGGTGTTCAAAACAAAACAAGGGCATCCAAACACATGAAAGAAATCAATCGACGGCTTCCTACCATGCCATAGTTCATAGGGGGTTTTCTTAAAAGTCGGATGAGTGAAAACTCGGTTTTGCACAAAACATGAGGTGCTAACGGCTTCAGCCCAAAACTTCTTAGGAGTGTCATACTCAAGAAGCATGGTCCTAGCCATCTCCTGTAGCGATCTATTCTTCCTCTCAACAACTCCATTTTGTTGGGGTGTGCGAGGAGAAGAGAAATTGTGCGAATAACCCGATTTTTCACAAAAATGCTCAAAAAGATCATTTTCAAACTCTCCCCCATGATCACTACAGATGGAAACAACATGACAAGAAGCTTTGTTTTCAACTCGTTTACATAAGCTCGAGAAAACATCGAGTGTATCCTTTTAGAAACGAGAAAGAAAGTCCAAGTATATCTAGAAAAATCATCGACAATAACAAGACAATACTTGGAGCCGCGAAGCGTTTGTGTTCTCATAGGTCTGAAAAGATCAATATGAAGAAGCTCTAGAACTCTCTTGGTACTCATGACTCCTTTGGATTTGAAGGAGGATTTGGTTTGTTTCCCTTGTGTACAAGGTTGACATTCCTCATCCTTTTCAAAATCCAATTTAGGAAGTCCTCGAACCAAGTCCTTTTTGTTCAGTTTCTTCATTTGATGCAAGTTCACATGACCCAAACGACGATGCCAGAGCGATAGATCATTTTTATCCACAACTAAGCATCTATTTAGTATGGGCTTTAGATCATCTAGAACAATTACATATAGATTACCATTTCTAGTTCCCTTATATAGACAGGGAATCTAGAAGCAAGCATTCTAAGGAAGTAAAAAGCACAAGATAACCATTATCACATAATTGGCTAACACTAATTAAGTTGTGATGTAGGCCATCAACAAGCAAAACATTCTTAATGCACAATTCATTACCTACATCACCCTCACCTATAACCTTATCCTTTTTGTTGTCCTCAAAGGTTACCGATCCTCCTTTCTTCTTCACAAATTTGTTGAAATGGCTGATTTCTCCAGTCATGTGCTTAGAGCAGCCACTATCAACAATCCATTTCTTTGTGACCTGCAAGAAAAGAGGATGTCGGAACCCAACTCAAACTTTGGGGTCTGGGGTTAGCTTGGGGACCCATTTCATATTTGGGTTGGTCCCCTTAGGCTTGTAAGGACAATAGGTAGAATAATGATCATCACATTTGCAATGCATACATACCATGGGGTTTTTAGAGCCGGAAGACTCTCCATTGAAAATTGGAGTTTCCACACTCTTTTTCTTACCCTTCTTCTTCTTCTTACCTTTTGGAGTACTCTCATTGTATCCTAGACCACTAGTACCAACTTGTTTGGTAGAGTGCTCTAGAACATCATTTAGAGACTTCTTACCTGAAAGAAACCTTTGCAAAGTAGATCTTAATTTAGCATTATCATCACTAATATTTGTAATGGTAGTAGATAAACTAGCAAGATCTTCTCTAGCATGCAAAAGGTCGGCCTCAAGACAGAGGGCTTTAGTAAGAAGAGAATCCTTTTCAAGAGTTAAATTTGCAACTTCATTTCTAGGCAAGATAGGTCTATAAGATAAATCATTTGTTTGTGCAAGAAGTTTAGCATTTTCAGATTTAAGCATAACAATTTCTCTTTGATAAGAATAAACTTCATCTCTCCTAGCATCATCAATAAGCTTAAGTTCAACATTTTCAGTTTTTAGAACATCTAGCTCATCTAGGAAATTTTGGTTCTCAACCTTAAGACTTTCAATAGTTTTAAGATAAGTACCATTCTCAACCTCTACTCCATTATATTGAAGTTCAAGGTCAAGAAATTGCCCTTGCAAGGAATCTATGCTATCAAGATGTAATTTCTCATTTTGATCTACAATATCAATCTTGGCATAGAGATCATCAACTATCTTTCCTAATCTTTTTCTTTTAGCTTTACATTTAGCAAAAGATGATTGACAATCATTAAGCATTTCAATGAGGGTTTCCTTAGATAACTCAAGTAAATTTTCATCACTTACCTTGCTTACCTCACTTACCTCAATTACTTCTTCACTAGTAGATGCCATGAGTGCAAGGTGACATTCTCCATCCTCGGAGCTTGAGGAACTTGAAGTAGAAGACTCCTCCCATGCCGCATGAGCTGCATCTTTGGATCGTCTCTCCTTCTTGTCCTTCTTCTTGTACTTGGCTTCTCTTTTGTATTTGTCATCCTTCTTGTGGCTGCTCTTATGATAGCCCTTCTTGGCTTTTGGGCAGTCATTCTTGTAGTGGCCCTTTTGACCACACTCGTAGCACCTAGGAGTGGAAGAGGATGGCTTGCCCTTGAAGTGTCTTCCTTTTGAATAGTTGGCTTCATGATCATTTCCACCTTCATCTTCGCTTGAGGAAGGGCAGGGAGACTTCATAGCAAGTTGTTGTTGCCGCATCATTTCTTCAACATGAGCTTTGAAGGTTGTGTCCTTCATCTTCTTGGACTCCTTCTCTTCTCTTTTCTCCTCTTCCTCTTGCTTGTCGAGCCTTGGTTCATGTGCTTGGAGGTTACCAACCAGCTCCTCGGTTGACAACTCGCTCAGCTTGTAGACTTCTTCAATTGAAGTGACCTTTGGCTCCCATCTCTTTGGAAGAGATCTCAAGATCTTTGCATTGATGGTACCTCTATCCATGACACTCCCAAGGGCTGCAAGGCTGTTGAGGATGACGTTTAACCTTGTGTACATGTCCGCAACTCTTTCATTCTTTCCCATCTTGAAGTTCTCAAGTAGGCCGCCGAGCATATAGACCTTGGCCTCCTTGACTTGCTCCGTCCCTTCATAGGTGACACACAGCTTGTGCCAAATCTCATGCGCCGTGTCCCAAGAAGAGATGCGGTTGAACTCCGATGGTGAAAGGGCGGCGTAGATGATGCTCGCGGCTTTAGCATTGAGTTGAGCACGCTTCATCTCATCTTCCGTCCACGTGGTGATGTTCCCCTTCGGCTCGTCATACTTGAGGCGGACTATCTTCCACATCTCATAGCTTACTCCTTGGATGTAGAATTGCATCCTTCTCTTCCAATATAGGAAGTGTGTGTCGTCGAAGACCGGGGGTCTCATGCAGAAGCTTCCTTCGAGATTGAGTGACCCAAGAGCTGAATCTCCCATCTTCTCCTACTTGTTGAAGTAGCTTGTAGAAGACCCGCTCTTATACCACTTGTTGGATCAATGGGCTCTAGAAGGGGGGGTTGAATAGACCTTCACAAACTTCACAAAAGTGATTAGACCACCAAATTATATTAAGTGTATAACTTAAACCAAAACAGTAATTTGATGTCCTAAGCTAGCATACAAAGCAAGGATAAGAGACAAGGATAAGCATGCACTTGGACAGGTGGTTTAGAGTGGTTCCTTGTCCTAAACTTAGGAGCAAGTCAGTCCACTACCTAGAGTTGGTTAGGCTCTAGGATTTGTAACTTGATTCTCTTATATATATATCACAAAATAAGATTACAAGCTACAACAACCAACCATCCAAGGACTTATATATCAAGCCAAGATCTTCTACCTCACCAAGGACTTACCCACCAAGCAAGTAGTCTTCAGCCTTCTTCAAAGGACTTACCCACTCTTGCTCTAGTCTTCCGCCTTGCAGGATTTACCTATCTTGCTTGAGCTTTGCCTTGCACCTCTCCTTCACTTGGAGAGCTTTAGCACCTTCCTCCTTCACTCGGAGGCCTGGAGAATCTATCCTTCTTCTCCTTCACTTGGGGAAGAACAGCAACCTTCTTCTCTTTCACTCGGAGAAGAAACTTCAATCAATCTTCATAGAGAATGGAGATGGGAGAAGTGGAATGGAGAGCTTTACAAGATTACAAATGGTAGCTCTCATACAAGGGATCCTAACTCACTCATACTCACATTTTTGCTTTGAAGGTAGAGAGAGAAAGGGGCTCAAAGGATTAGAAACCACTCAACTAAGGCAAGGACCAAGCATATGTGAATGAGCAACCTTGGAATGAAGTCCAAGAGGTCCTATTTATAGTTGAGGGTGTCCCTTTGAGGTTGGGAGAGTTAAGTGGCACAAACTAGCCGTTTTACAACTTGCAACGGATCTATTTTGAGTCCCACCTACTCCTCCAATGGTTGGAATTGCTTTTTCTGCATTCCAGTACAGTCCGATCGGCCGAGTTTCAATAAAGGCAACTCTGGCGAACCACTAAACGACAAGTCTGAAAGATAGACTGTCGGTCGAGTTCCCTTGGGGAAACTCGACCGATCGGTCGACTTTCAACTTGGACCGATCAGTGGATCGCCCGAGTTTCCCACCATAGAAACCCGACCGAACAGGGATCGGCTGAGTTGGTAACTCGGCCGATTGCCCAGAAAATTCCAGAATATATGGATCGGCCGAGTTTGGAATTCGGCCGACAAAATCCCTGTTATGGGTATTTTGGAATTTTCATAAACTGTACAAACGATGGATTTTTGAGTCCCAATCAATTTATCCATCTTAGTTACAATACAAAACATGAGTATAAGTGATTACATTAATTGTTCTAAGCCTCTAAGGGCTATATTACAAAACGGTCAAAAGTCACATGTTTTGCATGTGCTGGATGAGTAGCTTTGGAGTGGAATGTGATTCTTTTCTTGTACCTAATGTCTGAAACAATCTCAAATAGATTTGTTAAATGCATATGAATGGAATGGTTAAGTCATTATCAAAATATGGGCAATGTGCGACACCTAGGTCAACATATGAGGCCATGAGTTTGGGATTAAGCCATGAAATCATCTTTCCCTCCTTGGTGTTTCATGGCGACACAGAGGAGAGTGCCTCCTTGGTCTTATCCATGGCTACCAACAAGTAGGTGATTAACCTCATTAAGGATTTGAAAGCAGTGGACATAGACGCTTACAAAAAAGGAGATGAAATTATTCAACCGGATTGCTTGGCCGCCAACCTTTCATGCAAGATGCGGCACTCTATTTCATAGAGGAAAAAGAGTCATGTGCAGCCCAACAGATAGAAGACGGTGATCAGTTGATACTCTGGTCACAGTCCAGGCGAGTGGCTGATACTCGGGTCACAGACGGCGAGCGGCTGATACCCGACTGATCTTTTATGACTTGTGGGTGAAGTTTCATCAAATTTGGATAATCCTAATGTCATTAATGAAGGAGGAAAGAGAAAATAAGATTTAACACATTAAAAGTTCTCAAAAGGCAAAAATAATGTCATATTCGGATTCCTTATATCCAAAATAGGAAGGGTATCAAATTGGACTTAATTTGGGATTTGTTTGAACCCTCAAAAGAGGAAAGAGAAAAAGGAAAATAAATATCACACTTTAGTCGGAATCATAATCAATTGGAATTATTTGTCACACCTCTTCTAAATTAGGTGCACATTTTTAGCCATTGGATATCTGATTGGATGGCTCACAACCCATCTCCTACCTCGAGTAGGAGAGGTACGGGCATGAACGGTGGTGTCTGTCTCACGAAAACGAGATCAATGGATGCAGAAGCGATTAATTAGCAGCGGAATCACGGAAAATCACTAAAAATTAAACTTTTTGTAAAAATATCTTCAGATAGTAAAATTCAATCATAAAGAGACAAGTTAAGTTATTTACAAGCTGATTCATCAGTACATCTCTATATTATCACATCTCGAGAGTCATAACATTGACTGCCCTATTAAGATTTACATAAGCAGTATACAAAATCTCGAGGCATTACGTCAAAAATATCATATCTAAATTAAACCATCTACTGACTCCTAGGACCTGAGAGTACAGAGACGACACATAGGACCTTCTATACATAAGACCTAACAGACAGTGACTCCACCTGTGGATCACTGTTGTCCTTGATGTTGTTTTTGTTGTTGTTGTTGTTCACCCACTGAAGGGTTCCTTCGTCCTCGGCGTCTACCTAAAAAGTTGAATCCTACGGTGGTGAGACAATTGAATAATTGTCCCAACGAGAGTTATAACTCTTCGCCAGAAGCATTGTTATTGCAAATAAATGAATAACACTGAACAATAGAATTATAAATACTCAACAGCAGGCAATTTATTGAATAAACTAAGTAGAGCAGTATTCTCTAAGCAATCATTTCAATTATAACTTGATTGAATGACAAGACATATATCATTAAGGAATATGAAGAACATGTACATTATTTTTCCAACTAGGACATTATAAAAAATGTATCATCCATCATTGTTTCTCATATTTCAACCTAAGCAGTTATGCTACATGGCTGATTACGTTTTTCAAACATATTTATGCCCTGAGGAGATGAGATATACCGCTCATACTCCAACCGACCATTACGAAATCACAATCGGTACCATACATAGGTCATCAGAAGAACCGGATTTCTATGACCTCATCTTCCTCAGTCAGTATGAGGATCAATATGCAGGACATCTTGTGTCTCTGCCATAATAGCTTTCCAGGGTATTCTAGCAACTTCGCTATTAGAGTTACAGTGGCATGTTGTACTCTCTTTTCCATCGAGGGATTTCTTATTTATCACATCGATGCGGCATTAACAACATCATTGGGAGAATAGTGATACATCATCTCGGTATACACATATAATGAAGGATTGAGAGATTGAATGTTTATCTCACATCAATTCCTTCATTAGGACGTAAGGATATTCGCGTCCATAACCCCCACATACTCAAAAGTATGCTCTCCAGGAGTTCCTTTAGGAAAACCTGTTTCACCATCATTTAACTTCTGACAATGATGGATCTATGGTCAGGGCTCTACATGATATCATTATATTTGATTATTTAAGTACATTATGGCATTCTTTTAGCATCAGGCATGTTTTCAAACATAAACCATTAAAACAATTGCTATAAAGAAAGAGTACTTATTTGTATCAAGTTCATTTCACATCTCGTTGACATTGGGATATCAATCCCTAATCATCTCATCATTATGATTCAAGATCATGGGTATTCAAACCCTTAGTTCAACAAAACACTTGTTACCAAGTGACATAATGCCATCAAGTCAATTGATAGTATAAACATGATAGTAGTAATGCAGATATTTCTCTTGGCTCTTACATCCTATCAGTCTCATTTGTTACCTCTCACTAGGCAACATAGAATAAAGCTTATAAAGTGCTTTTAATGAATATTTCATCATAGCTCTCACCTAGTTATGCTCACTATTTCATGAAAACCTGCATGATTAATATAAATGATAACAGGCACATTATTTCTATATCAGCACAATGTACAATAATGATAGCATCACTATTGATTAAGGTTTACTTTGCAAAACAATCTTCAAGTCTAGTATGGAGCACCACGGTCGTGCTACCTTACACGATCGTGTTATAGAAGATCACCACGACCGTTTTACACTTATGAAGTCAATACTTCAAATTGATTAGGGTTTGCTATACATATCACTTCACTCAAGGTTAGAGTTCTTATTTAACATACCCTGAACTGGGATATACTATACTCATCATATTACCCTAGATTAGGGTTTACTATTCACATTAAATCATCCTTGATTAGGGTTATCATTAATATCTCACCATTAGGGTTTACTATTTACCCTAGGTAAAAATGACCAACAAAGTACATTTAATTTAAGGATTACCACGTCTTCATTATGAATTAGGATTATGTCATCATCATATATTAAGGATACTCCCATTATTGCCCTCAATTAGGGTTATGATTCATTAACCATCATAATTAGGGTTTCATGATCTCATTAACATGGATCATACCCTAGTTAGGTATTCATTCATATTGGGAACCCATTACTTGATTAACATTCATATAAGAAGTCTTCTCTCTCATCTTTCTATAAATTAATGTTTGCATCACCCTTGATTAGGCAAAGTCAATTCAACATTGACCTCATGGGTTATTTCATTACTATTGTGATCATTAAGGCCTACTCATTCAAAGAGTACTAATCACTTTATCCCATCATGGGAATCTTTATAATAATCACCATTGATCACATCATGTCTCAATCAACTACTTACTTGGTCCTTTAACCACTTTAAGTATCTATGAGGTTTAGGTTAATCAACCACTAAACCATCTTGACCACTAAGGCATCAAACGATCTTAACCTTTTTAGACCTCAAACGGTCTTGTAGACTAAACCTCCAAACGGTCTTGGACTACCCTTGAAACTATTTGGTGGTGAAGACCATTTGGTCATGTTGACTTTTGAAACCCTTTGGTAAAGTGCACACTCAAGACCGTTTGCCCAAGATGGGGTGAAGACCGTTTGGTCTTGTTGACCATTTGGTCAAGTTTGACTTTGAAACCGTATGGACATAACTGACCTTGAAACTGCATGGGACTAAACGGTTTGGGATTGTTTGGTCCCAAACGGTCTTGAGACTGTTTGGTCCAAACCACCTCAAAACCGCAAGGACCAAAAAGTGTCTCAACCTCTTCAATTGAGTTAGGGTTTCCAATGTTGAACCCCTCAATCGATCATGCACATGTTAGCCACTCATAAATTGAGTCAATTAGGTCAACCCTTAACTGATTTGACCCTTAATTGACCCTCAATTGATCACCAATTAGGTCTTGGATCAATTGGATTAGGGTTTGAAATCGATGACCCTTCAACATGCTTCAATGTGAGTCCAACTGATTTGAAACCATTGAACCATCATTCAATTTGGTCATGACCTGACCCCAAACGGTCTTGGGATCGTTTGGATATCCTCCAAACGGTCTTGAGACCGTTTGACCATTATTTTATCAAAAACCAAGTCATTCAATTAGGGTTTGGATACTAGAGTTGGTCACCAAAATCAGCAATCAATTACTCATCATCTTGATATGATTGAATCCTTAATTGGTCAACTATGCTTAACCCTAGACCTCAAAACGGTATTGGGTGATCACCAAACGGTCTTGAGACCGTTTGGGTGATCCCCAAATGGTTTTGAAACCGTTTGGGTCACTCAACCCAAACTTCAACTTAATTCAAGTGTTGAAATCAGCAATTGACCCGATTAGGGTTTAGGTGGTTGATGGGCCTTCAATTGGTGAACCACTTGGAATTAATTGATGGTTTTTGGTAGGTAATTAGTCTACATTATTCTCAAAAGTCCTCCAAACATTCAATGCCTGTTCAACGCCTCCAAATGGTCTTGGACCGTTTTCTTCCATGCGTTCTTGTGAAACCATTTTGCATTCAAACGGTTTGAAATCGTTTGCTCCAAACGGTTTGGCAAACCGTTTGAGCAAGGTTGGGAGACCGTTTGATAAAGTAAAACTTGGATAAACATAGAGATTAACGTCATCATCTTCTACCTCAAGAACAGGAGCTGTTCTTCATGGAAATGATAGCAAGAACACACAAAGGTGTCTAAAGAAGAAGTATAAGCAACAATATTAGGAAAGAAGCATGCATTAACAAAGCTTAAGGGTTAGAGTTATAAAACCCGCCTCTAGGACTGATTCAGAGCTCCAAGATCCGTATCTTTAATGGTGGATGAAGCTCTAGTGGTTGTCCAATCTTCATTCTCCAATTTTTGGATGGACAAGATGGCTAGAAAGGAGAATCGTGTGAAGAAAACCAATAATCCAACCTTGTTTTATGGTTTCCACCATGGATTCGAGATAGATGATGATCCATACTTACCAAACCATCTTGGTCGTCCTTCCTCTGTTCCATAGATTTCCCTTGGTCGGACAAAGCAAGAAGATAAGGAAAAGAACTAAGGGAAACGATCCCTTGTGTTGTTGGAAAAAGGTTCCTGATATATTTATGGGTTTTTTTTTCAAGGCAAGGAAAAAGATTGTTATCTCTTTTAATTCCATATTGTTTCTACTAAAACTTCCTCCATTCTTTGGATACGTGGCCACCTTCTAATATTATGCAAAACTCCTTCACTATCCAAGGTTTAAAGGAAAAGAAACCAAACATCTTAATAAGTTGTATATATTAAAGGGCCATGGGCTTAAATCTCGATTATTTTAATATCAAGATTATCTCTCCTTCTTGATCATTCAAATGAGGCACCCTTCTCATTTTCTTTTCTCTACTTGATGCCAAGAAACATGAGATATCCTCTAGAGGGTATATTTTACATGTTAGACCCTAGGTTTTGGGTAAATTACACTTTACATCAAAACTAGGTTTTAAAGCACAAGGATTGCTCTACAAGCTATAGCTTGGTGCTCAAGCTTTTGGAATCCATACCACCACATCACATTCATTCTTATGATGTCTCAACATCATAGGAACATCTTATCATGTGTAATTTGCAAGTTAACCCCTCAACTTGGGTAATTTGCACTTTAGTCCATTATTAATAAAACAATGTTTCAACATTATGCAAAAAGGACTGAAATTGAAATATAAGTTCCTCAAAAGCCTTAATTACATTTCAAAAGATAAACACAAACATTTAATCACTTATTTAAGCAAAACACCTAGGGTTAGTACATAACCCAGGTCAGGGATGTTACATGAACAGTACAACCAAGTTTGTGTCCATGTTTTTCATTGATTTCTTCCTCAATTCATGACGGTTTCTCGAAATTTTTGTTGACCTGAACTTGGGAGATAATTCTGCTTACAACAAGGTATCACTTGATCCCTACTTTCCTATGTTGACAATTTTCCCAATTTTGGGGCAAGAAGCTTCGCAAGCAACTTGCCTACTTTGGATTCCTCCCAACCACACATATATATACTCCTACCCCCTTGATCCTTGGGCATTATGAAATATTTTGGTCGTTCCAATTTCATCATAACTTCTTCTTATTAAAAATGCAAGCTTGTGGAGTGGAACTCACCGCCGGTGAGACTTTCTCCTCCTATGGTTTTCTTCCTTCCAATTCCCCTCTAGGTATGTTTTCCCAACTCTCGTCCTTTATTTTCTATATCTTGAATTAAGGTTTGGATGGCCTTTCACATTTTGCCCAAACCTTGCACTCTCCTATAGTGCAAGCAGGCCAGCCATGGTGTGTGTGGATTTTGGGAAGATAACCCATGTTAAGTTTACGCTTCAGCCCTCTCATTCTCTTTCCTCTTCATTTTAGCTGATGAGGGTAAAGTGGTCTTTTCACGTGATATTTTCTTTTCTTTCTGCAAGCGAGCTCTTTCACCTCAATGGCGGTGGGCCCACGCTAGTTGACCACCTATCAGAGGTCCACCTGAACCCCTCTTTTTCTCTCTATTTCTCACGAAATGAGTATGACGTGGCTTTTTATCTTTTTCCTATTTGCCGATTTTCAAAAATTGATAACTAATTATTTACTTATCAGAAAATTACAAATAAATAGGTGTTGGATTCATAAAAATAAGAGATATATTTTGGTGTTCGTTTTTTGCCTAAATCCAACCTTAAAAATAGGTGATTTTAATGAATTTATCTAAATATGTAAAAACTTGTAAAATTCATAACTAAATATTTAAAAGTCAAAAATATATAATAAAATATGTTTTGAACTCAGGAAAAGGTAACCTAAAATATGACATGGTTTTTATAACCAAATTCAACATTAATAAAAAGTTGTTTTCTATAGTTTGTATAATGAGTATGAAATTGACACAAAATCTACATATATGCTTAATATGTTCTTTGGAGGCCTAGACTTGGATCTAGAAGTGATTTTGGACTCTTTACACTATGAAATGATGTGTGTTTGCATCCCTGGTTATTATTTTGAGAAATTATCCTATGTTTCTTCTTTCTCTTATTCCTATGGACAGTAGCATATACACCATGTCATTTTCTTTTGAAATTATGCTTCATGTGAAGTACCCTACTTGTTATTGATCTTGTGGTCATGGATATTCTTTTGGACTCTTTTTCTTATGCCTTGGTGCATGTTGGACTTATTGGATGATCCACTTTGAGGTGGATGTTTATTTTTTGATATGTTATATATTGTGCCCACTTGCATGTCGATGTATGTGTTGTCCATTGTGTGATGGCAACATTGTATAATCTGACTATACTTTTTACTTGCCTCTACATTTTACATGCTATGTGATTAAGTAGCACTATAGTAGTGCAACTGCATTGGTTTTTGGGTGTGTGCCTTTGTTTTTTGGATGGAGATGGTGGTTCCCCGTACCCGAGTTTCAAGTATGTGAAGCCTTGGCTCAACTTTATATATTGGGAGTTTGGCAGTGCGTCATTCTCTATCAGGTTTCAAGGATTTGAAACCTTGGTTGTCTCTGAAATTATATTGTTCTACTGTTATGCTTATCTCATATGCATGTAGGTTTGATGATGATTGTGGGGTGTGTGCCCTACTTTCTCTATATGTGCTATTATGGCATAACTTTATTGTTTTTTTTTGTCGCACAAAAATCCCGTTACTAATTAACCAAAACTTAAGGTACAAAAAAGTGCCCCTAAAAAAAACTACTGGGTCTCATCCCCACGCAGGGGGAAATAAAGGACCCAAAAACAAGAAAAGATACTCCACAATAAAAAGGGGCAGAAGAAGAAAAAGGCTCCGAACACATCAGAGAGAACAGACAGAAAGGAGAAGAAACGACCAGGACCAATTAAAAATACCCACAAAGATGCTTGTATGAGACTACACCTCAACTACCTGATCAAACAAATGAGCCATCCCCCATCCCTACTTCTATTCGGTCTTCTCAAATGGATCACAAGAGAAACAAAAAAAGGAAACAGGCTTGCCACTCACAGTTTCCCACCTGAAGAACTGAAACCATCTGCACCTGGTCAGTGCTTCACCGAACAAGGAAACCAAACAAGCGACCGAAGAATAGCTCTATAGCATAACCACAAATAGTAACCCTTTGGATCCTATAGCTGAGAATCGACCAACGTAGAGCCTCTGGCATTCATCTCACCTATATATAGAGGATACCATAGCAGAAAAACACCTACATAAGACCAAAAGACCTGCTGTCGACAACACCATAAAACTAGTTCAGAAACCGCATATGGAACTCAACGCCTCTATGCTTTTTTTTCTTCGATCTAGCTCCCTTATCCACCTTAAAATCATCCAGCAACTCCGGATCTGAATAACACGAGCTAACTGAAGATACTTAATTAGAGTTCCAGGTGAATTTCTGTTGGTACTCCAAAGCCAGCCCAGTATCCACTTCCAGTTGTTTCACCCCCTGCGGAGTGGCGCTTAACTTTGGAAGGAATAACTCCCAGTCCAAGTTAAGAGTTTCATTCCCTTCTTCAAGCGGGCAACATCGCATCTCAGGCTCTGGCAGCAAACCATCGACATCTTTTTTACTAACAGCCCCTGAAGAATCTGTATTACTAGCGACTTGATCATGGCTCTCATCAACATAACGTCGAGTACTTTGTCTACTGGTCATCTTACCAGCTCTGATCTGCATTTGGCAGGGCATTGGTTTCCCCTTAGCCTTCACAGGACAGGACGAAAGCCGATGACCAAAGTGATTTCACCCAGTGCAAAGCTTTGGCTTCGCCACGAAGCTGACCTTTAAAGATTTAGGAATATTGTCGACTCTGATTGTTACCTCACTCGGAAACGTAGAGCATGACTCCATTTCCACACAGACTAATGCTTCCTTTAGGCAGTTAACCGACAGGCAAGCATCTTCTACGTCGAGGGGTCTGCCAACCAGGCTCGCCACTCCACTTATCTTCCTCGGGGTCCAGTGAGAACCAGGGTTCTCGATGATTTCCCAGACATGTAGCTTAGAGAAGGATAGAGGATGAAGAGGGGAACCGGGCTCCCATGCATGAGCAATGATGAGAGCGTCGTCCATCATCCACAGTGCCTCCTCCAGAATCCTTTCCTTTTCCGTAGCCGTAGTGAGCTTGACGAGAAACCCTTCTGTTTCTTCCGCCGTGATCTCGAAATCCCCACTTGGTCGCCACTGTCGACGAATCCAGCCAAGAAGTTGGCTTCGAAAGGGCTTCCTTCCCGTAAAACAAATGGAGATGTACTCTTTCCAGGAAGGAGCAGCCTCATCTTCACTCGAAAATGAGAAGGATTTGGTTCCATTTCTAATCTCAGGCTCAATGAATTCCAAAATAGAGACCTCTCCACACTTCCTGCCCAGTCTGCTGGCTTCAAGCCAATCGACCTCACCGCTCAGAGTAGTAGAGGTCTGTTCTCCTGTCAGGGACTGCAAATGCGGATGCGAAGAGGTTGAAGTCGAGGGGTTTGCCAGGGTCGAAATCACCTGAGAGGAGCTACCATTCGGGGACGACGGGTTCCTTTGCTCTCCGGTAGCCATGCTTGAGCTCCCTAGAGGAATTGGTGCCGATTCAGGTGGAGGAGGACTCGTCATTGGCGAATCTTCGCTGCCGCTAGGGATTCTCCCCCTCCCTCGCCCTCTGCCTCCCCGACCGCCTCTGCCGCCCCGTGCCATCTCCTACCGTCCCTCCAACTTTTTTGTTTTGTTTATGGCAAGTATCCTCTTTTATCGTGTGATGATGATTCTTATCTTTTATGCCCCTTTAGGTAGTTCTTATCTTGTATATGGGAAGCCTTTTCTATTTTGATGTCCTTTATTTCATAATATTGATCAATTTCCTTTTTGGTATGCACATACCAGCCTTTGTTGATGTCATCTATTTTCTGTTCTTGTTGGGGTATGCTTCCAACCCTAGGTGAAGGACATGGAGGACATGGCTTAAAGTTTTGGACTTAGCTTAAGAAGCTAAAGCTTGGATACAATCTTTATGTGGTTTAGATTTCCCACTACATGGATCCTTATTATGTACCTTTACATGTAAGTTTAAGATGATCTTTTGTAACCTTATGAGAAATTGAATATAGTTCATGTTTTTATTCTACTGCTACACTTTAGTTGTTTTGAATACCATTAATAAGATTTAAAAATTTTACACCCACTCCAAATACCTTAAGGGTGTGTTTGGACTGGAGGTTTTATTTTTCAAATTTTTAGTAGGGAGTGGTTCCCCTATGGGATCCCACTCCTTACAGCATGGTATCAGAGCCCATGGTAGTCAGAATTTGACTATCTCATTTTTGTCTCCCTAATTAGAACCCTTGACTTACATAGTCATTCTTTAGATGAGATGTTTCCCTAGATGTTGCCTAAGTTGTCTATGAGATGATGAAAGGTTGATGTTTAGTCAACCCTTGTGTGATGAGGATTAGATGATCATCCCCAACCAAAAGGTTTTTGGTGACATAAATTTTTATATGCAATGGGGTTTTGACTTGAGTATGAAATTAGGTTTTGTAGATGAGTAATAGTAGGATAAGAAGGTCTTGTTATGGATAAATTGTGAATTTGTTTATCTCATTGATTTTGGTATCATCTTTGTTTTACCTCCATTCTTTCCTATCGATAAAAATTATTTTCATTAGACTACTATGTGTAAAAAAAAATTCTTTGATTTTTTGATGATTTATTAAACTAATTCACTATGAAGTGATATAGTGAAATCCTAAACCTAGTGCTAACCCTAGTTTTGACTTTGGAGATGTGACAAGGTATATGTAAATTGATATAAAAGTGTAGTTCACCTACCCTATGACTTTTTTATTGACTAGGGTTGATAGGTTAGAGATAGGAGGACCTAAAACTCAACCCTAGATGGTTCTGACTTTTTTTGGATACATGAATAACATAAATCTATAATACATTCACAACTAAAAGTTATGTGGGTAACACTACATGTTGTTTAGTTTGGCTTGTTAGGTTAAACCTTTTTAAGGATGGGAGAGTAGTTGGTGGTTTGATGTTTAGATCAATAGATTTCAAGGATGAAATCCTTTTAAAGGGTGGAGTGTTGTAACATACTAGATCTCAAAGCCTACCCTAGAAGTTTGATCTCTTAGACTTAATCAAAAAAGGTTGAGGTTAGATCTAATAGAGGTTTAGTATAAACCTGATGAGCTAATACACGATCAAATGACCCTAATGTAACCCAATGTTCTCACATTAGATTTAGACCAATAATTGAAAATAAAAGTGTCACATTGGGAATACATGATAATTTGAGCTTAATAATCACACATAAATCTTTACGTGAAGTTTTGAACATAATTAGATGGATAAAAATGATGATTAATGGGAGGAAATAGGATCAAATATTAACTATGTCATAACCCAT
Source organism: Alisma plantago-aquatica (assembly GCA_963693085.1). NCBI lineage: Eukaryota > Viridiplantae > Streptophyta > Magnoliopsida > Alismatales > Alismataceae > Alisma > Alisma plantago-aquatica. Next base: position 256,538,224 of record OY856415.1, on the reverse strand, counting down.
AAAGGAAACCCCAAAAGTGGAATCTAAGTTAAAAATCGTGTTCCTTGGGTCATAATTTTCTTGGGAATCAAGTTTCACATTATTCATATAATAATAGTTAATTTAATTCATTTAGGAAAGAAAAGATCTAAGTTTTCCCCCAAAATATCAAATAAAATAATAAATGACTCCAAAAGAGGAAATAATCTTGGATTCATAATCTACATAATAAATATAGCCTTTGGGTGAATTTTCATCCAATTTGGAGAAAGTTTGCTTAAAAGGTGTAATCAAGAGAGAGAAAGTGTGTAGAACCTTCATAATATTCAATAATTGTACAAACAACTCCAACATGTGAAATTGATGGAAAATTCGTATCCAATGACTTGTAGGAAGTTTCATCAAATTTGGATAATCCTAATGTCATTAATGAAGGAGGAAAGAGAAAATAAGATTTGATTTATTTAACACATTAAAAGTTCTCAAAAGGAAAAACTAATTTCATATTCAGATTCCTCATATTCAAAATAGGGTGGGTGTCAAATTTGACTTAATTTGCGATTCATTTGAACCCTCAAGAGAGGAAAGAGAAAAAGGGAAATAAATATCATACTTTAGTCGGAATCATAATCAATTGGAATTACTTTTCACACCTCTTGTATATTAGGTGCATGTTTTCGACCATTAGATATCTGATCTGACGGATCACAACCTGTCTCTTAGCTCAGGTAGGAGAGGAAAGGGTGTGAATAATACAACTGGGTTTGTGTCCATGTTTTTCGTTGATATCTTCCTCGAATCATGATGGTTTCTCAAAATTTTTGTTGCCCTGAACTCCGGAGATAATTCTGCTTCCAACAAGGTATCACTCGAGCTCTACTTCCCTATTTTCACAATTTCCCAATTTTAGGGCAAGAAGCTTCGCGTGTGACTTGCCTACTTTGGGTTCCTCCCAACCACACTTATATATACCCCTACCCCCTTGATCCTTAGGCACTATGCAATCTCTTGGTCTTTCCAATTTCACTGTAACTTCTCCTTTTTGTGAACATGAGCTTGCGGAGTGGAACTCACTGGTGGCGAGACTTCCCTCTCCTCTGGCCTTCTTCCAATTCCCTTCTAGGTATGTTTTCCCGACCCTCGTCCTTTGTTTTCTCTATCTTGAATCAAGGTTTGGATGGTCTTTTGTGTTTTGCCCAAACCTTGCACTCTCCTATAGTGCAAGCAGACCAGCCATGGCATGCATGGATTTGGGGAAGATAACCCCTGTTAAGTTTACACTTTAGCCCTCTCGTTCTTTTCACTCTTATTTTAGCTGATGAGGGTAAACTGGTCTTTTCACACGTTGTTTCTTTTCTTTCTACATGCAAGCTCTTTCACCTCGCCGGTGGTGGGCTTGGGCCACTTGGCCAGCTGTGAGAGGTCCACCTCAGCCCCTCTTTTTCTCTCTATTTCTCACGGATTGAGTATGATGTGGTTTTTTATCTTTTTCCTATTGGCCAATTCAAAAATTGATAAGTAATTATTTGGTGATCAGAAAATTACAAAAAAATAGTCGTCGGATTTAGAAAAATAAGAGCTATCTTTTGGTGTTTGTTTTGAGTCCTAAATCCAACCTTAAAAATAGGTGATTTTAATGAATCTACCTAAATATGTAATAACTTATAAAATTCATAACTAAATGTTTTAAAGTAAAAATATAATAAAATATGTTTTAGACTCGAGAAAAGGTAACCTAAAATATGGCATGATTTTAATAACCTAATTCACACATTAAGAAAAAGGTGTTTTCTATAGTTGTATAATGAGAATGAAATTGACACAAAATCTACATATATGCTTAATAGGTTCTTTGGAGGCCTAGAGTTGGATCTAGAAGTGACTTTGAACTATTTAGACTCTGAAGTGAGGTATGTTTGCATCCCCAATTATTCTTTTGAACAATTACCCTATGTTTCTTCTTTCTCTTGGTCTTATGACGAATAGCCTATACACCATGTCTTTTTCTTTTGAAAGTATACTTCATGTGAAGTACCCTACTTGTTACTGATCTTGTGATCATGGATATTCTTTTGGACTCTTTTTCTTATGCCTTGGTGCATGCTTGATTTATTTGATGATCCACTTTGAGGTGGATGTTTATTTGTTGATATGTGATATCTTGTGCCCACTTGCATGTGGATGTATGTGTTGTCCATTTTGTGATGGCAACATTGTATAATCTAACTATACTTTTTACTTGTCTCTACATTTTACATGCTATGTGATTCAGTAGCACTAGAGTAGTGTAATTGCATTGGTTTTTGGGTGTGTGCCCCTATTTTTGGGATGGAGGTGGTGGTGCCCCATACCTGAGTTTCAAGGATGTGAAGCCTTGGCTCAACTTTACATATTGGGAGTTTGGCACTGCATCATTCTCTATCAGGTTTCAAGGATGTGAAGCCTTGGCTGCCTTTGTCTTTATATTGTTCTAGTGTTATGCTTATCTCACATGCATGCAGGTTTGATGATGATTGTGGGGTGTGTGCCCTACTTTCTCTATATGTGCTATTGTGGCACAACTTTATTGTTTTGTTTATGGAAAGTATCCTCTTTTATCATGTGATGATGATTCTTATCTTTTATGCTCCTTTGGGTACTCCTTATCTTTTCTATGGGATGTCTTTTCTATTTTCATGTCCTTTATTTCATAATATTGCTCAATTCCTTTTTAGTATGCACATACCAGCATTTGCTGATGTCATATATTTTCTCTTCTTGTTGGGGTATACTTCCAACCCTAGGTGAAGGACAGGGAGGACATGGCTTAAAGTTATGGACTTAGCTTAAGAAGTTAAAACTTGGAGACAATCTTGATGTGGTTTAGATTTTCCTCTACATGGATCCTTATGATGTACATTTAGTTTAAGATGTTCTTTTGTAACATTATGAGAAACTGAATATAGTCAATGTTGTTATTTTGCTGCTATACTTTGGTTGTTTTGAATACCATTAATAAGATTTGAAAATTTTACACCCACTCCAAGATACCTTAAGGGTGTGTTTGGATTGGAAGATTTATTCTTCAAATTTTTAGTAGAGAGTGGTTCCCCTATGGGATCCCACTCCTTATAGAACCCTGATGAGGGCTTATTTACTAATCACCCTATCATCTCTATATCATGAACGGAAAGGACACATGGTCGTGGTTGGGACTGCCTGGTGAGGGTAAGACCTATATATGTAATGAGAGAGTGAGTCTTGCTAGGTTTTCCTGCTATGATCGGGATTCTCATCTATTCCATAAATAGACTAATGGTTTTGAAGGCAAAGTAAAGCCTTTTTTGGCCTAGGATCCTCCATTAACATTTCCTTATATAATTATCAACTACATCAAGATCATACCATTAAAATCCCATCTAGTTTATCACTTATGTAGATCCATATATCCTCATTGCATCAAAGGTATGACTATAAAAATTATCTAACTATTGTCCCAAGGCAAAATGCCTCTACTCATATCCAAACAAATCATAAAGCCTCTATATGTTCATTATGATCATCAAGGCAAAGTGAGAACATGAACTAATAAAATCAAGTGATTATACATGTATATAAAGAAACAACTAGTCACATAAATTCATTAAAATGATTTATTCATTTGATAACCATCATTACTCACCACTTATCAAATACTCAAGATGTGTTCTAGAGCATCATCCTTCATCCCAATATTCATGATAAAATCCTTTCACTCCTTTCATGAATTGAGACATGATAAAACTATTAATTCTACTTTATCTTAGGTTTTCATCATTAACGGGTCTACTGATCCATATAGGCCCCTTTTGGTTATGAAACACTGAAAATTAGGGTGTGACAATACTACCCACCTTTTTGGGAATTTTGTCCTGGAAATTCAACTAAACTATAGGAGACGATAGGAGGATACCCATCTTAGGGCTTCACATACCTTACACAAACTCTTAATGTTTGTCATAAAGTCTCATAGGCACCTTCGAAGTATGGCCTTCTCATGGATAATTGACTATGTCTAACCACCTCATCAAACTAGCAGGCACAACCAACATGGAAACCTATAGGAAAATCTTAGGCATAAATGACTACTCTTTCTTTATTCTTAATTCTTTCTTTTTATATATCTATATCTGGAAATGTGTATTATAGTATCTAGGTCTCATGACATGCACTAAGGGTGTGGTCATTTTTTTTCTACATTGGCGTGCACTAGGGTGTTTAGGCCACATGACTAGCACATATGCCCTGGGTCTAACACCACAATCTCATTTCATTGCATAAAATCATATTTTATATGAATAATAATAAATTTCGAACTCATGGTGTTACTATGATCTTAAATCTTAATACACAAATCTTATATTGGAAACATAATCATGAATTAGCACATTCAATATTAGCATGTCTCTACTTGAGTTCTTAGGCACAATAAGGATATAGCCATGAAAGTATGAAATCTTACATGCATGACTTATCTTAATTTATTATAAATGACTTTTTTCATCTTATCATATTTCTCTAGGTTGGGTGAACCCAAGTTACAATAATCACTACTCTTTCATGGAACTATGTTTTATCCCTTGGAATACTTAATCAATCTTAGTCAAGCAACCTCTATGAGCTCTTTCTCGTGTGAAATTCATTGAAAATATAACATTATAGTAATTCTAGATCATCGATCCATACTATCACATATAGTGTATCATTGTATGATTACATCATCCTCATGTATAACCTTAAAGACTTTTAGTCACCTCTAGAAATCACCATACTTTATGCTTAAATTTGATTCATAACATGAATTCTATTATCCTAAAGTATTTCCCTTTACAACCATCATGATTTGACTTACAACTACAACCGCTTCTCGAGATAATGGTCCTAAGGACATCAATAGTTCTTAGTTCTCATTAAGCATATTATGAAAAATACATTATCTCCCTCCACTCATTATTCCACTTTAAAACCAAGTCACTCATCTATTTCAAAAATGTACCTTTTATATGTGTTCTAGGGTTCTAATAGGTATGCAATTAGGTTTAGGTGATCATATACCCCAAACTTTTTGTTTCAACTTTTTGCTTGTCACCTCCCAATGCATGCTGCCCAATCAGACATCTAAAAATGTCATGTCTTATAATATTTATCTTACCTGACAGTACACATGTCCCATACCATATGCACTAGAAAGAGTGTGACAAGCATAATAAGTATATAATTATTCATATAACATCCCCTCTACAAAACCCCATAGCTTATGTCCCATACCACAAACATGTGGGAAAAATAGAGGGCATAATATGCACAAATTTAAACTTAAGACAAAATTATAAAGCATCTAGATACTTGTAGGGAAATATGGCTACAGAATAGGTAGTGGAAACAAAAAAAATTATCTACCATATTCCTCATAAACCAACGGATCGCATCCATAACTATAAGGTGGGAAGGATGGTTTTGAGGATATATCTGGTCATAGAGCAAGTCTAGTAACATATCCTCATCATTGTAGATGTGCAACCATCTTCTAGTTGCATTGGGACTCATCTAACTATTGTGCCTCCTGATCTACACCACAGACTGCAGCCTCAAACATTGTCATCTGCAGCAGCTCCTCTAGCCAGGGACTGCTGGTTGACGTTGTCCTCCTTAGCAACAGGCAAAGGCCACCTCGCCTCTAGAGAATTCCACATGGACTGCCTAAAACTCATGTTGTCCTACTCGAACGGACATGAAGGAATTGTCCCTCCCATTGGCGTATTATTCACCAACTTACTCTCCCATAACAATAATCCTTAGATGTTCTCTCCCTTGTTATCCCTCCCTAATCGGGTAGGACTTTCTTAGGCTATCTTGGTTACCACAACCAGAGAGGACAACAATTATTAGAGTAATTAATTCTCAATTTTCTGTGTTGTCCTCTAGGAAGCCCCTAGTACCATTCTATATATAGTAGAGGCTAGGGTCAGAGCTCCCAGGCTTCAAATTGTCTTTTTATGAGGATTTGGGGATGTGAAGCTTATGTTAAAAGAATATTTTCTGATAAACTTGGTCCTATATCTGATAAATATTATTTTGTTGGATATCCTAAAGAGACAAGAGAATGTTACTTTTATTCTCAATCTGAAAACAAAGTGTTTGTTGCCATGGATGCTACATTCCCTAAGATAGATTTCATTTCCAAAGGAATAAGTGGGAGGAAAGTGGAACTTTAAGTGGTTTGAAACCAACAAGAGAACATATAACTGATAGATGAACAAGAGGAACAAAGAAAATAAGTGTTGTGGAGTCTCAAATTCCTCAAGTAACATGAGAACCTCATAGATCTAATAGGACACGCCTTATAAGTATAGGGAGACTCCTTAATATGTATGTTGCATTCTATATATGCATATTGGGAAATTAAGATATGTTCCCTCTCTATTGACCTAGTGATGATATATTACTATACAAATATTCTATCCTATATATAGTTCACTCATTTGATAATCTCACCATAGAGGTAATTCTATAATATTCTTAACAATTGTAATTGCAAGTTGTGCTCTAAATGTTTTATCTTTTTCATCTGATCTCAATTTTCACCCAAAATTTATACTTGATCCATTTTCGTAAACAACATTTTTCATCTAATTCTACATCATTATTTCAAATTTGATACTTTTTGTAAAGTTATTTTAATATGATATCATTTTGTGGAGTGACCATAACTTTGATACTTTATTTATTATTTTGACTGAACATACTGTTGCCTTCTATATTTTGCATGTATGACTTGCTTGACTAGTATTATTTACGAGTTTTTTTGTATTCTGAGATTCAGATCTAATTCACAATCATACAAACTGAGTGTTTCTATTTACACCTGACTATACATATTGGGTTGTTGTTTCCATCTAGTCGTACAAATTGGATATTTCCAATTTTTCTTGTCTAGATTGCTTTCACCCAACTTTATATATTTTTCCACTAAGTTTTTTTCCTCCCTCCTTGGATCCAGAACATATTATGCTTTGTCCCTTCTTCTTGATATTCCTAGATTGATTGATAGTTTCTAGCATTGCATTCTTTTTTTTGTGAAATATTGAAAATGCAAAATATGATTTTTCTTCTTTGCATATTGCACATTTTCTTGATGAACAATTTCTTTCTACAAACATTTGGATATTACTTGCCTCTCTCTTTTATGGAGTCTTGTTATATTAGTTGTTATCCCTTAATATATACCAATTTACTATTTATATTCGCATACCAAGTGTCTCTGGAGTTTTCAAATACTATTGTCGTATAGTGTTCTGTTTCTAGTACTAAGGTACATGTAATCTTGAAAGATTTGGCGCTATTTCCCTTTGACTTCACAAGTATAAATTTCACTATGATATAGAGTTGAAATAGTTGGGATACCATATGCAATCAATATTAATTGTTTATATGTATCCCTTCATGTATCCAACAATGTGGTTGTTGATCCTTGAGAACATACAAAATTATTACATTTAAATTATTTCATTTTTCTACTAAATGTGGGGTGTTTTAGAAAATACTTATTAAACATATTGAATTATAGATCCCATTGGCAAAAATGGTTGTTGTGTTTGGCATTACGATGTCACCAGTTATTGAATTAAGTAATGAGTGGATATGTAAGGAGTGTGACTTGATAGTGGGCCCACTCAAATGGTAAAAGCCATGAGACATGAAAGGTTAAGCAGTGAAAAAATAACCATTTACAAAGTTAAAAAGTGTATAAGATACATAAGTTTCTCACCATAAGGGTGGTACACAGTAATGAATAACATATCTACTTTCACAAGAACCCTAGTTGCAGAGAGAAACTAGATCATTCCAAGTCGTCCTCAAGCTAACCTCATGAATACAACCTTCATGTGTCCATGTCCTTTAAATCACCTATACCTGGTTTTTGGAACAAGACAAAAAATATATAAAAATGGGTATGTGTCAGTATCAACTGGTATATGTGCACAATATAAATTATTTTTGGTATTTTAAGAAAGTTAAATGAAGGAGTTCCCACAAGACAAGGGCAATAAAAATTAGGTAAGTTCAAGATGATAAATTTCAAGAGAATAAGGCATTAAAGTTTCAGAGTACAATATTTTAAATCAAAAGTCTTGACATTATTCACAATGTCATAACAATTACGTATATTCACATGTAGATATATTTAGACTAGAAAGATAAAGTATGACAAGACACCAGTGGATCTTTAGTAAAAAAAATGGGTGGAATAGCACATATCTGGTGGAAGTAGCACGCCCCACCACTTAAAACATGTGCATCTAGCATAGGATAAATGGTAAAAAGATCAAAAATTTCAAAGTGTGCATGACAAACATGTAAAATTGGGGTATATTAATAATTTAGCTAGTGGAATTATTTGCATATGAACTACTCTTGTTCATATATTTGAGTTTGAGCTTATGATAAAAAAAATGGTTCCATTGCTCTTCTCCATTGAAAATCATTTGCAAAGGGTTTGTAAGGTGGAATTGAGGTCAATGACTTAAAACTTATGCATTTTACAAGCAAGAACTGCTTAGCATGGACTTTGTTATTAAATATTAAGGTTCTTCTTCATTAGTAGTACACTAGATATGGAGTCGGTTAAACCCTTTTTTCTAAGAACACTCATAAAATATATAAACCATTTTTTTAAAATAATGCAGAATAAAGGTCAACAACTCCTAGTTGTGTAAGGGGGTATGATACATACTAAAGAGAAAGATAAAAGAGGGAAATGCAAAATACTAATTTGGAATAGAGATTTGGGGCCAAAATACCTTTGTATGGACATAAATAACATTTTTGAGTGATCTTTGTTCTATAACTTTGTCATATGCTCACTTTCAATACTGACAAGGCACAAAATAGCATGTGAGGCTCAATAAATATACTAAGGGTGAAGCCAAGGAAATTCAGTGGATAATTTTTTTAAAGGAGCTCACACATAGGGAGGAAATGTATTATATGTTTGGTATGATTTTTAAAATTGGATACCTAAAGGAGAGGGAAACAAAGAGAATAAAATGTGTAGGGTTTGTCAAGATGGTACCGAATATGAAGTTAGGAAAGATTGAGAGCAATATATCAAAAACAAGTTAGGAAAGTGATCTAGAAGAAAATATGGAATGGTGAGGAAAAAGAGGAATATTGAGATTGGGGGAGAGAGATATTGTTGCATGGGGATATAAAGCTAAATGGGTAGGCTTGATGACTAGGAGACATCTACGAAACAAAAAAATGATAATGAAAACTCATATCATAGTATCATTTTTTATTTGATTAACCAGTAATAGAAAAAAGGAAATGAAAACCCATGTGACACTTAAATCAAAAAAAGTGTTTGAAACTATAGGGCATTGATTAATATAAACCATTTGTTAGTGTTTTTATCTTTCCAGATTTAGTTGAGATGTCAAACCAAGTCTTAACAAGATGAAAGACAACCTCGAAGCTAACAAAATGTTACATTCATAATTTTTCCTTAAGTGTTAGATTTGAGACCTTCCATTATGTTATTCAATATTTTAAGGTTAAAGCTATTATAATATATCTATTATCCTTTTTAATATTTGTTGTTTATATTTAGGATCGATTTTGATTTAAGACTATCTTATCATAATTCATTTTTCTTAGTACTTACTTTTGTTATACTTAAGTTTCCCTTTTCATCCATTCAATGCCAATTCTTTAAGGTATTTTTCTATCACTTTTACTGATTTGTATGTAATTAGTACATTTTATCTTTTATTATACTCATTCGTGAGGTTTATATTAATGACATTTATGACATGTTAAAGTATTTACTTACATGCATTGACCATGATATGAGAATTCTAACCATCCGACATGGCATATACTATTATTATAACATTTGGAATTCTGGTACTAAACTTAAGTGTGAGATATTATACATGATCCTCTCAAATTGAATTTCTCTTTTGCTAAATTTCAATTCATTTAATTATCTTGAAATTCAAGCACCAAAGCGCAAGTTTCCTCATTTTGATATGGTCATCCAATTTGGGGTTGCCTATTGAATAATCAATCTAAGTTATGGATTCTTGGCATCGCAATCATAGAAAAACAATTATTAATTATAAAATCACTTTTTTACTAATGAAGAGAGTAAATTTCTTTACCACATCAGAATTACAAATATAGGAAATACTATTTTTGAAATTTAGATTAAGATAAATTGAAGGAATAGTTAAAATTCCTAGTCAAAATGAGATATAACGTAGCAGTTATGAAATACTGAAGAAAATAGGACTATATTTTGGATAATAATACAATTTAAGTATTATGGGAGGAATTTTGGATAATAATACGATTTAAGGATATGGATGACACTTAATTGAATAATTTGATAGCATAGTACAAATTGAACACATGAATTTCTACTTATTTAAAACTTGCTAATTGTAATATCCTCAATTTTGGTAAAAATTAATTATATAAATTGGCAAGTAATTTCTTCAATGGTATTATTGATAGAATAATAATGGTATTCTCATTTGTGGCATGGGTGCAACTTAAACCTGTCAAACTGGGTCAAAATCCGTGGGCGCCCATGGGACGACCCGTTTAAGCTGGGTTTGGGTGGCAAAATTTGCCACCCGCTGAAAATCACCCAAACCCATACCCACCTGTTTATTAAGTGGGTTTCGTGGGTGATCCGCGAGCACCCGCGGGTGACCCAGTTAATTGAAGCAAATATATATATTCATATACATAATATACACACACACCTATTAAAATATGTTGCTTGTTTTGTACAAGTTAATTCTTTACCTTTACCAACAACAATTATATTCTCTTTATTTTGTGTTTGCAATAGGAAATAACCAGTACTTGTAATATTAGGAATGCCTAATGTTACATGACAAAATTATGTATTTTTCTTGTGATATTTATCTATGAAAACTACATTGATTTTCCTAATTTATATCAACAAACAACTAGCTGCTACTTTTTCATATATCAAAAACTAATCAAATAGTTTGACGTCAGACATAATAGTTGGTTGGTTATTTTGTACTATATTTGACATAAAAACAATAGTTACAAGCTTTTTCAAATGTTGTTTTTAGTGTTAAAGAAAGCAACCGGTAACTTATTGTTGATTGTACACCTTTTATATGGGCATCCGCGGGCAACCCGCAACCCCCTGGGTCGGGTTTGGGTGTGCTTTTCTTCCACCCGTTTAGAAGTGTATCTTTTTGACCCGCACCCGCCAGACCTGCACCCGTAATGACCCAATCCAAACCCAACCCACCCACCCGTTTGACAGGTCTAGTGCAACTCATGGCCCATATAAAGGCCTAAAGACTTTGCTTTGCAAATAGTCCTTGTGATGCAAATTAGAGAAATTAAAGGAATTTTTTGTGATTTGTGGGTTGCAATAATCCATTGATAGATTTTGGATAAAGAAAGAAAGGAAAATCCAATAATAAAGGGATTTTTAAAATGAATGGACGTTTGGTATTTTAAATATGGAGTTGGGTGGAACACTCTATAAAAGAGAATATTTTTGCATAAATAAATGATAGGGATTTTGTGGATCACTAGATAACTGAATGATTGAAGAATGTGCAAGTTTCCAAAAGAAAAGAAAATATATGGTATTTTAGATAATTAATATATTGATTATCTAGCTAGTTTGGTAGCACAATGTTTGGGACAACAAATATGAATATCTCTATCTGAATTTTAGGATACCTGTAAATAATAATGAAAATGAGAAAATTCAAGAATTTGGAAGAAAAAGGAGCTTCTATGTGGTGTGTGCAATTAAAGTAAGAATTTACTAAAGAAACATGTTTCCACATAAACGTATTTCCTATAAATCCCACAAAATTGGTTAAGGTTGGAAAGGACTTTAATAAGTTTCCCTTCAAGTTTCATATCAAAATGATGTTTCTGGTGGCCTAGAGAAATTCGTGATTATAAAGGGTTTTAATTGAAATAAAGGAATTATATTCCTTTTTGAAGAGAGAGACAAAAGGGGCCCTTATAAATATGTTTTGAACACCAAATCGTTGACACACCAAGGCTTAATTGCTAAAAACATACATTTAAAATTTGGTATCAATTGGAAGAGAGAGAAGAGAGTTATGGATTTTAATTGGATTCCCTAAAGTGGAAGGGTTAATGGAAATGAACGTAATTTGTCACATTATTATCAATTTAGGAGTTGCAGCCTTCTAATATAGCACACGACTTTCAAACCCATAGATCATAGATCAATGGCTCCCAGATCATCCCCCTCCTCCAGCCTAAGATGGAAACTCCACTACAGTAAAGCCAACCCTTTCTGAATCTCTCTCTCTCGCACTGATTGATGAAACCTTTCGAAACCATTCCCTCTAGTTTTATGGAAGGAAATTGAACTGATTGATCCCTGGTTTCGTCATATTAGTGAGGAGTTAGAACTTTCCCCAAAAATTGGCTGGAGTCAGACTCCATGAGAGGATGAAATATTAATGATACCTATATAAGATAGGATAGTCTCTCCAAGGGACGATCAAGCATGTTGCAAAAACCCCAACCAAACCCAGGGAACTCCTCTCTGGCCTCAATTTGTCTCCATTGTCACCACGCCATCAGTTTCCCTGTACCACTATCCCGCTCTTTAGCGAGCTTGTGGTTGTGCCATCTCGACTGCCACCCTCAACCACGGATGGGTCTTAAAGTATAATTGTATAATATGCATGGTTCTACAAGAGACAAGTGGTTACACCTATGACTACCCGCCTTAGTTTGCAAGTGATTTTAGATTGTTTCTTGAGTATTTAAAAACTATACAATGGAGTGTTTATTTAGTTTTATTCAATTATAATGCCACTATGTGGATCACATTAAGAAATATTATGTGAATAAAGTGATGGTTTTTAATTGCAAGTATTTGATGTAATATATTTTTAGTTTACTTGCACACTATTGCATGCACCCCCACTCATATAATATAACTTGTTATATCGATCCGTGCTTTTGGTTTCACAATGTTTTAGGTACATGCTCGATAAGATGATATCAGGATGTGATGGACATATGAATGTACTTGAAGTCATTAAAGTTAACTAATAATGTTGATTAGCTAGTTACTTTTTCTCATGTATTGTAATTCTCATGGTGAAGGTTCATGTAAGTGTTTTGCAAACAATAATTGTACAATAATGAAATTATTTAGTATTATTTGTTATTCATTTAAGATTTGGATCCTTGGGAAAATTTTAGGTAACTATCATCTTTAAGTCACTCCTTAAATGGGGGTTCCCAAAAAATGAGTTAGTTACATTTAGTATCAGAGCCCTAGATTTTTAAATAATATTTAATAGTTTATAATTTCAAAAGTAATCGATAGAAATGTGAGGAAATTATTAGGGCATTTTGTAAACACAATGGTGTCTAAAAGGGTCCACAACCCAGGGACTGGAAAAAATTTCCTCCACACCGCTAATCATCTTACTAGGACTCCCGACCTCATTCATCCTTCCTAGCCAAAGTCAGATAATTTTGCCGAAGGAAAATGCCTATAGGTTTTCTTCTCATCTTGATTCATCCACTTCTCATCCTCTTCGCTTAATAAACCTGAAAAGGAAGTTCTCTCCTCATTTATAAGTTAGGGCTTTTTATATGAAGTAGGATTAAGGTATATAAGAAGTAGTATTAAGGTATCCTCCTCCAATTAGTGAACAAATGACTTGGAAATAGTAATGTACATGTAAATGTTGAATAATAATGTACATGTAATGTGGAAATGATATAAGGTAAAGAAAAAAGTGATCTTATGAGTTGCAATGGTAAATTCAAGATGAGACTAGGGTTGTTTAAGAAAACCCTACTGGGTCAAGGGACATAGAAACAATAAGAGGCGGGGTGTAGTCTCTATCACCCGAACCCAAAACTCTAATTTGGGGAAATGAGAGTAGAATGGGTAAAATGGAAACCTTACCCATATGAAGCCTAATTAGGGTGAAATAGAATAAGAAAACATAAATGAGTTAGGTGGGTCACTTTCCCATGCATGGGCCCATGAAGAACAAGGCATTAATGAGAAAAACTTTAAGGAATATAAGCAACCTATGGATAATGCCTTTTTGGATGTAACCTGTTCAAACACTATATCAATCTCTGATGAGTTAAATAGAATGAGGTGAATAGAGTCATCACATGAGGATGAACAGTGATTGGGCCTGAAAAGGAAGAACGCCATAGGCCAGGATCAGAAACGAAGGCCTATGTATGAAACATATCCCAGTTGAGGGAAGGTTGTAAAATGTCCACTATAGTGACAAAAACCTTTAGAGAAGGTTCCCCATAAAGACATTCCACCTAGAGAGGGAACACCATTGAGAAAAGAGGATAAAGGTGGTGAGGTTAAAATAAGAAATGCTTATGGATGTGACAAAGAAAAGCAATGATCATATGAAACCTAGTTCAACTTTTAGGACTAGTATCCCAACTTGGGATGGGTCATCTAAAATCAGGAAAAGATCTATGAGGGAGGAAAACCCTAGACCTATAGGGTCGTGTTGTAGATATAGAGCCTAACCTCCTCCTATGAGACAAGAAAGAACCCTAGGCTAGGACCTTCCCTAGAAAGGTAAGTTGGCTGAATCAATTTAAAAGATTGAGGTATCCTTCACTGTCACCTAAAGGGTGGATCATTAAGGATATAAATATGAAAGCACATATATTGAGTATGATTCTTTGAACCCAAGTATGCAATATCTAAGGAACATGAGGAGAAGCCACTATGGAAGTGGTGGATCGTATCAGACCGAGCCTGGTAAAGAAGGTTTCCATTAGCCCAATGAGGGGATATAAAATGATCAATGAACATCATAAGAGATGGAGGAATCCGGTTTACAGAATTACATATCAAAATAATGTTCTGTCAATAAACCCTTGGGAAGGGTGGAGCCCTAGGTCAATCCTAATGTCAAGTAGGGAGTATAAAAGGTAATGGGACCGATGGGATTAGGAGTTGATTGAACCATGAATGCATAAGACCATCTGGTCAGGAGGTAACAACTATCTTTACCTGAGGCCGCTATCTCATAATATTGGCCACCTTCATGATATTCATGTGGACAATGGGTGAATGTGAGAGGAAATCCCTAGATGCATAAGGATGAGATAACTCCAAAAGTACTTATACTCCTATAGACCTTGAGGAAGTGGCTAAGGCTCATAATACCTAAGGTGTAAATATTAGAAGTCATGTAATAATGAAGGGGTTGTGTACAAACTCAAGAGTGATAAAGGCATTTTACTTAATGATATATAAGAATGATAGGAATTTAAAAGTATGTATAGTCACGATAAGAATGATTCCAACTAAAATGTAAAATTTTGAGTAATATGTAGGTACACCATCTCTATTCTTGGAATGGGATGAACTTTGTATTTGGGTTGCGCTCAAGTGTATATTTAATCTCATGATGAGGGAGAGAGATTGGGTAGACACATGTTATTCCTAAAATTGGCAAATGAGAACAAATACCTTAAGGTGATCTTAATGACATGAACCATGGTTTGAGGTGTTACCTCACCCTTATGTTGAAATAAATGAAAATAGGTTAGAAATCTAGGTGGAAAAAAGTGATCACCAAGTCAAATTGAAATCACAAATGAAAATGTAATTACTAAAGGATGGTATCATGTAAATTCTAAGGATGTGGTTATACCTAGAATTGAATTCAAGTAACAATATTAGTAATAATGATGTGAGGTATCTACATATCAACAAAAGATATTAAAGATATCTAACTAGAGTTTCTAACCCTAAGTTATGAAATAAAGTTGAGTTGTCATTCATCTTAACCTTACCAGGTTTGATTTTTAGGGACAAAAATTCCTTTTAGGAAGGGGTGAATGTAATATCCTCAAAGGTACAATTGAACTATATAAATTGGCAAGTAATTTCCTCAATGGTATTATTGTTAGAATAACAATGGTATTCACCTTGTTGGCATGGGTGCAACTCATGGCCCATGTAAAGACCGAAGAGACTTTGCTTTGAAAATAGTCCTTGTGGGGGAAATGAAAGAAATAAAAGGAATTTTGTGTGATTTGTGGGTTGCAATAGTCCAATAATAAAGGGATTTCCAAAAGTAATGGACAGTTGGTATTTTTTAAATATGGAATTATGTTGTATACTCTAAAAAAGAGAACCTTCATGGATAAATAAAGGATAGGGATTTTGTGGATCACTATATAACTGAATGATTGAAGAACATGCAAGTTTCCAAAAGAAAAGAAAATATACGGTGTTTTAGATAATAAATATAGTGATCATCTACCCAGTTTGGCAACGCAATGTTTGGGACAAAAAATATGAATATCTTAGTCTAAATTTTAAGATATCTATAAATAATAATGAAAAGAAGAAAATTTTAGAATTTCGAAGAAAAAAGACTTTCTATGTGGTGTGTGCAATTAAATTAAGAATTTAATAAAGAAGCAAGTTTTGTGCATAAACATATTTTCAATAAATCCCATAAAATTGGTTAATGTTGGGAAGGACTATAAGGAGTTGTCCTCCAAGTTTCATATAAAAATGATGTTTCTAGTGGCCTGGATAAATTCAAAAAGATAGTGAGATTTTACTAAAATAATGGAATTATGTTCCTATTTGATGAGACACTAGGTACCAAAGACACTAATTGTTATTAGATTGTCCCCAAGACGCTAATTGTGTATTATATAGATCCTTTAGGTACCAAAGTAGGGAATAGGAGAGACACACAATGAAAATGACATTACACACAACAATAAATTTTCATATCTGTCTATATATATTAATATTTACATCTTTACATTACTATTTACTAATCAATTAAATGTATTAATTTAACTTATAGACGTGTAAAAGCATTCCAAAAGGCCAGAGGAAGGTAGATACAAAAAGATATCATTAAGTTTTATAAATGTTGAGACATTTTTTTTACTTCAATTCATATATAGGCCAACTATTCTAACTTTTGTTTATTAACAATTTGCATAACTAAAAATTCATGGGGTCCATTACCAAATAATAATTGGGCAAGCGAATACTTTGTGATGCAATAATGGACCTGAATATCAAATAAGAGACACTAGACATCCATTCTATACAAAAAGTAATCTACATAGTCTTGATCGTCATAAGTAAATAGTCCCATTTGATAATATAAAAAATCAAATCAAACTCTTGAATTATGTCATTCTCTTTGTAGTTATTTGACACAACAAAGCCATAAAAAAATTAAGAGATGGATAAGATACGAAAAGACTAGGAAACTCCTTTGTTAAGGAAGTCAAACTTGAATTTCATTGTGAATAATAGAGCCCAAGTAACGAAATTTATCACATTTTGGTATATCTACTCAGGTCAACTTGGCTCCATTATTCACACAGCGAGATTGGTTGAAATTACAATGATCATTGACAAGGGTGGATAAGTCCTTGTACAAGGCAAAAGACTCTTAGATAATGATGGGTAAGCCATTTGGGAGGCAGAAGGCTCCAAATCAAGAATATGTAAGTCTTTTCTAAGGTTGTTGGCTCCCTTACCCGAAATAGGGAGCTAGTTTATATTTTTATCTCTTCACATGGTGCATATCTTTTAATTGAATATAAGGTGGTGTTTGTGGTTGAAAATCCTATAGGTTGATCACTGTAGGTAGTGGAGCTACGTCCTTGAGAGACGAAACCAGTCTACATACATGTAGATATTTTTGGATTGTTCAATCTCTCTATCTTCTATTTATACTTGAAATTTTATCCAAAAAAATATTTTGAAGGTATAATGAATTTTGTTTAAGTAGAACTAATTCAATACACCCCCTCTTGAGCCCACAAGGGATGAGTATGGTATCTAGACTTGGGTATGTTATTATGTGTATTGCAATTTCTTGGCTGTTGGGACTCTCACATAAGTCTAATAGAGTTCACTATGATAACCCTGCTAATCGTCAATCCATTTGATTCCAAAGCCTTTCTCCAACGTTCAACTTTATCATTCAGTCCATCTTTAGTTTCGTCAATCAAAATAATTTTCTCAGCAAATAGCATACACCAAAGAATATCATCATGAACATTCTTTGTCAACTCATCCATACAAGAACAAATAGATATGGGCTGAGTGTGGATCCTAGGTGTACCCCAAGTTTCATTTGGATGACTTCACTTCTGGATCCCGACCCGAAAAAGTGACGACTAGGGCCCGAATGAAAGAAAGGGTTTCTGAGCACGTGTAAGCCCACACCTATGTAGAGTAGATCGTTCAACACATGTGGGTGTTAGCTGCTTCTCTCAATGGCAGATTTGTTGGGTCCAGATTCGTTGTTGAAGAGCGAGAGCCTCATTTTGCTTGTTCTTGGGACTGGCAATGAGATCTCCCATTTTTTCCATGTTCCACTTAATAAGCCTTTATGAGTTTGAATTGATGTATGATCCTGTGAGTTGGTGTCTCTCCTCCAAGAGTCCTCACACTCATTGTAGAGCTATCTTATATGTCTTTGATCAAGTCAATGTATATTGGCACACCCTTTTTCTTCAAAACCATCCACAACACTTCTCTGGGTACTCGATCAAAAGGCTTTTCTAAATCAATAAACACCATATGAAGAGCACTTTTGCCTTCTCAATACTTCTCCATAAGCCTCCTTATTAGTAAAATAGCATTTGTTGTCGATCTTCCAGCCGTGAAACCAAATTAGTTGTTTGATATCAGCATTATAGATCTTAGACTCTACTCAATAATCTTCTCCCAAAGCTTCATTGTGTGACTCATGAACTTGATACATCTGTAGTTTGTGCAGCTCTGTACATCACTTTTGTTCTTGTAGATGTGGATTATAGTATTATTTCTCCACTCATCTAGCATCTTCTTGGTCTTCATGACTTTCTAAAAACTTTTTCAATCACATAACTCCTTCATTCCCCATACTCTTCCATACATCAATGGGAATACCGTTTGGTCTGCATGTCTTTCTCATTTTCATCTTTTTCAAAGCATTGTTGACCTCAAATGGTAAAACTCGTTGTGTGTAAATGAGATCTCTTGTTATCATGTCACACGAGTTTGTGCAGTATCTTCATTGAAAAACTTATGGAAATAATTTCTCCACTGGTTCTTGATATCATCGTCTTTCACCAACACTATGTCATCTTCATTTTTGATGCATTTTATTTGACTCAAATCTCTTCCTTTCCTTTCTCTTATATGAGCCATTTTATATATATTTCTTACCCATTCTCTAATTTCCAGCTTTGTACAAATATCATCAAAGTATCTAGAACTTGCCTCCTGAACAACCTTTTTAGTTTCTTTCTTTACTTTCTTGTATCTTTAGAGTGTTGCATCATCTCGAGATTTGGGCAAGCTCCTAGAAATCTCCCTTTTCAATTTAATAGTCTTTTGTACTTCATCATTCAACCACCAAGTCTCTTTCTGTGGAGGCCCACAACCTATAGACTTCCCCAAAACCTCTTTGAAAATTTTTGTTATGCAGGAACTCATGTTATGCCACATAGTGATAACATCTGACTCCAAATTCTAAGTTCTCTTTGTAAATTTATCATGAAAAGTCGTTTTCTTATCTCATTTAAGATTCCACCACTTGATAATCATATCATATGCAACTGCAAAACCACCATCAATCTCTCTCCGTTTCTGCTACCATATCCAAAACCACCATGAATTCTCTCATTTCCAGCATTACTTCTCCCCACATGACCATTAAAATCACTCCAAACAATAATCTTCTCATACGTCAGTATTCACTGCATCAATTCATCCATGTCATTTTAAAAATCCTTCTTAACTAAAGCCAACTTGGGGGGACATAAATACACATAATATTAAAAATATTTCCACCAAGAACAACCTTGACAGGTATGATTCTATCATCCATCTTTGTGATCTTGACATTTATTGAGTTGTAAGAAGAAAAGAATAATGCATTTTTTGTGTGCCATGTCAATCACTTTTTTGAGAACTAATTGTTTTATTTCATAATCTAAAATTAAGATTTAACATTTAACACTTTTCTCTAATGACAAGACATTTGTAGTAATCAAAAGACTAATCCCAATAATTTGCTTCGCAAGAGCATGTTCATTCAAAGAGCAAAACCAAAGCAGGCATGTTTAATAGGGAAGTAAGAATATAATGGCCCGTTCTTAATGTCTGCAGAACACCTCAAACCACCAGAATTTTAGCAAGCGTCCACGTTTGAGTCCCATTACTAGCATAAGAATAAGATTGTGATGCAAAGAATGAGTTTTTGATCCACTCAAGAAGTGAACTAGAGATATAGGGGAGCAAATAAAGGAAAAGAAGTAAAACTGAAAAATTCACGTCTTCTAATCACTAAGGATATTCAGATTTGGTTTTTGAGTCGAATCTCCCCACTTTTTGAGTTACAGTTAGACGCTCTTCGGATAAAGTTCATGGGATACAGATTTAAGCAATAAAGAACAAGTAAACCACGTCAAGGGGTCAAACGGATATATTCTTACTTTCCTATTAAACATGCCTGCTTTGGCTTTGCTCTTTGAATGAACATGCTCTTGCAAAGCAAATTAAGTAGAACACCTCAAATGTCTGCAGAACACCTCAAACCACCAGAATTTTAGCAAGCGTCCACGTTTGGATCCCATTACTAGCATAAGAATAAGATTTGTGATGCAAAGAATGAGTTTTTGATCCACTCAAGAAGTGAACTAGATATAGGGGAGCAAATAAAGGAGAAGAGAGGTAAAACTGAAAAATTCACTAGGTCTTCTAATCACCAAGGATATTCGGATTTGGTTTTTGAGTTGAATCTCCCCACTTTTTGAATTACAGTTTGAGCGCTCTTCGGATAAAGTTCATGGGATACAGATTTAAGCAATAAAGAACAAGTAAACCACGTCAAGGGGTCAAACGGACTTGCCTTGCGGTAAAACTCCTAATGGTTATGAAAAAAAATCTTCCTTAACATACATGCCCAAAAAATGCAACTAGATCTTCTGAGAAGTTCGACCAACATAGCATTTCTTTTTTATATTATTCTGCCAAAATGATATGAAACAACTATTTCCTCACAGCACTTCCACTTCGAGTTTAGATATATATATAACATGCCTCGACTATCTGAAGGTATCGCTCACATCAACAATTTACATTGAAGTGACTTGATTTTCAAGGGGAGATCAGGGTTCCAAAACCCAAAAGAACCAGATGTGCGGTTCCCATTCTAAGAGGTAATAGAGAAGGATCTTTACTCATTTAGTAGTCATATATGGACACACTTACTACGAATGTTTCAGCAGTTCCCATTCTAAGGTAATCAATACCTTCCGACAAGATAAGGTCTGTCAAATAATGCGTGTTTCAAGATCTATCATCATAGGGAGCAAACAAAGAAACTCAATGCTTTTACGACAGAAAGAAAAAGAAACAGATCCAAGACTTCAGCGCACCAAAATGGATCCCATTCCAACTGCATTCTGCACCTGAAATAACAAGAACCACGTTAATAATGCAAGACTAGACAACATTTCAATAAGAAACGACTGCTTAGCAAATTAAAATAGCAACACATCAAAAATAAACAAAACATACATGGAAATCCAATTATTTCAATCAAACCCAATGGAGACAACAATCCACACATGACCACACAAGAGATTGCAGTTCTAATCAATTATGTTCTCATTTTCAAAAGAATGTGCCGACAAAGCATTAAGTTGATTGCAGAAGTACTGATGAAGCAAATATCAGATTTTACATCACATCAGATTTTACATCACCATTTTGAATACAATAGCACCAACATATACAACTGGTTAAACACAATAGACAACTTTCAGAAGTCAATCAAAGATTTGTTGTTTGCAATGATGGAAATGTGATTGACAGAGTTAAGAACATGGGGTTGAGAGGGGTACAAGAGACACTTTACAGTTACCAATACAGCAACAACCCATAAGATTGACAAGCAGAAGTAACCAGCTAAAGAACAAATGAAAACTGACAAGATTCAGAATGGTGTGACGGTTGTACATCATCCGTTTAGCAGACAGACTATTTATGGTGTGATAAAGGTGTGGCAAGCACATGCGGATGAAACATAATCTTTATACTATGACCGATTATGGCTAGATCAAAAATCCTAATGTCTTGTATTGTAGAGTGACACCATTTAATGACTTGTATTATAAGACTTAAAAGATCTGGCAATTTGAGTTGAGATCCAGGCAGTAGAGAGTTGTGCAATGGTTCTACGTCATCAGGCTATTTACTGTATGATATTTTAAAGATCTGGCAAACATACGCAGATGAAACTTGAAAGTTATGTTATGTGGCTGAAACAAAGGTCCAACTGTCTTATATTTGTTAATGTTGATAGTCTGCAAACATGTCTGTGCAACGAAACCCTAAAGATCTAAATGTCTTATATTGTCAGTAATATATGGCTCATTCAAGGTTTCTAATGACTTGTATTAATAATATTGTGCATGTACAGGACTGTGAAACAGAACCATCAGCTACGTGCCAACATAATATTCAGCAATCCATGGGTTTTTGTGCTATTTTAGAATTATTGCTAATTTGGTTGGGTGTAAAACACAGCCAAACCAGTAATTGAAAAGAAAAAGATCAAAAGAAGTGGAACGAAAATACAATTGGATTTTTTATGAACTTAATTCAATTATTTTGTTGGTTGGGTGTAAAACACAGCCAAACCAGTAATTGAAAAGAAAAAGATCAAAAGAAGTGGAACGAAAATACAATTGGATTTTTTATGAACTTAATTCAATTATTTTGTTGCTTGGAATTGAAATGAATCCAATTGCTTTGTTGTGTCTGCTGCAATACATTTCCAGGAAGTGCTAGTTGGTGACCTACAGATCAAGTTTGACCACATTATTAGCTTGCAGGTTTCCAAAGAGCTGTAGTAATGGAACTGCCGAGGGTATAAGTTGACGCTGATTATTTTCTACAGATTTCTACAGGAAAAGCAATGATAGTGAGGTTTGAATTTAATTTACAACATCCAACTACTCACAACCATACATTGTCAATTGCAAAACATCTATGGTAGATACTACATGGTTTCTGATTCTACTGATCCAAACAGAAATTACTAGCTTTTGTGTTCCCAAAAAGATAAGTACTTGTCAAGAAGCTACACCTTTAACAAAGTAAACCTAATGTTTTAAACACTTCACAAATCATCAATATTTATCATCATAAATCCAGGCAACAATTCATACACTATAAGATCTTCATATTTATTATCAATATTTATCATCATTAAGTATACTATGTGCAGGACTGTTAAAACACTATCATCAGCTACGTGCCAACATAATATTCAGCAATCCTTGGGTTTAGTACTGTTTTATAATTACTGCTAACTTGGTTGGGTGTAAAACACACCCAAACCAGTAATTGAAAAGGAAAAGATCAAAAGATGTGAAATGAGAATACAATTGGTTTTTTATGAACTTAATGAAATTATTTTGTTACTTGGAAATGAAATGAATCCACTTGCTTTGTTTTGTCTGCTGTAATACACATTCTAGGAAGTGCTAGTTGGTGACCTACAGATGAAGTTTGACCATGGTATTAGCTTGCTTATTTTGAAAGACCTGTAGTAATGGATCAGCAAGGGCGTAAGTTGGCGCAGATTATTTTATACAGATTTCTACAGGAAAAGCAATGATAGTAGGGTTTGATTCTAATGTATAACACAAGGTCAATATTATTTTGGTACTTCACACAACCAGACAGGTCTTACTAGCTTTTGAGTTCCCAAAAAGTAATGAGCTTGTCAAGAATCTATATACCTTTAACAAGGTCGATATATTATTTTAAACACTTCACAAGTCATCAATATTTAACATAATTAATAATATTGTGTATGTGTAGGACTGTTGAACACTATCATCAGCTACGTGCCATCCTAATATTCAGCATTCCTTGGGTTTTAGTGCTATTTTAGAATTATTGCTAACTTGGTTGGGTGTAAAACCAAACCAAACCAGTAATTGACAAGAAAAAGATCAAAAGATGTGAAACGAAAGTACAATTGAATTATATTTTTGATGTACTTAATTTGATTATTTTGTTTCTTGGAAATGATATGAATCCACATGCTTTGCCGTGTCTGATGCAATACAATTCTAGGAAGTGCTAGTTGGTGACCTACAGATCTAGTTTGTCCACGGTTTTAGCTTGGTTGTTTCAAAAAATTTGTACAGGAAAAGTATCCCACTTTGCACAACAGGACATTGTCAATTGCAAAACATCAACGGCAGATACTGCATGGGTTCTATTTCTACCCATCCAAACAGGCCTTTCAAGAACATGTATACCTATGACAAATCATCAATAATTATCATCATAAATCTAGGAAACAATTCATACACTAAGATCACCATACTTGCTAAGTTGTGAAGTTTTGGCAGCTCCAATAATGAACAGTAGAGGATTTTCCAGATATAGGTTGTAATTCTTTGTTTAGGCATCTTTATCATAGTGTGGGCTACAGTCTAACAAACTACACATTATAGTAGGTAGTGCCCAGATGGGAGGACCGGACACCATATAATTCAATAAAATACATGGAAGAGTAGGCATCTAATTAACATCATGATCTAAAATGATGTCATATTACGTGGTGCCTAGCTGGGCATATTGGACCCTTGATGCCAACTCATCAGTCCTTTTTAAAAAAACCAATCAAATACCATTATGCATGTAGTATTAAACAACTATCTAGAGCACATCAAGAACTTCAAGCTTAAAACTTAAAACTTTGTTACTTGAAAAAAATATTCCATTGACAGTTTGGTCGCTTTCAGACATATTTGTAGATTATTATACTAACAAAACCATAGCCTAATTTTCTTTTATTGGCTACTGAGTTGCATGACTTCTTACAGATGCAAGACCATGATGGCTTACCAAATGTGTTACTTCAATAGAAACATGGATAAGAAAAAGTAATATGTCATTACCAGTGATATTGCAATATATCAACTAAAGAATGTGTTACTAAACGTTTAATAATGGATTGTTTTACCAAAAGCATAATACTTTGTCAGATTTACAGTAATGTTCATTACAATGTTTTTACATACAATCATTCCACTACAATTAACATTTTGAATAAATATAAGTTCATTAAACTTTCACATACACAGGCAAAAAATTATAATTGGATTATTTATAAACATGAAAAGACTAACCTTTAGAGATGTTCATATTAGAGATGGGAATGAAATCTGGAAAAGCAAAATATAAAAATATCAAGTATAAAATAAAAGTATAAAAACGAAAACAATAAAAAATAACAGCCAGTAACTCACCATTCAACATCATGGTTCCGGTACTCGTGCTGGGCCTTTGCAGCTGCGTGAGGAAACCTGCACGCAGTTCTCCTTATCACACTTGTCTTTGGCAGTTGAATGAAACTGCTTGTTGTGCTTGTCAAGATCCCCATTGTTGCGAAAATGGCCAAAAGTGGACCTCAACCCATTATCCCTTGCCTTATAGTGGCAGTAGGCACAAATCAGATGTTTTTCTTTGTTATAACAAGGAAAAGCCTAAAACAAACTTAACATTAGTTTCAAAGACAAATATAACTTACAATTAAAATTTGACATTAGATTAAAAGACAAATACAGAATCATACCACATCAGGGTCGTCGAAGGCCACACGTACCCAGTCAATTACAGCCTGCCAAAAAATAAAATCTATTATCAATATAGCTGCGCAACATTGTAGTTCTAGCATCTTTTGATGCAAAAAATACTCTTTCTTACATAGTGAATGCTTTGTAACTGATGTTCTTTTGGAGTGTAGTATATTTTAATTTTAATAACACTTTTCTTCATTTCTTCAATATTCTTATTCAATATTAGATTATGATAGAATCAATTTTAAAGTTTACCATCTCAGACTCATCAGGGCCTTCAGAATGATCCAATTCAGCATTCTGAAAATACAAACACTGTGCTATTAAGAGTTTAATTCATACGTTTATTAAGTGATATATACAAAAGAATACCTTTTAGATATAGAACAGATCAATAATAAAAACTTATATAAGAAAGGAAAAAATGTTAAAAAGAAATCTAATTCTACCTTGTCAGGGAGTTTAGCAATCAGAGCAGCCTTGCGAGCATTAGCTTGCTGAAAAAAATAAAAATTTCTCAATTGGATTTAAATGAACTTTAGCAACAACATTTTCTTAAATTAGTATTTGTCTTTTCATTTTGAACCACTGACCAACTTCCACAAAGTAACAATAGTGTAAATCAAAGACATATCCAAGCATATATGATTTACTAAAACAATATCAGAATAACATATACTTGCACTTTACGAAAATCACTCAAGTATTACATAGGGTTTAAGAAATATATGCAGAAACTACATCAACCCATTATTGGAATTAAATGAATTTAAGATTTGTTCATATTTCAGTTTTCTAAATGAGTCAACATTATTTTGTCCAGCATTTGTTAAAATTAAAATAACATTAAGAAAATGTTCACATCAGAGCAGATGTTACAACTATCATGTTTAGATAAATTTCATATTATCCTATTTTCGGAACAATGACCAATGAAATTGGAAAGAAATCTCAGTACTAAATGTATTCCAGATATACCGCTATTTTCTCAAAATTCTGGAAAACCCCAGGCTGCCTACCACAAAAGGTTGCATTTGTCAACTAACGAGTTGCTTGTAAAAAAATACAAACTGAAGAGGGACTGATTGAACAATATATTAGAGGGGGTTGATACATACATAACGTTTATATATACTATATGAAAGATGCAATCTAATACACCCTACTACATTTCGGTAAAAAAGTGAAAATTAAAATTCCTATAACCAAAATTTAGATTTACCTGAACCTGATTAATGAATATATAGCAAAGGGTCCTTAAATTAGGAAATCAGAATCTAACATTAGAATTGATTCTGAATCATCAAAATTACAACAGTTCTGGTATTCAATTTTTAGTATATAGGTCGATTCTGTTTTCGGACAGTTCTACGTTAAGACTTGTAAAAGATATTTTTTAGATCCCTAACTTGAATATTGTATCAGAATCTAATACAAATACAATATTCTTACAACATTTCAAATCCCTAACTTCAATATTTTTGAGATCCCTAACTCGAATATTGAATCAGAATCTAATATCTGTCAAAAAAATATTATTTTGAAAAATCCATATTAATTTGAAATTGAATATTGTAATTAAATTGAGTTCTCCGTTTACATGACTTTTCTTGAGAAAAAAATTGTCAAAACTGATCTCAGTTTGATGATTACATATACAACAAAATACTTGTCCGTTTAGCACAATTCTAGCACACTCGTTGCCAATGTTATTATATAGAATGTAGAAAGAATAAATTTTGATGATAATTAGACAAAGCAAACACAAGACGTGGTGCATCATATTCATATAAAAACCAGAAAAAAGATTAGGCAGTCGCAATGAATTGGTGCAACACACAGTGTCAGGCGGCAAAGTGCTCATTAGAATTTGCCAATGTAGAAGGTTTTTTTAAAAAATTGCAGAAAGTAAAAATGGGGTTTTGTGATTATCCCTAACAAAATAATAAAACAAAATTTTACCCGCATCAACTCAAGATGTCTCTCCAGAAGAGCATCAAGATCAGACTTCGATTTCTGCATAAATAATAATAAAAATTAATTAGTGGAAAAGATATATAAAATTGTACTTATTTTTAAAAAACTTGGGTTTTTTATCACAGTAGGCATGGTCATAGGCGACAAAGGACAAGGACAACTAACACTACAAATCATAAAAAATTATTGAAAAAGGATTAAATTAGCCTCAATCTAGGTAATAGTTTAGCTTGTATTAAGACGGAAGAACATAAAAAAAACTAGATATTTGGCAGAGCTATACAATTTCGGATAAAGTACCATAGGGACCATTTATTAATAGTAAAAACAATATCACTGGATTCAGCAAGTAGCAAAGGAATTAGAGTGACGATAGCAGGAATTCAAAACCTCAAAAATCATTACAAAACCATAGAAGGAAGGCAGGATATGCAAATACAGTGATTTGATCAGAAAGAAATCGTAGCAAGAACGAACAAATATAATACTTCCCTAATACATCGTTTAGATTGGAAACAACGAGAAGAATGTTAAAAATCCGGAAAGCAAAAGAGACAGATAGAGGAAAATACGCAAATTCAAACAGTTTCCTCAGAATTGTGTTTAAACGTACCCAAGACATTTTCAAATGATGACGGGAGGAGCAGATTGAACAAGCACAGGGTCCTCTGGGGCAGAGATAGCGTAGATTTAATCGTCGTAGGCCGCGGAGGTGTTCGTGCAGGATGATCTTCCTGTCGTCTTCAACTGCGATGGGATGCTTTACTTCGCAATGTCGTTCAGAGCTGAAATTTAAGTCAGGCGTGATCAAAGAACATTCAATTTCGTATCAACTTGCAGGAACGTAGGATATAGAAAACGTAGCAAGAAGAAAATATTACAGGACACGATTAATTATATCAATTTTATTGCAAACAACGACAAGATAGAAAGAAAAACCAGAACGCAGAAGAGACATTGAGGAGTATATATACAAGTTTGGATTGTGCCTCGGCATTGACTCGCAAGAACAAAGAATTAACGCACCTGATACATTTTCATTCGATGACCTGCAGCTGAAGAGGCTCACTGTCCTCCGCGTCAGCGATCGTCGGAACTCGACGCAAGAAGATTCAATCGCCGTAGGCCGGGGAGGTGATCGTGCAGGAAGCTCTTCCAGTCGGCCTGCCACTGCGGTGGTGAGGGCTTGTTCACATGGCGACTTGCAGAGCAAGCTTTTTTGGAATGCGAGTTCCGCTGCGCGCCTTCGCGGCGGTTTAAACAGTTGAGCAAGTGGGCCCATGTGGCCTTTCGCGAAGAGAGGCGAAAACAAACGTTTGAAGAAAAATAAAAATAAAATAAAATAAGGCATTGGTAACAATATTTCGCGAAAAGAATATCGATAATTAGTTGCCCACGTGGCCTTTTTGCATAAAAAAAATCGTTGCGAACTAGTTTTTTTAAATAGATAAACATCAGTGTATGGATACCTGCTAACAGTGGAATATTATAGTGTGATCTGGAAACGATAAAAAAAAACACAAGTTTCATATACAACAAACAAAGCAAAGTGAGCCAACAAAGGCAAAAAAAAGCCAAATGACGAACTGACTTAGTCCGCCGTAAGAAATATAGCTATTCGTATACGGAAAATACAAAATATTCAAATCTGGGAAGACTAGGTAACGGATTATATATGGTAAAAGGATGGAAGGTGGGGAGCGGCGGATGAAATATGTTGGCATTGATTTGCTGCGGGCATGATTGGACGAGGCGATAGAATATGCAGTTTGGGTTAGATCGCCGGCGAGGAAAGTCAGTGAAGAGAAAAGGCTTCTGGGAAGAGCGGTATGCTGTTTTGGGTTGGGTTGCGGCGGAGAGGTGAGAAGCCGCGATGATATCTGGTTCCGGTAGGAGTTTTGGGTTGATGCAGAGAGGTATGGAGGTGGACAGAAGAGGTAGAGGAGTAGATCTGGTTAGGGTTTTGTGGGTTCCATGGGAACGAAAATTAAGGCTGCCTCTACGTTGCCAAGGGAGTCCTTTTATACTAGGGCGGATGCCCTAGGTCAATGAGACCTGTTCGGTTCTCCTCTGGCAACGGCTGGAATTGATCCGGGAACTGGGAGAAGTGACACGAGCCGTAGATTCGCGGTGGGTTTTAATGGTAAAAGTGGAACGTGCCTTTGCAAGTGACGAGTTACTGTTAGACTGTATATTATTATTATACGAAACGTCTTTTTTTTCCATAATCTTAATCATGTGCATGGTAGTAGATAATAAAAAAACAAATCATGTATATTATATGAAACGTCTTTTTTTTTCCATAATCTTAATCATGTATATTATACGAAACGTCTTTTTTTTCCATAATCTTAATCATGTGCATGGTAGTAGATAATAAAAAAACAAATCATGTATATTATACGAAACTGTCTTTTTTTCCATAATCTTAATCATGTATATTATACGAAACGTCTTTTTTTCCATAATCTTAATCATGTGCATGGTAGTAGATAATAAAAAAACAAATCACCAAAACCGTCTCTTGGGCTCTTTTCTTTTTAACAATTACCTTGGTTAAGGGATGAAAATAAGGAAGCAATGTAGTTCGGGTTTTCGGCTGAGTGCATATTCTTTTTATTTTTATTTTTTTAGAACTCATATTCTTTTTATTTAATGACCATACATATCGGCATCCTCCTCTATATTTATTGCATCAATGGTTACTCGAACGTTACATTGTTGCCTACCAACCACTTTCAATTTTTCGCTCTTCCTGACTTTATGAACCTGATTTTCTCTTTCATTTGGTTTTTCGCAAAGGGAAAGCGTCTCTTGGGCTCTTTCCTCTTTTACTTATATACATAGAGAAATAATTGTCACGGGCATTAAAACGTTTTCCAATTGAAATATCCCCCCCCACGGCCAACTGCCTGGATAAAATATATTTTTTTTTGAGAACTGATAAAAGATAATATTTTATTCACCCGGTCACACTTGTTTCGTCATTGCTCTTCTTTTTTCATTATTGCACTCCTCACTCATCATATCCTTTTTTTCTCTTTGCTTCCTCACTTCCAATCTCTCCCTCCCTCTGTGACTCTCCTCTTTAGTGCCCTACGCTCCATTATTAAGTATTTGGTCCAATTCTCCCTTAACTACTCTTCTCTCTCTTCTTACTTCCATTTCTTCTCCTCGTTATTTCCTAGTTTATTTATCCCCATACTTCTTTCTTATTTTCTTCCTCACTTTTATCTCCCGCCAATTATTTCAATTTTCATCTTCGCATATGTCTTATCTATCCATTACTCCCCTTTTCTCTCAAATTACTTCCATTTTCATTTCACTCTTCCCCCATTTTTCTTTCAAAAAAATAAAACAAATTATTTTTCTGTTTATTTATTTTCTCTCTCTCAGGTACCAACAATTCATACATTTATTTTATATAAAATACTTTCCCTTGTTAAGGGGATAAAATCTCGAATGTGAATATCTAATTTGGGTTGTCGCCTGACCGCATTGAATGATTTTTTTTTAATCTAATGACCACACATATCGGTGTTTTCCTCCATATTGATTGCGTGGATCGTCAAACTCAACCGTTACAATCGTATTCTTTTTTACTAGACTTTATTAAACCTAGTGCTTAGCTTTCTTTCTGTCTTTTTTTTTTGCAAAGGAAAACCGTTTCTTGGGCTCCTTTAATTTTTTAATTAAACGTCACGTGCATTGGAACCGTTTCCAGTTGGGAAACATTTTCCATTCCCCATTTACTTAATATTTTTTAAAATTCATAACTAATAATCTATAAGTCATATCATGATATGAGCTCATAAAGTTATAATCTATAAGATCACATGGTTTTGACAACCTAATTAAATAATAATAATAAAGCATTTTTAGGATTTATATAATTAAACCTAACCTTAATCTCATATATGCCTTTAATAGGTTGCTTGTAGACTAAGATGGAATTAAGGTTTGACCTTAGACACATGTATACTTTAAGTGAGGTAAGTTGTATCCCCCATGAGTCATGTCGAGCAATTACTTTTTTTGCTCTCTCTCTCTTGAGCCTCTTTGATGTATTTCTGTGATAAATAATCTCTTTTTTTACTTGATGACCTATTTGGGTCTAATATTAATGACTTTGAACTATTGATGTTACAGCCCGTTTCTAGCTTTGTTGGTAATCCAAGAAATTTAAGATAATCTTAATGCTTGTCATATTTTGTTAGTAATATTCTATGTTATACTTTGTCTTAACTTTGGTAACCTTAAATACTTACGTTGGCAACTCATAATCATGATTTAAACATACTATAAAGATCCGAATTGGGGTTAATATAGCATTAACTCATTCATGTGTGCAAGAAAAGAGTTCATAATATTAGATGAAATAATTAATAAATAATTTTGCATTTAATAATATTATCAAAATCATATTTAGGATTGTAGATAATTTAATTATGATCCAACAAAAAAAGAATGAACCAAATCGGAGTTAAAATGAGTGAGTTATGCCCTTTTTAGTAAACATATACAGAGCACCGCGACCGCGATCTACACCGCGACCGACGCTGCGTCGACACCGCGACTGACGTTGCGTCGACACCACGACCTGCGGTGCTTGGACCGCGACCAACGCAGCGTCGGCACCGCGACCGCGACCGACGCTACCAAGAACAGCCAATCGTAAAACGATCATATCTCGAGCAATACTTATCTGTTTTCAACAAAACAATGTGTGTTGGAACCGCAATTCGATCCTCTACCATCCCAGACATCTTGCTCTGTAAGGAGGTGACCTGGAGGGTGATTTCTGGGGCAATTTTTGGGAAAGAATGTGAAGAACAGTAGAAATCAAAAGTTGTTGCTATATATTCAACTTGGTAAGTAGTTTTAACCATTGATTCCTCCTTCTCTTCACTTCTCCTTGATCAGAACCCTTGATCCAATGATTTGGAGGTTTGTTTAACCTCTAATCTCATCTTCTACCTACAGCAGGCCCCGTTCAGGGTTGAAAAGAAGAAGAAATCGTGGATTTTACTAGGATCTTGATATGAACTCGAGATCTTCAAAGATGGGCTACATTTTTAGGGTGTTTCCACACTTTAGGGTGAGTGGGTACTTCCTTTAAACAGTAGATTGCACGAAAATCAGTTAAATCATTAATATTTGTAATTGATTAGTATGCAAGTACAACCCTAAATGGTCGATTTGATCTAGCTTTTGCAAGATGATTTGATATGGATTATTCCTCTGTTGTGATGAATTTCAGATTATAAAATCAGATAATAAATGAGCACAACCCATCTAAATATGAATTCTTAAATTAATTGTAGAGGTTACATGATTATACTGAAAAGTAGGATTTTTGGCTACGACTGAAATTGTTGTAAAATTGAATAAAGAAGTTTGCCTAGTTGAATCTCCTTGCTTACAAATGAATGTTTTATTTGTATGTGTATTACATATATGTCAGATAAGATCTTGCATTCCATTCGATGATATCAATGTTTTCTTGATATATTAGTAAGGAGGGTGGAAACCCTAGTTCAGTTCATTACATGGTTTCATATATATATTTGATTATATGTGAATTGCTGAGAGCAATCCTTATTGAATGATGTTATGATGTATCTAATCCTTATGTGAGATATGTGATAAGTGACTGAGGTAAATGAAACCCTAATGACAGGGTGTTCAATGAAACAAGTGTTGTGATTTCAATGTGTTATAAAACAAATTATTTTTCTATTTATTTTTTTTCTCTCTCTCTCGGGTACCGACAATTCATACATTTATTTTATATAAAATACTTTCCCTCGTTAAGGGGATAAAATCTCAAATGTGAATATCTTATTTAGGTTGTCGCCTGACCGCATTGACTAATTTTTTTTAATCTAATGACCACACATATCAATGTTTTCCTCCATATTGATTGCGTTGATCGTCACACTCAACTGTTACATTCCTATTCCTTTTGACTAGACTTTATTAAACCTAGTGCTTACCTTTCTTTCTGTCTTTTTTTTTTGCAAAGGAAAACCGTTTCTTGGGCTCCTTTAATTTTTTAATTAAACGTCATGTGAATTAGAACCGTTTTCGGTTGGGAAACATTTTCCATTCCCCATTCACTTAATATTTTTTAAAATTCATAACTAATAATCTATAAGTCATATCATGATATGAGCTCATAAAGTTATAATCTATAAGATCACATGGTTTTGATAACCTAATTCAATAATAATAATAAAGCATTTTTAGGATTTATATAATTAAACCTAACCTTAATCTCATATATGCCTTTAATAGGTTGCTTGTAGACTAAGATGGAATTAAGGTTTTGACCTTAGACACATGTATACTTTAACTGAGATAAGTTGTATCCCCCATGAGTTATATCGAGCAATTACTTTCTTTGCTCTCTCTCTCTCTCTCTCTTGAGCCTCTTTGATGTAATTCTGTGATAAATAATCTCTTTTTTTACTTGATGACCTATTTGGGTCTAATATTAATGACTTTGAACTATTGATGTTACAACCCGTTTCTAGCTTTGTTGGTAATCCAAGAGATTTAAGATAATCTTAATGCTTATCATATTTTGTTAGTAATATTCTATGTTGTACTTTGTCTTAACTTTGGTAACCTTAAATGCTTATGTTTGCAACTGTAACGCCCGGGCCCACTGCCCAAGACTCTAGTAGAGTTTCAGGAATGACGATTGTCCCAACAAACCACCACTAGCCTTAACTGCGCACTTTGTTCACACTGACGCGTAAGCCAGGATCAACTTTCTGACTGGTCACCCATCCCAGTACTACTCCAAATTGAGCACGCTTAACTATGAAGTTCTTAGTGATGGGCTCCCGGAAAAGGAGGTGCACCTTGGTGATATGGGTAGTCCAATCATTCCTTTTAGGATCATGTTATCTGAGGTCTCAAATCCTGGGATGTTACAACAACTCATAATCATGATTTAAACATACTATAAAGATTCAAATTAGGGTCAATATAGCATTAACCCATTCATGTGTGCAAGAAGAGAGTTAATAACATTAGATGAAATAATTAATAAATGATTTTTCATTTAATAATATTATCAAAATAATATTTATTATTGTAGATAATTTAATTATGAATCCAGCAAAAAAATAATGAATCAAATCAGAGTTAAAATGAGTGAGTTATGCCCTTTTTAGTAAACATATACAGAGCACCGCGACCGCGATGTACCCCGCGACCGACGCTGTGTCGACACCGCGATCGCGATGTTGTATCGACACTGCTACCCGTGATGTTAGAACTGTGAATGATGTTGTGTAGACATTACGACTGCAATGCTGCATCGACACCGTGACCTGTGGTGCTTGGACCGCGACCGACGCAGCGTCGGCACCGCGACCGCGGCCGACGCTGCCAAGAATAGCCAATCGTAAAATGATCATATCTCGAGCAATACTTATCTGTTTTCAACGAAACAATATGTGTTGGAACTGCAATTCGATCCTCTACCATCCCAGACATCTTGATCTGTGAGGGGGTGACTTGGAGGGTGATTTCCGGGGCAATTTTTGGGGAAGAATGTGAAGAAAAGTAGAAATCAAAAGCGGTTGCTATATATTCAACTTGGTAAGTAGTTTTAACCATTGATTCCTCCTTCTCTTCACTTCTCCTTGATCAGAACCCTTGATCCAATGATTTGGAGGTTTGTTTAACCTCTAATCTCGTCTTCTACCTACAGCAGGCCCCGTTCAGGGTTGAAAAGAAGAAGAAATCGTGGATTTTACTAGGATCTTGATATGAACTCGAGATCTTCAAAGATGGGCTACATATTTAGGGTGTTTCCACACTTTAGGGTGAGTGGGTACTTCCTTTAAATAGTAGATTGCATGAAAATCAGTTAAATCATTAATAATTTTCAATTGATTAGTATGCAAGTACAACCCTAAATGGTCGATTTGATATAGCTTTTGCAAGATGATTTGATATGGATTATTCCTCTGTTGTGATGAATTTCAGATTATGAAATCAGATTATAAATGAGTGCAACCCATCTAAATGTGAATTCTTAAATTAATTGTAGAGGTTATATGATTATACTGAAAAGTAGGATTTTCGGCTACGACTGAAATTGTTGTAAAATTGAATAAAGAAGTTTGCCTAGTTGAATCTCATTGCTTACAAATGAATGTTTTATTTGTATGTGTATTACATATATGTAAGATAAGATCTTGCATTCCATTTGATGATATCAATGTTTTCTTGATATATCAGTAAGGAGGGTGGAAACCCTAGTTCAGTTCATTACATGGTTTCATATATATATTTGATTATATGTGAACTGCTGAGAGCAATCCTTATTGAATGATGTTATGATGTATTTAATCCTTATGCAAGATATGTGATAAGTGAATGAGGTAAATGAAACCCTAATGATAGGGTGTTCAGTGAAACAAGTGTTGTGATTTCAATGTGTTATGACTGCATCTGAGCTGAATTGGTAACCTAGGGTTTACCTGGATGATTATATGCTTCATTGGATTGATCATTGCTTAAATCTAATTAATGATGATGATTCAATTATGATGTTTTAAACACTACTACAGAAATAGCATTCAGTGTCCCTTTTCTGGGCATCGGTTATTAAGGAAAACTGACGCCTATCATATGACCGCGTCGGTTGCTTAAGCAATCCGACGTCTATATCTGAAACTAGCCAGACACGGGTACCGCTTTATATTAAGCGTTGGTTGTTTATAACAAAACGGACGCTTAAAGTTGCCCGCGAAATCCAAATTTCGATCAAGAAAAATAGTGTCACTTTCAGCGTCGGTGATGTAGATAAAAAAACTGACGCCTATTTGCGATGAAAATTTGCGCGAAAAGTGTCACTTTCAGCGACGGCTATCATTGTATAACCGACGCTGAATATGGTTCCCGCCAAACAATTTTGTGAAAAAATCGTCCAATTAGACGTCAGTTGTTTAAAACAACCGACGCTATAGTTATTTAGGCGTCAGTTATGTGAAACAACTAACGCTATATGGAAACTTTATCCCGCAATCGCCCGACCGTTCGCCTTTCTTCTGTTTCATTGCGAGCCGATTTCCCTTTTCTTCTCTGCTACTGCCGATTTCTTCTCCGGCGATTTCTTCTCCGTCTCCGGCGATTTCTTCTCCGGTGCCCCCTTCGCCGACGATTTCTTCTCCGACGCCCCCTTCTCCGGCGCCACTCCTGCTACCTTCTTCCCTTCTCCGTGCCCCCTTCTCTGCCGCCCATGCTGCTCTAGCGCCTGAGATTAGGCGCCGCCACGCCCCTGGTGCTCCTCCACCGCCGTCGCGCTGCCCCTGCTGCCGATTCTTCTCCAGCCTCGCTGCTAGCTGCTGCTCCACCGCCGTTGCTGCTAGCTACTCCTCCAGCCAGAGCCACCGGAGCCTCTGCCTTTTTCCCTCTGACAAGGTTGGTCTTCCCGCTGCTAGCTGCTCTACTTTTTTTTATATCGATTAAATTGTTGTGATAAAAATGCATGTAATGTATTTGATTAGAGTTAATCTAATATGGATGTTCATAATAATGTAGTATGTTAAATATGATGATTAGGGATACATATAATGTCTAGTACACAAATATTATATGATATTCAAGAAAACCCTAGTTTGATGAGCATGTTGTTAATCATGTTAATTATGATTCTTCTATATATTCTGATGTCATTATATAATTATGTGATCCCAACATATTAAATTGAATTAGAATGATTTCATGAATTATAGGGTTTTAAAGTTGATAAACATGTACATGCGGAAATAGGGTTATTAAACCAATGGTTATAACATAGTATGATCTTAATCTGATCTGGATGTTCATAATAATGTAGTATGTTAAATATGATGATTAGGGATACATATAATGTCTAGTAAAGATTCCTAGACCTTTTGTTTGAAACTGTTGATTTCTTGATTTATTATTTAATAATGCTCTGTTGATTAGGATTAACCATGTTGCATGTAGTTTATAGACATTTATTATATATAAGAATGACAACACATGTATTTGTTGGCCTAGAAACCCGTCCAATATTGACTCATTAGGAGTAAATCTTGGATAGTCCCCGGTTTGGGACTGTTCTTGAACACCTAATCTCACTTAAGATGTAAGTGTATAATGTGTATTGGGTTTTTGAGAAAATTTCGGTAGCATTTCCCCGTTTGTTCTCTAAGTACATATGTACTTAGAGAATAGCGGGGAAATGCTGCCAAAATTTTCTTGAAACCCCAATACACATTATACACTTACTAGTGAGATTAGGTGTTCAAGGATGGGATAGGTGGTACACATTTATTATATATAAGAATGACATCACATTATACACTTAGGATGTAAGTGTATACCCTAATCTTTTCCTAATATATACTTGTTTCCTAATATATACTTGTTTTCTCTGATCATAGAATGGATAGATCATGGATGTCCATTCTAGTTTATACAAATGCTAAATGTTTTCCTTTTTCTAGTTGATACAAATGCTAAATGTTTGCCTTTTTAATGACATTTTTAGATGGCTGACCATGATGAGAATGATGTCCATGATGAGCATGAAGTCCATGATGAGCATGCTGTCCATGACGAGCATGGTGAGGATACCAATGTAAGTTCTAAAAACATATCCTGTATTTCTATAAAATTCATTATCTTCTAGTTATGTCATATATCCTATATTTCTATATTGGCCTAATTCAGTGTGTTTATTTTTGTTAAATTTTAGGTTGATGATGCACAGGTACCCACTGAAGCAATTGAGCAACTTGATGCGCAGCAACAAAAACTTAACAAGAAAAGGGGTATCACTCTGTTGAAAAAGTTAACTGCGCTGAGTGGCAGTGGATCCAAATTGGTTGTGGAGTTTGATAATGGAGGGAATGCAATTGGAGTGAACCGCAATAATTTTATAAACTATCTTGGGGTTGTCACTCGAAGCCATTGTGGTGTTAAGTATGATAATTGGCACAAAGTTCCTCAGGCAAAAAAAGACTTGATATGGAAAGAATTATGCGTGAGTTATTTTGTAGATTACAAATTCTATTATTTGCAATTCTATTTTTGGATACTAGTTAATAACATTTCTATTTTATAGAATATGTTTGCATTGGATGAGATGTTGCATCGTAAAAGTGTGATGCAACGCGCTGGAAAGATGCTTAGGAATTACAGGACAAATCTGAACAAAGAATACATAAAAGAGGGTGATAAGAAGAAGAAGTCAGCCCTTGAACAATGGAACTTCTTGGACAAAGAAGATTGGGACAATTTTGTTGCTTCAAGAAAATCTGAAGAATTCAAGGTATTAGGCGTCATTCCTATTTTAATTAATATACATTGTGCTACTAACCTAACTATAAATGTGCATACTAAATAGGCCCTCAGTGACGCACAAAAAGCAAGGCGTGCATTGAATGTGCATGACCACACTATGGGTCTAAAAGGCTATGCAAGCGTTCGCCAAAGACTACAGGCAGAGTCTGCGGCTACTCAGGAGTCTGCGGCTACTCAGGATGCTACTCGTACTCAGGAGTCTGCCACACCCTTGCCTCGCCATGATATCTGGATAGCTGGCACGCAAAACAAGAAGGGTGAAATAAAGAAGCCCGTAACTACTGAGGCGGGTGCAAAAATGGTAAAATACAACTCTTAGAGCAATCGTTTGAATATTGATTATTTGTGGTGTTAACTTACCAATTTCTGTTTATGGTGATTAGAGGGAGTTGCACGAGCAGAGGAAACAAGGCACGTTCATCCCTCAGGGCACAAGGGATGAATTGACAGTTGCTCTGGGTAACCCAGAGCATCCTGGACGTGTTAGAGGTGTCGGCGCTGGTGTGGGCATCAAAGTATTCTTTGGGCCATCCCAGCGCAAACCCAGAGCGGGACTTTCTCAAGAAGAGGTATCCTATTCTTTTTTTAGAATGTTACTGCAAAAGGAAATTCATTAATAAGAATCTAATGTTTGTTTTATCCATGTATAGGTGAATAAGAGAGTCGAGGATATAGTTGCTAAGAAGGTCAACGATGTAGTTGCTGAGAAGGTCAAGGAAGAATTATTGCGATGGCAGGCATCTCAGGCTTCCAATCAGCCTATGGCGACCCACTCTTTTCCTGGTGCACAGACTGCGAGTAATCCTGGAGACCCATCGCCTAACACGTCTACTGTAAGTATTATTTATGACATTGTAGCTAGTCTTTTCAAGATGATATGTTTTCAAGATGATATGTATATATGTATAACATTCTTTACGTAAATTTGTAGGCATTGAAGCCATGCCGCTTAAGAATGCAAGACTATGTTGTTGCAGAGGCGCAGGCTTACCAGTCCCTTCCTGGGGCAACGTTTCATGGGACTCCAATGCCACAGGGCTACATTCGTGTGAGCCCGATACATGTATTACCCGATTGGAGGGAAGTTGCGTTGCCATATGCCCACCCAGATATTGATAGACTTGGTGAGGCAGAAGGCGGGGTCATATTGTGGCCCAAAGCAGATGTCCTCTACACGACTGAAATTGTAAGATAAATTTACATTGATTTAGACTGTTAATGTGTATATAATGATGTCAACTGATCTGAAATTATATATACAGGTTAAAAAGAAGACACCAGGAGCACCTAGGCCTCCACCTCCACTTCCCGCATTACCAACTTGGGTTCCAACTGACCTAACATACCCGTTAGGTCCTGCTTGTAGGGGAATGACATGTTGGCTACGGGCACATAATATACATTGCCCTATAATTGTTTCTTTAGATGCAGATTATGCAGGTCAATCATACGACACCTCTTTATTTATACAAGATATTATTGAGCTGTTTAAGTATGATTGGATGAATACATCAATGATAGAGACATGGATAAGATGAGATCTTGTTTATACATCCATATACCTTGTGTAAGATCCGGTGATCTAGTTTCTTATATATTAATGCATACGCATATATGTTTTGCAGCTACTTAGTCGAAGATCATTGCAAACAATTTGCATATGATCATGTGGGATTTTTGATTCCATCATTGATTAGTATGGTAGCTAAAGACCCTGATAGTGTTCAACAATACTGTATAGATGCTTTTACAATTTTTGGTCAGCGAATGAAGACGATAATAATAGCTCCATTCAATGTCAAGTAAGTTTACTTTATTTATAATTTGGACTTAAGAAAATTCCATTTTTATTTTGCATTTTGAGTTATTAATTGTTAACTTTTTACCTCTAGCGGTAAACATTGGGAGTTACTAGTTATTGTCCCCGGGACGTTCACTGTTTATTATCTAGATCCCGCAGGAAGTACATTAAACACTAAAATTGGACACATAATGAGAATGCCATTATTCTGGTGAGAAATATTTCATTTTTATATCCGTTAACATCTTTTATTACATTACTATCTACTTATGCAATTTACTGTGTTATATTAACATGTAGGGGTTTAGATGCATTCAAAAAGGCTGGAGGAAAGGTCCCAAGGAAAAAGAACCAGCCAATGAATTGGGAGAACGTAAAAGTAAGTTCCCGACTCCCCGACTCCAATGTATATATTATTGATGTGAATTATGCTTAGTTGTATTATTTTGTATGTTTCAATTTATAGTGCGCTACACAAGACAATGGCTGGGCATGCACATACTATGTGATGTGATTTATGCAGATGATTATCAAACATGCCGCATTGGACATCGATACCATACATGAGGTATTATATATAGTCTCATTAGTTAGTATGAAATATATCAATCTTATTTTTATATTATTACTTATATATATACATCATTCTCTTTGCAGGTGTTTAAAACTGACCACACTATAGGCAAACGCTTAAAAAATGTACATGCTCCATATACGAGGGAAGCATTAAATGAAGTAAGAGAAGAATGGGCAATAGCCATACAAACAGTGGCAATTGTAAGATATAATTGGGATGTTGATAGTGATGTTGAATGATACTTTGTAAATGAATGTTTCTAAATGTTAAAACATGTATTTGAATGATTCTATATGTGTGAACGTGAGAATTGAATTGATGTCTGAATGTATCTACTTGTGTGAATCTTTTTTTGTTAATTTTGCAGGTTTGTGGCCTGTTTGTAGGCTGATTGTAACACCCCTGACATGGGTTATGAACTAACCCTGGAAGTTTTGCCTAAATATGTAATTAATATGCTTGTGAACACTCCCTGGCATGTAACTAAGTTCCTCAGAAACATTTATTTTCAATATTTCTCCTTTTTGTATAAAGTTGTAGCATTGTGTTGTATGCAGGGACCTATGTGCAAATTACCCAGTTTAAGGGTTGAACTTGCAAAACTCACAAAATGAGATGTATCTCTGATGTTGAAACATCATGAGAATGGTTATGGTAAAGTTTGAGGGTTTTCCCAAGCTTGAGCACCAAGGTGCAGCTGTGGAAGCAATCCCCATGCTTAGAAACCCTAATTTGGGGTAAAGTGCAATTTACCCAAATTGAGGGATCCAACTTGTAATTCTTAATATCTAGAACATCTTTTATGACTCTTGACATCATTTAGAGTATAAATGATGAAAGGGATACATCATTTAATAAAAAGATGAGAAATATGATCTTTGTGATAGAAATCACCTAAAATGGGTATGAAACCCTTTCATGTATGTACCCTAGTTGAAGGTTGGGTTCCTTTACCCTTAGATCTTGAGATTTCATGAGATTTGAATAAGGATAGATGAGTTTGGACGTGCCTTTGAGAAAGGAGGGACCTAGATGCGATTGCCATTCTTGTGAGGTCCTTAGAGTGTAAAAGAGGCTAAAGTATATAAGCCCTTTTCCCTTGCAAATAAGTGAACGGATTTTCTTTCCTTCACTTCTCTTCCTTTCTTGCTCAAACGACCAAGCAAAGCTCTGGATCTCAGGGGGGGGAACGACCAACCTGTCCTAGGTAAGGAACCCCACCATCTAGCTCGAATTCATGGAGGAATTCACTTTCTAAGGTTGGTTTTATGGTTAGCTTACCTAATCTTCTTGTTCTAGCCGACCAAAGCAACGTTTCCTTGGATAATTCACCTCTGACCGAGTTGTGGAAGCTCAAGGACGCCATTAAAGCTTGGAGCTTGAAGGCTTGGAGCTCTAAGATCAACCTTTAGGCGGGTTTTATAACTCTAAACTCATGCTTTATATGTATGCTTAATCCTTGCAATTTACTTGGTAAAAATCTCCTTCTACCACCCTTCTTCCTTGCACGTTTGCAAGCAAATCAGTGGAGAAACCGACCTTGCTAGAGGTTGAAGATGAGGGGCGTGATTCCCTATGATACTTTTCCAAACGACCTTGGACCCTTTTGGTCCAAACGGTTGCAAACCGTTTGGGTTCAAACGGTTTCAAACCGTTTGGGTTCAAACGGTTTCAAACCGTTTGCTCTCAAACGGTATTGAAACGGTCTCAAGACTATTTGAGGGAGTTGACCAAGGGACGACCGTTTGAGGGTCTGTTCCTAACATATTGAATTTCATCTCTGCAAAGAATCAAAGTCTAATTCTTAACCAATTGAGAGTTGAAGGCACTTCAACATGAAACCCTAATCGGGTGGAAAAGTGCTGATTTAACATATAGATCTTGTTGAGTTTTGTGTTGAAGGACCCAAACGGTCTCAAGACCGTTTGGGGATTCCTCCAAACGGTCATAAGACCGTTTGGGCACAACCCAAGACCGTTTGAAGGTCTAGGGTTGAGTTAATCTAATGGTTTGAGGGTCCAATTGTAGGAAAATGATGCATTGTTGAAAATTGCTGATTTTGACCTAATTGGACTTCAACCTTAGTTAAAACGACTTGGATTTTGGTCAAACTTTGGGCAAACGGTCTCAAGACCGTTTGGATGATGTACAAACGATCTCAAGACCGTTTGGGCCAAGTTTGAGCCCAATTGGAGGTCAATTGATAGGTTCAACCTTGAATTGATTCACATTGTTGAACATTGATGACCAATCAACTTGAAACCCTAATTGAGAACGATTGAACCCTAATTGGCTTACAATTGAGGGTCAATTTGATGACTAAGTGACTAAGGCTAACCCTAATTGACTCAATTTATAAGTGGTTAGCATAGCTTTGATCAATTGAGGGCTTCAATACCCATATCCATGAACATTGGTGACCTTTGAACCCCTTTGGAGGTCCAAACGGTTTGAGCCCATTTGGACCAAACGGTCTCAAGACCGTTTGGATCCAAACGGTCCCAAGACCGTTTGAGACCAAACGGTCCCAAGACCGTTTGGGGCCAAACGGTCTCAAGACTGTTTGGGCTCGAACGACCTCAAGACCGTTTGGGCTCAAACGACCTCAAGGTCGATTGGTCCAAACGACCTCAAACCGATTGAAGCTCCAAACGGTTTGGAAGTCAACCCTTCCAAACGGTCTTCACCTCCAAACGGTCTCAAGACCGTTTGGGTGGTTGAAACCATTTGAAGGTTGAAACCGTTTGGTGATTGGTGATGGTTTATACTTAACCATTTGATGATGTAATTAGATCAGTGGTGATCCAATCTAAACCCTAATGGTAACCTAGGTCATTAAGGGACTATGTGATTAGTCAGTTAACCCATGATGGTGATCATGTGGAAAATTACCAAAATACCCTTGAGGGGTCTAAAGGGGTAAAACCTTGTTCTAATCAAACCCTAATCACATGATGTTGATGTTTT
This sequence comes from Alisma plantago-aquatica, assembly GCA_963693085.1. Taxonomy (NCBI): domain Eukaryota; kingdom Viridiplantae; phylum Streptophyta; class Magnoliopsida; order Alismatales; family Alismataceae; genus Alisma; species Alisma plantago-aquatica. Next base: position 256,493,840 of record OY856415.1, on the reverse strand, counting down.
GGCTTATGTTAGCCAATGGAGACTTATCTCAACTTGATCTAGAGTGGTGTTGTCACCATCTACTAGTGAGAGGAGAGAGGAAGTATTTCTAGAGAGAGAAAGTATCATAGAGAGAGAAAGTACCCTTTTAAGGAGGAAACTCTAGTGAGATACTTCATATACACATGAATGTGCATGATTAGGGAATGACCCACCTATGTGAGGTCATGGAAACCCTAATTATGATATCTAATGGATCTTAATCCTAATTAAGAGCCTTAATGATGATGTTTCTCTTACACGATGATGTAATGAGTACAATTCACCATGGAGTGAATAGTAAACCCTAAGTTTAGGGTGAAGACATGAAAAATGAATAGTAAACCCTAATTCAATTGAATAAAACCCTAATTGATAACCAATTGAGGGTTAACTAAGGGTCAAAGCAGTTGAAGGTTGACCTATTTAACTCAATTGAATTATGAGGGTAGGTCCAATTGATGACTGGTTCCATGAATTCAATGATTGAAGGAATCAACATTGGAAACCCTAGTTCAATTGGATGCTTTATGTAATGGAGGTCCAATGTGATTGAATCTCTTGAGAATCAAGATGATTAATGATCCATTGACCCAATGATGATTAGTAATGATAAACAAATAAGGTACAAAGGTTGAAACCCTAACAGTATCTAAGGGACTTGTACCAATTAAGGAATGAATCCCTAATTGCTTTTTGGGCCAATGACTTGATACACTATGTTAAGCAGAGTTGTATGCTCTTGATTGAAAGGCTGATATGACCTAATCAATTTGAGATGATGTTAACATGAATTCATACATGAATATGATTCATGTGGTGATTAAGGGTATGATCCTTAAGAAGAGAGATCATGAAACCCTAATCATGAATATAAACCTCAATTGACAGGGCTTTTGGGTTTTTAACCCTAAGTGAGGGCAATTCTAATGTCGCCCTAATCCAGGGTGAGGATGTAACCCTAAGTCAGGATAATGATTTGTGAAACTCCAGTTTAGGGAAATGAGATGTTAAGCCCTAATTGGGATGAATAGTGAATCTCTAATTATGGACAATTGAATGAAATCCTAAGGGTGATTCCATGTGAATCCCTAGTTGAGGGTAATTCCATGTGAATCCCTAGTTGAGGGTAATTCCATGTGAATCCCTAGTTGAGGGTGATTCCATGTGAATCCCTAGTTGAGGGTGATTCCATGTGAATCCCTAGTTGAGGGTGATTCCATGTGAATCCCTAGTTGAGGGTAATTCCATGTGAATCCCTAGTTGAGGGTGATTCCATGTGAATCCCTAGTTGAGGGTGATTCCATGTGAATCCCTAGTTGAGGGTGATTCCATGTGAATCCCTAGTTGAGGGTAATTCCATGTGAATCCCTAGTTGAGGGCGATTCCATGTGAATCCCTAGTTGAGGGTGATTCCATGTGAATCCCTAGTTGAGGGTAATTCCATGAGAATCCCTAGTTGAGGGTAATTCCATGTGAATCCCTAGTTGAGGGTGATTCCATGTGAATCCCTAGTTGAGGGTGATTCCATGTGAATCCCTAGTTGAGGGTAATTCCATGTGAATCCCTAGTTGAGGGTGATTCCATGTGAATCCCTAGTTGAGGATAATTCCATGTGAAACCATAATTGAGAATGCATCCTTAATTGTTGAATTGTTTACTATTATCTGTTGAATGAACCATGCAGGTTGTTATGAGATGATGGGCATATCCAGGTAGGGAATGCCATCTTATATTAATGAACCATGTAGGTTGTTATGAGATAATGGGCATATCCAGGTATGGAATGCCATGTTATATTCATTGAAAGCATGTCTTAAGCTTTATGAATAGTAATTCTTGTTGATGCACTGTGAGTGACATCTTTTGTGATTTATGGGCTGTAAGAGCCATAAATGTTATCAAATTCATGCTTGACAGATGACTTGAGATGAAATAACTGATGATTGTGAAAAGTTAGGCCTGCTACATTTTAGTATTCTCATATACAGCTGTGTTATTGTATGATGATAAGAATACTGAATGTACCTAACTAATCAAGTGAAATGTAGAGCCCTGATCATAGAATCCATCATCGTCAGAGTCTAAATGATGGTGAAACAGGTTTTCCTAAGGGAACTCCTGGATCACATACTTTTGAGTATGTGGAGTACATGGATGTGTAGAACCTGACATCCTAGTGTAGGTATTTGATGTAGATTCTTGTAGTCCGTCATACCTTCACTATAAAAGAAAGGGTGAGTGGATGATGTAGATTCTAGTAGTCCATCAGACCCCACCACAAAGTCCTAAAGGTGAGATGTATCTCTACACTCCCTTAAAGACACAATTACCGTATCGGTGAAAGATAAACAAGAAATCTTCTGATAGCGAAGAGAGTACAGAATGCCACTGTAACTCTAAGAATAGCGAAGGACCAGAGTACCCTGGTGAGCTATTACAAAGACATCCCGCCATATGTCAAACAATCAATCCTCTAACTGACTGAGGAAGATGAGGTCATAAGAATCCGACTCTTTTAATGACCTATGTATGATACTGATGTGACTTCTTAGTGATCAGTTGGAGTATGAGTGGTATGCCTCATCTCCACAGGGCATAACAATAATGTTTGAAAAACATAATCAACAGCGTAGTATATCTGTTAGAGTTATCTACGAGTTATTTGATTGATGTTACCTTGAATAGCATGGAGGTTCTCATATTTCAATATTGATTGAACTCTGCTTATCATTAAACTGCTAGAGAATATCTTGAAGGCTTTTATTGCTTTAGTTATTCCATGCTTTGCTTATAAAGCCTAGTGGAGAGTTATAACTCTCGCTGGGGCAATTATGTATAATTGTCTCACCCCGTAGACTTCTATCTTTTTAGGTGGTTGTCGAAGATGGAGGAACAAGAAATCAGGTGACCAATCCCAGCAACAGCAGCATCAGGAGCATTAAATATCTCAGATGGAGATCTAGCCTGCTTCATGGTGTAGTTAGAGTCAAGTCCTATGTGTCCTCTGTACTCTCAGGTCCTGGAGTGTTTTGAGTATGAACTCTTGAGAAGTTTTGTATCATGTTGTATATAATTACTCAAGAAGTTTTTGTCAGTGATATAAACAGTTAAATCCTTTTTATAGAAAAGGTTTGTGGTTTCAAGCTCTTGCCTCGAAAAATTTTAATTTCCCGTAATTTTTGGTCTTCCGCTGTTACCGAATGCTTCCGCACATGTTTAAATCGGAATTAATTCGTGGTTTGGAGATCGGAGCCCACAATTAAGTGGTATCAGAGCTCTAGGTTCGCCGAGTCTATAGAGGCATAGGACATAGGAAGTCGAGTCTATCTTTAGTATTCCTTCCTTATCTAATAGAATCTTCTACTCCTCAGGAGAAGAAGATACTTAAGATGTCAGAGCCACATGATGAGTATGTGGTAGAAAGTAGTGCTAGTGCACCTCAAGGCGGTGCAGGAGTTCCAGAGGTGGGACATCCTGTACCAGAACAACTTAGAGAGCCACCCCAGTTTGACCCAGTTGATATGGGTAACTCAGCAGTCCAGACTATGTTTGGGCAGTTTATGACTGCCATGACACATATAACCGACAGGTTGCCTATGCCTGCACCTAGGGCACCTGTCCAACCAGAGGGGCAAGGTATCGGGAAGACGTTCGAGTGACTACGTCGTGTTGGAAGCTACCGAGTACCATGGGACTGCTGACCCTGCAGATGTTGATCTGTGGTTGACAGAGCTGGAGAAGGCTTTCAGGATCCTCTACATCCCTGAAGTCGAGAAGGTTAGACATGCTGTCTATCCTCTCAAAGGAAGTGCTGGTCACTGGTGGACCATGGAAGAGCAGAAGGGACCTGGAATAGAGAGATCTGTGGTTGAGAAGAAGCAAACACAGATAAGATATCCACAATTCCAGGGCTCTTCATCTATGGACTTTAAGAAGTCTAGATTCTCTGCACCTAACCCTCCACCATCTAGATCTAGTTCTCAGACTGAGTGGTCTCCAAGTAGAGGTAGAGGACAAGGACAACCACCTCAGGAGACTCACAGCTCTGCATCAATGTCTGTTACTGGACCACCAAGACCACAAGAAAGAAGTTGTTTCAACTGTGGTAAAGTGGGACATTTGATGAAGGACAGCTGGTCTAGACCTGTCAGTGTGACACAACCTCCGAGACAAGGACATCAGGGATCACAAGGAGGACAATCTCAAGAAACATGATAAAATATAAGTACATATTTTCTTACTTCAGTAATCATATACCCTGGCCAGGTATACAATTACTGATGATAAGGTAAATATGGAAACTTTTAAATAATATCTTTTGATTGCCCTGATCAAGCAATCATTCTGATACAATCTAATGAGTATCATGAAATAAGAAATATGGAACAATTAAAAAGGGGAAAGCTATGTGTCATCCCCAACAAAAAGGGAAGAGCTATGTGTCATTCCCAAACAAACAAAAAGGGAAGAGCTATGTGTCATTCCCAATTAAAAAGGGGAAATCTATGTGTCATCCCCAACAAAAAGGGAAGAGCTATGTGTCATTCCCAAACAAACAAAAAGGGAAGAGCTATGTGTCATTCCCAATTAAAAAGGGGAAAGCTATGTGTCATCCCCAACAAAAAGGGAAGAGCTATGTGTCATTCCCAAACCAACAAAAAGGGAAGAGCTATGTGTCATTCCCAAACAAACAAAAAGGGAAGAGCTATGTGTCATTCCCAATTAAAAAGGGGAAAGCTATGTGTCATCCCCAACAAAAAGGGAAGAGCTATGTGTCATTCCCAAACCAACAAAAAGGGAAGAGCTATGTGTCATTCCCAAACAAACAAAAAGGGAAGAGCTATGTGTCATTCCCAATTAAAAAGGGGAAAGCTATGTGTCATCCCCAACAAAAAGGGAAGAGCTATGTGTCATTCCCAAACCAACAAAAAGGGAAGAGCTATGTGTCATTCCCAAACAAACAAAAAGGGAAGAGCTATGTGTCATTCCCAATTAAAAAGGGGAAAGCTATGTGTCATCCCCAACAAAAAGGGAAGAGCTATGTGTCATTCCCAAACAAACAAAAAAGGGAAGAGCTATGTGTCATTCTCAATTAAAAAAAATGGAAGAGCTATGTGTCATTCCCAATCAAAGAGGGAAAAGCTATGTGGCATTTCCAATTAATAAGAAGAACTGTGTGAACTATCCCAATTACATAAAGTTGTAAAGGATTACTGAGTAAATTATCCTTGTTTGATATATATGTTGTTCCTTTTGATAAATATTCTTGGGTAATGATAGAAGTACGTTCTTTTATGCTTCTTCTTTCCAATAATATGGACATCATATGTTAGGGGTTTATGCTCTGCATAAACATTGGTAAGGTTGAATTAGTGAAAGGAGCCTTGTGTGGAATTGCAGAATTCATGATACCTCCATGATATTAAGATAATATGTGGAGAATTGAGGGCATGATTAATGAATACTCTGTTTCTCCTTTTGTCTGAGATTTCGGGGACGAAATCCTTGTTAGGGGTTTATAATTTGTAACACCCCTGACCTGGGTTATGAACTAACCCTGGAATTTTTGCCTAAATATGTAATTAATATGCTTGTGAACACTCCCTGGCATGTAACTAAGTTCCTCAGGAACATTTATTTTCAATATTGCTCCTTTTTGTATAAAGTTGTAGCATTGTGTTGTATGCAGGGACCTATGTGCAAATTACCCAGTTTAAGGGTTGAACTTGCAAAACTCACAAAATGAGATGTATCTCTGATGTTGAAACATCATGAGAATGGTTATGGTAAAGTTTGAGGGTTTTCCCAAGCTTGAGCACCAAGGTGCAGCTGTGGAAGCAATCCCCATGCTTAGAAACCCTAATTTGGGGTAAAGTGCAATTTACCCAAATTGAGGGATCCAACTTGTAATTCTTAATATCTAGAACATCTTTTATGACTCTTGACATCATTTAGAGTAGAAATGATGAAAGGGATACATCATTTCATAAAAAGATGAGAAATATGATCTTTGTGATAGAAATCACCTAAAATGGGTATGAAACCCTTTCATGTATGTACCCTAGTTGAAGGTTGGGTTCCTTTACCCTTAGATCTTGAGATTTCATGAGATTTGCATAAGGATAGATGAGTTTGGACGTGCCTTTGAGAAAGGAGGGACCTAGATGCGATTGCCATTCTTGTGAGGTCCTTAGAGTGTAAAAGAGGCTAAAGTATATAAGCCCTTTTCCCTTGCAAATAAGTGAACGGATTTTCTTTCCTTCACTTCTCTTCCTTTCTTGCTCAAACGACCAAGAAAAGCTCTGGAGCTCGGGGGGGGGGGAACGACCAACCTGTCCTAGGTAAGGAACCCCACCATCTAGCTCGAATTCATGGAGGAATTCACTTTCTAAGGTTGGTTTTATGGTTAGCTTACCTAATCTTCTTGTTCTAGCAGACCAAAGCAACGTTTCCTTGGAGAATTCACCTCTGACCGAGTTGTGGAAGCTCAAGGATGCCATTAAAGCTTGGAGCTTGAAGGCTTGGAGCTCTAAGATCAACCTTTAGGCGGGTTTTATAACTCTAAACTCATGCTTTATATGTATGCTTAATCCTTGCAATTTACTTGGTAAAAATCTCCTTCTACCACCCTTCTTCCTTGCACGTTTGCAAGCAAATCAGTGGAGAAACCGACCTTGCTAGAGGTTGAAGATGAGGGGCGTGATTCCCTATGATACTTTTCCAAACGACCTTGGACCCTTTTGGTCCAAACGGTTGCAAACCGTTTGGGTTCAAACGGTTTCAAACCGTTTGCTCTCAAACGGTCTTGCAAGACCGTTTGGATTGAAATGGTCTCAAGACCATTTGAGGGAGTTGACCAAGGGACGACCATTTTAGGGTCTGTTCCTAACATATTGAATTTCATCTCTGCAAAGAATCAAAGTCTAATTCTTAACCAATTGAGAGTTGAAGGCACTTCAACATGAAACCCTAATCGGGTGGAAAAGTGCTGATTTAACATATAGATCTTGTTGAGTTTTGGGTTGAAGGACCCAAACGGTCTCAAGACCGTTTGGGGATTCCTCCAAACGGTCCTAAGACCGTTTGGGCACAACCCAAGACCGTTTGAAGGTCTAGGGTTGAGTTAATCTAATGGTTTGAGGGTCCAATTGTAGGAAAATGATGCATTGTTGAAAATTGCTGATTTTGACCTAATTGGACTTCAACCTTAGTTAAAACGACTTGGATTTTGGTCAAACTTTGGGCAAACGGTCTCAAGACCGTTTGGATGATGTCCAAACGATCTCAAGACCGTTTGGGCCAAGTTTGAGCCCAATTGGAGGTCAATTGATAGGTTCAACCTTGAATTGATTCACATTGTTGAACATTGATGACCAATCAACTTGAAACCCTAATTGAGAACGATTGAACCCTAATTGGCTTACAATTGAGGGTCAATTTGATGACTAAGTGACTAAGGCTAACCCTAATTGACTCAATTTATAAGTGGTTAGCATAGCTTTGATCAATTGAGGGCTTCAATACCCATATCCATGAACATTGGTGACCTTTGAACCCCTTTGGAGGTCCAAATGGTTTGAGCCCATTTGGACCAAACGGTCTCAAGACCGTTTGGATCCAAATGGTCTCAAGACCGTTTGAGACCAAACGGTCTCAAGACCGTTTGGGGCCAAACGGTCTCAAGACCGTTTGGGCTCGAACGACCTCAAGACCGTTTGGGCTCAAACGACCTCAAGGTCGATTGGTCCAAACGACCTCAAACCGATTGAAGCTCCAAACGGTTTGGAAGTCAACCCTTCCAAACGGTCTTCACCTCCAAACGGTCTCAAGACCGTTTGGGGTCAAACGGTCTCAAGACCGTTTGGGTGGTTGAAACCATTTGAAGGTTGAAACCGTTTGGTGATTGGTGATGGTTTATACTTAACCATTTGATGATGTAATTAGATCAATGGTAATCCAATCTAAACCCTAATGGTAACCTAGGTCATTAAGGGACTATGTGATTAGTGAGTTAACCCATGATGGTGATCATGTGGCAAATTACCAAAATACCCTTGAGGGGTCTAAAGGGGTAAAACCTTGTTCTAATCAAACCCTAATCACATGATGTTGATGTTTTGGCTTATGTTAGCCAATGGAGACTTATCTCAACTTGATCTAGAGTGGTGTTGTCACCATCTACTAGTGAGAGGAGAGAGGAAGTATTTCTAGAGAGAGAAAGTATCCTAGAGAGAGAAAGTACCCTTTTAAGGAGGAAACTCTAGTGAGATACTTCATATACACATGAATGTGCATGATTAGGGAATGACCCACCTATGTGAGGTCATGGAAACCCTAATTATGATATCTAATGGATCTTAATCCTAATTAAGAGCCTTAATGATGATGTTTCTCTTACACGATGATGTAATGAGTACAATTCACCATGGAGTGAATAGTAAACCCTAAGTTTAGGGTGAAGACATGAAAAATGAATAGTAAACCCTAATTCAATTGAATAAAACCCTAATTGATGACCAATTGAGGGTTAACTAAGGGTCAAAGCAGTTGAAGGTTGACCTATTTAACTCAATTGAATTATGAGGGTAGGTCCAATTGATGACTGGTTCCATGAATTCAATGATTGAAGGAATCAACATTGGAAACCCTAGTTCAATTGGATGCTTTATGTAATGGAGGTCCAATGTGATTGAATCTCTTGAGAATCAAGATGATGAATGATCCATTGACCCAATGATGATTAGTAATGATAAACAAATAAGGTACAAAGGTTGAAACCCTAACAGTATCTAAGGGACTTGTACCAATTAAGGAATGAATCCCTAATTGCTTTTTGGGCCAATGACTTGATACACTATGTTAAGCAGAGTTGTATGCTCTTGATTGAAAGGCTGATATGACCTAATCAATTTGAGATGATGTTAACATGAATTCATACATGAATATGATTCATGTGGTGATTAAGGGTATGATCCTTAAGAAGAGAGATCATGAAACCCTAATCATGAATATAAACCTCAATTGACAGGGCTTTTGGGTTTTTAACCCTAAGTGAGGGCAATTCTAATGTCGCCCTAATCCAGGGTGAGGATGTAACCCTAAGTCAGGATAATGATTTGTGAAACTCCAATTTAGGGAAATGAGATGTTAAGCCCTAATTGGGATGAATAGTGAATCTCTAATTATGGACAATTGAATGAAATCCTAAGGGTGATTCCATGTGAATCCCTAGTTGAGGGTAATTCCATGTGAATCCCTAGTTGAGGGTAATTCCATGTGAATCCCTAGTTGAGGGTGATTCCATGTGAATCCCTAGTTGAGGGTGATTCCATGTGAATCCCTAGTTGAGGGTGATTCCATGTGAATCCCTAGTTGAGGGTAATTCCATGTGAATCCCTAGTTGAGGGTGATTCCATGTGAATCCCTAGTTGAGGGTGATTCCATGTGAATCCCTAGTTGAGGGTGATTCCATGTGAATCCCTAGTTGAGGGTAATTCCATGTGAATCCCTAGTTGAGGGCGATTCCATGTGAATCCCTAGTTGAGGGTGATTCCATGTGAATCCCTAGTTGAGGGTAATTCCATGAGAATCCCTAGTTGAGGGTAATTCCATGTGAATCCCTAGTTGAGGGTGATTCCATGTGAATCCCTAGTTGAGGGTGATTCCATGTGAATCCCTAGTTGAGGGTAATTCCATGTGAATCCCTAGTTGAGGGTGATTCCATGTGAATCCCTAGTTGAGGATAATTCCATGTGAAACCATAATTGAGAATGCATCCTTAATTGTTGAATTGTTTACTATTATCTGTTGAATGAACCATGCAGGTTGTTATGAGATGATGGGCATATCCAGGTAGGGAATGCCATCTTATATTAATGAACCATGCAGGTTGTTATGAGATAATGGGCATATCCAGGTATGGAATGCCATGTTATATTCATTGAAAGCATGTCTTAAGCTTTATGAATAGTAATTCTTGTTGATGCACTGTGAGTGACATCTTTTGTGATTTATGGGCTGTAAGAGCCATAAATGTTATCAAATTCATGCTTGACAGATGACTTGAGATGAAATAACTGATGATTGTGAAAAGTTAGGCCTGCTACATTTTAGTATTCTCATATACAGCTGTGTTATTGTATGATGATAAGAATACTGAATGTACCTAACTAATCAAGTGAAATGTAGAGCCCTGATCATAGAATCCATCATCGTCAGAGTCTAAATGATGGTGAAACAGGTTTTCCTAAGGGAACTCCTGGATCACATACTTTTGAGTATGTGGAGTACATGGATGTGTAGAACCTGACATCCTAGTGTAGGTATTTGATGTAGATTCTTGTAGTCCGTCATACCTTCACTATAAAAGAAAGGGTGAGTGGATGATGTAGATTCTAGTAGTCCATCAGACCCCACCACAAAGTCCTAAAGGTGAGATGTATCTCTACACTCCCTTAAAGACACAATTACCGTATCGGTGAAAGATAAACAAGAAATCTTCTGATAGCGAAGAGAGTACAGAATGCCACTGTAACTCTAAGAATAGCGAAGGACCAGAGTACCCTGGTGAGCTATTACAAAGACATCCCGCCATATGTCAAACAATCAATCCTCTAACTGACTGAGGAAGATGAGGTCATAAGAATCCGACTCTTTTAATGACCTATGTATGATACTGATGTGACTTCTTAGTGATCAGTTGGAGTATGAGTGGTATGCCTCATCTCCACAGGGCATAACAATAATGTTTGAAAAACATAATCAACAGCGTAGTATATCTGTTAGAGTTATCTACGAGTTATTTGATTGATGTTACCTTGAATAGCATGGAGGTTCTCATATTTCAATATTGATTGAACTCTGCTTATCATTAAACTGCTAGAGAATATCTTGAAGGCTTTTATTGCTTTAGTTATTCCATGCTTTGCTTATAAAGCCTAGTGGAGAGTTATAACTCTCGCTGGGGCAATTATGTATAATTGTCTCACCCCGTAGACTTCTATCTTTTTAGGTGGTTGTCGAAGATGGAGGAACAAGAAATCAGGTGACCAATCCCAGCAACAGCAGCATCAGGAGCATTAAATATCTCAGATGGAGATCTAGCCTGCTTCATGGTGTAGTTAGAGTCAAGTCCTATGTGTCCTCTGTACTCTCAGGTCCTGGAGTGTTTTGAGTATGAACTCTTGAGAAGTTTTGTATCATGTTGTATATAATTACTCAAGAAGTTTTTGTCAGTGATATAAACAGTTAAATCCTTTTTATAGAAAAGGTTTGTGGTTTCAAGCTCTTGCCTCGAAAAATTTTAATTTCCCGTAATTTTTGGTCTTCCGCTGTTACCGAATGCTTCCGCACATGTTTAAATCGGAATTAATTCGTGGTTTGGAGATCGGAGCCCACAATTAAGTGGTATCAGAGCTCTAGGTTCGCCGAGTCTATAGAGGCATAGGACATAGGAAGTCGAGTCTATCTTTAGTATTCCTTCCTTATCTAATAGAATCTTCTACTCCTCAGGAGAAGAAGATACTTAAGATGTCAGAGCCACATGATGAGTATGTGGTAGAAAGTAGTGCTAGTGCACCTCAAGGCGGTGCAGGAGTTCCAGAGGTGGGACATCCTGTACCAGAACAACTTAGAGAGCCACCCCAGTTTGACCCAGTTGATATGGGTAACTCAGCAGTCCAGACTATGTTTGGGCAGTTTATGACTGCCATGACACATATAACCGACAGGTTGCCTATGCCTGCACCTAGGGCACCTGTCCAACCAGAGGGGCAAGGTATCGGGAAGACGTTCGAGTGACTACGTCGTGTTGGAAGCTACCGAGTACCATGGGACTGCTGACCCTGCAGATGCTGATCTGTGGTTGACAGAGCTGGAGAAGGCTTTCAGGATCCTCTACATCCCTGAAGTCGAGAAGGTTAGACATGCTGTCTATCCTCTCAAAGGAAGTGCTGGTCACTGGTGGACCATGGAAGAGCAGAAGGGACCTGGAATAGAGAGATCTGTGGTTGAGAAGAAGCAAACACAGATAAGATATCCACAATTCCAGGGCTCTTCATCTATGGACTTTAAGAAGTCTAGATTCTCTGCACCTAACCCTCCACCATCTAGATCTAGTTCTCAGACTGAGTGGTCTCCAAGTAGAGGTAGAGGACAAGGACAACCACCTCAGGAGACTCACAGCTCTGCATCAATGTCTGTTACTGGACCACCAAGACCACAAGAAAGAAGTTGTTTCAACTGTGGTAAAGTGGGACATTTGATGAAGGACAGCTGGTCTAGACCTGTCAGTGTGACACAGCCTCCGAGACAAGGACATCAGGGATCACAAGGAGGACAATCTCAAGAAACATGATAAAATATAAGTACATATTTTCTTACTTCAGTAATCATATACCCTGGCCAGGTATACAATTACTGATGATAAGGTAAATATGGAAACTTTTAAATAATATCTTTTGATTGCCCTGATCAAGCAATCATTCTGATACAATCTAATGAGTATCATGAAATAAGAAATATGGAACAATTAAAAAGGGGAAAGCTATGTGTCATCCCCAACAAAAAGGGAAGAGCTATGTGTCATTCCCAAACAAACAAAAAGGGAAGAGCTATGTGTCATTCCCAATTAAAAAGGGGAAAGCTATGTGTCATCCCCAACAAAAAGGGAAGAGCTATGTGTCATTCCCAAACAAACAAAAAGGGAAGAGCTATGTGTCATTCCCAATTAAAAAGGGGAAAGCTATGTGTCATCCCCAACAAAAAGGGAAGAGCTATGTGTCATTCCCAAACCAACAAAAAGGGAAGAGCTATGTGTCATTCCCAAACAAACAAAAAGGGAAGAGCTATGTGTCATTCCCAATTAAAAAGGGGAAAGCTATGTGTCATCCCCAACAAAAAGGGAAGAGCTATGTGTAATTCCCAAACCAACAAAAAGGGAAGAGCTATGTGTCATTCCCAAACAAACAAAAAGGGAAGAGCTATGTGTCATTCCCAATTAAAAAGGGGAAAGCTATGTGTCATCCCCAACAAAAAGGGAAGAGCTATGTGTCATTCCCAAACCAACAAAAAGGGAAGAGCTATGTGTCATTCCCAAACAAACAAAAAGGGAAGAGCTATGTGTCATTCCCAATTAAAAAGGGGAAAGCTATGTGTCATCCCCAACAAAAAGGGAAGAGCTATGTGTCATTCCCAAACAAACAAAAAAGGGAAGAGCTATGTGTCATTCTCAATTAAAAAAAATGGAAGAGCTATGTGTCATTCCCAATCAAAGAGGGAAAAGCTATGTGGCATTTCCAATTAATAAGAAGAACTGTGTGAACTATCCCAATTACATAAAGTTGTAAAGGATTACTGAGTAAATTATCCTTGTTTGATATATATGTTGTTCCTTTTGATAAATATTCTTGGGTAATGATAGAAGTACGTTCTTTTATGCTTCTTCTTTCCAATAATATGGACATCATATGTTAGGGGTTTATGCTCTGCATAAACATTGGTAAGGTTGAATTAGTGAAAGGAGCCTTGTGTGGAATTGCAGAATTCATGATACCTCCATGATATTAAGATAATATGTGGAGAATTGAGGGCATGATTAATGAATACTCTGTTTCTCCTTTTGTCTGAGATTTCGGGGACGAAATCCTTGTTAGGGGTTTATAATTTGTAACACCCCTGACCTGGGTTATGAACTAACCCTGGAATGTTTGCCTAAATATGTAATTAATATTCTTGTGAACACTCCCTGGCATGTAACTAAGTTCCTCAGGAACATTTATTTTCAATATTGCTCCTTTTTGTATAAAGTTGTAGCATTGTGTTGTATGCAGGGACCTATGTGCAAATTACCCAGTTTAAGGGTTGAACTTGCAAAACTCACAAAATGAGATGTATCTCTGATGTTGAAACATCATGAGAATGGTTATGGTAAAGTTTGAGGGTTTTCCCAAGCTTGAGCACCAAGGTGCAGCTGTGGAAGCAATCCCCATGCTTAGAAACCCTAATTTGGGGTAAAGTGCAATTTACCCAAATTGAGGGATCCAACTTGTAATTCTTAATATCTAGAACATCTTTTATGACTCTTGACATCATTTAGAGTAGAAATGATGAAAGGGATACATCATTTCATAAAAAGATGAGAAATATGATCTTTGTGATAGAAATCACCTAAAATGGGTATGAAACCCTTTCATGTATGTACCCTAGTTGAAGGTTGGGTTCCTTTACCCTTAGATCTTGAGATTTCATGAGATTTGCATAAGGATAGATGAGTTTGGACGTGCCTTTGAGAAAGGAGGGACCTAGATGCGATTGCCATTCTTGTGAGGTCCTTAGAGTGTAAAAGAGGCTAAAGTATATAAGCCCTTTTCCCTTGCAAATAAGTGAACGGATTTTCTTTCCTTCACTTCTCTTCCTTTCTTGCTCAAACGACCAAGAAAAGCTCTGGAGCTCGGGGGGGGGGAACGACCAACCTGTCCTAGGTAAGGAACCCCACCATCTAGCTCGAATTCATGGAGGAATTCACTTTCTAAGGTTGGTTTTATGGTTAGCTTACCTAATCTTCTTGTTCTAGCAGACCAAAGCAACGTTTCCTTGGAGAATTCACCTCTGACCGAGTTGTGGAAGCTCAAGGACGCCATTAAAGCTTGGATCTTGAAGGCTTGGAGCTCTAAGATCAACCTTTAGGCGGGTTTTATAACTCTAAACTCATGCTTTATATGTATGCTTAATCCTTGCAATTTACTTGGTAAAAATCTCCTTCTACCACCCTTCTTCCTTGCACGTTTGCAAGCAAATCAGTGGAGAAACCGACCTTGCTAGAGGTTGAAGATGAGGGGCGTGATTCCCTATGATACTTTTCCAAACGACCTTGGACCCTTTTGGTCCAAACGGTTGCAAACCGTTTGGGTTCAAACGGTTTCAAACCGTTTGCTCTCAAACGGTCTTGCAAGACCGTTTGGATTGAAATGGTCTCAAGACCATTTGAGGGAGTTGACCAAGGGACGACCATTTTAGGGTCTGTTCCTAACATATTGAATTTCATCTCTGCAAAGAATCAAAGTCTAATTCTTAACCAATTGAGAGTTGAAGGCACTTCAACATGAAACCCTAATCGGGTGGAAAAGTGCTGATTTAACATATAGATCTTGTTGAGTTTTGGGTTGAAGGACCCAAACGGTCTCAAGACCGTTTGGGGATTCCTCCAAACGGTCCTAAGACCGTTTGGGCACAACCCAAGACCGTTTGAAGGTCTAGGGTTGAGTTAATCTAATGGTTTGAGGGTCCAATTGTAGGAAAATGATGCATTGTTGAAAATTGCTGATTTTGACCTAATTGGACTTCAACCTTAGTTAAAACGACTTGGATTTTGGTCAAACTTTGGGCAAACGGTCTCAAGACCGTTTGGATGATGTCCAAACGATCTCAAGACCGTTTGGGCCAAGTTTGAGCCCAATTGGAGGTCAATTGATAGGTTCAACCTTGAATTGATTCACATTGTTGAACATTGATGACCAATCAACTTGAAACCCTAATTGAGAACGATTGAACCCTAATTGGCTTACAATTGAGGGTCAATTTGATGACTAAGTGACTAAGGCTAACCCTAATTGACTCAATTTATAAGTGGTTAGCATAGCTTTGATCAATTGAGGGCTTCAATACCCATATCCATGAACATTGGTGACCTTTGAACCCCTTTGGAGGTCCAAATGGTTTGAGCCCATTTGGACCAAACGGTCTCAAGACCGTTTGGATCCAAATGGTCTCAAGACCGTTTGAGACCAAACGGTCTCAAGACCGTTTGGGGCCAAACGGTCTCAAGACCGTTTGGGCTCGAACGACCTCAAGACCGTTTGGGCTCAAACGACCTCAAGGTCGATTGGTCCAAACGACCTCAAACCGATTGAAGCTCCAAACGGTTTGGAAGTCAACCCTTCCAAACGGTCTTCACCTCCAAACGGTCTCAAGACCGTTTGGGGTCAAACGGTCTCAAGACCGTTTGGGTGGTTGAAACCATTTGAAGGTTGAAACCGTTTGGTGATTGGTGATGGTTTATACTTAACCATTTGATGATGTAATTAGATCAATGGTAATCCAATCTAAACCCTAATGGTAACCTAGGTCATTAAGGGACTATGTGATTAGTGAGTTAACCCATGATGGTGATCATGTGGCAAATTACCAAAATACCCTTGAGGGGTCTAAAGGGGTAAAACCTTGTTCTAATCAAACCCTAATCACATGATGTTGATGTTTTGGCTTATGTTAGCCAATGGAGACTTATCTCAACTTGATCTAGAGTGGTGTTGTCACCATCTACTAGTGAGAGGAGAGAGGAAGTATTTCTAGAGAGAGAAAGTATCCTAGAGAGAGAAAGTACCCTTTTAAGGAGGAAACTCTAGTGAGATACTTCATATACACATGAATGTGCATGATTAGGGAATGACCCACCTATGTGAGGTCATGGAAACCCTAATTATGATATCTAATGGATCTTAATCCTAATTAAGAGCCTTAATGATGATGTTTCTCTTACACGATGATGTAATGAGTACAATTCACCATGGAGTGAATAGTAAACCCTAAGTTTAGGGTGAAGACATGAAAAATGAATAGTAAACCCTAATTCAATTGAATAAAACCCTAATTGATGACCAATTGAGGGTTAACTAAGGGTCAAAGCAGTTGAAGGTTGACCTATTTAACTCAATTGAATTATGAGGGTAGGTCCAATTGATGACTGGTTCCATGAATTCAATGATTGAAGGAATCAACATTGGAAACCCTAGTTCAATTGGATGCTTTATGTAATGGAGGTCCAATGTGATTGAATCTCTTGAGAATCAAGATGATGAATGATCCATTGACCCAATGATGATTAGTAATGATAAACAAATAAGGTACAAAGGTTGAAACCCTAACAGTATCTAAGGGACTTGTACCAATTAAGGAATGAATCCCTAATTGCTTTTTGGGCCAATGACTTGATACACTATGTTAAGCAGAGTTGTATGCTCTTGATTGAAAGGCTGATATGACCTAATCAATTTGAGATGATGTTAACATGAATTCATACATGAATATGATTCATGTGGTGATTAAGGGTATGATCCTTAAGAAGAGAGATCATGAAACCCTAATCATGAATATAAACCTCAATTGACAGGGCTTTTGGGTTTTTAACCCTAAGTGAGGGCAATTCTAATGTCGCCCTAATCCAGGGTGAGGATGTAACCCTAAGTCAGGATAATGATTTGTGAAACTCCAATTTAGGGAAATGAGATGTTAAGCCCTAATTGGGATGAATAGTGAATCTCTAATTATGGACAATTGAATGAAATCCTAAGGGTGATTCCATGTGAATCCCTAGTTGAGGGTAATTCCATGTGAATCCCTAGTTGAGGGTAATTCCATGTGAATCCCTAGTTGAGGGTGATTCCATGTGAATCCCTAGTTGAGGGTGATTCCATGTGAATCCCTAGTTGAGGGTGATTCCATGTGAATCCCTAGTTGAGGGTAATTCCATGTGAATCCCTAGTTGAGGGTGATTCCATGTGAATCCCTAGTTGAGGGTGATTCCATGTGAATCCCTAGTTGAGGGTGATTCCATGTGAATCCCTAGTTGAGGGTAATTCCATGTGAATCCCTAGTTGAGGGCGATTCCATGTGAATCCCTAGTTGAGGGTGATTCCATGTGAATCCCTAGTTGAGGGTAATTCCATGAGAATCCCTAGTTGAGGGTAATTCCATGTGAATCCCTAGTTGAGGGTGATTCCATGTGAATCCCTAGTTGAGGGTGATTCCATGTGAATCCCTAGTTGAGGGTAATTCCATGTGAATCCCTAGTTGAGGGTGATTCCATGTGAATCCCTAGTTGAGGATAATTCCATGTGAAACCATAATTGAGAATGCATCCTTAATTGTTGAATTGTTTACTATTATCTGTTGAATGAACCATGCAGGTTGTTATGAGATGATGGGCATATCCAGGTAGGGAATGCCATCTTATATTAATGAACCATGCAGGTTGTTATGAGATAATGGGCATATCCAGGTATGGAATGCCATGTTATATTCATTGAAAGCATGTCTTAAGCTTTATGAATAGTAATTCTTGTTGATGCACTGTGAGTGACATCTTTTGTGATTTATGGGCTGTAAGAGCCATAAATGTTATCAAATTCATGCTTGACAGATGACTTGAGATGAAATAACTGATGATTGTGAAAAGTTAGGCCTGCTACATTTTAGTATTCTCATATACAGCTGTGTTATTGTATGATGATAAGAATACTGAATGTACCTAACTAATCAAGTGAAATGTAGAGCCCTGATCATAGAATCCATCATCGTCAGAGTCTAAATGATGGTGAAACAGGTTTTCCTAAGGGAACTCCTGGATCACATACTTTTGAGTATGTGGAGTACATGGATGTGTAGAACCTGACATCCTAGTGTAGGTATTTGATGTAGATTCTTGTAGTCCGTCATACCTTCACTATAAAAGAAAGGGTGAGTGGATGATGTAGATTCTAGTAGTCCATCAGACCCCACCACAAAGTCCTAAAGGTGAGATGTATCTCTACACTCCCTTAAAGACACAATTACCGTATCGGTGAAAGATAAACAAGAAATCTTCTGATAGCGAAGAGAGTACAGAATGCCACTGTAACTCTAAGAATAGCGAAGGACCAGAGTACCCTGGTGAGCTATTACAAAGACATCCCGCCATATGTCAAACAATCAATCCTCTAACTGACTGAGGAAGATGAGGTCATAAGAATCCGACTCTTTTAATGACCTATGTATGATACTGATGTGACTTCTTAGTGATCAGTTGGAGTATGAGTGGTATGCCTCATCTCCACAGGGCATAACAATAATGTTTGAAAAACATAATCAACAGCGTAGTATATCTGTTAGAGTTATCTACGAGTTATTTGATTGATGTTACCTTGAATAGCATGGAGGTTCTCATATTTCAATATTGATTGAACTCTGCTTATCATTAAACTGCTAGAGAATATCTTGAAGGCTTTTATTGCTTTAGTTATTCCATGCTTTGCTTATAAAGCCTAGTGGAGAGTTATAACTCTCGCTGGGGCAATTATGTATAATTGTCTCACCCCGTAGACTTCTATCTTTTTAGGTGGTTGTCGAAGATGGAGGAACAAGAAATCAGGTGACCAATCCCAGCAACAGCAGCATCAGGAGCATTAAATATCTCAGATGGAGATCTAGCCTGCTTCATGGTGTAGTTAGAGTCAAGTCCTATGTGTCCTCTGTACTCTCAGGTCCTGGAGTGTTTTGAGTATGAACTCTTGAGAAGTTTTGTATCATGTTGTATATAATTACTCAAGAAGTTTTTGTCAGTGATATAAACAGTTAAATCCTTTTTATAGAAAAGGTTTGTGGTTTCAAGCTCTTGCCTCGAAAAATTTTAATTTCCCGTAATTTTTGGTCTTCCGCTGTTACCGAATGCTTCCGCACATGTTTAAATCGGAATTAATTCGTGGTTTGGAGATCGGAGCCCACAATTAAGTGGTATCAGAGCTCTAGGTTCGCCGAGTCTATAGAGGCATAGGACATAGGAAGTCGAGTCTATCTTTAGTATTCCTTCCTTATCTAATAGAATCTTCTACTCCTCAGGAGAAGAAGATACTTAAGATGTCAGAGCCACATGATGAGTATGTGGTAGAAAGTAGTGCTAGTGCACCTCAAGGCGGTGCAGGAGTTCCAGAGGTGGGACATCCTGTACCAGAACAACTTAGAGAGCCACCCCAGTTTGACCCAGTTGATATGGGTAACTCAGCAGTCCAGACTATGTTTGGGCAGTTTATGACTGCCATGACACATATAATCGACAGGTTGCCTATGCCTGCACCTAGGGCACCTGTCCAACCAGAGGGGCAAGGTATCGGGAAGACGTTCGAGTGACTACGTCGTGTTGGAAGCTACCGAGTACCATGGGACTGCTGACCCTGCAGATGCTGATCTGTGGTTGACAGAGCTGGAGAAGGCTTTCAGGATCCTCTACATCCCTGAAGTCGAGAAGGTTAGACATGCTGTCTATCCTCTCAAAGGAAGTGCTGGTCACTGGTGGACCATGGAAGAGCAGAAGGGACCTGGAATAGAGAGATCTGTGGTTGAGAAGAAGCAAACACAGATAAGATATCCACAATTCCAGGGCTCTTCATCTATGGACTTTAAGAAGTCTAGATTCTCTGCACCTAACCCTCCACCATCTAGATCTAGTTCTCAGACTGAGTGGTCTCCAAGTAGAGGTAGAGGACAAGGACAACCACCTCAGGAGACTCACAGCTCTGCATCAATGTCTGTTACTGGACCACCAAGACCACAAGAAAGAAGTTGTTTCAACTGTGGTAAAGTGGGACATTTGATGAAGGACTGCTGGTCTAGACCTGTCAGTGTGACACAGCCTCCGAGACAAGGACATCAGGGATCACAAGGAGGACAATCTCAAGAAACATGATAAAATATAAGTACATATTTTCTTACTTCAGTAATCATATACCCTGGCCAGGTATACAATTACTGATGATAAGGTAAATATGGAAACTTTTAAATAATATCTTTTGATTGCCCTGATCAAGCAATCATTCTGATACAATCTAATGAGTATCATGAAATAAGAAATATGGAACAATTAAAAAGGGGAAAGCTATGTGTCATCCCCAACAAAAAGGGAAGAGCTATGTGTCATTCCCAAACAAACAAAAAGGGAAGAGCTATGTGTCATTCCCAATTAAAAAGGGGAAATCTATGTGTCATCCCCAACAAAAAGGGAAGAGCTATGTGTCATTCCCAAACAAACAAAAAGGGAAGAGCTATGTGTCATTCCCAATTAAAAAGGGGAAAGCTATGTGTCATCCCCAACAAAAAGGGAAGAGCTATGTGTCATTCCCAAACCAACAAAAAGGGAAGAGCTATGTGTCATTCCCAAACAAACAAAAAGGGAAGAGCTATGTGTCATTCCCAATTAAAAAGGGGAAAGCTATGTGTCATCCCCAACAAAAAGGGAAGAGCTATGTGTCATTCCCAAACCAACAAAAAGGGAAGAGCTATGTGTCATTCCCAAACAAACAAAAAGGGAAGAGCTATGTGTCATTCCCAATTAAAAAGGGGAAAGCTATGTGTCATCCCCAACAAAAAGGGAAGAGCTATGTGTCATTCCCAAACCAACAAAAAGGGAAGAGCTATGTGTCATTCCCAAACAAACAAAAAGGGAAGAGCTATGTGTCATTCCCAATTAAAAAGGGGAAAGCTATGTGTCATCCCCAACAAAAAGGGAAGAGCTATGTGTCATTCCCAAACAAACAAAAAAGGGAAGAGCTATGTGTCATTCTCAATTAAAAAAAATGGAAGAGCTATGTGTCATTCCCAATCAAAGAGGGAAAAGCTATGTGGCATTTCCAATTAATAAGAAGAACTGTGTGAACTATCCCAATTACATAAAGTTGTAAAGGATTACTGAGTAAATTATCCTTGTTTGATATATATGTTGTTCCTTTTGATAAATATTCTTGGGTAATGATAGAAGTACGTTCTTTTATGCTTCTTCTTTCCAATAATATGGACATCATATGTTAGGGGTTTATGCTCTGCATAAACATTGGTAAGGTTGAATTAGTGAAAGGAGCCTTGTGTGGAATTGCAGAATTCATGATACCTCCATGATATTAAGATAATATGTGGAGAATTGAGGGCATGATTAATGAATACTCTGTTTCTCCTTTTGTCTGAGATTTCGGGGACGAAATCCTTGTTAGGGGTTTATAATTTGTAACACCCCTGACCTGGGTTATGAACTAACCCTGGAATGTTTGCCTAAATATGTAATTAATATTCTTGTGAACACTCCCTGGCATGTAACTAAGTTCCTCAGGAACATTTATTTTCAATATTGCTCCTTTTTGTATAAAGTTGTAGCATTGTGTTGTATGCAGGGACCTATGTGCAAATTACCCAGTTTAAGGGTTGAACTTGCAAAACTCACAAAATGAGATGTATCTCTGATGTTGAAACATCATGAGAATGGTTATGGTAAAGTTTGAGGGTTTTCCCAAGCTTGAGCACCAAGGTGCAGCTGTGGAAGCAATCCCCATGCTTAGAAACCCTAATTTGGGGTAAAGTGCAATTTACCCAAATTGAGGGATCCAACTTGTAATTCTTAATATCTAGAACATCTTTTATGACTCTTGACATCATTTAGAGTAGAAATGATGAAAGGGATACATCATTTCATAAAAAGATGAGAAATATGATCTTTGTGATAGAAATCACCTAAAATGGGTATGAAACCCTTTCATGTATGTACCCTAGTTGAAGGTTGGGTTCCTTTACCCTTAGATCTTGAGATTTCATGAGATTTGCATAAGGATAGATGAGTTTGGACGTGCCTTTGAGAAAGGAGGGACCTAGATGCGATTGCCATTCTTGTGAGGTCCTTAGAGTGTAAAAGAGGCTAAAGTATATAAGCCCTTTTCCCTTGCAAATAAGTGAACGGATTTTCTTTCCTTCACTTCTCTTCCTTTCTTGCTCAAACGACCAAGAAAAGCTCTGGAGCTCGGGGGGGGGGGGGGGAACGACCAACCTGTCCTAGGTAAGGAACCCCACCATCTAGCTCGAATTCATGGAGGAATTCACTTTCTAAGGTTGGTTTTATGGTTAGCTTACCTAATCTTCTTGTTCTAGCAGACCAAAGCAACGTTTCCTTGGAGAATTCACCTCTGACCGAGTTGTGGAAGCTCAAGGACGCCATTAAAGCTTGGATCTTGAAGGCTTGGAGCTCTAAGATCAACCTTTAGGCGGGTTTTATAACTCTAAACTCATGCTTTATATGTATGCTTAATCCTTGCAATTTACTTGGTAAAAATCTCCTTCTACCACCCTTCTTCCTTGCACGTTTGCAAGCAAATCAGTGGAGAAACCGACCTTGCTAGAGGTTGAAGATGAGGGGCGTGATTCCCTATGATACTTTTCCAAACGACCTTGGACCCTTTTGGTCCAAACGGTTGCAAACCGTTTGGGTTCAAACGGTTTCAAACCGTTTGCTCTCAAACGGTCTTGCAAGACCGTTTGGATTGAAATGGTCTCAAGACCATTTGAGGGAGTTGACCAAGGGACGACCATTTTAGGGTCTGTTCCTAACATATTGAATTTCATCTCTGCAAAGAATCAAAGTCTAATTCTTAACCAATTGAGAGTTGAAGGCACTTCAACATGAAACCCTAATCGGGTGGAAAAGTGCTGATTTAACATATAGATCTTGTTGAGTTTTGGGTTGAAGGACCCAAACGGTCTCAAGACCGTTTGGGGATTCCTCCAAACGGTCCTAAGACCGTTTGGGCACAACCCAAGACCGTTTGAAGGTCTAGGGTTGAGTTAATCTAATGGTTTGAGGGTCCAATTGTAGGAAAATGATGCATTGTTGAAAATTGCTGATTTTGACCTAATTGGACTTCAACCTTAGTTAAAACGACTTGGATTTTGGTCAAACTTTGGGCAAACGGTCTCAAGACCGTTTGGATGATGTCCAAATGATCTCAAGACCGTTTGGGCCAAGTTTGAGCCCAATTGGAGGTCAATTGATAGGTTCAACCTTGAATTGATTCACATTGTTGAACATTGATGACCAATCAACTTGAAACCCTAATTGAGAACGATTGAACCCTAATTGGCTTACAATTGAGGGTCAATTTGATGACTAAGTGACTAAGGCTAACCCTAATTGACTCAATTTATAAGTGGTTAGCATAGCTTTGATCAATTGAGGGCTTCAATACCCATATCCATGAACATTGGTGACCTTTGAACCCCTTTGGAGGTCCAAATGGTTTGAGCCCATTTGGACCAAACGGTCTCAAGACCGTTTGGATCCAAATGGTCTCAAGACCGTTTGATACCAAACGGTCTCAAGACCGTTTGGGGCCAAACGGTCTCAAGACCGTTTGGGCTCGAACGACCTCAAGACCGTTTGGGCTCAAACGACCTCAAGGTCGATTGGTCCAAACGACCTCAAACCGATTGAAGCTCCAAACGGTTTGGAAGTCAACCCTTCCAAACGGTCTTCACCTCCAAACGGTCTCAAGACCGTTTGGGGTCAAACGGTCTCAAGACCGTTTGGGTGGTTGAAACCATTTGAAGGTTGAAACCGTTTGGTGATTGGTGATGGTTTATACTTAACCATTTGATGATGTAATTAGATCAATGGTAATCCAATCTAAACCCTAATGGTAACCTAGGTCATTAAGGGACTATGTGATTAGTGAGTTAACCCATGATGGTGATCATGTGGCAAATTACCAAAATACCCTTGAGGGGTCTAAAGGGGTAAAACCTTGTTCTAATCAAACCCTAATCACATGATGTTGATGTTTTGGCTTATGTTAGCCAATGGAGACTTATCTCAACTTGATCTAGAGTGGTGTTGTCACCATCTACTAGTGAGAGGAGAGAGGAAGTATTTCTAGAGAGAGAAAGTATCCTAGAGAGAGAAAGTACCCTTTTAAGGAGGAAACTCTAGTGAGATACTTCATATACACATGAATGTGCATGATTAGGGAATGACCCACCTATGTGAGGTCATGGAAACCCTAATTATGATATCTAATGGATCTTAATCCTAATTAAGAGCCTTAATGATGATGTTTCTCTTACACGATGATGTAATGAGTACAATTCACCATGGAGTGAATAGTAAACCCTAAGTTTAGGGTGAAGACATGAAAAATGAATAGTAAACCCTAATTCAATTGAATAAAACCCTAATTGATGACCAATTGAGGGTTAACTAAGGGTCAAAGCAGTTGAAGGTTGACCTATTTAACTCAATTGAATTATGAGGGTAGGTCCAATTGATGACTGGTTCCATGAATTCAATGATTGAAGGAATCAACATTGGAAACCCTAGTTCAATTGGATGCTTTATGTAATGGAGGTCCAATGTGATTGAATCTCTTGAGAATCAAGATGATGAATGATCCATTGACCCAATGATGATTAGTAATGATAAACAAATAAGGTACAAAGGTTGAAACCCTAACAGTATCTAAGGGACTTGTACCAATTAAGGAATGAATCCCTAATTGCTTTTTGGGCCAATGACTTGATACACTATGTTAAGCAGAGTTGTATGCTCTTGATTGAAAGGCTGATATGACCTAATCAATTTGAGATGATGTTAACATGAATTCATACATGAATATGATTCATGTGGTGATTAAGGGTATGATCCTTAAGAAGAGAGATCATGAAACCCTAATCATGAATATAAACCTCAATTGACAGGGCTTTTGGGTTTTTAACCCTAAGTGAGGGCAATTCTAATGTCGCCCTAATCCAGGGTGAGGATGTAACCCTAAGTCAGGATAATGATTTGTGAAACTCCAATTTAGGGAAATGAGATGTTAAGCCCTAATTGGGATGAATAGTGAATCTCTAATTATGGACAATTGAATGAAATCCTAAGGGTGATTCCATGTGAATCCCTAGTTGAGGGTAATTCCATGTGAATCCCTAGTTGAGGGTAATTCCATGTGAATCCCTAGTTGAGGGTGATTCCATGTGAATCCCTAGTTGAGGGTGATTCCATGTGAATCCCTAGTTGAGGGTGATTCCATGTGAATCCCTAGTTGAGGGTAATTCCATGTGAATCCCTAGTTGAGGGTGATTCCATGTGAATCCCTAGTTGAGGGTGATTCCATGTGAATCCCTAGTTGAGGGTGATTCCATGTGAATCCCTAGTTGAGGGTAATTCCATGTGAATCCCTAGTTGAGGGCGATTCCATGTGAATCCCTAGTTGAGGGTGATTCCATGTGAATCCCTAGTTGAGGGTAATTCCATGAGAATCCCTAGTTGAGGGTAATTCCATGTGAATCCCTAGTTGAGGGTGATTCCATGTGAATCCCTAGTTGAGGGTGATTCCATGTGAATCTCTAGTTGAGGGTAATTCCATGTGAATCCCTAGTTGAGGGTGATTCCATGTGAATCCCTAGTTGAGGATAATTCCATGTGAAACCATAATTGAGAATGCATCCTTAATTGTTGAATTGTTTACTATTATCTGTTGAATGAACCATGCAGGTTGTTATGAGATGATGGGCATATCCAGGTAGGGAATGCCATCTTATATTAATGAACCATGCAGGTTGTTATGAGATAATGGGCATATCCAGGTATGGAATGCCATGTTATATTCATTGAAAGCATGTATTAAGCTTTATGAATAGTAATTCTTGTTGATGCACTGTGAGTGACATCTTTTGTGATTTATGGGCTGTAAGAGCCATAAATGTTATCAAAGTCATGCTTGACAGATGACTTGAGATGAAATAACTGATGATTGTGAAAAGTTAGGCCTGCTACATTTTAGTATTCTCATATACAGCTGTGTTATTATATGATGATAAGAATACTGAATGTACCTAACTAATCAAGTGAAATGTAGAGCCCTGATCATAGAATCCATCATCGTCAGAGTCTAAATGATGGTGAAACAGGTTTTCCTAAGGGAACTCCTGGATCACATACTTTTGAGTATGTGGAGTACATGGATGTGTAGAACCTGACATCCTAGTGTAGGTATTTGATGTAGATTCTTGTAGTCCGTCATACCTTCACTATAAAAGAAAGGGTGAGTGGATGATGTAGATTCTAGTAGTCCATCAGACCCCACCACAAAGTCCTACAGGTGAGATGTATCTCTACACTCCCTTAAAGACACAATTACCGTATCGGTGAAAGATAAACAAGAAATCTTCCGATAGCGAAGAGAGTACAGAATGCCACTGTAACTCTAAGAATAGCGAAGGACCAGAGTACCCTGGTGAGCTATTACAAAGACATCCCGCCATATGTCAAACAATCAATCCTCTAACTGACTGAGGAAGATGAGGTCATAAGAATCCGACTCTTTTAATGACCTATGTATGATACTGATGTGACTTCTTAGTGATCAGTTGGAGTATGAGTGGTATGCCTCATCTCCACAGGGCATAACAATAATGTTTGAAAAACATAATCAACAGCGTAGTATATCTGTTAGAGTTATCTACGAGTTATTTGATTGATGTTACCTTGAATAGCATGGAGGTTCTCATATTTCAATATTGATTGAACTCTGCTTATCATTAAACTGCTAGAGAATATCTTGAAGGCTTTTATTGCTTTAGTTATTCCATGCTTTGCTTATAAAGCCTAGTGGAGAGTTATAACTCTCGCTGGGGCAATTATGTATAATTGTCTCACCCCGTAGACTTCTATCTTTTTAGGTGGTTGTCGAAGATGGAGGAACAAGAAATCAGGTGACCAATCCCAGCAACAGCAGCATCAGGAGCATTAAATATCTCAGATGGAGATCTAGCCTGCTTCATGGTGTAGTTAGAGTCAAGTCCTATGTGTCCTCTGTACTCTCAGGTCCTGGAGTGTTTTGAGTATGAACTCTTGAGAAGTTTTGTATCATGTTGTATATAATTACTCAAGAAGTTTTTGTCAGTGATATAAACAGTTAAATCCTTTTTATAGAAAAGGTTTGTGGTTTCAAGCTCTTGCCTCGAAAAATTTTAATTTCCCGTAATTTTTGGTCTTCCGCTGTTACCGAATGCTTCCGCACATGTTTAAATCGGAATTAATTCGTGGTTTGGAGATCGGAGCCCACAATTAAGTGGTATCAGAGCTCTAGGTTCGCCGAGTCTATAGAGGCATAGGACATAGGAAGTCGAGTCTATCTTTAGTATTCCTTCCTTATCTAATAGAATCTTCTACTCCTCAGGAGAATAAGATACTTAAGATGTCAGAGCCACATGATGAGTATGTGGTAGAAAGTAGTGCTAGTGCACCTCAAGGCGGTGCAGGAGTTCCAGAGGTGGGACATCCTGTACCAGAACAACTTAGAGAGCCACCCCAGTTTGACCCAGTTGATATGGGTAACTCAGCAGTCCAGACTATGTTTGGGCAGTTTATGACTGCCATGACATATATAACCGACAGGTTGCCTATGCCTGCACCTAGGGCACCTGTCCAACCAGAGGGGCAAGGTATCGGGAAGACGTTCGAGCGACTAAGTCGTGTTGGAAGCTACCGAGTACCATGGGACTGCTGACCCTGCAGATGCTGATCTGTGGTTGACAGAGCTGGAGAAGGCTTTCAGGATCCTCTACATCCCTGAAGTCGAGAAGGTTAGACATGCTGTCTATCCTCTCAAAGGAAGTGCTGGTCACTGGTGGACCATGGAAGAGCAGAAGGGACCTGGAATAGAGAGATCTGTGGTTGAGAAGAAGCAAACACAGATAAGATATCCACAATTCCAGGGCTCTTCATCTATGGACTTTAAGAAGTCTAGATTCTCTGCACCTAACCCTCCACCATCTAGATCTAGTTCTCAGACTGAGTGGTCTCCAAGTAGAGGTAGAGGACAAGGACAACCACCTCAGGAGACTCACAGCTCTGCATCAATGTCTGTTACTGGACCACCAAGACCACAAGAAAGAAGTTGTTTCAACTGTGGTAAAGTGGGACATTTGATGAAGGACTGCTGGTCTAGACCTGTCAGTGTGACACAGCCTCCGAGACAAGGACATCAGGGATCACAAGGAGGACAATCTCAAGAAACATGATAAAATATAAGTACATATTTTCTTACTTCAGTAATCATATACCCTGGCCAGGTATACAATTACTGATGATAAGGTAAATATGGAAACTTTTAAATAATATCTTTTGATTGCCCTGATCAAGCAATCATTCTGATACAATCTAATGAGTATCATGAAATAAGAAATATGGAACAATTAAAAAGGGGAAAGCTATGTGTCATCCCCAACAAAAAGGGAAGAGCTATGTGTCATTCCCAAACAAACAAAAAGGGAAGAGCTATGTGTCATTCCCAATTAAAAAGGGGAAATCTATGTGTCATCCCCAACAAAAAGGGAAGAGCTATGTGTCATTCCCAAACAAACAAAAAGGGAAGAGCTATGTGTCATTCCCAATTAAAAAGGGGAAAGCTATGTGTCATCCCCAACAAAAAGGGAAGAGCTATGTGTCATTCCCAAACCAACAAAAAGGGAAGAGCTATGTGTCATTCCCAAACAAACAAAAAGGGAAGAGCTATGTGTCATTCCCAATTAAAAAGGGGAAAGCTATGTGTCATCCCCAACAAAAAGGGAAGAGCTATGTGTCATTCCCAAACCAACAAAAAGGGAAGAGCTATGTGTCATTCCCAAACAAACAAAAAGGGAAGAGCTATGTGTCATTCCCAATTAAAAAGGGGAAAGCTATGTGTCATCCCCAACAAAAAGGGAAGAGCTATGTGTCATTCCCAAACCAACAAAAAGGGAAGAGCTATGTGTCATTCCCAAACAAACAAAAAGGGAAGAGCTATGTGTCATTCCCAATTAAAAAGGGGAAAGTTATGTGTCATCCCCAACAAAAAGGGAAGAGCTATGTGTCATTCCCAAACAAACAAAAAAGGGAAGAGCTATGTGTCATTCTCAATTAAAAAAAATGGAAGAGCTATGTGTCATTCCCAATCAAAGAGGGAAAAGCTATGTGGCATTTCCAATTAATAAGAAGAACTGTGTGAACTATCCCAATTACATAAAGTTGTAAAGGATTACTGAGTAAATTATCCTTGTTTGATATATATGTTGTTCCTTTTGATAAATATTCTTGGGTAATGATAGAAGTACGTTCTTTTATGCTTCTTCTTTCCAATAATATGGACATCATATGTTAGGGGTTTATGCTCTGCATAAACATTGGTAAGGTTGAATTAGTGAAAGGAGCCTTGTGTGGAATTGCAGAATTCATGATACCTCCATGATATTAAGATAATATGTGGAGACTTGAGGGCATGATTAATGAATATTCTGTTTCTCCTTTTGTCTGAGATTTCGGGGACGGAATCCTTGTTAGGGGTTTATAATTTGTAACACCCCTGACCTGGGTTATGAACTAACCCTGGAATTTTTGCCTAAATATGTAATTAATATGCTTGTGAACACTCCCTGGCATGTAACTAAGTTCCTCAGGAACATTTATTTTCAATATTGCTCCTTTTTGTATAAAGTTGTAGCATTGTGTTGTATGCAGGGACCTATGTGCAAATTACCCAGTTTAAGGGTTGAACTTGCAAAACTCACAAAATGAGATGTATCTCTGATGTTGAAACATCATGAGAATGGTTATGGTAAAGTTTGAGGGTTTTCCCAAGCTTGAGCACCAAGGTGCAGCTGTGGAAGCAATCCCCATGCTTAGAAACCCTAATTTGGGGTAAAGTGCAATTTACCCAAATTGAGGGATCCAACTTGTAATTCTTAATATCTAGAACATCTTTTATGACTCTTGACATCATTTAGAGTAGAAATGATGAAAGGGATACATCATTTCATAAAAAGATGAGAAATATGATCTTTGTGATAGAAATCACCTAAAATGGGTATGAAACCCTTTCATGTATGTACCCTAGTTGAAGGTTGGGTTCCTTTACCCTTAGATCTTGAGATTTCATGAGATTTGCATAAGGATAGATGAGTTTGGACGTGCCTTTGAGAAAGGAGGGACCTAGATGCGATTGCCATTCTTGTGAGGTCCTTAGAGTGTAAAAGAGGCTAAAGTATATAAGCCCTTTTCCCTTGCAAATAAGTGAACGGATTTTCTTTCCTTCACTTCTCTTCCTTTCTTGCTCAAACGACCAAGAAAAGCTCTGGAGCTCAGGGGGGGGGGGAACGAACAACCTGTCCTAGGTAAGGAACCCCACCATCTAGCTCGAATTCATGGAGGAATTCACTTTCTAAGGTTGGTTTTATGGTTAGCTTACCTAATCTTCTTGTTCTAGCAGACCAAAGCAACGTTTCCTTGGAGAATTCACCTCTGACCGAGTTGTGGAAGCTCAAGGACGCCATTAAAGCTTGGAGCTTGAAGGCTTGGAGCTCTAAGATCAACCTTTAGGCGGGTTTTATAACTCTAAACTCATGCTTTATATGTATGCTTAATCCTTGCAATTTACTTGGTAAAAATCTCCTTCTACCACCCTTCTTCCTTGCACGTTTGCAAGCAAATCAGTGGAGAAACCGACCTTGCTAGAGGTTGAAGATGAGGGGCGTGATTCCCTATGATACTTTTCCAAACGACCTTGGACCCTTTTGGTCCAAACGGTTGCAAACCGTTTGGGTTCAAACGGTTTCAAACCGTTTGCTCTCAAACGGTCTTGCATGACCGTTTGGATTGAGACGGTCTCAAGACCGTTTGAGGGAGTTGACCAAGGGACGACCGTTTTAGGGTCCGTTCCTAACATATTGAATTTCATCTCTGCAAAGAATCAAAGTCTAATTCTTAACCAATTGAGAGTTGAAGGCACTTCAACATGAAACCCTAATCGGGTGGAAAAGTGCTGATTTAACATATAGATCTTGTTGAGTTTTGGGTTGAAGGACCCAAACGGTCTCAAGACCGTTTGGGGATTCCTCCAAACGGTCCTAAGACCGTTTGGGCACAACCCAAGACCGTTTGAAGGTCTAGGGTTGAGTTAATCTAATGGTTTGAGGGTCCAATTGTAGGAAAATGATGCATTGTTGAAAATTGCTGATTTTGACCTAATTGGACTTCAACCTTAGTTAAAACGACTTGGATTTTGGTCAAACTTTGGGCAAACGGTCTCAAGACCGTTTGGATGATGTCCAAACGATCTCAAGACCGTTTGGGCCAAGTTTGAGCCCAATTGGAGGTCAATTGATAGGTTCAACCTTGAATTGATTCACATTGTTGAACATTGATGACCAATCAACTTGAAACCCTAATTGAGAACGATTGAACCCTAATTGGATTACAATTGAGGGTCAATTTGATGACTAAGTGACTAAGGCTAACCCTAATTGACTCAATTTATAAGTGGTTAGCATAGCTTTGATCAATTGAGGGCTTCAATACCCATATCCATGAACATTGGTGACCTTTGAACCCCTTTGGAGGTCCAAACGGTTTGAGCCCATTTGGACCAAACGGTCTCAAGACCGTTTGGATCCAAATGGTCTCAAGACCGTTTGATACCAAACGGTCTCAAGACCGTTTGGGCTCGAACGACCTCAAGACCGTTTGGGCTCAAACGACCTCAAGGTCGATTGGTCCAAACGACCTCAAACCGATTGAAGCTCCAAACGGTTTGGAAGTCAACCCTTCCAAACGGTCTTCACCTCCAAACGGTCTCAAGACCGTTTGGGGTCAAACGGTCTCAAGATCGTTTGGGTGGTTGAAACCATTTGAAGGTTGAAACCGTTTGGTGATTGGTGATGGTTTATACTTAACCATTTGATGATGTAATTAGATCAATGGTAATCCAATCTAAACCCTAATGGTAACCTAGGTCATTAAGGGACTATGTGATTAGTGAGTTAACCCATGATGGTGATCATGTGGCAAATTACCAAAATACCCTTGAGGGGTCTAAAGGGGTAAAACCTTGTTCTAATCAAACCCTAATCACATGATGTTGATGTTTTGGCTTATGTTAGCCAATGGAGACTTATCTCAACTTGATCTAGAGTGGTGTTGTCACCATCTACTAGTGAGAGGAGAGAGGAAGTATTTCTAGAGAGAGAAAGTATCCTAGAGAGAGAAAGTACCCTTTTAAGGAGGAAACTATAGTGAGATACTTCATATACACATGAATGTGCATGATTAGGGAATGACCCACCTATGTGAGGTCATGGAAACCCTAATTATGATATCTAATGGATCTTAATCCTAATTAAGAGCCTTAATGATGATGTTTCTCTTACACGATGATGTAATGAGTACAATTCACCATGGAGTGAATAGTAAACCCTAAGTTTAGGGTGAAGACATGAAAAATGAATAGTAAACCCTAATTCAATTGAATAAAACCCTAATTGATGACCAATTGAGGGTTAACTAAGGGTCAAAGCAGTTGAAGGTTGACCTATTTAAATCAATTGAATTATGAGGGTAGGTCCAATTGATGATTGGTTCCATGAATTCAATGATTGAAGGAATCAACATTGGAAACCCTAGTTCAATTGGATGCTTTATGTAATGGAGGTCCAATGTGATTGAATCTCTTGAGAATCAAGATGATGAATGATCCATTGACCCAATGATGATTAGTAATGATAAACAAATAAGGTACAAAGGTTGAAACCCTAACAGTATCTAAGGGACTAGTACCAATTAAGGAATGAATCCCTAATTGCTTTTTGGGCCAATGACTTGATACACTATGTTAAGCAGAGTTGTATGCTCTTGATTGAAAGGCTGATATGACCTAATCAATTTGAGATGATGTTAACATGAATTCATACATGAATATGATTCATGTGGTGATTAAGGGTATGATCCTTAAGAAGAGAGATCATGAAACCCTAATCATGAATATAAACCTCAATTGACAGGGCTTTTGGGTTTTTAACCCTAAGTGAGGGCAATTCTAATGTCGCCCTAATCCAGGGTGAGGATGTAACCCTAAGTCAGGATAATGATTTGTGAAACTCCAATTTAGGGAAATGAGATGTTAAGCCCTAATTGGGATGAATAGTGAATCTCTAATTATGGACAATTGAATGAAATCCTAAGGGTGATTCCATGTGAATCCCTAGTTGAGGGTAATTCCATGTGAATCCCTAGTTGAGGGTAATTCCATGTGAATCCCTAGTTGAGGGTGATTCCATGTGAATCCCTAGTTGAGGGTGATTCCATGTGAATCCCTAGTTGAGGGTGATTCCATGTGAATCCCTAGTTGAGGGTAATTCCATGTGAATCCCTAGTTGAGGGTGATTCCATGTGAATCCCTAGTTGAGGGTGATTCCATGTGAATCCCTAGTTGAGGGTAATTCCATGAGAATCCCTAGTTGAGGGTAATTCCATGTGAATCCCTAGTTGAGGGTGATTCCATGTGAATCCCTAGTTGAGGGTGATTCCATGTGAATCCCTAGTTGAGGGTGATTCCATGTGAATCCCTAGTTGAGGATAATTCCATGTGAAACCATAATTGAGAATGCATCCTTAATTGTTGAATTGTTTACTATTATCTGTTGAATGAACCATGCAGGTTGTTATGAGATGATGGGCATATCCAGGTAGGGAATGCCATCTTATATTAATGAACCATGCAGGTTGTTATGAGATAATGGGCATATCCAGGTATGGAATGCCATGTTATATTCATTGAAAGCATGTCTTAAGCTTTATGAATAGTAATTCTTGTTGATGCACTGTGAGTGACATCTTTTGTGATTTATGGGCTGTAAGAGCCATAAATGTTATCAAAGTCATGCTTGACAGATGACTTGAGATGAAATAACTGATGATTGTGAAAAGTTAGGCCTGCTACATTTTAGTATTCTCATATACAGCTGTGTTATTGTATGATGATAAGAATACTGAATGTACCTAACTAATCAAGTGAAATGTAGAGCCCTGATCATAGAATCCATCATCGTCAGAGTCTAAATGATGGTGAAACAGGTTTTCCTAAGGGAACTCCTGGATCACATACTTTTGAGTATGTGGGGTACATGGATGTGTAGAACCTGACATCCTAGTGTAGGTATTTGATGTAGATTCTTGTAGTCCGTCATACCTTCACTATAAAAGAAAGGGTGAGTGGATGATGTAGATTCTAGTAGTCCATCAGACCCCACCACAAAGTCCTAAAGGTGAGATGTATCTCTACACTCCCTTAAAGACACAATTACCGTATCGGTGAAAGATAAACAAGAAATCTTCCGATAGCGAAGAGAGTACAGAATGCCACTGTAACTCTAAGAATAGCGAAGGACCAGAGTACCCTGGTGAGCTATTACAAAGACATCCCGCCAGATGTCAAACAATCAATCCTCTAACTGACTGAGGAAGATGAGGTCATAAGAATCCGGCTCTTTTAATGACCTATGTTTGATACTGATGTGACTTCTTAGTGATCAGTTGGAGTATGAGTGGTATGCCTCATCTCCACAGGGCATAACAATAATGTTTGAAAAACATAATCAACAGCGTAGTATATCTGTTAGAGTTATCTACGAGTTATTTGATTGATGTTACCTTGAATAGCATGGAGGTTCTCATATTTCAATATTGATTGAACTCTGCTTATCATTAAACTGCTAGAGAATATCTTGAAGGCTTTTATTGCTTTAGTTATTCCCTGCTTTGCTTATAAAGCCTAGTGGAGAGTTATAACTCTCGCTGGGGCAATTATGTATAATTGTCTCACCCCGTAGACTTCTATCTTTTTAGGTGGTTGTCGAAGACGGAGGAACAATAACTCAAGTGACCAATCCCAGCAACAGCAGCATCAGGAGCAGTAAATATCTCAGATGGAGATCTAGCCTGCTTCATGGTGTAGTTAGAGTCAAGTCCTATGTGTCCTCTGTACTCTCAGGTCCTGGAGTGTTTTGAGTATGAACTCTTGAGAAGTTTTGTATCATGTTGTATATAATTACTCAAGAAGTTTTTGTCAGTGATATAAACAGTTAAATCCTTTTTTATAGAAAAGGTTTGTGGTTTCAAGCTCTTGCCTCGAAAAATTTTAATTTCCCGTAATTTTTGGTCTTCCACTGTTACCGAATGCTTCCGCACATGTTTAAATTGGAATTAATTCGTGGTTTGGAGATCGGATCCCACACTGATATCAATGGATGTCGTAAACCTACAGTTCAGAAAATTGAACTGCAGGTTCTCATCCTGCTGACCAGCCACAGCAGGCCTGCAAACTGATATGAAAAAAAAATAGACATAGGCGTCAGTTATTTACAAACAACCGTCAACACAGACCTACAGCGTCGGGTTTTTGTAAAGGAACGACGCCTGATGTGACCAAAGCAGTACTTGGTCTCTAATACATGTAGGCGTCAGTCTTTTAGTAGACACACCGTCAGCACAGACCTAGAGCGTCGGGTTTTTGTAAAAAACGATGCCTGATGTGACCAACGCAGTACTTGGTCTCTAATACATGTAGGCGGCGGTCTTTTAGTAGATACCTGACGCCAAAGGGCTTTCCTAGATGTCGCCATTTTCTGTGGCGTGAACGCTTTTGGCATCAATTGTTTATAAACACCGGACGCTTTTAGTTTAAATAGGCGTCGGATGAAAAACCGAGGCCGAAGTGTTCGACCTTTAGCAGCGCCCACATAGGCGTCAGTCGGACACCGACGCCAAAAGGGGTTAAACAAACGACGCCAAATGCGGTTTCTGTAGTAGTGAAAACTAATAAAAATGTTAAGTGTTCTATTTTTTGAGAAATTAGGGTTTGAGAAATATAAACCCTAGTTGGCTAAAATTAGGGTTTTTATGGTACATGAGTATGGAATTTGATCAAGATAGTAGTACGGTAAATAATTTATCATATTTTCAATGTAATTTGGATTTAATTGAAATTTGGATATAATATGTATAATACAATCATGCACTTCAGTGAAAAATTTCAGAATTTTTGGATGTTCTTTGAAAGTCATTCTTGGTCGAGATATACTTCAACCGACCATGCTAACTGAATGTTGTTTAGTGTTATATTGTTTGATTTTTATTTATTTATTGGTAACTCCAAATTGTTTGAAATTTTAATTGAATATCTGAAACTCAATCATAAACATGTAAAATTTTCATATTTTTTGGATGTGTTTAGACGTCATCATTAGACAAATTATAGTAATATTTTTATGACAGAAAATTCAGCTGAAATAAGAGAAAGTGTAGTGAGGGGTCAATGTGCAATTGACCCAAGCAACTCAATTGCTCTATATGGTCAACCTAACACACAAGGAGCTCTCATAATTCATGATTCAAACTAGAGAAATGAAATCCTATAGAGAGAGGGAGAGTTAGGGTTTGAGAGGAGAAATTGATGGAGATGCTGGCCTAGGGCTTTGCGGTCCGAGGAATGATGAAATCATGTAAGTTTAGCTTCTTTGGATATAGATTCATGGTGAATTTTCTCTCACATGTCAAGATTCCATACCTCCCCTATTTGGATTCGAAATCATATCAAATCAAGTCATTTTCTCACTCTTCCTTCATAATCCCTCATTTTTAGGGTTTCTGAATTGAAAGGAAGAAGAATTGGGTGAATTGCTAGGGATTTGCTATGAGATCGAGCTTTTCAGGGATGATCTGCGTTTTTAAGGTATTTTAACACCTTAGGGTGAGTGGAAACTTCCTTTAAACAATATATTTCATGAAAATTGGTTAAATCATCCATAATCTTTAATTGCTTAGTATGCGACTACAAACCATGAATTGTCTGTTTGATCTAAATTGTTGCAAAATGATATGAAATGGATTCTTCCTCTGTTTGGATGAAGTTCAGATGATAAAATCATATTACAAATTTATACAATACATCCTAATGAGAATTCCCTAAGTATTCGCAGAGGTTATAAGAGTAAACTAAAATATAGGAAATTTGTCTATGACTGAAATTTGATGCATAAGTAAATAGAGAAAGTTGCTTATCTATATCCACTTGGTTTTGAATGATTGTTTATCTAAATTCATAGTACATATATGTCAGATACTATCTTGGATTTCGTTTAAAGTGAGTAGTGTTTGTTTGGTATCTCAGTGAAGAGGGTGAAACCCTAGATGCGAGGAAAGTTGGATATTTGCGAATAAATATCGTGAAATCCATTTGAAGGGATTTTCTTGACATGATAGACTTTATTTATTCAATGTTATTATTGATGCATGATATCCCAGTGAATGGCATGGAAACCCAAATTCAGCTTAGTTCTAAGGTTTCATATATATATATATTGATTTTATATGATTTGTTGATAGTAGTCTTTATTCAGTGAATGTTTATGTCACATGAAATCTTTATGGGAGCCATGGGAATAAGTTGTTACCTAGTGAGAGGTGACAAGATGTGCGATGGCCTTGTGAGACATGAGAATACTTGTACAACCAGTGAAATGAATACCTTGGTCTAAGGACCTAGAGGTAACGGTTACCTGTTACAGAGGTAACAATGCTATGTGATGATCTAAGGGTTTGAATACCCAAATCTAGTAATTATGATAATGATGTGAAGGGATGAGAATTCCTAGTAATGTGATAAGGGATTGAGATCCCAATTATCATGTGTTGTAAAGATTTGAATAGTACATGATAGATGTATTACAGCTTTCTTTGTAGCATTTGTTGTGATTAAATGAAACCCTAAGGGTAGGGTGTTCAATGAATCAAGTATTGTGATATAAATGTTCTCAGTTATTATTAATAATTCTTGTCATGATAAGTAATTAACTCTTAATTGAGTTATGAGATGCACAACTCAAGATTTGGGTTGATATGCACGTTCTTTGAGAAATTACATATAAGTTGCAGGTGCTATTGACGATTACGATATGTCAAGTAATTAATTCTTATCAGTGTAATAAGATGATAAATTGCATGATTCTAGTGTGTATGTGCCAAGTGGACATGTAATCTGTTTATTTAAGAATTTTAGTCTGCCTGCGTGTATAGTATGTTGATTACTCAGTATATTATAGTGTTTTGAATATACTGCTCTGTCAAGTTTAAATTGTATTATAACTTCAAATAAGTAGACGTGACACCATAGAGATACCAGAGTCAAGTATAAGTAAGAGAAAGGTATAATGTAGAAAGAGTTTTCTAGGAATAATAAAATAATAGACTTAGGAGCCCTGAACACCATAGAACCCCTATGTGAGGTTTGCGCCTTAGGGGTGAAACGACCTAACCCTGGCAGCGTCCAATATACGGGGGTCGGAACGTACTATCAGGTGGCATGGGGGACGAAGCTCTAGTATAAGTCTCCTTAAATTATAGTTTGCAGTGTTGAACATCAACCAAAAGTCCTATTGGCACTAGAGTACAGAAAATCCAAGAGGTGGCTTGACTCTCCGCCTGTGTGCTCAGGTTAGAGGAGTCCAATTTAGGCCAGAGAGCCATTTCCCTATTGCAGACCAGGAGAGTAGTCAGACTTAACATTTCCCAAGTGTGTCCGCTAAGTCTTGTACGATGTGATCATAGTGCACTACGAGTCTTCATATGTAGAGTACACTACATATGATCAGGGCATAATAATATGAATGAGAGGTCAAACAAGTGTGTACAGTTATTCAATTATTCTTTATATGTTTTTGAATTATTAGTTCTCTTTAAGATCAAGCAAGAATTTCATATATTGATTCACTCTTATACATATCTAGAGTATCCTTCCATATTTATGATTGTCAATTATTAGACTCTTTAAAGCTTACTGCTGTTATAATTGATATCAGTTGCTCAAAAGTATATTTGTAATTATATCAGTGCTTTAGACTGTTTCTTTGAAGTACTCATTCACTAAGCGAGTAGGCTCACCTCTCAACTCAAAATTTTTAGGAAAATCACATGGACTTGAAGAATATATCATTGCATCAGAATAGATCTGCCATAATATGAGTATAGTTAAGTCCAGTCAGTCCCTATCACTCTAGGTCCTTGTATAGATGTGAGAGAGTTGTAAATGATGTTTTGTATGTTTGTTTCCTTAATAAGTGCAAATGATTGTCATGACGTATGTACATGAAAGGGTGAGAAACATAATGAATGTATGGATGTGTATCATTAATGCTAAGATTACATTAGAGAAATAAAAGTTTAATTCTCTTGTAAAGTTAGTTTATGTGGTTCAATGTGAGAAAACAAAGAGTTTGAAAAAGAAGAAAAAGTTAAGGGTGATCTTTGTATTACATTAAATCCTCAGTTTATACCCTAATCTCATGATTAGTGGTAATTGTGAGATCGGGGTGTAACACAATGTTTCTAAACTTGAGATGTGATGATGCTTAATAGTTCAGTTGTGGTATATGCTATCAGATGGTTTATGAAATGAAAAGTTTACAAATCTGAACAAAGATTCGTTAATGTGATGATTGAATTGTGAATTTAAAGAGTGAATTAGACATGTAGATGCATTGAACACTATAGAATCCTCACAGGATGAGGCCTCCGCTGTGAGGAGGAAATGACTTCCCGACTGGAGGTAGTCCAGATCAAGGTAAGATGGAGCGCACCAGTAGGGTGTGGGGGGTCTTGACCAGTAGGGCAGACTCCTTACAGTAGTTGCGTGGTACCCAACACCAACCGGGGATGCCGGTGGTACCTGTGTTACTTGTTGAATGATCAGTGGTCAGTAGGTCCACTGATGCACAATAAGCCTGATGGCTTTGACTCACTGCCTAAGTACCTGGGTTGATAGGTGGAGTATGAGATATTCGACCAATTGCATTAGCCGCCGAGAGGCATACGTGCCGAGGCCCGTTGCAGACGGGCTTACTCAAGACATAGGCTTAGGAACCCAGGCATGCTTCTAAGCCTTGTACAATGAGATCGTCGCTTGCTGCAATTTTTTCACATGTTGTGTTACACCTCATGTGGGTTCAGGGCATAATAAGATGAATGAGAGGTTAAACAAGTGTGCACAATTATTCATTGTTGTTTCTGAGTTATTAGCTATCTTTGAGATTAAACAAGCATATGTTCATATATGGATTCACTCTTGTAGATATCTAGAGTATCCTGTCATATTTATGATTGCCAATGATTAGACTCTTTAAAGCTTGCTATTATTATAATTGATATCAGTTGCTTGCCAATATTCTGTAATTATATAAGTGCTTTAAACTGTTTCTTTGAAGTACTCATTCACTGAGTGAGTAGGCTCACCCCTCTACTCACAATTTTTAGGGAAACAACATGGACTTGAAGAAGGTCAAAGCATCAGAGTAGATCTACCATACGAGTTAAGTATGAGATTAGTCAAGTCAGTCAGTCCCTGTCACTCTAGGTCCTTGTATAGATGTGAGAGAGTTGTAAATGATGTCTTGTATCTTTGTTTCATTGATAAGAGAGAATGTATTTGTTTGTCATGTCGTATGTACATGGAAGTGTGAGAAACATAATGAATGTATGGATGTATATCATTAATGTTGAGATCATATTAGAGAAATAAAAGTTTAATTCTCTTGTAAAGTTTGTTTATGTGATTGCATGCGAGAAAAACAAAGAGTTTGAATTGAAATAAAGAAAAAGAAGAAAAAATGTAAGGGAGTGAACTTTGTATTAAGTACAATCCTCATAGTAATGCCCTAATCTCATGATTGGTGGTAATCGTGGGATGCGGGCGTGATAATTATTTTGGTATCAGAGCTTAGGCTAAGTCATCAGGGACCATTAGGATAGAAAGTCAGAGTTATAAGTGTTGCAGATAGGTGGTGATGTGTCTTTACCTATGGGAGGTCTGAGTATTTAGATACCCTGGCCCGATATCTGTGATAAATAATCTCTTTTTTTACTTGATGACCTATTTGGGTCTAATATTAATGACTTTGAACTATTGATCTATGTTGGACTTTTAGATTATACTTTGTGTAAGACCCCTGATCTAGATTTATACTCGATTTTAATTTTTTTGTGTAACATGATGCTTAAACCTTAATTTAATCTTTTGATATGTTTTAATATCATGTGTCATGTTTGCATTCTCAATTGGGATCAATTTGAATAATGTTTGAGTTGTCCTTGCTATATTGTACATATTTTGGACCATATTGCAATTTACCCAAAAAGTGAGGGCTACTTTGAAATTGTCACACATGGAGAGTGTTTCTTATGATCTATAACCATGAGAGAGAAGATGGTAATATGGGGTGCCTTGATTGAATCATAGTTGATATGGTGACACCATTAAATGATATTATGGTTTCTAGGGTTACTTAGTTGACACGGTGACTAAGTTAGGGTTAAGGGTTGTGACCACTACACCACTCGTGGTGAGGGTCGCGATCAAGACACATGCTTGGGATGCACAGTCGCAACCAAGACAACTTAGTGAAGGTGGGTTAAAACACCTTGTCTTCTAGTGTCTCGACTTGTGCACATGTGAGACCTAGGGTTTCAACCCTAAAGTGTCTCAACCGAAACAAAGATGGATGAAGTGTCTCGATTGAGACAAAACCCAACCAAACTTAGAGATCGCGACACACATGCTGGATAAACATGGACATTTCCATTTATGCATGTGAGTGGAGGAAAGGATATTTCCTTGCAGGGCACGTGTCCCTTGGTGATCTAATGTGTTGACACCTCAAGAATCTCTACTTCCCTCCTCCCCTGGGTATATAATCCCTTCTCTTCACAACCAAGCAAACTTTTCAATCCCATACTCCTTCTTCTACCTTGAGATCGTCATTGGAGCTTCAGGACAAAGAAGGATTAGAACTTGATCCTAGGGTGGCCGATCCTTTGTGCATGTTGAAGATCTTGTGCTAGGATCGACTTTTGATTGCACTTACACGATTAAAAGACACCGATATACCTGATGCATTCCAACCCAAGAACAAATCATATGTTCTATTGAATCAGTATGTGCAATAGATGTTATCGGAACCCAAAATGTCAAGACTAGCGGCAGCATAGGGTCTGGAACCTGTGATGCCCTGATTGTTTGGCGGAGCTGTCAAGAAGAAAAGTTGTTGGAGGATCCTTCAGGTTGCTAGACGGAGGCACTAGGAGGAAGAACCACCTGAAGCACCTTCAAGCTGGGCGGAGGTGTTGGATGCTTTTGGGCAGAGGCACTGGATGCTTTTGGGCAGAGGCGTCGGATGCTTCTAGTCACATACGCTTAGAAGAAACATTCCTAATGTCATTGAGAAGCGCGCAATGAGGAATTGAGGTCGTCGGGTGTGGTTTGGGGAGAATGCAGAGAGACCGGGAGATGAGGCAAGAGACGACGACCGACTTAGAGAGCATGGAGGGTGAAATACGAGGGTTAGGGAGAAAGAAGTTTGATGGGAGGATTAAATTGGACAGGCGGGAGATCAATGGCCAAATGGTGCCATGAAATTCAGTTTTGTTTGAGATTAGATTGGGAGGGGTATACTTGGTGTCGTATGCCACTCTAGATTAGATATATTTTTAATTTACATTTTCAATGGAGAGGGGGGAAGTGTAATTATGTATAACTAATTAGACTAGTTACATTTATTTTACTTACACTTATATTTATTATAACTAAACATCGATTTGACTACATTTGAAATATATGTAATTAGAATAATTGTAGCTAAATCATCTTTTTTTTAGTGTACGTTGCGCTCACGTGAGCAGCGGGCATGCACGGTGGTTTGTGGGTTTCCGATGTGGACCACGACTCCTTGACGTGGCATTGTAGGATATTTGTGGACCAGAGACCCGTTCAGCCGTTCTGGCATGGCAGAGGAATTAACATTAACCATTCCATATCTGCGATTTTCAAGGCCGTCAGTTAAAAGGCGGGGAAAGTGTGGAGGTTCCTGGAGTGTAATTTATTTTCAAATAAACCAATTACCAAGGATAGGGTGAGCACGGTGTGCATGACCCATATTTGGATTTTTCTTTTTTCCTATTTTCTTCTAGTAATTACCCTGATTGGTGTGGCATGTGAATAAAGAAGTGGAGTGGGCTCTTGATATGTGTATGCTCATATTTTTGTATGAAACAAAATTCCAGTCTTAGGTAAATTTTAACCCGACT
Source organism: Alisma plantago-aquatica (assembly GCA_963693085.1). Lineage (NCBI taxonomy): Eukaryota > Viridiplantae > Streptophyta > Magnoliopsida > Alismatales > Alismataceae > Alisma > Alisma plantago-aquatica. The sequence goes on along the minus strand of OY856415.1, from coordinate 256,450,264 downwards.
ACATACTATATGGTTAAATTGCTATCTGTTGTTGGCTCGGACTAGAAGTGGCCCGTAAAAATGAATGTAAAACAAAGATTGAAATAATCTAAGTAGAATCAAACATGTACGTCAGGTTGGGATTAATAGGATACAAATAAAAAAGAATCCATGGGTAAGGAGGAGTTATTTAGTACTAGTGAAAATAGGCTGGAAATTTATAAAAAGATGAGGGGACTTTTGGGGAAATAAAAGAATACTAAAAAACAATTGGCTTGGTTGGGGCGGGTTGTGATTGTTGGTTAGGGAAGAAACTGGGTTCTCACATGATATCACTTCACATCGTCGCTTCTAGTCCTAGTCCTGACGATATTTGTTTTTCTTAGAATATCCTCAATAGACCTGACAGAAATAATGTTATACGGCCCGACCCAACCTAGCTCAAAAAAGGGTATATTAATTGATAAACAAAATGCGGACAACATATTTTCATTCCAGTACATGATGTGACTAACATGTGTGCAACTACTGCAATAATATATGCTACATCTGCGAAGTATTTGCAAATATGAACAAGCATTTTCTTTACATGTTATAGCCCTTGTTTTGTCTATCATTTCAGGTGTAATCAATGTCCATCATTAGACTTATGTTTATTACCACTTGATCGGTGTAATATGAGATTTAGAACATTATGTACTTTATGTGATATTCACATTGGCATTATAATGAACATAATTAAACAAATATCCAAAAGTGTATTCATCAAATCAATACCTCTGAAATCATATGGCAAACCATGAGAATTCGATAATGCAGTTGTTCATAATTAGACATGTACCTTTTCATTATATACTTCAATTTTTAGTAGATCCAACCAAGCAAAGATAGATCCAAGCAATCAACTAACAATCAATCTTTGTATATTTAACCCTAAAATGCATTCAAGTCATTCTAATTAGACCTAACGTGGATTACATCATGTTCTAGGGTTATCATGTGTTGTATATTAGGTTTAGACTCGAAACCCTATCATTATCTTATCACGTGTCATAAGACTGGGCACAAATCCAAACCAAACCACTAACTAAACTATACTAAACCAACCAGTTCTGTTTGGTTTTATGAGACCAACTGGTTCAATCTGGTTCTAAATTTTTTTAGTCCACCGATGATTCAATTTAGTTTGAGGGTGCAACTTAGCCAAAAAAATCGAACCAATGTTGGGTTTAATGCCATCTCCATGTCGTCTACAACCCTATCGAGATTAAACTAAACTAAACTATACCAGACCAACCAGTTCAGATTGGTTTTACGAGATGCCCGCTTGTACTGCCAATGCCCTCTCCATGTCATCCACATAGGGTTGTATCTACAACAGAAAAACTACATATTGCATTTGAATACATGGTAGAAGGCTGAGAAGTACACTGATCGTGATGATGCAAAAATGGTTAATTTCTTCACTGAAAACATAGTACAAAGCTTTATAATTTCTTATATAGTAGTTTGAAACTATAACGAGCCAAACCTAGAATGTTCCATGATTAGAAAGGTAGTGATATTAGTTTCTTAGATTTGACCAAACAAGGATACCTTAACTAGTAATGTTAATACATATAACATATTATGTGGCAATAGATTATATAATCAACACCATATATTTACGTAATAACTTAATTATGTGCCAACATGTAAGTAAATTCATGACATATGTTACCTATATTTCTTTTACTAATAATATTTACGTAATGGCAAAATATGAGGAATAAAGTACTTAAAACATGTATTAGAATTGTAAATATAATTTTTATGCACAAACATCTAAATTAATGTGGAATTACTATGCTAAATGAATAAAATGTGAAATGTCATGCATAATGATATAAAATTACTCTTTTTGAAACATATTGAAGGTAATAGGACTCAAATAAGTAAGTGTTGATAATAAAGATATAATATTTTGATAAATTCAATGGTAATGTGCCAAAAATCCTAATGTTGCCATAACTCATAGAAGGAAATCTCAATACTGAAATATAATGGGAAAAATGTGTTCCTTGTGTCCCAATTTACTTGGGTGCCAAATTTCACAATATGTGAACAATAATAACTATCATGATTTCATTTAAAGAAGAAAACACGAGAAAAAAGTGTTATATGGATTATTAAAAGTCTTCAAAAGTGTGAATAAACCCCAAAATTGAATTCCACATACCAAAAACAATCTATGTGTGCATTCTCACATTAATTAGACAATGTTGGAGTCCCCAAATGAATTAGTAAAGAAGTATAATAAATTATTTAATCTCATTTTATTCAAAATTGTATTCATTCAAAGTTGAACTCCCATGTTTTGGATTTTCCTTTTATAGTGCCATCAAGGGCATGATCATCTTATTATTTTATTTTTTAGCACATGTTGTTCTTGACTTGCTACAAGCCCGAGCCACATGGCCAGAGTTGATTGGGCCAACTCAGCGAGACTGCGACCTAGTTGTGGATTTTCTGCATGTGTGGTTTTACTAGTGTTTTCTCAACATATTGATTTTCTAAAACCCATATTAAATTATTTATATGTCAAAAAAATAAAAGAAAATGTGTTTTTTGAGTTGTGTAGATTTTCTCTATCATATAGTATTGATTTTATCACTTAAATCATATATAATAAATATGTGATTTTCCAAGGATTTTCCCAATTGCTTAATATTTTTTTAAATTCATAACTAATAATCTATAAGTCATAAAATAAACTAAATCATGATATGAGCTCATAAAATTATAATCTATAAGATCCCATGGTTTTGATAACATAATTCGATAATAATAATAAAGCATTTTTAGGGTTTATATAATTAAACCTAACCTTAATCTCATATATGCCTTTAATAGGTTGCTTGTAGACTAAGATGGAATTCATGTTTTGACCTTGGACACATGTATACTTCATCTGAGGTAAGTTGAATCCCCCATGAGTCATATCGAGCAATTACTTTCTTTGCTCTCTCTCTCTCTCTCTCTCTCTCTCTTGAGCCTCTTTGATGTATTTCGGTGATAAATAATCTCTTTTTTTACTTGATGACCTATTTGGGTCTAATATTAATGACTTTGAACTATTGATGTTATGACCCATAACTAAGTTATCTAATAAGTACCTCGATTAGCGTGAAATACCTTGATTAGTGCTAAGTATTTTGTTAAACATCATGATTAATTAAGACAAGCTAAGATGTGAGTCAATAATTGAGATTTACTCATATGAGGTGATTAATGATGACATCAATGTTGATTATAAAATTCATTAAGTTGAATTAAGTATTCAGATGCGATTAGTGTTTTGGTCAAGTGTTACTAGTTGATTTGCATGTTTTCATGCCTTGGGAGTGTAATGAGCCTCTCCGCCAACCTGCTGGGTGTGTGCGCGAAGAAGCTTGCTACAGGACCGTGAAATTGAAATACCAAAGGTCGAAAGGCAACCAAATTCCGCCTGGAAACTGGTCTTGGACGCATTTCCGGACGAATCCGGACATCGCAAACCAAAGTGAGTAGGATTTCATTTATCTATCATTATTAAACTCAGGCGTTTGAATATTTTCTGTTCCGTGCGCGAATTACGCTGATAACAGGCGTTATCAGGCGTCGGGCAGCATTTGGCGTCGCCCGACCTTTTTAGTTCATAAAATGCTTCTAGATACTGTCATATTGCAGGATCAGTGTTTTGATCGGCCGAATTAGGTATGATTCGGCCGAGTTTCTTTATTAGGATTAACGAACAACGTTTTGGTCGGCCGAATTGGATGTGATTCGGCTGAGTTTCTCTTTATAGGAAATCGACCAGGGTTTGGATCGGCCGAATTGCGGGTGGATCGGCCGAGTTGTCAGCCGATCGGCCGAGTTCCCAGTTTGGTCGGCCGAGTTCCAGAATGTGAGTAGTAGTTCATTTAGAAATCAATATTTAACTCAAATTGATTGTTTTATTGCTTCTATATTAATTGATATAACTCCTAAACAGTACAGTTCATACAAAAGAGTATGTTAGATTCATTAGAATTGAACTACGTGATATGCTTAACGAAAATGATGGAATTTTCTGTATTATAGTTGCAATGTGTTTACTGATTTCAAATATAGTTGTTTAGCATTGAAACTGGATAAATGATTCTGAATCATGTTTAATTATGATAAATATATATATGTGCTTTTGTGATGTTTAGATTGTGCAAAATGCATGAAATGTGATATTCCTGTTTAAATGTTTATTTGTTAATCAAGTATAGACTTAAGTGCCCCAACACCATAGAACCCCATTGCGCGGTCTGTACCTTTGGGGTGAAACAGTCAGTTCTGGGGATACGCCCAGGCATCGGAGACTTGTGTCCAACAAATACCGATTGTCTCGGTGACACGTAGTCTGAGTGGTAGGATTCCGGTCAGTTCTGGGGATACGCCCAGGCATCGGAGATCTAAGAGAAAGTTTCGGTCAGTTCTGGGGATACGCCCAGGCATCGGAGAGGTCTCGGTCAGTTCTGGGGATACGCCCAGGCATCGGAGACTTAGAGACCCTCCACTGTGCACTACAGGTTGCGGAGGAGTCCAGAGCACTCAGAGTTAGTGCAGTGAGGCCTTGTGAGCCTGAGAGTCCTGTGCAGACCAGGACGAGAAGTCAGACTTAGCATTTCCCGGGTGTGTCGCTAAGTCTTGTACGGTGGGATCGTAGTTCGCTACAGATCTTCATATGCAGAGTGCACTGCATATGTTTGGGGCAAAATAATTAAATGAATAAATAATCATATAGGATCACAATAAATTTACATATCTGATTATCCTATGAATCTCTTTAAAAAGTTTTAAAAAGTTAAGAGTGGTTGGCTTATGTGTTAATCCCATCATGTCGCGTCCTAATCTCATGGTTTGTGGTTAATGTGAGATTGGGGCGTGACAATTGATCTATGTTGGACTTTTAGATTATACTTTGTGTAAGATCCCTGACCTAGATTTATGCTCGATTGTAATTTTTTTGTGTAACATGATGCTTAAACCTTAATTTAATCTTTTGATATGTTTTAATATCGTGTGACATGTTTGCATTCTCAATTGGGACCAATTTGAATAATGTTTGAGTTGTCCATATTGCAATTTACCTAAAAAGTGAGGGCTACTTTGCAATTGTCACACGTCGAGAATGTTTCTTATGATCTAGCACCAGGAGGGAGAAGATGGTGCTATGGGGTGCCTTGATTGAATCATAGTTTAATATGGTGACATCATTAAATGATATTATGGTTTCTAGGGTTACTTAGTTGACATGGTGACTAAGTTAGGGTTGAGGGTTGTGACCACAACACCACTTGTGATGAGGGTCGCGATCGAGACACATGCTTGGGATGCACAGTCGCAACCAAGACAACTTAGTGAAGGTGGGTCAAAACACCTTGTCTTCTAGTGTCTCGACTTGTGCACATGTGAGACCTAGGGTTTCAACCCTAAAGTGTCTCGATCGAAATAAAGATGGATGAAGTGTCTCCACTGAGACAAGAAACCAACCGAACTTAGAGATCGTGACACACATGTTGGATAAACATGGACATTTCTGATAAACATGGACATTTTCATTTTTGCACGTGAGTGGAGGAAAGGATATTTCCTTGTAGGGCACGTGTCCCTTGGTGATCTAATGTATTGACACCTCAAGAATCTCTACTTCCCTCCTCCCTTGGGTATATAATCCCTTCTCTTCACAACCAAGCAATCTTTTCAGTCCCATACTCCTTCTTCTACCTTGAGATCATCCTTGGAGCTTCACGAGAAAGAAGGATTAGAACTTGAACCTAGGGTGGACGATCCTTTGTGCATGTTGAAGATCTTGTGCTAGGATCAACTTTTGATGGTGGACCTTGGTGAATCTTCTCTTGGTAAGTGATCTTCATTTCTAGCACTATGAGAAAAGCATTCTTTAACTACATTTCATTCGGTTACATTTACTTTTTATGTAGTTAAAGAAATTTTCCTTTACAATTTTAGAAAGTGTAATCAAGATGTTGTATTCACCATTAAAATTAAGTAATAACTGCATACTAACTATACTTTTTTAGAGTATAGTGATTGACTTTCTATTTTCTTTTACTCTCTTTTTTTCTTATAGCAGGAGTACAAAATTTTCTAATGCTTTGGTGCATGTCTCAAATTTCATCCCGCGCCAAGGTCCATCTTGACTTGTCGGCCCCAAATTCATAAAACTACCTCTTCGGCTCTCCACAACCTATTGACACTCATCCACTTCCGATATCCCCATCTATAATCGATGATTGTGACTGTAACATACCGAAATCTGGGCATTCTGCCTTTTGGTCCTCTTTCCATCTATTTCTTTCATTAATATCCTCTATGTACCTCTTTGTACTCTTTTCTATAAGTTTTGTCCTTCATTTTCGTTCCATTTGTCCTTGGTTTTGATTTAAAAGAAATTAAGATGGTTATTGGATAAATGTTTCCCATATATTCTTATTTCAAGGTTGCATGCACAAATGCCTCAGTTAGAATTAGATCATCATCATCATCATCATCATCTTCTAAGCCTCAATCCCAACTATGTTGGGGTCGGCTACATGGATCCTTCGTTTCCATTCAGCTCTAGTTAGATAATGGGTCTAAAATGCAATTTCACATTAAGTAATAAAAAGAGTAAAATAATTCGTCCTAGAACCTTCTAGTGTTTCCTAGAATATGAGAGATATGAAGAAAATCCGAACTTTATAAAAGGAAGAAGATAAATGTAATAATTAATGGTAATATGAGAATTTATGGGTAAAGAAGATAATTACAAAGAGTTTTGCAACAAATATCATAATCTGAAACCATCATGATAATTTGATAGTTAATTCATTTCCTTGAGCATAAAGTAACTTAAGGGCCAAGTATCATTTAAAATGGAACATAAATATAAATATTAATAACATTATCAAAAGAATATAGGAAATATGCCAATAAAGAGAAATAAAATACTTAATGCTCTCAAATTAGGAAAATAACTTCAAATTCGTATTCTAAACATAAAAATAAGCCTCTGTGCAAATTTGCAACTAATTTGGATAATATATGAATAATGAGTAAAACAGGAGTGAGAGAAAGTGTGTAGAATGTTCTATTTATTTAATAAATATAAAGATAATCTCAACTTGTGAAGATAATTATAAAATCGTGTTCCAAACCTTTAAGGAGACTTATGGGTGAAGTTACACTAATTTTAGATAATGTTATCACCTCTTTTGAAGGAGGAAAGAGAAAATGATATATTAATTATTTCACCTATCAAACTTTCTCAAAATGCAAAACTAACTCCATAATTGGATTCTACGCATCAAAATAAGTCAAAGTATGAAATTTGGTAATTTTTGGACGACGTTTGAGCCTCAAAATAAAGAGAGAGAAAAGCATTAAAGATTTAAATGAATTTAATCGATTTCCTTGGAAATTTGGTTTTCTTTGTATCTTGCGCGAGATCGGACGGTCCAGGATCTTTAGTGGACCCACGTCCATCGATCCGACGACGCACGGTCGTCTTCAACCTTTAGCCGAATTAGGCAACAGGCTTAGTTTTTTGTTTTTTTTAAATTGTAATATCTTGAGATCCACTCAACGATTTCCATTAATTTTGGTATTGTTGGATTCCTTGCGAGTTTGTGCTCCGGTTTATCCCAAAAAGTGTGGGATTAGTCGCGTGTTTGAGAAACGCCCAAGTGGCCGACGACCTCCTCTCTTGGCTCCTACCCAAACCCTAACCTAGGACATGTTGCCTATAAATAACCCAGCCCTGACGACCGCCATCACCTTACCTATTCGCTCGTGCTTCCAATTCGACGATTCATGGACGACCTGACCCCCGTTTAGCCACCGACGACGCCTGGGTTGCGGCGCCTCTCGTGCTCTTCTCCATTGATCTCGTTTCCAATTGAAGGTACTACCAACTTCGTCTCTTCTTTCTCTTTCTTTCGGATACTTGAACTCGAGGTTTGGTCGTGTGTCGCGATTTTGCCCAATTTGGGCCGAGCAAGCTGCTCCCTGTTCGTGGGTGATCGGGCGAGGGGTAGGAGAAGACCCCGCCATTTTATCGTTTTGCCCCGCTCGCTTTTTCTTTTCTTCTTTTTCTGTTCGGGGCAGTTGTGTCTTTTTCCACCCTGCTTTGACCGGGTCGCTCGACCGGTTGCGGGCGTCCCTGAGGCGCGGGTCACCGCTCTCAGTCGCTCGCGACCGCTCGACGCGGTTGGCCTTGCCTACGTGGCAGGCTGTGATTGGTCGAGGCTAATTAATTTTTATAAATTTATCTGTTGGTCAAAAATTAAAAATAAATAGTGTTTTGAAATCAAGAAAATGATATCTATTTAATAAAAATATTTTTGAGATCTGGTTTTGAGGTTTGCGAAAATGTGTTTTTTAAAATCGATTTAATTATCTTAAAAATCACTAAAATTAACCCTAAGAACCTATATTTCCAAAGTATACAATATTATATGTTATTTTGATCAGGAAAATCTAACTAAGATGGTTATGAGGTTTTTGAAGTCTGAATCGAGCGTTTGCGCAAAAAGTTAGTAAATTAGGATTTTCAACCTTTTAAATGAATGCATGTAATTCTAATTTATAAATCTAATGATGTATTAGGAAGATTGGGTTTATAATTCGTGTGAAGAGTTGAAAAGGGGAAATCTAGGACACCTGAGACTAAGGTATGTGTTTAGTATGAGTTTTAATTGTGCATCTACCTATCAGTTGGGAAATCTTCTATCCATTACCTATATTTCTTTTATGAGGTTTAACTTGATATAAACTCCTTGAATCTTGAAACCTAAATTGCTTATTGCCTCAATAGTAGATGTAGTATTCTCTTGTTTGGGTATTCATACCCCACTGCCATGTTATATATTCTTTTGCTTATTCTTGCCATAATTCTTTTGTTAGCATGAAATTAAATGTTCTATTTAATCTTTAAGTAGTGGTACTTATGTACAACCACCCATAGAGGGCATGTATAAAATCGCCCTAGGGGAATTTTTATTATTCTCCCCATTAAAAATTGTAGGTGATTTGGAAATGTTTTTAATTCTTCCCTCACCTAAGGTTAGAGGTCCGGTAGGTGCCTCAACCCTACTTAGTTAGATAGACATATTAATTAACATGCTAAAATCTTTGATTATTTTGTTAATGGCAAGTTTCCTTATAAAAACCTCATACTCTTTGATATCTTCTTACACCAAATATCTAGCCTAATTTACTTGTTACAACTTTCTTTGCCTTTGATAGATTATTGTGTAACACATACTTTTCTTGTTTTCCCTCTTGCTGGGTGTCTTCCCAACCACCTAGGTGTTGGTGCTGAGCATGGTGATGGAAGGGCTTGAAGAAAGATTCCTCTGCTGTGATCGTTAGCTTGACCAGAAGGATGGCTAGGTTGCTATAGCTAGATCCTCTTTTCTATCTTATCTTTTCTTTTAGAAAGCAATCATGTAATAAACAATAAAGCCATTAGAAGGCTTAATATTTCTTTCTTTCCGCTGCTATTGACATTTTATTATGTATCTGGAATCATGCTTATTTATTTGGAATATTATGCAATCATCCTCAAAGTATAAATTTTTGTTAAAATTGTGGATGTTCGTATTTCCTTTAAATTTTAGTAAAGAGGTGATCTCGCCTCTTTACAACATGGTATCAGAGCCTTTGGGCGACTATTAGGGCATGCAGTTGAGGCAAGGGTGTCTAGAAAGGATCAGGGCATGGGGGCTGGCAAGATTTTCCTCCGACCCACTAGCTTGGCATACGGGGACTCCCGTGCCCATATGATCCGGCCTGGCCTGCGCCGAAACGAACTGCCTGAAATAGTATGCTTTTAGGCAATAACATTCTAGTTATCCTTTTTCTCATCTCTATTTCTTTTCTCTTCTCATCTATGATTCTATACTCCTGAGAACCTAATATGGTAACCTTTGACTTGTTTGAGGATATATACCCTATATAGTTCCTTATGTCCCTTAGGACTATATGCTGGAATAGTTTATCCATAGAACCTAGACCTTGGAGTTTGGGTGTTTGGGAAGATATCAGAGTGTGCAGTGGAAGCATGATGGATCTTGAGTATGGTTTAGTTAGACTTATCCTTTAACCCCAGTGTAGTAGGTCAAACTCTTTAAGGGGCAGAGTATGGTTAGTTGATGATGTTTGAGTGATTAGATTTCGAGGACAAAATCCTATTTAGGGGGATGGAACCCTATAACATCTTGATCTATCTTTAGAAACCCTAACTCCATAGATAGGAGGTTAGTATGCTTGGATCCTTAGTCGTGACCAAACATGTAATAATGGTAACCCTAACATGCTTGTTAATATGTAATGAACATATAATTATCATCTAAGGAATAAATCAAATGCTTGAAACCTAATGAATATCCAATGCACATAATATCAATACTAATTGTCAATAAGTAAGATGTTAATAATGTCATGAATCAATAAACCCTAATAATATGATGAGTAAGGTTATAATTCATAATTAATGCATGCTAAGGATGAATAAGTGAAATATAATGGTCATGTTGACCTAAACCCTAAAGTTGTAATCATCTAACCTTAACATATACACCCTTATGCCTTTCATGGTACATTAATGATGTTAAGAGCCATAATCAATTAACATACTTTGATACACATAAATGATATATATTATCATCTAATCACATATTAATCAAGTCATCGATATAAAATGCAAGTTACCTTGTTATCTAATACATATGTGATTAATCACTTAATGTGAATCAATTCATTGATAAGTAATATGTCTCACTTTGATCATTAAAATACATGTAATGGCTTCCACAGGAATATGAAATTATTGAATCTACATATATGTGCAAAATCAATAATATAAATAAATAAATATAAGGAAATGATTAATGGTGACATTAATGTGAGCAATAAAGATAATGTGACATTGTGACAACGTTAATATGAATATAAGTAACTAATGCGACATTAATTGGAATAATTATATGCTTAACTACGAATTGGATAGAATGTCTTATATTCATGTGAAATAATTTGTTATAATTAATAAAATAGTAATATGAGGATAATGAAGTATAAATCTAAATTGTTAAGGACAATGATCAAATATAATGATGAATGTTGAGAAAATTGAGTAACCTCTAATTGTGCATAATAATGAAATATAATTCTTTTTGGCAACTAAGTGAATGTGACATGATATAATTAAAATAATGATGATAATGTGTTATGATAATGAATATAATGTCAATAAGTCAAAAATGTAAATAATGTTAAGTCTCCTAAAAAGAATATGTTAATAGTGGGACCCTAGGTGATCCTTAAGAACACGACCTATATTGAGCTTATGTGAAGTTTATGAACCTTTAGTTGTAGTTGGAGTATAAGTTTTGGTGGAAGTTGTTTGGTTGGAGGAACAACCTGAAGTTTTGGTGATGTAAGGTTGCACACTCACCCTTCCCTAATTCCTAGTGATTTCGGGGACAAAATCCTCTTTAAGGGGTGGAGTGTTGTAACATACCGAAATCTGGGCATTCTGCCTTTTGGTCCTCTTTCCATCTATTTCTTTCATTAATATCCTCTATGTACCTCTTTGTACTCTTTTCTATAAGTTTTGTCCTTCATTTTCGTTCCATTTGTCCTTGGTTTTGATTTAAAAGAAATTAAGATGGTTATTGGATAAATGTTTCCCATATATTCTTATTTCAAGGTTGCATGCACAAATGCCTCAGTTAGAATTAGATAATGGGTCTAAAATGCAATTTCACATTAAGTAATAAAAAGAGTAAAATAATTCGTCCTAGAACCTTCTAGTGTTTCCTAGAATATGAGAGATATGAAGAAAATCCGAATTTTATAAAAGGAAGAAGATAAATGTAATAATTAATGGTAATATGAGAATTTATGGGTAAAGAAGATAATTACAAAGAGTTTTGCAACAAATATCATAATCTGAAACCATCATGATAATTTGATAGTTAATTGGTTTCCTTGAGCATAAAGTAACTTAAGGGCCAAGTATCATTTAAAATGGAACATAAATATAAATATTAATAACATTATCAAAAGAATATAGGAAATATGCCAATAAAGAGAAATAAAATACTTAATGCTAATGATAAAAAAAACTTAATGCTCTCAAATCAGGAAAATAACTTCAAATTCGTATTCTAAACATAAAAATAAGCCTCTGTGCAAATTTGCAACTAATTTGGATAATATATGAATAATGAGTAAAATAGGAGAGAGAGAAAGCGTGTAGAATGTTCTATTTATTTAATAAATGTAAAGATAATCTCAACTTGTGAAGATAATTGCAAAATCATGTTCCAAACCTTTAAGGAGACTTATGGGTGAAGTTACACTAATTTTAGATAATGTTATCACCTCTTTTGAAGGAGGAAAGAGAAAATGATATATTAATTATTTCACCTATCAAACTTTCTCAAAATGCAAAACTAACTCCATAATTGGATTCTACACGTCAAAATAAGTCAAAGTATGAAATTTGGTAATTTTTGGACGACGTTTGAGCCTCCAAATAAAGAGAGAGAAAAGCATTAAAGATTTAAATGAATTTAATCGATTTCCTTGGAAATTTGGTTTTCTTTGTATCTTGCGCGAGATCGGACGATCCAGGATCTTCAGTGGACCCGCGTCCATCGATCCGACGATGCACAGTCGTCTTCAACCTTTAGCCGGATTAGGCAACATGCTTAGTTTTTCGTTTTTTTTAAAATTGCAATATCTTGAGATCCACTCAACGATTTCCATTAATTTTGGTCTTGTTGGATTCCTTGCGAGTTTGCACTCCGGTTTATCCCAAAAAGTGTGAGATTAGTCGCGTTTTTGAGAAACGCCCAAGTGGCCGCCGACCTCCTCTCTGGGCTCCTACCCAAACCCTAACCTAGGGCATGTTGCCTATAAATAACCCAGCCCTGACGACCGCCATCACCTTACCTATTTGCTCGTGCTTCCAATTTGACGATTCATGGACGACCTGACCCCCGTTTAGCCACCGACGATGCCTGGGTTGTGGCGCCTCTCGTGCTCTTCTCCATTGATCTCGTTTCCAATTGAAGGTACTACCAACTTCGTCTCTTCTTTCTCTTTCTTTCGGATACTTGAACTCGAGGTTTGGTCGTGTGTCGCGATTTTGCCCAATTTGGGCCGAGCAAGCTGCTCGCTGTTCGTGGGTGATCGGGCAAGGGGTAGGATAAGACCCCACCATTTTACCGTTTTGCCCCGCTCGCTTTTTCTTTTCTTCTTTTTCTGTTTGGGGCAGTTGTGCCTTTTTCCACCCTGCTTTGACCGGGTCGCTCGACCGGTTGTGGGCGTCCCTGAGGCGCGGGTCACCGCTCTCAGTCGCTCGCGACCGCTCGACGCGGTTGGCCTTGCCTACGTGGCAGGCTGTGATTGGTCGAGGCTAATTAATTTTTATAAATTTATCTGTTGGTCAAAAATTAAAAATAAATAGTGTTTTGAAATCAAGAAAACGAGATCTATTTAATAAAAATATTTTTGAGATCTGGTTTTGAGGTTTGCGAAAATGTGTTTTTAAAATCGATTTAATTATCTTAAAAATCACTAAAATTAACCCTAAGAACCTATATTTCCAAAATATACAATATTATATGTTATTTTGATCAGGAAAACCTAACTAAGATGGTTATGAGGTTTTTGAAGTCTGAATCGAGAGTTTGCGCAAAAATTTAGTAAATTAGGGTTTTCAACCTTTTAAATGAATGCATGTAATTCTAATTTATAAATCTAATGATGTATTAGGAAGATTGGGTTTATAATTCGTGTGAAGAGTTGAAAAGGGGAAATCTAGGACACCTGAGACTAAGGTATGTGTTTAGTATGAGTTTTGATTGTGCATCTACCTATCAGTTGGGAAATCGTCTATCCATTACCTATATTTCTTTTATGAGGTTTAACTTGATCTAAACTCCTTGAATCTTGAAACCTAAATTGCTTATTGCCTCAATAGTAGATGTAGTATTCTCTTGTTTGGGTATTCATACCCCACTGCCATGTTATATATTCTTTTGCTTATTCTTGCCATAATTCTTTTGTTAGCATGAAATTAAATGTTCTATTTAATCTTTAAGTAGTGGTACTTATGTACAACCACCCATAGAGGGCATGTATAAAATCTCCCTAGGGGAATGTTTATTATTCTCCCCATTAAAAATTGTAGGTGATTTGGAAATGTTTTTAATTCTTCCCTCACCTAAGGTTAGAGGTCCGGTAGGTGCCTCAACCCTACTTAGTTAGATAGACATATTAATTAACATGCTAAAACCTTTGATTATTTTGTTAATGACAAGTTTCCTTATAAAAACCTCATACTCTTTGATATCTTCTTACACCAAATATCTAGCCTAATTTACTTGTTACAACTTTCTTTGCCTTTGATAGATTATTGTGTAACACATACTTTTCTTGTTTTCCCTCTTGCTGGGTGTCTTCCCAACCACCCAGGTGTTGGTGCTGAGCATGGTGAAGGAAGGGCTTGAAGAAAGATTCCTCTGCTGTGATCGTTAGCTTGACCAGAGGGATGGCTAGGTTGCTATAGCTAGATCCTCTTTTCTATCTTATCTTTTCTTTTAGAAAGCAATCATGTAATAAACAATAAAGCCATTAGAAGGCTTAATATTTCTTTCTTTCCGCTGCTATTGACATTTTATTATGTATCTGGAATCATGCTTATTTATTTGGAATATTATGCAATCATCCTCAAAGTCTAAATTTTTGTTAAAATTGTGGATGTTTGTATTTCCTTTAAATTTTAGTAAAGAGGTGATCTCGCCTCTTTACAGTGACCTTGCCCCTCTTTCTATAACACTCCGCAATGGTTCCATCATTGACCCATCCCATCACTGGTCTCACCATTTCCTAGTAGTTGTTACTAGCTTCTAGATGTAATGCCCATCCATTCTCTGGTTTGTTGGCCGCAAACAAACGAAGCCCGTCCAATGCAATATGAGGTGTTATCTATTACCAATAATCTGGGAAAATCAGCCAACTGTACACTCAAACTTTTTGGTCTGGTGCGAGCATAGCAGCAGTAGCAGGTGTCCTTGGCATCAAGGGAGGGAGGAAGCATCTGTTCTAGGTGGGTCTGCTCCGCAGCTTCAATCGTCAGCCATGGGTTCGGGATCTGAATAGAACTTCATTTATGTTTTTCATTAACTTAACGAGGGGTTTCTCCATTTCATCCTCTGTGTTCACGATCATGCTTGAATGCCTAGTCTCATCCCCTTTTTTTGTTATACGTTGATTCATCAATTGATAACCTTCATTTTTCTTTAGGGCCGTTTGGGTTCGAATGTTCAAACTACATGCATTTCAATTGTAGGAATGTACTTAATTTTAGACTTCAGTTGGAGCAGATAGATGCTATTGTTTATTGCAAGCATGTTGGTATGCCTAATAGACGAGACCAGACTGTATGTGTTAGATTTAAATTCAACTGTACATGGAACCATTTATAATCTCATGTATTTGTTTAGTAAAAATAATGGAACAACTACTAATTGACATTTTATCCATGAACCTGACATACAATTTCTATATAAATACCATAATTCTTAATGAAGGGGCTGAAACGGCCCCTTAGTTCTTCGTTTCTTTTGTATAACATGTACCATTCATTTACCTTCTTCAGTGTGGGTTCCATTTACAATCTTTCATGTATTATTTTCTTATTCAGGTTTCAGAATCATTTTTATAAACAAAGATTGTTGAAACCAATGTTGTTTCTATTTTCCATGATTAGTATGGAACGTCGTAACTGATTATACTTTAGAGACTTTATACATATGATAACTGATATCTTGGTCAAGGAACTTATGCAATTAAATACAATGGAGTTGGATGCAAGTTAAAATTAAAGATTCTATTCTATTGCTCCTTTCGCTTGATTTTGAATATAATGTTTATGGAGGAAGGTTCTTTACATTTCAAAACATGGTATTAGACACATGTACCAGTACATCTGTCAAAAATACCCACCCTCCATTCATAGTTGCATTTGAATTGGAAAATAATCTACTCATGTTCTCCATCAACTCCTCATGGATTACATTCCTCCCTGGAATATTTAATTTGAGGTCGTAGAAGTGTCATCAGCCCCTTGATTTGAACATGGTCGGGTTAAGTTCCAAAAATTCACATACGATGAAAAGAAAAAGGCACACAATCATAAAATTTGACATTTTTTTTTCAGTTGGACAACATGGTATACTAGTCAATTCAATAGTCAAGTCAATTCAGAAGTTCAGAGTTGCGGAAGCGGCATGAGCGATCGCCTAGGGTTAGGCGGCGGCGGCCGTGGCCGGGGTGGAAGAAGCATTGGAAGAGACAACGGAGGCCGGGGTTCCTTTTTCACCCAATCGGGGGAGAAGCCCTCGCGTCCGGACGGAGATGCCGATGTCCAAATCACCAACGCAGCCGGTAGCAACACATCAGAACCACCAAGTGGCCGTTCTTAAAAAGACGCTACGACCGGTCGCAAGGTAGCAGACTTGCTTAAGACTGTCTCGCCAGACGCCCTTTCTTCAGACAACATTCACGTCGATCGTAGTGGAGCCCTTACCTGCCCTCACCATCAACCCTGTGTCGCTCCCTCCTCTGCTTGAGCCGTGGCGCTATGCAGTCATCGTCAAGTTAATCGGTGGAAACATCGGCTTCCAAACTCTTGTCAACCGCCTATTCATCCTCTGGGATCCCACAGACTCGTTCAGAGCGATTGATCTGGAGATGGGGTATTATATTGTTCACTTGGCAAACGAAAAGGATTTCATGAAGGCAATGACCGGAGGTCCCTTGACTGTATTTGGCAATTATATGTCAGTGCAATCTTGGTCACCAGACTTCAGACCATCAGAGCCAATTCCCTGCAAACTGGTGGTGTGGCTCCGTGTGAAGGACCTTCCAGTCTATCTCTACCAAAACATGCTGCTCTCTTGTATCGGTGATCTGGTTGGAAAAATGATCAAGATAGACGCAACAACAATGACTGGTGATCGGGGCAAGTTCGCCCGACTTGCTGTTGAAGTAGACACAAAAAACCTCTGCTACATGTTATCTTTCTCAATGGACAACACTACAGGTTGGAATATGAGAATCTCCCTATAGTCTGTCTGCGATGCGGGAGACTAGGTCACGATGACAAGGCGTGTACCTTCATGTAACCCTTCATCCCCAACGAGACCTCCTCATTCGGTGCAGTAGACCTTCGTGGTCCATGCACGTATACTAAAGCCATACACGCCCCCAAGTCGGTGCGCCGACAACCATCTAAGAAGCTTGTTCCAAGCCAAGGTGTTACACCCCAGCAAGAAACAGCACAGAGGACTGATACCCATCCGGAAGCTACTCCCACAGAGTCATGCAACAAAGCCCCTGCCGGTGATGACTCTGACTGGACAACGGTAGTCAGTAAGAAGAACAAAAAGAAAATCCCCCCAAACCGCCACCGCAACAACCACCGCAGACTCAAGGCGCAACTAAGCCTATTTCGGCCAACCAATCCAACACTGCAGTCATTTTAATTGATGACCAAGTGTCGGAAGGTAGGAATACAGTCCCCAACAATGGTGAAGTCTTCCTTTTTGGCAGATTCAATCCACCTGGTGATGAATCGCAGCCACCGAACAACTTCAACTGGGGGAACACCTCCACATCTAATGGTGGTGTTAGCCTAAGAAACATGAAGGTTATCTATCATAATGTGATGGTTAGCCCAGGAAGAGAACGCAAGAAAGGAAAGATTGTTGAACGTGTCGGTAACCTACAGTTCCCCGACGCTAAGCAACACCTTAATTTTAACGAATAGATTCAAGACATGGAGGTCGTGGATCCAGGCCCAGAGGAGTCAACTGGAGTTATTGAAGGAGTGGAGGACGGCTCGACAAGAGGCTCCCTCGCTGCTGCCCAGTAACCCCCCCTTTCCCTCACCCCTTCCCTTAATGGTTAGAATCATCTGTTGGAATATCCAAGGAGCTTGTTCCAAGGATAAAATACGTCTACTGAAAGAATACAAACAACAATACAAATTATCCATCTTAGTTTTGTTAGAAACTAGATGTAGTGGTACGTCTGCTGATAACGCAGTCGGAAAAATCGGTTTCCCTTCTTCTCATCGAGTGGAGGCACTTGGTTTTTCTGGGGGCATTTGGATCCTGTGGGATGATGCTAGATGCCATGTCGACATTCTCTACAATCACAGACAGTTTGTACATTGCAGAATAAATCATGATTGGTACGCTACCTTCGTGTATGGTAGCCCCTCCCCAGCTAAAAGGAAGCATCTCTGGACCCGTCTTGTGGATATTTCTAAAACTATCAACGGCGCCTGTGCTGTTCTTGGTGATTTTAATACTATGTTGGACATTACTGAGAAGCGTGGAGGAAAACACTTTGATCGTCATAACAGTCGATTATTCAACTCAACTTTACAAAGCACTGGGCTAGCCGAGGTTAACATGTCCGGTCATTTCTACACCTTTAAGCGTCAACGCCTCTTAGAAAGACTCGACAGAGTTGTTTCTAATGATCACTGGACTACGTCTGTTGAAGGCTTCCAGGTTTCTGTCTTGCCTCGCCTCCATTCTGACCACAACCCCATCCTGGTTTCTTCCTCTAAGACAACAAAAGCATGTCCAACAATCTTTCGTACCAAAGCAAGTTGGATAATCAACAGTCGCTCCATGATGCCCCTTTGGGACAAGTCTAAGTCATTCACTGAAGCGTTATCCCGCTTTACGCCGCTGGTTCTAAAGTGGGAGAAGAAAAACAACAATAAGAAGCAAAGTCTTAAAAAGGCCATTGTATCTAAACTATCCCAATGCCAGGTAAGGGACATTATTTTTCAATGTACTGACAATGATCTTCTTTCTGTTAGTTTGCAAGAACAACACGCTAGAATTCTTCTCGCCGAGGAACTAGACTGGCAGCAAAAAGCTCATATCAACTGGCTAAAATGTGGTGATGGCAATAGCAAATACTTCCACTCCTATGTTAAAACCCGCTGTCACGCTATAAAAATCAGTAGGCTTCGCGACGGTTCCGGCGATTGGGTTGAAGACAAGGGAGCCGTACAACGGCTCATCCTAAATCATTTCGTTCTTCTCATGGCACATCGTGATGTGCAGACTATTGGTTCTGAACAAATCTCTTCCTATATTGGCACCTTCATAGCTCTATCTCCTCAAGCTTCAAATTTTATAGCTCGACTTCCCGGGCATGAAGAAGTCAGCAGGGTGGCGTTTCTCATGTCGCCTTCAAAAGAGGCTGGACCAGACGGAGTTCACAACGAGTTCATACAATCCCAATGGCTGCGCATTGCCCCCTCCATTCTGCTTACAGTGCAACATGCCTTTAACACTGGAACAGTTGATGATGAGCTGGCTAATTCAAACATGATTCTCATTCTGAAAACTAAGCAACGCCAACGCTGCTCGGACCCAAGGCCTATCTCCTTAAACAACTCATGCTTCAAACTCATCTCGAAAAATCTTGTGGAATGTATCAAGCCCCATCTCTCAGACTGGATTTCTAGTAATCAGTCCAGCTTCATTCCCGGTCGAAGTATATGTGATAATATTTTGCTGGTTCGGGAAGTAATACACTCTATGAAGCTCAAGAAAAGTGGTAAAAATGGGTTAGCATCAAATTAGACCTTTCTAAAGCCTTCGACCGTATGGATTGGCATTTCATACATGACACCCTCATGAAGACCAGCATCCCTTCCATCACTGTCTCTCTTATCATGGACATCATTACCTCGGGGAAGACCTCCATTCTGTGGGAAGGTACTCCGCTACCACCGTTTAAATCTGTCAGAGGGGTTAGGAAAGGTGACCCCCTCAGCCCATACATCTTTGTTCTATGTATGGAAAGACTATCCCAGGCGATTACTGAAGCCGTCAACAACAACCAATGGAAGCCTATCAGATTAACTCGACATGGAACCCTCCTATCGCATATATTCTTTGCAGACGATATCCTTCTAATGGAGGAAGCTGACTAGCAACAAGATCATACTATCCTCGATGTTCTCCATAACTTCAGCTCTGTATCCGGGCAATCCATCTCAAATGACAAATCTCGTTGCTTCTTTTCAGCTAATGCAACAAGAGAAGACAAGCGTGCTTTCAGCGAGGTAATTGGCATTCAATGCACAAACGACCGTGGTAGATACCTTGGCATTCCTATTCTTCATCATCGTGTCAACAAAAGCACGCACCAACATATCTCCACAACCATCAGGGAGCGGATGACAAGTTGTGCAGCCCGACATCTCTCTATAGCAGGCAAAGTGACCCTAGCCAAAGCCACTCTACAAGCTATCCCGTCTTACACTATACAGACAGTGAAGCTCTCTCCTTTACTGTGTGATGACATCAACAAGCACATTAAGGACTTCATATGGTCAGGCGAGAGAGACAAGAAGAAACTCTCCCTTGTATCTTGGGGGAAGGTTACCACACCCAAATCTGCATGAGGTTTAGGAATCAAGAATACAAGAGACCAAAATAATGCCCTCATGTTGAAAAATGTGTGGCTTTTTCTAAAGAACCACCCGTCCCTTTGGGTGCGCATTATGTAGGAGAAATATATCTGTAACTCACGCGCAGTAAACAAAACTTGCTCCTCAGCTTGGAGATTCATTAAGCGGAACTTGAAGTCCGTTACTGATGAATGTCATAAGACTATCAATTCTGGTTCAGAAACTAATGTCTGGGCGGATAACTGGCTCAATGGCACCTCTATCATGAAGCTTGATCCGAACTGGCCTATTCCTCAGGAGTTGAATGACCTCAAAGTTAGCTCGTTGCGTCTCGACAATGGAGAATGGGATTTTCCCTTCATCAATGCCTTTTTGCCTGCTGCAGCCAACAACATCATCCATTATATTCCGCCGCCTATAGGTGATTCCCAACCAGACTACTGGGTTTGGCCCCGAGACACACTAGGTAATCTCACTGCCAAGGCAGCATATAATTGGATCCGACACCATAACGCTGATCATATACAAGAAACATGGAACCGTATCTGGAGGTTGAAAGTCCCAGAACGCATTAAGTTCTTTGCTTGGTTACTTCAACATCGGGCTCTCTTGACTAACGTTGAGAAGAAGAGAAGACACCTTGACGTTGACACCCTCTGTCCTATCTGCAACAATCATGACGAAACTCTCCTGCATTGCCTCAGGGACTGCTCTACAAGTGCAGCCATCTGGAGGAAGCTGGGCATCTCTGCGAACACCTTCTTCATCTCCAAAGATGAGTGGATAGAATGGGTCATCGCACCTCCTCATACCTCCCAGGACGATGCAGTCCTGCACCTTACTGCATGCTGGCACATTTGGAACATCAAGAACAAACAAGTCCATGACCATCAGGTTTCTAACAGTCAATCCCAAGTTGCTTTCATTCAAGAAAGATCGAAATCCATCATCGACGCCTTGACTACCGCCTCCAACATAGCTAAGCCAGTCATGAAGCATATCACACAACCAGACAGGGTGGACTTTGTGCTCTTTGTCGATGTTGCTTTCAGAGAGGATACAGGGAACGCCGGTGTCGGCATCCATATCCTAGATGGCCATGGCAATTTCGTTTCTGGAGAGGGGGTACCACTGCACGCTTCCTCACCCCTCCATGCTAAATTACTAGCAATTACAATTGCCACTTCAGTCTGTAAAGAATGACAAATGCTGAATTATGTGATTCTATCTGACTCCAGTTCATCAGTGGAGCTGGTTAATCAGACAAAATGCGCCTCACCGAAACTCCAACAGGTTTGGAGAAAATTTCATGTCATCCAAGCAGCTCTGAACCATCTCTCGGTGATGTACATTTCTAGAGAGTTGAAGCAAGTTGCTGAAAAGCTAGAAAAAACCTCTTTACTTTCTCGCACTCCCTATTCTATTCATAATGATAGGCCTTCGTGGCAACCCGATGTACTCAATGTGAAACTCCCCTTAATTTGGCATGTTCCAGAGCACAAGATGAATAAAAACTAGACTCTGATTTCCACAAAAAAATAGCAGTCGGTAGTTATTTTTATCCTTACTAATTCAAGCATTTGTTGCTAGATTGTGTGGCTGCCAACACTTTTTCCGATACTTCATTGAACTTCAAATTAAATTTCTACTTATATCATTACATTCTAAAAAAGATCAATTATGAGGTGGGAAAGAAGGAAAAAAAAGTCAGGCAAAGGGTATCTAATCTATTCATATACAATATTATTGGACTAATACTTCGTATAGCGAAACATGTCATACACTAATATCTTATATTGGTCAGTATATTCTAGAATTTTTGGTTTTGACTGTCACAATGATAATTTGTTGGCTAAAGACTTCTAGACGCACACCCTAACTAGCTATATATTTGTTGTGTCATTTGTGTTGGTACTTGGTACTAGGTGATACCCGTAGCATGAATGTTTATTTCTCACAGAGTTTTGCTTCCCTCATATGTTTATTACCTCATTGAGAAAAAGGTAATCCCCATTATGCTTTTGTAATACCTATTTTGCATATGAACGTATGTTATCTTTAGAACTTTGAGTCTTTTTTATTTAATAAAAATGGTGTCATCGTTTGAATCTTGCACTCCATGTAATCTCAATAAACACTTCTAGGTTTTAATAATTGTTGTTGGTGAAAATGCAGAATCTCAAGAACAAGCATGCAACCCAGTGGAAAGCCTGAGTGTGTTGTACTTTGAGGTCTCAAGTTTAATACTCGTGGCTATAGTATCCAAGAAAATGCAGAATTTCTATGTTGGTCAACAGAAGTTGCTGACATAAACAAAGAAATAACTCATAAAGAATGAATGGGAGATAAATATTGATCATGAGAAAGACAAGATTGATCACGTAATGGCTGGACCTTGTAAATTTGATGTATTTTATCACTATAGATCTGATTTCGTTTTTATTTATGTTGTAAAATATATATTGATTTTTGAAGTGGCTTATTAATGGCAGGAGCCCAACCAATGCAGGACTATTTGGTGCAACTACAAACGAAGATACAATTCCATGGTACCACTTTTTTGCAAAACATCATGTCAAGAGATAACTAAATTTATTCACAGACTTTCCATGAAAATGAGTACTGAGAAATCTGATTTATGCTGGCCTCTAGTTCAAATTGGTAAACTTGATTCACTTGAGGGGTTGAGTATAGTGCATGTATTGTTGATTCACTTGAGGGGTTGAGTACAGTCCAAGTATTGATAATATTTTTCTGAAATTAATGCAGAAATTTGGTTTTTATCAGTCTACAACTTGGCCTAAATCCCAGTTTTTCTTATTCCAATATCATTCCTCTCAAATGCAGAATTTGTAGTTGTAATACTTCGAATGATTGTCTCCTTTAGACTAATGATCATAGATATGGTGGTAGTGTTTCTCTGCCACCACACATCGATTACATATGATGGTTTTTCACAATTTAATGTGCATTCTAGATTCTTCAGAATCTCATGGTTTCCAACTTCCCATCCTTGGGGGGGTTCTTGCTCAATATTTTGATATTTTTCGCTATTGTTTCATTTTGTGTGTGCTCCCCTTAAAGCAATTAAGAAAAAATCCATTATCCAGTATTTCGACTCGAGACAAACTTTATTTGACTCCATTGCATAGAAAATATTGTTAGCGTGTCTATCTTGAATATGAAGACACAAGTCCGTAACAAAAGATTTAGGAGATAAGATGTCAACCGCCTAGTTTGGTAGATTTTTGGTACCCATAATCTTAAGGAGTAGGAATACAATGTACCTCACCAAAGGTTTTCCATCATTTTCCTAAGGTAATACTTTCATTGGTCACATCAATAGGAATCTTGGAATCAGACTTAGTTATTTATTGTGCCCCATTGTCCAAGACATTTACTGCCCATGTAGTATCTGCCAAAGCTCTGCCTTATAGACAAAAAATGATAAGATTAAATGCATGTTATCTCAAATATTGTGACTATGCTATCGATGTCTGACAATTAATGTTATCTCTTCACTGCATACATCTGATTTTTTAACTATAAAGTTGGTCTTTTCTCATTCATTTCAGGCTATATAAATTATGTTGGTTAGAATGTCCACAGTTGGTCATAGAAACATAATTAACTTTGTAATACCTCTGTGAAGCTCTCACATCACATATTCTATTTAAGTTTGAACTGACACTAATCATTTAACTATGTAATACCTCTGTTAAGATCTCACATGTTCTCTTTAAGTTTGCTCCTCTATTTAACTATATTAGTCATTATTTTATTTCGTGATACCTAATAAGAAAGGCCATCTGCGTTTAGCCTCTAGTTTAATATCTAATAGAGTATCTTTTCAATGCATTTTTAGACTCTAATTCATGCATTTATATATTGGGTTATGGTAGTGATATAGGCGTGATGCTTTCTGTACCTACCCAAGGACGTATGAGCTCATTCATGTCCATGGGTTTTTAACTTATACCATAACAAGTAAGCTAATTGATATGCTAGAATATATAAGCCCTACATTGATTATGTATGACATTAATACTAACGATAGTTATGATTTAGGTGTGATATGGAAGAGAATCTTCTTCAGTTGGACTGAATATTAAAATGTAAAGGGGCATATATTCTTTGTGAAAGTATCAATGTCCTCATAAAAGTGAAGATATTAACTGATGGCATGGCAATGACAACTCTATATTGGAAAGCCAATATACTCACCAGCTCGCTCAGGTTAAACATGACAGAGCACAGTGCAACAACATGAAGAGAACATAAAAGATGTAGCTTGAAGATGACATTGTCTACATGATAGTGCAGATCTCTAATACAAATGGTACATACCTTATAGTTCTAGGAGTTTTAATTAAGTGTGTGGTTTCATCTTCTACTTCTCCGTCCTTAGTTATTTTTGTGGATTATCCCTTACCAGTAGGTGACTCATTTGTGCACATGTATTGAGTTTTATCTTCTAATTCTTTGTCCTTAGTTCTTTATTGATATAAATCACCTAAATGTTAGAGCCTTTACCAAATCCCATCATCTTTTATTAACTTATTAGGAACCCCTTCACTTTTTCTAAATTCCCAGCAACATTTTTACTTATCAGAAGTTCTATATTCCCCTTTCCTTTTTGCCATTACCAACTGAGGAAGGGAATTATCTTTTTTTTAAGGCAACGACAATTCTCACATTGTTCTAAATTGTGACCCCTATCCTATTATCACTATGGGTACATAATATGAACCCTATTTAATGAGCTATCTATAATAAGATGCCAACTTATATGACACTAGATCAATACTTATTAAGTATCTGGAATACCTCAATCATTCTTGGTTACACCTCAAAATATTTTACATGCCTAGCCATGGCCTAATCTATAGATAGGGGTTAGTTGTGGGGAATGACAAGGTGAATGAAGTATGATATAAGGTGTTAGTTTCTACTCTCTCTTTCAAAGCTTTGCATACTGTTTGTTCTTAATCATTACTTAGGTTTAAGGGAAATATGAAACATAAGAAACAAACTAGGTTCACATTTTTAGTATCTGACATTGCCATGAGTTTTGTTTTGGAAACAACAAAATGAAAAAGTTTTGAGGTCTTCTATTTATGATGATTTCCATTATCTCTCCTCTTCCACAAAGTTTGTCTTGCATCTTTTGTCAAGTTCATCTTTAAGAAAAACCATTTTATCTTGTAGACATTAGAATCTAACCCCCTCTAATATTAATACAGTATTATAGGCCATGCGTCATTCCTTTGTATAAGTAATTGCTATATAATCATCATGTTTACATTTCATTTACGAATTTTATTCAAGGTTTCTTTGGATATTAGGGATTGATTATTGCTTTCAAAGTGTCTATCTATGTGTGCTGTTTGAAGCCTCTTGCCCTACTTAGATTTGTTTTGCAACAATCTCAGCTTCTCTTATGGAGAATTTATATGCCAAATTGTTGCATCTATATCTAGGTTTTGTGTTGGTTCATGCTAGTTGATTATTATACATGAGTAATGCATTTTTTTACTACCACTTCATGCTAATCTAAAATGAAAATTGGTTGGAGGAACTTAATGTCAATCTACAGTTGACGTTTTACTTAAAAGGTTAGACGAGGTGGAAACAATTGAGCTAGTTGGTGGAACCTAAACCAGGAGTGTATAATAACATGTATATTCTAAATAATTGGGGCATTCTGATACTACTTTGTCTTTTCTTGGGTTGAGTCTTATGTTTGATGAGAAATGGCAAGTGAAATTTTTAGTATCAATAGGCTTCTATATTTGATACAATAATATTTATATGACAGTAGGATAAGGATTCAATAGATATATTTAAAATTTGATAGTGATAACATATTCATTTGAAATTGAGATTCTATGGACTTTTTTTTTGGCTGGACTATAGCAGCACCACCTCTCTCTATTTATGTGGAGATTTTATTCTACTAACACAAGTTTTCATGCCAACAAATGAGGGAATTTTTGTGTGTAAATGTGGAGGGATTAACCTATTTGTTCTAGCAGTATGTTGGAATTAGCTATCACACCCACCTCCCAAGCCTCCATCCATTGAGCTTGCTGATTCAACAAGGGTCGCTGGTATCTATTTTTGTTACTTCTTGAGTTTCAACATTTGTATCATTGCAATCATGCGTCTTGGATTTGCCAGTTCTGGATGTGCCTTGAAAATCATTTTCTTGATTTGTTTCTTTGTATGTGTAGATACTCTGTGGTATTTGTCCCTTTTAGTTGTTCTACTAAACCAACCTCACTATAGCCTTGCAAGCTATTGAATCCGATTGAGATATAAAATTTGCCATTATCGAGACAGAAAATAAAACTCGGCCGCTTAAGGTGTCGTGGTTTATGAGTAAGTGGACACACTTCTTTGTAAAGATGTTACGTACAAGCCACAAGTTGTGGTTTCGTGGCTTATGGGTCCAATAAAATGTGGCTTGCTGGAGATGTTCTTGCATCATGAGATATTCTTCAAGAAAGCATATGATGTAGTTTTTTTATCCTTTTTGAGCTCACTGATACTACTATTGAAGGACTCTTTCTCTATTTGAAAGTTTTTCATGTTGTGTTTACTTTAATGCTTGTGTTACCTAGTTTTACTAGATGATTGTTAACACATTTTCCTTGAGCAACTTTCTTTCTCAAAATTTGGTATTAATAGTTCATACTTCCATAGTTGTCCCTTATACAGTTCATTCATCTAAATTTTGTGAAACACAAGACATGCCCTAATATACATGCACCTCTATTTCAGAGATAGTGAAGAAAGAGCTCAATAATGGGTGCTACATAAAAAAACAAGACATGTAAACATGTTGTAGGCAGTATTCATGTAGAAAGTATTGGGTTAATCATTTCGATAGATCACAGATTTTGCTGGGACAAATCCAATATATCAAGAGGATTTAATTGGGGTAAATGCATGAATGATTGAAAGATATGCTCTTCATATCTAGCTTTCAGTATATCAACCTTTACTAGTGAAACAACTGCTAGTGTTTTTGTACGACCTAAAGCAGGGATCAAAATATTTCCCAAATACATTGGCTAGTGACACTAAATCCTTTGGCTTGTTGAACATAAACAAGCTAAGACTATAATTATCTTATAATAGTTCATACACCTTACTAATACATGAAGGGAACGAATTTCATAGCTTGCATAGTTGTTCTTACAGACATTTTTATACCTAGTATAATAGCGATCAAGCATCTATTACCATTAGCTCCTATTTTAATGTGAATTAGTCCTCATGTTGTGCCTCACCCCATGAATATAGTATTTTATTTATATTTATTTCATTGACTTTGTTTAGAAATGATATTTTAGATTATTGTTTGTCTCAACTCTACTTGATGTAAATTCAATGTTTTTAATCCTTTTGCAGGTGGCTTATCCTCCCATTTTCTATATAATTACATACTTCAGTGGATTCCCACTCATGATCTACCTCTATTCAAACCAACCAGTGACTACAACTCTTACTCCTTCCAATTGCACATGCCAAATCATGTATGTTATATCCATCCAAGTAGTAAGTTACCCTAGTCTCAACTGAATGTTTTTATCTCTTTGTATCATATGCTCATTTCCTATGCATGTATCTTGTATTTTCTATTTTTTCCCTACTCTTGGTGGGTAAATACAGTCAATAAGCTAAGTTGGTAATATGAATACCATAACAACTATAATACCATATACATTCTCTGTTTTCACCAAAGTTCAGGATTGCCTATCAAAAAACCTCTGTCAGCTTTGAGCCGTCATTTTCTAGCTTGGGTTGTCTCAAGTTCTGAGATTATTCTATTTGTTGGCCTCAATCTGAAGCGTCTTTGTGTTTCTTAGAGTGAGAGGATGATACTTGAAGTGATTATGATCTTGTGCTTCTAAAATGCTGATGGTCCTTGGACTAGAATAGCTGAACCTTTTTACTAGGCTCAGCTTTCTTGTTTCCTAATGCCTTTTCTTCTCTCTTTTTATGAATGTGAAGTTGTTCTCTACGTTGTCATTTTACTAGATACTACTTCTTTGTATCTTGATGCTTTTGTTTTATCCTTGAAGCCACTAGTAACTAGAGAATCAGGTTAGGTTATGGATTTTCATCCTCCTATCATATAAAAATGTCTCCTAATTCTACATTGGAGTCTGCATTGACTTTCTATCATAATTTTTCTTTGAGTTGTTATATATGGTATTAATCTATTTATTAAATTATTATGCATTCTAGCTGTAAGAAAGTAGAGTTGTGAAGAATGTGTTTCAATACATATATATATGTATATATATACATATATCTATATCTCTATATATACATATATATATACATATATATACATATATATACATACACACACACATATATATACAATATCCATGTTGAGTCAAAAGTAGAAGCCTGTCTGCAAATGGAATTGCATGCTTGATGATAAGCAAAATGTGTTTCTTCAGAGGCTTATCTTTTTCCAGTTCATATCGAGGGATATGTAATAACATGGTTCTGAGACTTTGAAAACAATCCAAGACTTAACAAAAATCAGGTAAGGGATTACTTTGACAGACATGGGGCAAAGAAGAAAAGTTTATTCAGGGCGTTGTGGACCTTCTAGCTTATAACCATGGAATCATTTTTCCAGAAAGTTGACTTGACTTTGGTGATAGTACACTAGTAGGACCTATGAGATGTGTTGTTTGGTCTTGAACAATGACATATATCTAGTGGAGTGATGCCATGTAGGATAGTTCTTGACATCAAGTTTGACAATGCTGAATTGATTGTAAGAGTTGTTCATAGAAGATTTCACTGTGGGGGGAAAGCAGATACAAGAAACCACAAACCATGACAGAATAGATCGTATGCGTGGTGAAAATACACACTGCATAGGCAATTACTGAGACGACCAAATTTCCAAAACGAATGCGGAAGCAAATTATTGAAAATCACTGGAAATTAAAACTTTTTTTAAGAAAGATCTTCAAAGCATAAAACTTCTTCATAATTAAACAAGATAAACAGTTTACATCATTGTGAAATCACCTCTTGATTGATTATATACACCCAGATACAAAATATCGAGGCTTAAAGCCAAAACCTCATACCTATTGACTCCTAGGACCTGAGAGTACAGAGATGACATAAGACAAACTAACTACAGGACTTGACAGCCAGTATCTCCACCTGAGATTCACTGCTGCCCTTGATGTTGCTGCTGCTGATACCGCTCACCCTCAGATTGGTTTCTCCGTCCTTGACGTCCACCTAAAAAGTTGAAACCTACGGAGTGAGACAATTTGAATAATTGTCCCAGCAAGAGTTATAACTCTCCGCAAGAAGCTTTGTTATAGCAATTAAGGAATAACATAAGCAAAGTAACTTAAATCATTCAACAGCAGGTTTGATAATAAGTAAAGCAACATTTACTTAAGTAATCACTTCATTAAAGCATATGAAGAACATGTATACTAAATACTTGAACAGATCATTAATGTAAACAATGTAACATCAATCATTGTTTCTCGTAGTTTAATCTAAGCAGATAAGCTACGCGGTTGATTATGTTTTACAAACATTATTATGCCCTACGGAGATGAGGTATAGCGCTCATACTCCAACCGATCACTACTAAGTCGCATCGGTATCATACATAGGTCATCAAAAGAGCTGGATTCTTATGACCTCATCTTCCCCAGTCAGTGTGAGGATCAACATGCATGACATCTCGAGTCTCTGATAAGATAGTTTACCAGGGTATTCTGGCACTTCGTTATTAGAGTCACAGTGGCATTCGGTACTCTCTTCGCCATCGAAAGATATGTTGTTTATCTCTCATCGATGCGGTATTTAAAGATTCCATCAGGAGAATAGTGAAACATCACCCCGGCATAAACACATAGTGAAGGGTTGATAGATTTAAGATACATCTATATCAATTCCTACACTAGGACGTAAGGATATTCACGTCCATATTCCCCCACATACTCAAAAGTATGTGATCCAGGAGTTCCCTTAGGAAAACTTGTTTCACCATCATTTAGCTTCTGACAATGATGGATCTATGATCAGGGCTCTACATGATATGATTATACTTGATTAGTTAGGTACCTTTCAACATTCTTTTAGCATCAAGCATGTTTCTAAGCATTTAACTATTAAAACACTGCTATATAAGAAGAATACTAAATGTATCAATTCAAACTCACATCAGTTATCAAATGGATACCAATTCTTAATCATCTCATCAGAAGTCATCTAATCAGCATGACCTTGATGTTACTCATGGCTCTTACAGCCTATCAATCTTATATGATGCCATTTAAACTAGGCAATATAGTATGTCACTATTCATAAAGCTGATAACATGCTTTCAATGAATATGATATCATAAACCTTACCTGGATACGATCATTCTCTTATAAGAACATGCATGGTTAATTCAATTGACAATAGTAAACAATTCATTTCCAGATCAACAATTTATAAAGCAGAATTAATTTTTCAATTCAAGGGTTGTACCTTCATGCCTTCACTAAGGCTAGGTTCCCTTATTTGCATCAATTAGGGTTATCCAATCCCTTTCATTATGATTAGGAATAATGATTCCTCATCTCATACTTTAATCATGAAGATTCATGCTTAAAAGCATAACCTGGAATTCAGGTTTATTGTACATTTCAACACATTACCCTCAATTAGGGTTTACTATTCACATTTCATGTTATTACCCTAGAATTAGGGTTTACTATTCGCTTCATAGTGAATTGAGCTCATAGTATCATTATGTATGAAAATTATCATCGTTGATGCCCTCAAATTAGGTTAAGATTCATCAATTATCATAATTAGGGTTTCCATGATCTCACCTTGGTGTATCATACCCTAATAATGTACATTCTTACATATTGAAGGTGTGTTACTTGTTTCTCATTCATATTAGGAGCCTTCTCTCTCCTCTCACTACTAGATGATGTTTACATCACTCTAGATTAGGTTAAGTCAATTTAACTTGATTAACATAGGTCAAATCATCACCACTATGGTCATTAGGGTTTGCTTGATCAAGGGGTGTTGTCTACTTGAACCCTTCATAAGTACCTTGATAATGTTCACCATTAACCATAACATGGATCAATCTACTAATTACTTAACCCCTTAATGTCTTTAAGTATCATTAGGGTTTGAGTTGATCAACCATTGAACCATCTAAGCCTTCAAGGCATCAAGTAATCTTAACCCTAAAAGTCCCCAAACAATTTCACACTTCAACCTCCAAACGGTCTTGAGACCGTTTGGAAGGGTTGACTGTTTGGTTATGGTTGACTTCAAGACCGCATAACACTCAAGACCGTTTGCCCTTAAACGGTCTTGAAACTGTTTCATCATGTTGACCGTTTGGACATGGTTGACTTTGAAACCGTTTAAATCTAAACGACCTTGAGACCGTTTGAATCTAAACGACCTTGAGACCGTTTGAATCTAGAAGACCTTGAGACCGTTTGAATCTAAAAGACCTTGAGACCGTTTGAATCTAAACGACCTTGAGACCGTTTGAATCTAAAAAACCTTGAGACCGTTTTAATCTAAACGACCTTGAGACCGTTTGAATCTAAACGACCTAAAAAGTGCATCAAAACTTGCAATCGATTAGGGTTTTCAAGGTTGAACCCCTCAATTGACCTCATACATGTTAACCAATTATCAATTGAGCCAATTAGGGTTATCCTTAACCAATTAGACACTCAATTGACACTCAATTGATAGCCAATTAGGGTTGCAACCAATTGAATTAGGGTTTATAATCGATCAACCATCAACCTCCATCAACATGATTCTAATTGAAGTTGAACACATCAATTATCATCCAATTGGGCCATAACTTGGCCCAAACGATCTTGGGATCGTTTGGACATCCTCCAAACGGTCCTGAGACCATTTTCCCAAAGTCTCATCAAAATCTAAGTCCATTTGTTAAGGGTTGAACCCTAATTAAGTCACAAATCAACACTTTTGATTATTTCATCAACCTATTGTGATTGGACCTTCAATTGGTCAAATTACCTTAAACCTAGACCTCCAAACGGTCTTGGGTGATCACCAAACGGTCTTTAGACCGTTTGGGTGATTCCCAAATGGTTTTGAAACTGTTTGGGCCACTCAACCCAAACTTCAACACAGTTGGTCCTTGAAATCAACAATTGAACCCGATTAGGGTTTAAATGATTAAAGTGCCTTAAATCTTGTGATTTAATTGCAATTAGATTATGATTCTTTGTAGATGATTAATTCATAATGTGTCCAGAAGACCTCTAAATGGTCTTCACTTGGTCAAACTTTCCAAACGGTCTTGGAGACCATTTGAATCTAAACGGTCTTGCAAACCGCATGAAATCAAACGGTCTTGCAAACCGTTTAGACCAAAGGTCCAAGGTCATTTGGTAACGTTACCTAGGTAATCACGCCCATCATCTTCAACCTCAGATCAGGTCGGTTTCTTCGTGGTTTTGCTTGCAAGAGTGCAAGGAAGAGTGGGGAAGAAGAAGAACTAGCAACTATCACATAGAAAAAGAGATGCATAACAAAGCAAAAGGGTTTAGAGTTATAAAACACGCCTTAAGGTCGTCCCTAGAGCTCCAAGCTTCCAAGCTTTCAAGACTTTAATGGATTCTTGAGCTCCACATGTTGGCCAAGGTCGTTTCTCCAAGAAATGGTTGGGAAAGATCGGCTAAAAAGAAGAATCAAGTAAGAAATACTAACAAACCAACCTTGCTTCATGGTTTCCTCCACAAATTCGAGCAAGAAGATGGTCAATCCTTACCTAGAACTCTGTTAGCCGTCCTCCTCTGCTCCAAAGCTCTGCCTTTAGTCAGTTTAGAAAGGGGATAAGTGAGAAGGGGGAAACGTTTCCTTTGGTTGCAAAGGAAGAGTGTATATATACTTTGGGTGAAACTTCAACATAAGAACATCTAGTTTCTTGTTTTCACATCTAGGCCCCTCTCTTCTTTAGGCACGTCCCTTCTCCTATTTTCTAAGGAAAAAATCTTTCTAAAACCAAGATCTAAAGGCAGAGAAGGTCAACTTATTACTAAGGTGCACATATACAAGGGTTATTATACTTATAACTTGATTATTCAATTACAAGGGTGTTCCTTCTTATTTGATTATTCAAATGAAGCGCCCCCTTCATCATTTTTACTCTAAATGATGCCAAGAGTTATAAAAGATATTCTATAAGGTGTATTTTACAATTTGCACCCCACATTTTGGGTAAATTGCACTTTACACCAAAACTAGGGTTTTAAGCACAAGGATTGCTCCACAAGCTGCATCTTGGTGCCCAAGCTTAGAGAATCCATCATACTTCATCATATTCATTCTTATAATGTATCAACATCAAAGGAACATCTTAACATGTGAAATTTGCAAGTTAACCCCTCTAATTGGGTAATTTGCACATAGGTCCCTATATTACAAAACAATACTACAACATTGTTTAAAAAGGACAGAAATGGAAACATATGTTCCTCAGGAGCTTTAATTACATACCAAAAGATAATCACAAGCATCTAATTACATAATTTAAGCAAAACACCTAGGGTTAGCTCATAACCCAGGTCAGGGATGTTACAAAATTATCCACCCCTTACAAGAATTTCGTCCCCAAAATCAACAAAACATATTAAGAGAAAAGAGCAGGGTATTTTCTTCTCATTTCTTCCTCTAGTTCCCATGTGGCTTCTTCAACACCACGATGATTCCAGGGGACTTTTACAATACTTATATCTTTCTTTTTCATCTTTTTAATTCTGTTATCAAGGATTGACACTGGTCCTTCCTCATAAGTTATGTCATCATTCAATTCTACCTCCATAGGTTGTAGAATTGACTCTGTGTCAGGGTGACATTTCCTCAACATAGAAATGTGAAACACAGGGTGTAACCTTTGTAACTCTGGTGGTAACTCTAGTCTATAGGCTACCTTCCCAACCCGTTTAATGATTGGATAAGGCCCTATAAACCTCGGAGCTAAC
Organism: Alisma plantago-aquatica; assembly: GCA_963693085.1. Lineage (NCBI taxonomy): Eukaryota > Viridiplantae > Streptophyta > Magnoliopsida > Alismatales > Alismataceae > Alisma > Alisma plantago-aquatica. Next base: position 256,415,659 of record OY856415.1, on the reverse strand, counting down.
TTCCCTTTCCTTCCAAATCTCAGAACTCCCTTCCAAGGTGAGACCTTGAGATACACTCTGTCTCCAACCTGGAATTCCAAGGGTCTACATCGTCTGTCAGCATAAGATTTCTGCCTATCATGTGCAGTTTTAATTGTTGTTGTATTACTTTGATCTTCTCTATGGTTTGCTGTGCAAGATCAGGTCCTAACAACTGATGTTCACCAGTTTCATACCAACATAAGGGTGATCTACAATGTCTACCATACAAAGCTTCATAAGGTGCCATGTCAATGCTATGTTGATAGCTATTGTTATAGACAAACTCTATCAAGCTTAGGTGTAGATACCAACTCCCTGTAAACTGAAGAACACATGCTCTCAACAAGTCTTCCAAGGTCTATATAGTCATTTCCGATTGTCCATCAGTCTGTGGATGAAAGGATGTACTAAACCTTAACTGGGTACCTATATCTTTATGCAGTTGATCCCAAAAACAACTCGTAAACTGGGGACCTCTGTCTGATACTATAGTGACTGGAACTCTGTGCAGTCGCACTATCTCTTCAACATACAGTTGTGCTAACTTTTCAGCAGAATAGGTTGTTTTCACAGGTAAGAAATGAGCTGTCTTTGTCAACCTATCAACTATTACCCAAATGGAATCATGTCCTTTGCTTGTCCTAGGTAGCCCAACAAAAAAGTCCATAGTTACATGATCCCACTTCCACTGTGGTATGGGTAAAGGTAGCATTGTTCCTGCAGGCTTCTGATGTTCAGCTTTAACTTGCTAACACACAAGACACCTCATCACAAACTCTGTAACATCCTTTTTCATCCCAGGCCACCAATACATATCTTTCAAGTTTCGATACATCTTGGTGCTCCCTGGATGCATAGCATACATCAAAGAATGAGCTTCTTCCAGGACAAAATTTCTCAAGTTATCCACATCTAGCACTATCATTCTTCCATGATAACATGCTACTTGATCATCTGAGTCATGGAAACCATCTCGTTTCTCATCACTATACTCTGATCTGATCTGTTGAACTGCAACATCAACTTGTTGTGCCTCCTTGATCTGCTCTCTTAGGGTAGGTTTTATATGCATCTCAGCCAACAACCCAGCTAACAATGACACCTTCAACTGTACATTGTCTTGCCTTAAGGAGATAAGCATATCTCTCCTAGAGCATACTAAAGAGTTTAGTTGTGCCCTATATAAGGTTGGTGTTGCTGATTTCCTACTCAGAGCATCTGCAACCACATTGAACTTCCCTGGATGGTAATCAATTGTACAATCATAGTCCTTGATTAACTCCATCCAGCGATGTTGCCTCATGTTAAGTTCGTGCTGAGAGAAGATATACTTAAGGTTCTTATGATCAGTGAAAATCTGGAATGTCTCTCCGTAGAGATAGTGTCTCCAGATCTTCAAGGCATGAACCACGGCAGCTAACTCCAGATCGTGTGTCGGATAATTCTCCTCATGTTTCTTAAGCTGTCAAGAAGCAAAAGAAATCACTTGCTTATCCCGTATTAACACACATCCGAGTCCGTTCTTGGAGGCATCACAAAAAACTATGTATACCTTGCCTTGCTCAGGTAACACAAGTATAGGTGCACTTGTTAGCCTCTCCTTTAACAGCTGGAAAGATTGCTGACACTTATCACTCCAGAAAAAAGGAACATCCTTTCGGGTCAACTTAGTCAAGGCTAAGGCCATAGAACTGAAGTTCTTAATGAACCTTCGGTAATATCTAGCCAACCCTAAGAAACTACAGATTTCTGTTGGTGTCTTTAGTTGTGAAAACTACTAGAGGGGGGTGAATAGAGTTTTATAGAGATTTTAATAATTAATTAAACTCAAACAACCAAAGTAAAGATTAAGAAGAGGAACATAGGTGTTTAGAGTGGTTCCAACCTTAGCAAATGCTAAGGAGTCAATCCACTACCCGGTTGCTTACCCAACCGGGATTTTGAAAGTACTAAATTTTATTACCTCGCAAGGATATTACATAAAATTTACAATACTTTCCAAACACCCTTTGGACAGCCTTCTCCTTGAAGTAGTCTTGCCAACCTCGAAGCAGCCTTCCTTGAAATAACTTCAAGCTCCCCCTTGAAGTAGCCTTCCTCTCGAAGTAGCTTCCCGTCAAGACAGCCTTCAGAAGTAGTCCAAAGATCCTCCTCTTCTCCACGAAGAGCTTTACCCTCTCCAGTTCGCAGCCTCCTACCTGGAGTAGCAAGGAGAGTACAAGTAATACAAGGAACAAGAAAGAATAAGAGAAAATACAACTTATCCTTGAAGCTCAAGGCTTGATTTTCCTAGATCAAGCGTTTGGATTTTCCTAGCCAAGAGGATGGACTTGTGATTGCTAGGGTTAGGAAAATCTAGCCTATAGGACGAGATTGAGCTAAGGGGAAAGTAGCCAATTGATTACAATGCTCAATTCACAACAGATTGCACAAGAGAGCTCAAGTGTTTTCTCAAGTATAGCAAGTGTAGCAAGTGTATTTTAGTGTCCTAAGGCTTGTCCTATTTATAGGAATGGTCAAAGGAAGCTTAAGGACGTTCTAGACAACTTCTAGGGGGTTCTAAGTGCTTAACTAGCCGTTAAGGATAAACTAGTTGCTTTTGCAACGGCTAGTTACTTTTTCTACAATGTCTTTCAGAGATCGTCTCGGTCGAGGAATGGTCGACCGAGACACCTCTCGGTCGAAGGCTTGTCGACCGACAGGTTCTATGATTTGCAACTTCTTTATAACTACTTGTCAATTGTTTAATGGCTAATTCCAGAGATCGTCTCGGTCGAGTAGAGGTCGACCGAGACACCTCTCGGTCGAGGATTTGTCGACCGACAGGCTTCTCTTGGACTAAGTAGTTTGCAGATGTGTCTAAAGGCTACTTATGGATCTTTTTCGGTCGAGAGTGTGGTCGACCGAGAGTGTCTCAGTCGAGGAGTTTGTCGACCGAGAATGATCCTGTTTCAAGGTTTCAATTTAAGCACTAATTGTATGTGTGAGTGTGCAAAGGTGATCCTATTCAAATGGATGACTAAGGTGTTTAGCTAGGGAAAAATCCAATGCTTGATTTACATGCGATTCTAAGTACTTGTACATTATATTTCTGTACAAGTTTTTTACAATGATTACATTTGCATGAAAATATAAATACTTTTTGTTGGATTTCCCTTATAGTTTTGTCATCCTGCACACTCAAGTAGCTCGTCAGATAAATAAGAATGAAATGTTTGTCATAATCAAAATAGAGGAATTTTTAGATGTCCATTTAGCCAAAAATCTCCCCCTTTTTGAAGATGACAAAACATTTCCAAAATAAGGAAATATAAAACATATGAATTTCATACCTTTAGATTGCCGCATGTAACTTTTGCTCTTGTTTATAAAATGTGTGCTTATTATTCCCAATGAATTATGGAACATGAAATCCAGTTCATTTGGGAATATAGCAACTTTCAATGTAAAGCCAAGAGTATATTTATGAAACTCATTGATTTAGTTTATCATAAATACTAAGTTATAGTTTTATATATCTCTCCCCCTTTGTCATTTCAAAAAGATATCCGTTGTAATAAAAACTCCCCCTGAAATAGATAACCGTTTTGATAAAGAATCCCCCTTAATTTGATATCCCGTCAAATCTAATGAAAAAGATGTCCATTGAGAAGATAACAAAAAAGATGTCCATTGAAAAGCCAAAATGAATCAAGTAAACATATTCGTTTTAAGAGCCGCAGATATCAAAGAAAACATCTTCCAAAGGAGTAATAAGCAGTTGCTTCCTAATGTTATTGAATTGATCCAAGGGAAGCGGTTTTGTAAAAATATCAGCCAATTGATTTTCCGTATCAACATGATGAAGGGAAACATGATTCTTTGAGATGTGATCCCTTAAGAAGTGATGACGGATTTCAATGTGTTTTGCCCGGCTGTGTAAAATAGGATTATGTGCTAAGTTTATGGCGCTTGTGTTATCACAAAAAATAGGTGTAGATGAAAGATTAAAACCATAATCGCTTAATACCTGTTGCATATAAAGCACTTGAGCACAACAAGACCCGGCTTCCATATATTCAGCTTCAGTTGTAGATAGGGCAACCGTATTTTGTTTCTTGCTAAACCAAGATACTAAGGCTCTTCCTAATAAGAAACATCCACCACTAGTACTTTTGCGATCAAGTCGACAACCAGCATAATCCGCATCAATATATGCTTTAAAATCCAAGGATTGTCCTTTTGGATACCATAAACCAAAACAAGTAGTGCCGGCTAGATATCGAAGAATTCGTTTAACCGCAAGAAAATGAGATTGCATAGGTTGGGATTGAAATCGAGCACAAAGACCAACGGAAAACATAATTTCCGGTCTAGAAGCGGTTAAATATAGCAAACTACCAATCATGGCTCTATATAAGGAATCATCAATAGGTTCCCCAGTGTCATCCTTATCAATTTTGATAGAAGTAGCCATAGGAGTAGTAGCATGTTTGCATTGATCCATCCCAAAGCATTTTAAAAGTTCTTTAGTGTATTTTTCTTGGCTTATGAAAATTCCTGCAGGCGTTTGCTTAATTTGAAAACCAAGAAAGAATGTTAGTTCACCCATGAGGCTCATTTCAAATTCTTTTTGTATAATGTCACTGAATTGTGTGCATAATGAATCATTAGAAGCTCCAAAAATAATATCATCAACATATATTTGCACAACTAGGAAATCAGATGCATATGTTTTGAAGAATAAAGTAGAATCTGAATTTCCAATAGAAAAACCATTATCAAAAAGATATGTCTTGAGCCGTTCATACCAATTCCTAGGTGCTTGTTTTAGACCATAAAGTGCCTTTTTAAGTTTATAAACATGGTCACCTTTTTCTGGTATTTCAAAGCCAGGTGGTTGAGCAACATAAACTTCTTCTTGTATGATGCCATTGAGAAATGCACTTTTGACATCCATTTGATATAGCTTAATGTTTTATGGGCAGCAATAGCTAGTAACATCCTAATAGCTTCAAGTCTAGCTACGGGTGCATATGTTTAATCAAAATCTATTCCTTCTTGTTGATTATAACCTTGTGCTACTAATCGAGCTTTATTCCTTATGACTTCTCCTGCCTCATTGAGCTTATTCCTAAAAACCCATTTAGTTCCTATGATAGTTTTGTCTTGTGGTTTAGGAACTAAATCCCATACATCATTTTTAGTGAATTGATTTAACTCTTCTTGCATGGCTATTATCCAGTAATCATCCTTAAGAGCTTCGGATACCTTCTTAGGTTCAATGATAGAAACGAAAGCCATGTTTGCAACATCTTTGAAGGAAGATCGAGTTTTGACTTTATCATTTGGATCTCCAATAATTTGTTCTTGGGGATGATCCTTGATAAGCCTAGGTGTAGGTTGTGTTTCAACTTGGGGATCGGATATAGGAATTTTCTCACTATCATTGGGAATGGTTGTATTTTCGAATTGATTAGTGAGATCTATGATATCTAGATTTTCAGATTTTGATTCTTCATGAAAAGAAACATGAATGGATTCCTCAACTTTTCTAGATATAGTGTTATATACTCTAAAGGCTTTGCTAGAAGTGGAATATCCCAAGAAGAATGCTTTGTGTGATTTAGAATTAAACTTGTCTCTATCATCTTTGGTATTTAAAATGTAGCATGTGGAGCCAAAAGTATGAAAGTAGTCAACTCTAGGTTTCTTAGAGTGTAGAATTAATTCATATGGACTTATTTGGACCAATGAGGACACAATCTATTGGTGGTAAACGATACTGTTTTGTTATTGTTGACGATTATAGTAGATATACATGGGTACATTTTATTGCAACTAAAGATGATACTATTCATGTCTTCATGCAATTTTGTTCCAAGATTGAAAATCTTTTACAACATATGAAGCAACTAGTTTATCCTTAACGGCTAGTTAAGCACTTAGAACCCCCTAGAAGTTGTCTAGAACGTCCTTAAGCTTCCTTTGACCATTCCTATAAATAGGACAAGCCTTAGGACACTAAAATACACTTGCTACACTTGCTATACTTGAGAAAACACTTGAGCTCTCTTGTGCAATCTGTTGTGAATTGAGCATTGTAATCAATTGGCTACTTTCCCCTTAGCTCAATCTCGTCCTATAGGCTAGATTTTCCTAACCCTAGCAATCACAAGTCCATCCTCTTGGCTAGGAAAATCCAAACGCTTGATCTAGGCAAATCAAGCCTTGAGCTTCAAGGATAAGTTGTATTTTCTCTTATTCTTTCTTGTTCCTTGTATTACTTGTACTCTCCTTGCTACTCCAGGTAGGAGGCTGCGAACTGGAGAGGGTAAAGCTCTTCGTGGAGAAGAGGAGGATCTTTGGACTACTTCTGAAGGCTGTCTTGATGGGAAGCTACTTCGAGAGGAAGGCTACTTCAAGGGGGAGCTTGAAGTTACTTCAAGGAAGGCTGCTTCGAGGTTGGCAAGACTACTTCAAGGAGAAGGCTGTCCAAAGGGTGTTTGGAAAGTATTGTAAATTTTATGTAATATCCTTGCGAGGTAATAAAATTTAGTACTTTCAAAATCCCGGTTGGGTAAGCAACCGGGTAGTGGATTGACTCCTTAGCATTTTCTAAGGTTGGAACCACTCTAAACACATGTGTTCCTCTTCTTAATCTTTACTTTGGTTGTTTGAGTTTAATTAATGATTAAAATCTCTATAAAACTCTATTCACCCCCCTCTAGTAGTTTTCAATTGGTATCAGAGCAGGCTTCAAGGAGCCCTAACAAGGTCTTGAAGAGATGAAGGGAGGAGGTGACTACAACCAAAGGAGCATGGACAAATATTCAACAAGTTGCAATTGGTGCTTAGGAACAAAGCACTCTACATCTAGATGTCCATGGAGGTCAAAGAAGGAAGATGCACATAAAGAATGTCTCATTGCTACAATAAGTGAGGAAGAAGAAGAAGAGGTAAGTCTTTTAGATTTATCAAAAGAAGATCTAATTACTAGTCTAGAAGAAATGCATGAAAAATACATTGAATGCAAGAAGAAATTGAAGAAATCAAATAAAGAAAATGATGATCTAAATGCTAGACTTCTTGCTCTTACATCTGAAAATGACGATTTATATGCCAAATTGAATACTCTTGGTTTTGAAAAAGATAGCATTGTTTCTGAAAATCGTACTCTAAAATCATCTCAAAGTAGTAGTGAGGTGAAGATTTTCACTCTAGAAACAAATTATGATCTTCTATGTCAAGAAAAAGCTGAACTGCTTGCAAAGTTAAATGATATACAAAAACAACCTGTTTTGTGTACACATCTAGATTATGATAATATAGTAAAAGAAAGAAATTCTTTATCATCAAATCTAGATCAAGCAAAACTAGACATCAAGAAAAGAATGGATGAGATAGCCAAGCTACAACAACAAGTTCGTAGTTTGAATAACAATGGCATTCTTGACCAAATTCTAGATAATCCGTATCGACAAATTGGAAGGAGTGGACTAGGTTATAAGCCTAAAGGTAAATCTCATCAAGAACCTAGTTGGAGAAGGACACAAGCGAGTCAATCAATGAATGTACATAGAGGAAAATATACATTTGTACAAAAGAACAACCTAGACCAAAATCATAGAAAGAGATATGAGGTTGATTCTATATGTTGCCACTATTGTTTACATCTTGGACATTACTCCTTCTCCTGCCCATACAAGAAAAAGGATGTTGAGTTGGTATGGGTTCCAATATCCCCAAATTGATTCGATTAGACTAAGTTGAGATATGACCAAAAGCCTTTAATTTGCATATCTTTATGTCTATCTCAACTTAACATGTAGAGATAATAAATCGAAACTTAAAAGATTTGATTTGAAGGTTATCTTGATCTAAATTAAACTAAACTTTCAAATTGCATAATTGAATTAAAATAATATAAATTTTACTTGAAAACTATTACTGAAACACATTTCAGAAACAATACAGAAACTTTCTCGGTCGAGAAACTGTTCGACCGAGAACACTTTCGGTCGAGCAATAGTCGACCGAGCAGATTACTGTTTTCAAGTTCTGCTGTATCTATTGTTTTTAGTGTTGCTATCAATTTGTTATAAATGTTTGATCAAGATTAAATTGCAGGAAATATTTTGAATCAAATCATATTGATCTCTCTACATCATGAATATAAAATCTTTAAACATATTGCAAAAATGATATATGAAGACTGATTTTTGAACAAACTTTACTCCTTGGTTAAGAAAGTTTATTAAGCATGTTCATAGTTTGTCTTAAAACTGAAAACTCATGAAACATGAATAAGATTCATTTGGACTATCATCAAATTGATTTGAAAATGAATCATGTTAGTTTAAAACTAAGGAAATTACTGTTTCACATGGATTATCCTAAGTATTTCTTGATCCATGTATGCAAACCATGAATAGTCATTGCTCTTTATCATTGTGATTCAGTTCATATGAAGATATCATTCTGCACAAATGATAAAACTAAAATGGCACAAATGCATTTCACATATAAGTACTCAAATTGGAAATCTACAGTAAAATTGCTGAATAATCTTTTGACGGATCTATGTGCCATCTATTTGTTGTTTATGACTATTTTACATGCAAAACTAGTTGAAGATCTTTTTGATATCATCATGTTTAGAATTAACTATTTCACATGATTTTCTAAAGTATCTCCTGGTCTATCTATATAGAAATCATGTGTTATGACATGATTACAATTACTGTATCTCATGAAATAATTATGGTTCTATCATTGCATCATGGGTATGCTTTCACTATATTATCATTCAACTCATAAAAATGATGCTATGCTACATAGAACAAATGGAAAATGATTATTGTATACATGACCTCTTGATGATTTATAGCAAGAAAATGTGTTATTGGTGATTTATTGCTTAGACATAGAACTTTAAGGTTTGAAATAAAATGAAGAATTTCTCAATAGGTATCTATAAGAAATTGAGATATTAATCATGCCTTCATTGTAAGAAGATGTTTTCATATTAAGCATCACTTAACATGCTTCATTATGCTTTGATTCATATATACAAATCTTGAATGATCATTATAATTGTATATATCATAAAAGCATCTTAGATAATAATTGTGGACACAACTTGTGATGAAGATGTTGCTATGCCAAGCCAAACGGTGCCTCTTAGAACAAAATATTATTGTTTTATCTATTTGCTTGTTCTAAGAAATCAAAAGCAAATATCTTGACTTTAAAGATATTAATCTTGCTTTCAAAATATATGTTTCTAAAAGGATCTTATGATAAGGGTATAAGAAGAAATGGGATTTGATATTTCTGTACCCATAAGCATATGAAACATCATTTACAATAAATGTAAAACATGCATTCTAGAAAAATCTAGGTCAAAGACTTCACTATGATGCTCATATTAAGTTTTTATAATGGGTATATCTTAATATGCTTCAAATTGATATTTATAGCTATCTGCAGAATTTATACTTCACATATGAATATTTATCTTGGAAATCTGCAGAATTTGCCTCTTGGTTAAAACAAAACTTAGCCAAGGGGCGCTATGGTCGTAGTCAAGGGCGACCTAAAATAAGCTTTGACAAATGCTTATTTGGACATCAATTTATTGAACTTAATCTTAGTATACTTTTGATAAAGGTCAAAATCAACATTTAAAAATTATTTGTGACCTTAAAAGCATTAAATTGCTTAAATTGTAAGATTAAGGGGGAGCTCATAAAAACAAATTTGATTAATTGATTAAAGAAGTTTAGAAAAACATTTGAAGCTTGATACGACCTTAGTATTTTTACTCTTAGTTATGAAGAAATGTATAAATTTCATAAAATTGATATATTTTGTACTTAAAGGAACTCTCTAAACAAATCAGGGCTTAACATCCCTTGCATTTGGTTGGAGACATTTTTATGTACTCTAAGCTTAAAGGAATCTCATTTAATTTAGGGCTTAACATCCTTTGCAAATGATTGAGAAACAAATTATGGATAAATTAGACATAAATCCATGTTCCTAATAGGATATCTATTTAAGGGGGAGCTTAATATAAAATTAAGGGGGAGAAGAAATAATATTTTTAACCTGGATATCTTTTTGAAATGACAAAGGGGGAGAAAGAATATAAAATCAAAAATATCAAATATAAATATACATGAGTTTCATCTTGATGGCCAACACTCACTTGTAAAACAAGAATGGCTACAAAAGGTAATCTTCAGGTATGAAACTCACATGCTTTATATTTCCTTACTTCATATTTTAGGAAATGTTTGTCATCTTCAAAAAGTGGGAGATTGTTGGATAAATTGGACATTATGATAAATCCCTTTGTTTCGATGATGACAAACATTTCATTCTTATTAATCTAACGAGCTACTTGAGTGTGCAGGTTTAGGTGGATGACAAAGCAACTAAGGAAAATCCAAGAGCTTACATATTTATATTTCCATGCAATGTAATTACTGTTGTAAAAACTTGTACAAATATATAATGTACAAGTACTTAGAATTGCATGTAAATCAAGCGTTAGATTTTCCCTAGCTAAACACCATAGTTAGACAAGTCATTCCATTCCAATAGGATCACAATATGCACACTCACACATATAATTAGTGCCTAAATTGAAACCTTGAAACAGGGTCAATCTCGGTCGACAAACTCCTCGACCGAGACACTCTCGGTCGACAAACTTCTCGACTGAGATTGACCAAAAGTAGCCGTTAGACACAGCAGTTGACAGTTGCAAAACACTTGATCCAGAGAGCCTGTCGGTCGACAATTTCTCGACCGAGTAGGTATCTCGGTCGACAAATTGTCGACCGAGATGGTCTCTGACAACAACTGCAGAATAAAGCAAATAGCCGTTACTAATGCACCTAACTTATATCTAACGGCTAGTTAAGCACTTAGAAGCCCCTAGAAGTTGTCTAGAACGTCCTTAAGTATTCATAGGCCATTCCTATAAATAGGACATGCCTTAGGACACCAAAATATACTCATATACTCAATTGTGCAATCCTTGAGCTTACACTACATTGGCAATCTGTTTAGAGCAATAGTGCAATTTCCACACTTGTTATTTATTCCTATTGCTTCCATTTCGTGTCCTATAGACTAGGATCTCCTATATACAATAATCACATTGTTATACACCTTGGTTAGGAGATCCAAACGCTTGATATAGGAAAATCAAGCCTTGTGCTTAAACGGTATTGTAATTTCTCTATTTCTTTCTTGTTCCTATTTATTCTTTGTACTCTCCTTGCTACTCCTAGGGTTGGAGGCTGCGGATTGGAGAGGGTTGACTTCTCGGAGGAGAAGGGGACTTCAAGCTACTTCAAGAAGGCTATCGCACGGGAAGCTACTTCAGAAGGCTGGTGCAACGGGAGTTGGTGCATCTACTTCAAGGGAAGGCTGCTTCGAGTTGGGCGATTACTTCTAGGTGAAGGCTGCTTGAAGGGTTTAGGGAAAAGAGATTGTATTTTATGTAATTCCTTGAGAGGTAATAAAATAAATTTCTTTTCAAATCCTAGTTGGGTAAGCAACCGGGTAGTGGACTGACTACCTTAGTATTTGCTAAGGCTAGGAACCACTCTAAACCCTTGTCTCCTTGTCCAATATATTTGTGGTTGGTTGTTTGAGTTAATTAATTATTAAAATCATTATAAAACTCTATTCACCCCCCCTCTAGTAGTTTTCAAGTTGTTCCCATTGTAGAACAGATTCTACCTTTTTAGGATCAACACAAATACCCGAAGTAGATACCACGTGTCCAAGAAAAGATACTTCCGGCAACCAGAACTCACACTTGCTAAACTTAGCGTATAGCTTATGTTCTCTTAGCAAAGTTAGAGCCTGACGAAGATGTTGTTCATGTTGTTGAGCATCTCTACTATAGATCAGAATGCCATCTATGAAGACAACAACACAATGACCGAGGAAAGGTCGGAAGATTCTATTCATGAGTTCCATAAATGCAGCCGGTGCATTAGTTAGTCCAAACGACATAACTGTGAACTCATAGTGACCATACCTTGTCCTGAAGGTAGACTTAGACATGTCACTATCCTTAATACGAAGTTGATGATATCCTGACCTCAAGTCTATCTTTGAGAAGACAGTTGCACCACGCAACTGATCAAAGAGATCATCAATCCTCGGTAGAGGGTACTTGTTCTTTATTGTTACTTTATTTAATTGTCTGTAATTAATGCACAACCACATTGAACCGTCTTTCTTTTTAACAAAAAGGACCGGAGCACCCCAAGGCAAAGTACTCGGTTGGATGAAACCCTTCTCAAGCAACTCCTGCAGTTGTTTCTTGAGTTCTGCCATTTCAGCAGGCACCATCCTATACGGTGTCTGTACTATAGGTTGTGTGTCTGGGATCAAATTGATTTTAAAATTTAATTTCCCGCAACGGTGGCACACCTCGAAGTTCTTTAGGAAATACATCTTCAAATTCCCTAACTATAGGAACTTTAACAGGGTTAGGACTCTCCATGGTAGTATCTACCACATGGGCCAAGAATGCATAACATCCTTCCCTCATCATCTTCTCAGCAACCATAGCTGACACAAGATAGGTGGGTAGAATCTTTCTCTCTCCTTGAAGGATCCATGTGTCGCTTTCATCAGCAAACACAGCCTGCTTGGATTCACAATCCAAAACAACCCTATACCTTTCCAAGGTATCCATCCCAAGGATTATATCAAATCCTTGCATATCAAGTGGTATTAGATCCACTTGGATGCGATGATCAGAAAAGAAGAGGATGTAGGGAGAGCATACCTCCTGCAACACAGTAGGCCCTCTCAGCGGAGTCTCAAGCAACAAGCTATTTGTCCTATGACTGACTGTCATATTGAAGTTACGAATCACTCTTTGAGTGATAAAGGAGTGCGTAGCACCCAGATCAATCAAAACAGATACAACACATGATGTAGACATATCAGAATATAACAACTCTATCTGACTTGCCACAACCCGAGGGTTGATCACTGCATCAGGTGGGTTCATCACATAGAACCTTGTTGTCGCCTGAGGTTGATTCGGTGTTGATGATCCAGCTTGGGACGCTTGTCCACGTCCTCTAGCTGCTCCTTGAAACTGCCTTCTGTGGGATCTTTGCTGACTCTGCCTCTGTGGTTGGGTTACACTTGTTGGTCTAGCTCTATAGTCTTTCATTAGATGCCCCACTTTCCCACATATGTAGTAACTTCTTTCCAGTTGTTGTGGTCTTGGTGGTCCTGTGACCGACATCGATGCTGAACTGCAAGCTCCTTGTAGTGGTAGGATTTGTCCTCTACCTCTACTCGGTGTCCACTGTGTCTGAGCACTAGGTCTAGGTGGTGGTGGTGTAGGCACAGAAAACCTAGGCTTTTTGAAGTCTCTAGATGAAGATCCTTGGAACTGAGGATATCTCTTATGGGTTTGCCTTTTCTCTGCTACAGACCTTTCTATCCTTCGGACTGACTCAACGAAGGTAGAAAATCTTTCCCGGTTCTCTAGGGTAGACACGGGAGTAGTCAACTCAGCATTCAACCCTTTCTCGAACCGCCTAATCCTTTCTTCATCTGTAGCAGCCATGTGCAGACAGAACCGCAACAACTCCATGAACTTAGCTTCGTACTTGCTAATGTTCATCAGACCTTATCTTAATCTCTCGAACTGAGAGATTTTCTTATCCAGGAACGTCTTAGGGAAATATCTATTGATAAATTCCCGTCGGAAGACTTCCCAAGAAACCTCCACACCATGCCTCTTCTACTCTTCCATGGTCCACCAGTGACCAGCATTCCCCTTGAGAAGATAGACATCATGTCTAACCTTCTCAGCTTCTAGGATGTTCAGAATTCTAAAAGCTTTCTCTAACTCGGTTAGCCACAGGTCGGCATCTGCAGGATCAACTGTTCCAAAGTACTCCATCGCTCCGACACGACAAAGTCGCTTGAACGTCTTACCAATACCTTGTCCTTCAGATTGGGCAGGTGCCCTAGGTGCAGGCATGGTCATCCTATCTGTTATATGTGTCATGGCAGTCATAAACTGCCCAAACATGGTTTGGGCAACTGGGTTCTCCATGTCAGCTGGGTTAAAATGAGGTGGCTCCATAGGTGGCTCAGGTACAGGTTGCTCTATGTCCGGGTTCCTTGCACCTTCTCGGGTTGCAACAACACTACTCTCTGCCACAAACTCCTCATGTGATCCAGACATCCTTACTTATCTTCTTCTCCTGAGGAGCAGAAGACACTATTAGATATACTGGAAAACACTAAGAATAGACTCGACATCCTAAGTCCTATGTCTCTGTAGACTCAGCAAACCTAGAGCTCTGATACCACTAAACTGAGACGACTAAATCGCCAAAAGAATGCGGAAGCGAATGATTGAAAATCACTGGAAATTAAAACTTTTTTTAAGGAAGATCTTCAAAGCATAAAACTTCTTCATAATTAAACAAGATAAACAATTTACATCATTGTGAAATCACCTCTTGAGTGATTATATACACCCAGATACAAAATCTCGAGGCTTAAAGCCAAAACCTCAGACCTATTGACTCCTAGGACCTGAGAGTACAGAGCTGACATAAGACAAACTAACTACAGGACTTGACAGCCAATATCTCCACCTGAGATTCACTTCTGCCCCTGATATTACTGCTGCTGATACTGCTCACCCTCAGATTAGTTTCTTCGTCCTCGACGTCCACCTAAAAATTTGAAACCTACGGAGTGAGACAATTTGAATAATTCTCCCAGCGAGAGTTATAACTCTCTGCCAGAAGCTTTGTTATAGAAATTAAGGAATAACATAAGCAAAGTAACTTAAATCATTCAACAACAGGTTTGACAATAAGTAAAGCAACATTTACTTAAGTAATCACTTCATTAAAGCATATGAAGAACATGTATACTAAATGCTTGAACAGATCATTAATGTAAACAATGTAACATCAGTCATTGTTTCTCGTAGTTTAATCTAAGCAGATAAGCTACACGGCTAATTATGTTTACAAACATTATTATGCCCTGCGGAGATAAGGTATACCGCTCATACTCCAACCGATCACTACTAAGTCGCATCGGTATCATACATAGGTCATCAAAAGAGCCGGATTCTTATGACATCATCTTCCTCAATCAGTGTGAGGATCAACATGCAGGACATCTCGAGTCTCTGCTAAGATAGCTTACCAGGGTATTCTGGCACTTCGCTATTAAAGTCACAGTGGCATTCTGTACTCTCTTTGCCATTGAAAGATCTCTTGTTTATCTCTCATCTATGCGGTATTTAAAGATTCCCTCAAGAGAATAGTGAAACATCACCCCGGCATAAACACATAGTGAAGGGTTGATAGATTTAAGATACATCTATATCAATTCCTACACTAGAACGTAAGGATATTCACGTCCATATTCCCCCACATACTCAAAAGTATGTGATCCAGGAGTTCCCTTAGGAAAACCTGTTTCACCATCATTTAGCTTCTGACAATGATGGATCTATGATAAGGGCTCTACATGATATGATTATACTTGATTAGTTAGGTACATTTCAGCATTCTTTTAGCATCAAGCATGTTTCCAAGCATTTAACTATTAAAACACTGCTATATAAGAAGAATACTAAATGTATCAATTCTAACTCACATCAGTTATCAAATGGATACCAATTCTTAATCATCTAATCATAAGTCATCTAATCAGCATGACCTTGATGTTACTCATGGCTCTTACAACCTATCAATCTTATATGATGCCATTTAAACTAGGCAATATAGTATGTCACTATTCATAAAGCTGATAACATGCTTTCAATGAATATGATATCATAACCCTTACCTGGATATGATCATTCTCTTATAAGAACATGCATGGTTAATTCAATTGACAACAATAAACAATTCATTTCCATATCAGCAATTTATAAAGCAGAATTAATTTTTCAATTCAAGGGTTGTACCTTCATGCCTTCACTAAGGCTAGGTTCCCTTATTTACATCAATTAGGGTTATCCAATCCCTTTCATTATGATTAGGAATAATGATTCCTCATCTCATACTTTAATCATGAAGATTCATGCTTAAAAGCATAACCTGGAATTAGGGTTTATTGTACATTTCAACACATCACCCTCAATTAGGGTTTACTATTCACATTTCATGTTATTACCCTAGAATTAGGGTTTACTATTCACTTCATAGTGAATTGATCTCATAGCATCATTATGTATGAAAATTATCATCATTGATACCCTCAAATTAGGTTAAGATTCATCAATTATCATAATTAGGGTTTCCATGATCTCACCTTGGTGGATCATACCCTAATCATGTACGTTCTTACATATTGAAGGCATGTTACTTGATTCTCATTCATATTAGGAGCCTTCTCTCTCCTCTCACTACTAGGTGATGTTTACATCACTCTAGATTAGGTTAAGTCAATTCAACTTGATTAACATAGATCAAATCATCACCACTATGGTCATTAGGGTTTGCTTGATCAAGGGGTGTTGTCTACTTGAACCCTTCATAAGTACCTTGATAATGTTCACCATTAACCATAACATGGATCAATCTACTAATTATTTAACCCCTTAATGTCTTTAGGTATCATTAGGGTTTGAGTTGATCAACCATTGAACCATCTAAGCCTTCAAGGCATCAAGTAATCTTAACCCTAAAAGTCCCCAAACGATTTCACACTTCAACCTCCAAATGGTCTTAAGACCGTTTGGAAGGGTTGACTGTTTGGTTATGGTTGACTTCAATGCCGCATAACACTCAAGACCATTTGCCCTTAAACGGTCTTGAAACCGTTTCATCATGTTGACCGTTTGGATATGGTTGACTTTGAAACCGTTTGAATCTAAACGATCTTGAGACCGTTTGAATCTAAACGACCTTGAGACCGTTTGAATCTAAATGACCTTGAGACCATTTGAATCTAAACTACCTTGAGACCGTTTGAATCTAAACGACCTTGAGACCGTTTGAATCTAAACGACCTAAAAACTGCATCAACACTTGCAATCGATTAGGGTTTTCAAGGTTGAACCCCTCAATTGACCTCATACATGTTAACCACTTATCAATTGATCCAATTAGGGTTATCCTTAACCAATTAGACACTCAATTGACCCTCAATTGATAGCCAATTAGGGTTGGAACAAATTGAAATAGGGTTTATAATCGATCAACCATCAACATCCATCAACATGATTCTAATAGAAGTTGAACACATCAATTATCATCCAATTGGTCCATAACTTGGCCCAGACGGTCTTGGGATCATTTGGACATCCTCCAAACGGTCCTAAGACCGTTTTCCCAAATTCTCATCAAAATCTAAGTCTATTTTTTAAGGGTTGAACCCTAATTAAGTCACAAATCAACACTTTTGATTATTTCATCAACCTATTGTGATTGGACCTTCAATTGGTCAAATTACCTTAAACCTAGACCTCCAAACGGTCTTGGGTGATCACCAAACGGTCTTGAGACCGTTTGGGTGATTCCCAAACAATTTTGAAACTGTTTGGGCCACTCAACCCAAACTTTAACACAATTGGTCCTTGAAATCAACAATTGAACCCGATTAGGGTTTAAATGATTAAAGTGCCTTCAATCTTGTGATTTACTTGCAATTAGATTATGATTATTTGTAGATGATTAATTCATAATGTTTCCAGCAGACCTCTAAATGGTCTTCACTTGGTCAAACTTTCCAAACGGTCTTGGAGACCGTTTGAATCTAAACGGTCTTGCGAACCGCATGAAATCAAACGGTCTTGAGACCGTTTGGTTTCAAACGGTCTTGCAAACCGTTTAGACCAAAGGTCCAAGGTCGTTTGGTAAAGTTACCTAGGTAATCATGCCCATCATCTTCAACCTCAGATCAGGTCGGTTTCTTCGTGGTTTTGCTTGCAAGAGTGCAAGGAAGAGTGGGGAAGAAGAAGAACTAGCAACTATCACATAGAAAAAGAGATGCATAACAAAGCAAAAGGGTTTAGAGTTATAAAACCCGCCTTAAGGTCGTCCCTAGAGCTCCAAGCTTCCAAGCTTTCAAGCCTTTAATGGCGTATTGAGCTCCACAGGTTGGCCAAGGTCGTTTCTCCAAGAAATGGTTGGGAAAGATCGGCTAGAAAGAAGAACCAAGTAAGAAATACTAACAAACCAACCTTGCTTCATGGTTTCCTCCACAAAATCGAGCAAGAAGATGGTCAATCCTTACCTAGAACTCTGTTATCCGTCCTCCTATGCTCCAAAGATCTGCCTTTAGTCGGTTTAGTAAGGGGATAAGTGAGAAGGAAGGGGAAACGTTTCCTTTGGTTGCAAAGGAAGAGTGTATATATACTTTGGGTGAAACTTCAACATAAGAACATCTAGTTTCTTGTTTTCACATATAGGTCCCTCTCTTCTTTAGGCACGTCCCTTCTCCTATTTTATAAGGCAAAACTCTTTCTAAAACCAAGGGCTAAAGGCAGAGAAGGTCAACTTATTACTAAGGTGCACATATAAAAGGGTTATTATTATTATAACTTGATTATTCAATTACAAGGGTGTTCCTTCTTATTTGATTATTCAAATGAAGCGCCCCCTTCATCATTTTTACTCTAAATGATGCCAAGAGTTATGAAAGATATTCTAGAAGGTGTATTTTACAAGTTGCACCCCACATTTTGGGTAAATTGCACTTTACACCAAAATTAGGGTTTTAAGCACAAGGATTGCTCCACAAGCTGCATCTTGGTGCCCAAGCTTGGAGAATCCATCATAATTCATCATATTCATTTTTATGATGTATCAACATCAAAGTAGCATCTTAACATGTGAAATTTGCAAGTTAACCCCTCTAATTGGGTAATTTGCACATAGGTCCTTGTATTACAAAACAATACTACAACATTGTTTAAAAAGGATAGAAATGGAAACATATGTTCCTCAGGAGATTTAATTACATACCAAAAGATAATCACAAGCATCTAATTACATAATTTAAGCAAAACACCTAGGGTTATCTCATAACCCAGGTCAGGGATGTTACATTACATGTTGTGTAAGATATCTTCCATGGTGTGTAATCAAATAACTTGCATTCTATTTCTCCGAACATTGTTTTCCCTATGCATGTAGCATTGCAACAATGATTTCAGAAATTAGTTTCTTCAATATGTGAATGACTTTAGCATTTGTAATATTGTCTGCAAATTTTAGGATTATTGCTACGGTAGTCAAATCTTTCTATATTATGAAAGGTTAGATACCATTTGGTAGAGATGATGTCAAATAGTACAATATTTTGAGTTCAGCTTCTTGATGCTTGTGAAGCTAATTTGTGTTGGAGCTATGATTTTGACTCAATAATGACTGATGTTGGTTATAGATTGAAGTTTGGTTAATAAAAAAAGGAAATGTATTGTTAGCATAAAGGGACGACACTTAATAGTTGAAGAATCCAATACCACTACCAAGAGAAATCAAAATGAGGCATCCATGGCTCAATTAATTGTTTATGGCATAAAGGAACCCCCTTCCTCTAGAGTCTTTTGTTTTATAAAGAGCTTTATTCCTCCAGGCCTGACGTTTCTTTCTTCCTCCTTTCCAAATGGAGATTCTAATTAGTCTGTCACTCCATTCACACAGAACTTAGCAATTTAGTAACCTGCATTGTGTAGGTTGGAACTCTCTTCTTAATAGACTTTGTCAAACTTCCTAGACCTTCCAAAGTCAATGTCCTTGAAGACTAAGAATTGGTCTTGCTTTCAAAGTTAGAGAAGCATGTATTATAAGTGTTCCTCTTCAATGTAGAATTAAGGAGTGGAATTACTAAATACATACCAAGATCTTAGTTGAGATTACACTCCCGTAACTACAAACCTAACTCCTACTCTTATGTTCCACACTTATATCTATCATACTTGTCTAGGAAGCCAAGCGGTCCTTCCAACCCATGGATAGCCTAGGGGTCCTAGGCGGGAGCTAAGGCATTCTTCATATTTGTTTATATTTTACATATATATAAATGATTATTGTGTATACATTTAGCTATATTCAAATATAACATCAATATGTACATTTGTATTGGTTATCCTTACACTTAATCAATCATAACTTCTTTCTATACCACATCTATCATGACCTAGGCTAGACCTATTTGATCTTAATTTGACCTAACATGATATAATTGGACCTAACTTAACTTTGTTTGCCCTAATTTGGCCTAAGTCATACCTATTTTGGCATAATATGACTTAATAAGATGTATCTTCCCCTAGCTTGTCCTACATTTGACATAAATGAGCTCTAATTTGGCAAAACTAGACCTAATTCCCCAAAATAAACATGTTTTCCCCAATCAGGCCTATTTTAGATCTAATTTGGCTTGAATCAGATCTATTTCTTCCATAAAATAACTAATTTGGATCTAATTTGAACAAATTCAGACCTAATACATGTTAATTTAGTCTTTGTATCTTAATTTGGGCCAAAAAGGCCTTAGGTGCCCAATTTAGTTATCTGAAAGCCTAGGCGCCCAGTTTAAGGCAGCCTGCCTAGAGCCTAGGTGGCCTAGGCACACCTAGGAGGAGCCTAGATAACTATGCTATCTATGGTACGGTTATCGTCTTCCAATGAACAAACTATGCTAGTGTATGTTTGTATAGTACTTTTGTATCCAGTTACCTACTTTCTGGAGACAACTATTTGCTGATTTGTATTGTTGTTCTAATGTCTGGAAGGAGCAGGAGAATTTATAAACTCATTCTCTTAATTTGTGGCTTCAAATTCTAAGGTATTTCTCAACTTTGAGTATCCATTCAAAATTTTAGTTGCTATTATGACTCCTAAATGCGTGTGCTCAATCATGCCTTGAATCGATCTTGTTGTCTTCCCAATTGTCTTGCAGATCCTTTCTTTTTAGGATGAGCTACAATATTATAGTTGTTCCAGCCATGATCATCGGTAAGGTGGATTCCTAACATTTGTTATGTTTCCCTGCTAACTACCACCTACAGAGGGATGGACATGTGGAGTTTATATGGGGTCTTCAACATGTTATTTTGCTTTACTAACTGACATTTTTAGGAATCCAAGTCATTCTTCCTCTCAGCTTCTCAAAATAAAGTGGAGATATTGTTCAATGTTGCAACATCCTAGTACAGTTTCTGTTGTAGTAGCACTAAGAATACCATCATAGTAATGGAGGATCAAATAGATACTTGCATAAATATTTCTGCATCTTCTAATTACATGTTCAATGGAGCTGTTAGGTTACCATTAATATAATTTAATAGTTATACCACCTTCTTGATCAAATAAGACCTGCTTCACAGTCCCAATTAGGTTACTATCTACCCTTAAAAATATGATACTATTGCAATGCATAATAAAGAGACTATCTCTACAACTAGTTATTGTGGGATGTGAAGGGAACTTTTTTTTCTCAGTGTGGTTGTAACATCCCTGACCTGGGTTATGAACTAACCCTAGGTGTTTTGCTTAATTATGTAATTAAATACTTGTGATTATCTTTTGGTATGTAATTAAAGCTCCTAAGGAACATATATTGCTATTTCTGTCCTTTTTAAACAATGTTGTAAAATTGTTTTGTAATACAAGGACCTAGGTGCAAATTACCCAATTAGAAGGGTTAACTTGCAATTTACACAGGTTAAGATGTTTCTTTGATGTTGATACATCATAAGAATGAATATGATGAGGTATGATGGATTCTCCAAGCTTGGGCACCAAGATGCAGCTTGTGGAGCAATCCTTGTGCTTGAAACCCTAGTTTTGGTGTAAAGTGCAATTTACCCAAAATGTGGGGTGAAACTTGTAAAATAAACCTTCTAGAATATCTTTTATGACTTTTGACATCATTTAGAGTAAAAATGATGAAGGGGGCGCTTCATTTGAATAATCATATAATAAGGAACACCTTTGTAATTAAATCACCAAGTTATAAGTATAATAACCCTTTTATATGTGCACCCTAGTAATAAGTTGACCTTCTTTGCCTTAAGTCCTTGGTTTTAGAAGGAGTTTTTCTTTAGAAATAAGGAGAAGGGACGTTCAAAGAAGAAAGGAAGGACCTAGATGAGAAATGGAGAAACTAGTTGTCCTTATGTTGAAAATAACCCCAAAGTACATATACTCTTTTCCTTTGCAAAACAAGGAACGTTTCCCTCCCTTCTTCACTTATCCCTTTTGCTAAACCAACTAGAGGCAGAGCTCTGGAGCAGAGGTGATCGGCCAACTTGTTCTAAGGTAAGAAGAGACCATGATCTTGCTCGGATTCATGGAGGAAGTTGGGTTACAAGGTTGGTTTTATGGTTTTCTTACTTAGCTTTCTCTTTCTAACCGATCTTTCCCAACCTTTCCTTGGAGAATCGACCTTGGCCAACCTATGAAGCTCAAGAAACCGTTAAAGGCTTGAAATCTTGGAAGCTTGGATCTCTAGGGACGACCTTAAGGTGGGTTTTATAACTCTAAACCTCTTGCTTTGATTATGCATATCCTTGTTCTTGCAAATAGTAGATAGTTCTTCTTCTTCCCCATCTTCCTTGCACTCTTGCAAGAAAAACCACGAGGAAACCGACCTGATCTGAGGTTGAATATGATATGCGTGATTACCTAGGTAACTTTACCGAATGACCTTGGGCCATTTGGTCTAAACGGTTTGCAAGACCGTTTGAAACCAAACAGTCTCAAAACCGTTTGATTTCATGCGGTTTGCAAGATCGTTTAGATTCAAACGGTCTCCAAGACCGTTTGGAAAGTTTGACCAAGTGAAGACCGTTTAGAGGTCTTCTGAACCAATGTTGAATTAATCATATACAAAGAATCATAATCTAATTGCAAACAAATCACAAGTTGAAGGCACTTCAATCCTCTAAACCCTAATCGGGTTCAATTGCTGATTTCAAGGACCAATCTTGTTGAACTTTGGGTTGAGTGGCCCAAACGGTTTCAAAACCATTTGGGAGTCACCCAAACGGTCTCAAGACCGTTTGGTGACCACCCAAGACCGTTTTGAGGTCTAGGGATAAGATAATTTGATCAATCGAGGATCCAATCACAATAGGTTGTTGAAATAATCAAAAGTGTTGATTTGTGACTTAATTAGGGTTCAACCCTTAACAAATTGACTTAGATTTTTATGGGACTTTGGGAAAACGGTCTCAAGACCGTTTGGAGGATGTCCAAACGATCCCAATACTGTTTGGGCCAAGTCATGGCCCAATTGGATGTCAATTGATGGGTTCAACTTCAAATAGACTCATGTTGAGGGATGTTGATGGTTGATCGATTTCAAACCCTAATTCAATTGGTTCCAACCCTAATTGGCTATCATTTGAGGGTCAATTGAGTGTCCAATTGGTTAAGTATAAACCTAATTGGCTCAATTGATAAGTGGTTAACATAAATGATGTCAATTGAGGGGTTCAACCTTGAAAACCCTAATCGATTGTAAGTGTTGATGCACTTTTTGGGTCCATTCGGTTTTGAGATGTTTGGACCAAACGGTCTCAAGACCGTTTGAATCCAAACGGTCTCATGACCATTTGGGCTCAATCGATCTCAAGGTCATTTATATTCAATCGATCTCAAGGTTGTTTAGATTCAACCGATCTCAAGGTCGTTTAGATTCATACGGTTTCAAGGTCGTTTCAATTCAAACGGTTTCAAAGTCAACTCTTCCAAACGGTCAACAAAATGAAACGGTCTTGAGGGTGACCAAGTTCATGCGATCTTGAAAGTCAACCTGACCAAACGGTCAACACTTCCAAACGGTCTCAAAACTGTTTGGGGGTTGAAGTGTGAAATCGTTTGGGGACTTTTAGGGTTAAGATTTCTTAATGACTTGAAGGCTTAAACGGTTCAATGGTTGTTTAATCTAAAACCTAATGATACCTAAAGACATTAAGGGGTTAAGTAATTAGTATATTTACCCATGTTATGATTAATGATGAAAATTATCAAGGTACTTATGAAGGGTTCAAGTAGACAACACCCCTTGATCAAGCAAACCCTAATGAACATAATGGTGATGACTCGACCTATGTTAGTTAGTTGAATTGACTTAACCTAATCTAGAGTGATGTAAACATCATCTAGTAGTGAGAGGAGAGATAAGGCTCCTAATTTTAATAAGAATCAAGTAACACACCTTCAATATGTAAGAATGTGCATGATTAGGGTATGATCCATCAAGGTGAGATCATGAAAACCCTAATTATGATGATTAATGAATCTTAACCTAATTTGAGGGCACCAATGATGATAATTTTCATACATAATGATGCTATGTGCTCAATTTACTATGAAGTAAATAGTAAACCCTAATTTTAGGGTAATAACATGTAATGTGAATAGTAAACCCTAATTGAGGGTGAAGTGTTGAAATGTACAATAAACCCTAATCCAGGTTATGCTTTAAAGCATGAATCTTCATGATTAAAGTATAAGATGAGGAATCATTATTCCTAATCATAATGAAAGGGATTGGATAACCCTAATTGATGTAAATAAGGGAATCTAGCCTTATTGAAGGCATGAAGGTACAACCCTTGAATTGAAAGATTAATTCTGCTTTATAAATTGACAGATCTGGAAATGAATTGTTTATTGTTGAATTAACCATGCAGGTTCTTATAAGAGAATAATCATATCCAGGTAAGGATTATGATATCATATTCATTGAAAGCATGTTATTAGCTTTATGAATAGTGACATACCATGTTGCCTAGTTTAAGTGGCATCATATGAGATTAATGGGCTGTAAGAGCCATGAGTAACATCATGGTCATGATGATTAGATGACTTATGATGAGATGATTAAGAATTAATATCCATTTGACAACTGATGTGAGTTAGAATCGATACATTTAGTATTCTTCTTATATAGCAGTGTTTTAATAGTTAAATGCTTGGAAACATGCTTGATGCTAAAAGAATGCTGAAATGTACCTAATTAATCAAGTATAATCATATCATGTAGAGCCCTGATCATAGATCCATCATTGTCAGAAGCTAAATGATGGTGAAATAGGTTTTCCTAAGGGAACTCTTGGATCACATACTTTTGAGTATGTGGGGGAATATGGATGTGAATATCCTTACATCCTAGTGTAGGAATTAATGTAGATGTATCTTAATCTATCAACCCTTCACTATGTGTTTATGCCGGGGTGATGTACCACAAATCTCCCGAGGAAATCTTTAAATACCGCATCGATGAGAGATAAACAAGAGATCTTTCGATGGCGAAGAGAGTACAGAATGCCACTGTGACTCTAATAGCGAAGTGCCAGAATACCCTGGTAAGCTATAGTAGCAGAGACACGAGATGTCCTGCATGTTGATCCTCACACTGACTGAGGAAGATGAGTTCATAAGAATCCGACTCTTTTGATGACCTATGTATGATACTGATGCGACTTAGTAGTGATCGGTTGGAGTATGAGTGGTATACCTCATCTCCGCAGGGCATAATAATGTTTGTAAAACATAATCAACCGCGTAGTATATATGCTTAGGTTGAACTACAAGAAACAATGATTGATGTTACATTGTTTGCATTAATATCCTGTTCAAGTATTTAGTATACATGTTCTCTATATTCTTTAATGAAGTAACTGCTTACGTAGAAGATGATTTACTTATTATCAAACCTGCTGTTGAATGATGTAAGTTATTCTATTTATGTTATTCCTTTTCTTGCTATAACAAAGCTTCTGGCGGAGAGTTATAACTCTCGCTGGGACAATTATTTAAATTGTCTCACTCCCGTAGGTTTCTACTTTTTAGGTGA
Source organism: Alisma plantago-aquatica (assembly GCA_963693085.1). NCBI lineage: Eukaryota > Viridiplantae > Streptophyta > Magnoliopsida > Alismatales > Alismataceae > Alisma > Alisma plantago-aquatica. Next base: position 256,389,805 of record OY856415.1, on the reverse strand, counting down.
ACGATGAGGACGAAGGAACCTATCTGAGGGTGAGCAGTATCAGCAACAGCAACACCAGGGACATCAATGAATCTCAGGTGGAGATACTGACTGTCTAGTCCTGTAGATAGTTGTCTTATGTCATCTCTGTACTCTCAAATCCTAGGAGTCAATAGGTCTGAGGTTTTTGGCTTTAAGCCTCGAGATTTTGTATCTGGATGTATATAATCACTCGAGAGGTGATTCATCAGAGATGTAATGTTAAAACATGATGTTAACTATTTATCTTGTTTATGATAAAGGAGTTTTATACTTTAAAGATCTTTTCTTTAAGAATTTTTAATTTCTAGTAATTTTTCATAATTCCGCTGCTAGTTAAGTATATCGCTTCCTCTTTCGTTTATCTCGTTTTCCAAAGTAAGACGTCTCAATTTAGTGGTATCAGAGCTCTAGGTTCGCTGAGTCTACAGAGACATAGGACTTAGGATGTCAAGTCTATTCTTAGTGTTTTCCAGTATATCTAATAGTGTCTTCTGCTCCTCAGGAGAAGAAGATAAGTAAGGATTTCTGGACCACATGAGGAGTATGTAGCAGAAAGTAGTGTCGCTGCACCGCGAGTAGGTGTAAGGAACCCGGAGATAGAGCAACATGTACCTAAGCCACCTATGGAGCCACCTCAGTTTAACCCAACTGTTCAGACTATGTTCGGGAAGTTTATGACTACCATGACACACATCACAGATAGGATGACCATGCCTGCACCTAGGGCACTTTCCCAATCTGAAGGACAAGGTATCGGTAAGACGTTCAAGTGACTTCGCCGCGTCGGAGCAACTGAATACTTTGGAACAGCTGACCCTGCAGATGCCGATCTGTGGTTGATCGAGTTAGAGAAAGCTTTTAGAATCCTGAACATCCCAGAAGCTGAGAAGGTTAGACATGCAGTCTATCTTCTCAAGGGGAGTGATGGTCACTGGTGGACCATGGAAGAGCAGAAGAGGCCTGGAGTAGAGGTTGCGTGGGAAGTCTTTCGACGGGAATTTATCAATAGATATTTCCTAAAGACGTTCCTGGATGAGAAAATCTTTTAGTTCGAGAGTTTGAGACAAGGTCTGATGAACATTAGCGAGTACGAGGCTAAGTTCATGGAGTTGTTGCGGTTTTTTCCACACATGGCTGCTACAGATGAAGAGAGGATCAGACAGTTCGAGAAAGGGTTGAACGCTGAGTTGACTACTCCTGTGTCTGCCCTAGAGAACCGGGAAAGGTTTGCTACCTTTGTTGAGTCAGTCTGAAGGATAGAAAGGTTCGTAGCAGAGAAAAGGCAAACCCATAAGAGATAACCTTAGTTCCAGGGATCTTCATCTAGAGACTTCAAGAAGCCTAGATTTTCTGCGCTACACCACCACCACCTAGACTTAGTGCTTAGACACAGTGGACACCGAGTAGAGGTAGAGGATGAAGCCTACCACTACAAGGGGCTCGCAGTTCAGCATCAATGTCGGTCACAGGACCACCAAGACCACAAAAAATGGAGAGAAGTTGCTACATATGTGGAAAGGTGGGACATCTAGTGAAAGACTGCAGAGCTAGACCAGCGAATGTAACCCAACCATAGAGACATAGTTAGCAAGGATCTCAGAGGAGGCAGTTTCAAGGAGCATCTAGAGGACGTGGACAAGCGTCCCAAGCTGGATCATCAACACCGAATCAACCTCAGGCGACAACAAGGTTCTATGCTATGAACCCACCTGATATAGTGATCAACCCACGGGTTGTGGCAGGTCAGATGGAGTTGTTATATTCTGATATGTCTACATCCTGTGTTGTATCTGTTTTGATTGACTCGGGTGCTACACACTCCTTTATCACTCGAAGAGTGATTCGTAACTGTAATATGACAGTCAGTCATAGGGCAGATAACATGTTGCTTGAGACTCCATTGAGAGGGTCTGCTGTGTTGCAGGAGGTATGTTCTCCCTGCATCCTCTTCTTTTCTTATCATCGCATTCAAGTGAATCTTATACCACTTGAGATGCAAGGATTTGAAACAATCCTTGGGATGGATACCTTGGAAAGGTATAGGGTTGTTTTGGATTGTGAATCCAAACAAGCTGTGTTTGCTGATGAAAGTGACACATGGATCTTTCAAAGAGAGAGAAAGATTCTACCCACCTGTCTTGTGTCATCTATGGTTGCTGATAAGCTAATGAGGCAAGGATGTTATGCATTCTTGGCCCATGTGGTAGACACTACCAAATGGAGAGTCCTAACCCTACTGAAGTTCTTATAGTCAGGGAATTTGAAGATGTATTTCCTGAAGAACTTCCAGGTGTACCGACGCCTCGGGAAATTGATTTAGAAATCAATTTGATCCCAGATACACAACCTATAGCACAAACACCTTATAGGATGGCGCCTGCTAAGATGGCATAACTCAAGAAACAACTTCAAGAGTTGCTTGAGAAGGGTTTCATCTGACCAAGCACTTCACCCTGGGGTGCTCCGGTTCTTTTTGTTAAAAAGAAAGATGGTTCAATGCGGTTGTGCATTGACTACAGACAACTAAACAAAGTAACAATAAAGAATAAGTACCCTCTGCCGAGGATCGATGATCTCTTTCACCAACTGCGTGGTGCAACCGTCTTCTCAAAGATAGACTTGAGTTCGGGATATCATCAACTCCGTATTAAGGATAGTGACATATCCAAGTCTGCCTTTAGGACAAGGTATGGTCACTATGAGTTGATAGTTATGTCGTTTGGACTAACTAATCCACCGACTGCATTTATGGAACTCATGAATAGAATCTTCTGACCTTTCCTTGATCAGTGTGTTGTTGTCTTCATAGATGACATCCTGATCTATAGTAGAGATGCTCAGTAGCATGAACATCATCTTCGTCAGGCTCTAACTTTGCTAAGAGAACATAAGCTATACGCTAAGTTTAGCAAGTGTGAGTTCTGGTTGCCGAAAGTATCTTTCCTTGGACATGTGGTATCTGCCTCGGGTATTCATGTTGACCCTAAAAGGTGGAATCTATTCTACAATGGGAACAACCGAAGACACCGACGGAGATCCATAGTTTCTTAGGGTTGGGTGGCTATTACCGAAGGTTCATTAAGAACTTCAGTTCCATAGCCTTACCCTTAACCAAGTTGACCCAGAAGGAAGTTCCTTTTGTCTGGAGTGATAAGTGTCAGCAATCTTTTCAGCTGCTGAAGGAGAGGTTGACAAGTGCACATGTACTTCTGTTACCTGAGCAAGGCAAAGGATACATAGTTTTCTGTGATGCCTCCAAGAATGGACTCGGATGTGTGTTGATGCAGGATAAGCACGTGATTTCTTTTGCTTCCCGACAGCTTAAGAAACACGAGGAGAATTATCTGACACACGATCTGGAGTTAGTTGTTGTGGTTCATGCTTTGAAGATCTAGAGACACTATCTCTACGGAGAGACATTCCAGATTTTCACTGATCACAAGAACCTTAAGTATATCTTCTCTCAGCACGAACTTAACATGAGGCAACATCGCTAGATGGAGTTAATCAAGGACTACGATTGTACAATTGATTACCATCCAGGGAAAGCCAATGTAGTTGCAGATGCCTTGAGTAGAAAATCAACAACACCAGCCTTAGATAGAGCACAACTAAACTCTTTAGTATTCTCTAGGAGACATATGCTTATCTCTTTAAGGCAAGACAATGTATAGTTGAAGGTGTCATTGTTCGCCGGGTTGTTGGCTGAGATGCATATAAAGAGAGCAGATTAAGGAGGCACAACAAGTTGATACTGTAGTTCAACAGATTAGATCAGAGTATGGTGATGAGAAACAATATGGTTTCCATGACTCTGATGATCAAGTAACATGTTATCATGGAAGGATGATAGTGCCAGATTTGGATAACTTGAGAAAGTTAGTCCTGGAAGAAGCTCATTCTTCAATGTATGCTATGCATCCAGGAAGCACCAAGATGTATCGAAACTTGAAAGATATGTATTGGTGGCCTGGGATGAAGAAGGATGTTGCAGAGTTTGTGATGAGGTGTCCTGTGTGTCAGCAAGTTGAAGCTGAACACCAGAAGCCTGCAGGAACAATGCAACCTTTACCCATACCACAATGGAAGTGGGATCATGTAACCATGGACTTTGTTGTTGGCCTACCCAGGACAAGCAAAGGGCATGATTCCATTTGGTCAATAGTTGATAGGTTGACAAAGACAACTCATTTCTTGCCTGTCAAAACAACCTATTCTGCTGAGAAGTTAGCACAGTTGTATGTTGAGGAGATAGTGTGACTATACAGAGTTCCAGTCACTATAGTTTCTGACAGAGGTCCTCAATTTACGAGTCGTTTTTGGGAGCGACTGCACAAAGCACTAGGCACCCAGTTAAGGTTTAGTACATCCTTTCATCCACAGACTGATGGACAGTCTAAAAGGACTATACAGACCTTGGAGGACTTGTTGAGAGCATGTGTTCTCCAGTTTACAGGAAGTTGGGATCTGCACCTAAGCTTGATAGAGTTTGCCTATAACAATAGCTATCAACATAGCATTGACATGGCTCCTTATGAAGCTTTGTATGGTAGACGTTGTAGATCACCCTTATGTTGGTATGAGACTGGTGAACATCAGCTGTTAGGTCTTGATCTTGTGCAGCAAACCACAGAGAAGATCAAAGTAATACAATAACAGATTAAGACTGCACATGATAGGCAAAAATCATATGCTAACAGACGTCGTAGACCCTTGGAATTCCAGGTTGGAGACAGAGTGTATCTCAAGGTCTCTCCTTGGAAGGGAGTTCTGAGATTTGGAAGGAAAGGGAAGTTAGCTTCTAGATTTATGGGGCCTTATCCAATCATTGAACGAGTTGGAAAGATAGCCTATAGACTAGAGTTACCACCAGAGTTACAGAGGTTACAGCCTGTGTTTCAAATTTCTATGTTGAGGAAATGTCACCCTGATACAGAGTCAGTTCTACAACCTATGGAGGTAGAATTGAATGATGATATAACTTATGAGGAAGGGCCAGTGTCAATCCTTGATAACAGAATTAAAAAGCTAAAGAAGAAAGACATAAGTCTTGTGAAAGTCCTCTAGAATCACCGTGGTGTTGAAGAAGCTACATGGGAACTAGAGGAAGAGATGAGAAGGAAATACCTTGCTTTTTCTCTTAGTTTGTTTTGTTGATTTCTGGGACGAAATCCTTGTAAGGGGTGGATAATTTGTAACATCCCTGACCTGGGTTATGAACTAACCCTAGGTGTTTTGATTAATTATGTAATTAAATAGTTGTGATTATCTTTTGGTATGTAATTAAAGCTCCTAAGGAACATATATTGCTATTTCTATCCTTTTTAAACAATATTGTAAAATTGTTTTGTAATACAGGGACCTAGGTGCAAATTACCCAATTAGAAGGGTTAACTTGCAATTTACATAGGTTAAGATGTTTCTTTGATGTTGAGACATCATAATAATGAATATGATGAGGTATGATGGATTCTCCAAGCTTGGGCACCAAGATGCAGCTTGTGGAGCAATCCTTGTGCTTGAAACCCTAGTTTTGGTGTAAAGTGCAATTTACCCAAAATGTGGGGTGAAACTTGTAAAATAAACCTTCTAGAATATCTTTTATGACTTTTGACATCATTTAGAGTAAAAATGATGAAGGGGGCGCTTCATTTGAATAATCATATAATAAGGAACACCTTTGTAATTAAATCACCAAGTTATAAGTATAATAACCCTTTTATATGTGCACCCTAGTAATAAGTTGACCTTCTTTGCCTTAAGTCCTTGGTTTTAGAAGGAGTTTTGCTTTAGAAATAAGGAGAAGGGACGTGCAAAGAAGAAAGGAAGGACCTAGATGAGAAATGGAGAAACTAGTTGTCCTTATGTTGAAAATAACCCCAAAGTACATATACTCTTTTCCTTTACAAAACAAGGAACATTTCCTTCCCTTCTTCACTTATCCCTTTTTCTAAACTGACTAGAGGCAGAGCTCTGGAGCAGAGGTGATCGGTCAACTTGTTCTAAGGTAAGAAGAGACCATCATCTTGCTCGGATTCATGGAGGAAGTTGGGTTACAAGGTTGGTTTTATGGTTTTCGTACTTAGCTTTCTCTTTCTAGCCAATCTTTCCCAAACTTTCCTTGGAGAATCGACCTTGGCCAACCTGTGAAGCTCAAGATGCCATTAAAGGCTTGAAATCTTGTAAGCTTGGAGCTCTAGGGACGACCTTAAGGCGGGTTTTATAACTCTAAACCTCTTGCTTTGATTATGCATATCCTTGTTCTTGCAAATAGTAGACAATTCTTCTTCTTCCCCATCTTCCTTGCACTCTTGCAAGCAAAACCACGAAGAAACCGACCTGATCTAAGGTTGAAGATGATGGGCATGATTACCTAGGTAAATTTACCAAGCGACCTTGGGCCATTTGGTCTAAACGGTTTGCAAGACCGTTTGAAACCAAACGGTCTCAAAACCGTTTGATTTCATGCGGTTTGCAAGACCATTTAGATTCAAACGGTCTCCAAGACCGTTTGGAAAGTTTGACCAAGTGAAGACCGTTTAGAGGTCTTCTGAACACATGTTGAATTAATCATCTACAAAGAATAATAATCTAATTGCAAACAAATCACAAGTTGAAGGCACTTCAATCCTCTAAACCCTAATCGGGTTCAATTGCTGATTTCAAGGACCAATCTTGTTGAACTTTGGGTTGACTGGCCCAAACGGTTTCAAAACCGTTTGGGAGTCATCCAAACGGTCTCAAGACCGTTTGGTGACCACCCAAGACCATTTGGATGTCTAGGGTTAAGATAATTTTATCAATTGAGGGTCCAATCACAATAGGTTGTTGAAATAATTAAAAGTGCTTATTTGTGACTTAATTAGGGTTCCACCCTTAACAAATTGACTTAGATTTTTATGGGACTTTGGGAAAACGGTCTCAAGACCATTTGGAGGATGTACAAACGATCCAAAGACCATTTGGGCCAAGTCATGGCCCAATTGGATGTCAATTGATGGGTTCAACTTCAAATAGACTCATGTTGAGGGATGTTGATGGTTGATCGATTTCAAACCCTAATTCAATTGGTTCCAACCCTAATTGGCTATTAATTGATGGTGAATTGAGTGTCCAATTGGTTAAGGATAACCCTAATTGGATCAATTGATAAGTGGTTAACATATATGAGGTCAATTGAGGGGTTCAACCTTGAAAACCCTAATCGATTGTAAGTGTTGATGCACTTTTTTGGGTCCATTCGGTTTTGAGATGTTTGGACCAAATGATCTCAAGACCGTTTGAATCCAAACGGTCTCAAGACCATTTGGGACCAAACAGTATCAAGACCATTTGAATCCAAACGGTCTCAAGACCGTTTGAGCTCAATCGATCTCAAGGTCGTTTAGATTCAATCGATCTCAAGGTCGTTTAGATTCATACGGTTTCAAGGTCGTTTCAATTCAAATGGTTTCAAAGTAAACTCTTCCAAATGGTCAACAAGATGAAATGGTCTTGAGGGTGACCAAGTTCATGCGGTCTTGAAATTCAACCTGACCAAACGATCAACACTTCCAAATGGTCTCAAGACCGTTTGGGGGTTGAAGTGTGAAATCGTTTGGGGACTTTCAGGGTTAAGATTTCTTAATGACTTGAATGCTTAAATGGTTCAATGGTTGTTTAATCTAAACCCTAATTATAACTAAAGACATTAAGGGGTTAAGTAATTAGTAGATTGACCCATGTTATGATTAATGATGAACATTATCAAGGTACTTATGAAGGGTTCAAATAGACAACACCCCTTGATCAAGAAAACCCTAATGAACATAATGGTGATGACTTGACCTATGTTAGTCAAGTGGAATTGACTTAACCTAATCTAGAGTGATGTAAACATCATCTAGTAGTGAGAGGAGAGACAAGGCTCCTAATTTGAATAAGAATCAAGTAACACACCTTCAATATGTAAGAATGTGCATGATTAGGGTATGATCCATCAAGGTGAGATCATGAAAACCCTAATTATGATGATTAATGAATCTTAACCTAATTTGAGGGCACCATTGATGATAATTTTCATACATAATGATGCTATGTGATCAATTCACTATGAAGTAAATAGTAAACCCTAATTTTAGGGTAATAACATGTAATGTGAATAGTAAACCCTAATTGAGGGTGAAGTGTTGAAATGTACAATAAACCCTAATCCAGGTTATGCTTTTAAGCATGAATCTTCATGATTAAAGTATAATATGAGGAATCATTATTCCTAATCATAATGAAAGGGATTGGATAACCCTAATTGATGTAAATAAGGGAATCTAGCCTTAGTGAAGGCATGAAGGTACAACCCTTGAATTGAAAGATTAATTCTGCTTTATAAATTGACTGATCTAGAAATGAATGGTTTATTATTATCAATTGTATTAACCATGCAGGTTCTGATTAGAGAATAATCATATCCAGGTAAGGATTATGATATCATATTCATTGAAAGCATGTTATTAGCTTTATGAATAGTGACATACCATGTTGCCTAGTTTAAGTGGAATCATATGAGATTAATGGTCTGTAAGAGCCATGAGTAACATCATGGTCATGCTGATTAGATGACTTATGATGAGATGATTAAGAATTGATATCCATTTGACAACTGATGTGAGTTAGAATTGATACATTTAGTATTCTTCTTATATAGCAGTGTTCTAATAGTTAAATGCTTGGAAACATGCTTGATGCTAAAAGAATGCTGAAATGTACCTAATTAATCAAGTGTAATCATATCATGTAGAGCCCTGATCATAGATCCATCATTGTCAGAAGCTAAATGATGGTGAAACAGGTTTTCCTACGGGAACTCCTGGATCACACACTTTTGAGTATGTGAGGGAACATGGATGTGAATATCCTTACATCCTAGTGTAGGAATTGATGTAGATGTATCTTAATCTATCAACCCTTCACTATGTGTTTATGCCGGGGTGATGTACCACAAATCTCCCAACGAAATCTTTAAATACCACATCAATGAGAGATAAAAAAGAGATCTTTCGATGGCGAAGAGAGTACATAATGCCACTGTGACTCTAATAGCGAAGTGCCAGAATACCGTGGTAAGCTATAGTAGCAGAGACACGAGATGTCCTGTATGTTGATCCTCACACTGACTGAGGAAGATGAGGTCATAAGAATCTGACTCTGTTGATGACCTATGTATGATACTGATGCGACTTAGTAGTGATCGGTTGGAGTATGAGCGGTATACCTCATCTCTGCAGGGCATAATAATGTTTGTAAAACATAATCAACCGCGTAGTATATTTGCTTAGATTGAACTACGAGAAACAATGATTGATGTTACATTGTTTACATTAATAGCTTGTTCAAGTATTTAGTATACATGTTCTATATATTATTTAATGAAGTAACTGCTTAAGTAGAAGATGCTTTACTTATTATCAAACCTGCTGTTGAATGATTTAAGTTATTGTGCTTATGTTATTCCTTTTCTTGCTATAACAAAGCTTCTGGCAGAGAGTTATAACTCTCACTGGGACAATTGTTTAAATTGTCTCACTCCCGTAGGTTTCTACTTTTTAGGTGAACGTCGAGGACGAAGGAACCTATCTGAGGGTGAGCAGTATTAGCAGCAGCAACACCAGGGACATCAGTGAATCTCAGGTGGAGATACTGACTGTCTAGTCCTGTAGATAGTTGTCTTATGTCGTCTCTGTACTCTCAGATCCTAGGAGTCAATAGGTCTGAGGTTTTTGGCTTTAAGCCTTGAGATTTTGTATCTGGATGTATATAATCACTCGAGAGGTGATTCTTCAGAGATGTAATGTTAAAACATGATGCTAACTATTTATCTTGTTTATGATAAAGGAGTTTTATACTTTAAAGATATTTTCTTTAAAAAGTTTAAATTTCTAGTAATTTTTCATAATTCCGCTTCCAGTTAAGTAAATCGCTTCAGCTTTCATTTATCTCATTTTCCGAAGTAAGACGTCTCAGTGGTACCCTTTTTATATCGATTTAAAAAACTATTAATAGGAGGAACTATACAAAGAAAGACAACTATATAGGGAAGTAAAGGCAGAGATATGTATAGAGGGACACCAAAGTAGCTATTCAAATGAGGTATTCCATTACACCAAAGTAGCTAAGATTTAAACGTTACCTCTCATACAACACAAACTGCATCTAGAAAGGAGTATATAAATAAAATGAAACTTTTAACATTCAATTCAAAATGTTTAAGTAGAGCAGGACACCAAGTCTAATAAGGTGGTGATGCCAATTGGAATAGTAAATTTATGTCTTAGAAGTTGAGCAAAGGAGAAAATACAACTATATATATTCTAAACTAATTGTACAGTCTATAGTTGATGAATTCATCTCATTGATTTTCTTTAGTGGGTCTACATGAAGTTCCATTCCTTAAGACTACATTAAATAATCATTTTCCTTTTTGTTAGATACCAATTCACATGTCTTGTTTGTTTCTTAATATGTTTGCAAATGATTACATCTATAATGAAAAGCATGAGACATTAGATAATAATAGATATGAGCAAGAAATTTACAGACATGTATGTCACATGGAGACTTCCTTGTTCCATACAGATATACAATTATCGTGAATGTGAGATGTACTTCTCCTATTTCTTCCTTCTAGTGTCCTCATCTATTAGCTTCTGCTCCTATATAGGTAGGATCTGTTCTTCTTTAAAGATATGGTCAAGACTATCTTGAGGTCTCTTTTGACTCTCTCTATTAGCTTGTGGTTTTCATCTAAATGTTATAGAATATGGTATAAGTCTCTATTTCCTAGTGGGATGTTCTGGTGAATGGCTCCTTAGTACATGGTTTCTATGTTAATATTTCAACTTTAGGACATTATTGTGAGATGAACTCAAAATGAAAGTTGAGAAGGGAAGAACAGTTGTTATCTGCTTCATCAAACTCCAACACACCTGTTCTTTCTCTACAATAATACATTTGGAAAGAAAAAATTGCTAGAACAAAGCACAGTAAACAATGAATGTCTTGATGCCTCTAATATAGGACATATCTCACACAAACCTTTAGATACTTCTCACTCAAATTTTGAACACAAAATGAGTCATTTAGCAAAAAGAAAACTAAGTTCATGTACTCCAGTTTCAAATGCTTCAAACTGCATAAAACCAAGGTGAACCTCACAACCCTCCCCATCACCCCCCTTTTGTAGCATCATTCTTCCCTAGATTGTCCCTATTGCCACCCCTTTCTCTATATTTCCCATCCTCACTCTATTCCTCTTCATATCCCTCTAATAAAAGGATTCAGGTGCCTAATTGCAGTATAGTTTATTAACTAGTTGTCTTCTCCCATTTCCATAATATATATCGACTTCTAGTTTCTAGGCCTTCTGGCTGTTCATGTGGGTTGTTTCCCATAAGATCCATGTATATTTTATGGAAATTATACAACAATTTTGATAATATCAGGTATATATGAATAATAATCTTAATATAGTTACAGAATGTACATATATCATATAATAATCAATATACATAGCTAAGAGATTCTTGTTCCAAATTTTCAACATCTAGTCAAACATGTGCTTCAAATTCTGCTAGCATCGTTTGAACAATAGATTTCTTTCTTATTTTTATATGTAGCTATACAGAAGGTAATGTTCAACACAACACAACCACTTCCTATTCATCACCTAGCTTATAAATTTATGGATCGAAACCCATTAAAGGAATATACATCCATTACTGCATATATCCATAGCTTTAACTACTTTGATAGTCATGTGCACAACAAGAACATGCTTGGGTATTAACCCTAGATGCCGTCTACTTATTAAAAATTAGAGGCCTCTTGTGATTTGTATGAAGGCGAATTACATTGACTCAAGTGTCCAAGTTAAGGTTGTGTTTTCCTAGAAAGTGAAGAAGGTGCAGGCTAATTTTCTCATCATAAGTTCATAACATTATGTCTGTTGGGTTTGAATACATACCTTTTGTTCAAGTTGTCATATCTCCTTGTAATATATAGGTTGCAATCATGTTTTATGAGGAATTCATGATGGATCAAATTGTAAGAAACTTAGGAAGCTAACCACCTTTGGGGGAAATGGAATTTTCTTTGGGTAGGGGAATGGCTAATTCTCTGATGGGTTTATAAGAGATGACATCAAATCTGAAAAGGATTAGTTGATACTTGAATACCTTGACAGAGATATACCTTATACACATGTCCCACTAACTGACAAGGTAAGCACAACATATCATTTAACTGTAAGCCAAGACCACTACCAGGACTATAGGAAATGCACAATGATTTGGAAGAGAACTAGTGATTGCTAAGAAAGATAAACCATAGAGGCATTTGTTTGCTGATTCAATCAATTGACTGCACTCCTCTTTTCTCAAAGAAATTTGATCTTTAAACTCCTTTTGAGGATGTTATCCAGTACACACTACGTTTGCAGCTTTGGCAGGAAATCCTAATAACATGTATCCTTAGTATGGCCCTTCCAACCATAGTGAGAGCACTCAGGGCATCAGGATGGTGTACCATGCCGACCACTTATGCCACCATCTCTATTAGATGCTCTATGAGCAAAGCTCAGGATCACTCTCTAACTGTTAACAAATTTGCATCCATCAAGGCAGAGATAGTAGACTCCCCATGTAGTTACTTTGTTTTCACATGACCTTGTTTCAAGCTAATCAAGAATTCCAAATAAGTCACTACCAATAGGAAACGAGAGATATCTCTTTGCTACTGAAGAGATATGTCTCGAGTTTGATTTTCATTATAACAACATATTCATTTTACATAAAATCTGCATGTAGCTGCTTAATTTTACCATATATAAAATCTGCATTTACCTTTTCATTATAACAACATTCATATGCAAATGCATATTACATTTTCAGTTTTGCTTTGAGTTTCAACTATTAGTTAACTCAATTTAAAATGGGTCAAAACAAAGCACATTTGAATTCAAACAACCCCATATCAATGTTGTGTTCTCAGTTCCCAACTGCATAATCTCCTTAAAGTTGAATTCAATTACTGTTATGTTTATATATGATCCATGTACTGCATGTATCTTTGTCGTTTTGTTTATGTACTTGTCTTTCTCAAAGCTCCTAGCCAGCTGAATATCAATGATGAGGCCACCAAGATGAAGAGGTCATTTTTGAGGTAGAAGTGATGCCGCTGCGGGAGAGGCCATGTTTGGGGCAGTCTCGATGGTAGATGTAAGGTCAAGTTGGAGATCGGGGTAGTAGCAGGGGCTGCAGGCATATGAGAGGAGCAACAGTAAGGGGAGGATGTGGCGTAGTAGAAGAAGAGGCATGGGAGGACGTGGTGCTTAGATATTATCATTCAGATTAAGGTAACATAGAAGCTATTTGTTGAGAATATGCCACATGTTATGAATTCTTAATTTTCGATTCACTCAGATGCTTTTGGTTATCCTTCTATTTTCACTCAGATGCTTTTGGCGCATGCAATGATCTCTATCAAGCCACTAAAATTGAACAATATATGGTATGGATTGCTGGATGGTCAGATATTCTTATGTTTGTATATTGTGTATGTACTAAATTATTCTGTTCAATAAATCAATTTTGTTAGGTTTTAAATTGTAGGATGAGTGACACAATTGACCCATCACAAATCAAAGAAAGGCCAAGTTTAGATATGCAAAATCTTTTTTCTTCCAACTATGAATATTAAATCTATAAGTCTTTCTGTAATATGTTAAGAGAAGGCCTTTTACATATAAAAATGAATATGACAAAGTACTATGATGGTTGCACATCTGGTATAATTTAGAACTACTAATGTTATTGGGTTGTACTTTCAAATGGTCTAAATTAATGACCTTATTATGCATGTTATAGACTGAAAATTCTGGACATGACAAGCCTCAATGGTGCAAGTGACCTATCTTACAACTCTCCCATACAATGCTTGGGCTGCAACAAAACATGGATGAGCTGCCTAGATACTTCTCGTCTCTTCAAGGTACTAATTATGTCATCTTATTCTCATAGCAACCTTCATTTATGCCATGTATGAATGCTTATATATCTTTATTAAACTATTTGGATGGTATTTACCATATTTTTAATGCCTCCCCATTTGTAAAACCTTATTTTCAAGACTAAGAGAAGTACACGCTTCACCATCGTAGAAACTTCCATTACTTGAATTAGAGATTGAGCTTAACAACATCAAGAATTCAGATATAGAGTATAAGAAGTATCTAAGACAAACCCGACGCAACATGTGCTCTCCTATGAAGCATGACGATGTATATCCATTTGAAGCTCAAGCCCGCCCAGTCACAGCTGCAGCAACACCCACAAACACAACAATGTATCATGATATGTTGCAATTTGATATGGCTCTTTGCTGCTATGAGAAGGCTGCATTTCATAGACCTATGTATATATTTGAACAACCACTGTCAGCATCTGCAAACATAGCGACCAACTTCATAGGGACGATATTCCTTCTATCTCTGCTTAGAAGTTTCTTTTCATATTCTTATCTTGGGTGCTTTTGGACGATACTGGCCGAACAACAAGAGCTCGAACAAAAGAAGAAGACAATAAGGATGTTAAAACTGGTCGATAAAGACAACTATTTTCAAAGATGTTAGTAGACCACTAAATAATTGATATATGTATATACTTTTCTTTGTACACATTGTGTAATAGGGGCAAGGTATACGTCCTCCCCATGTACATTCGACGTTTCATTATAAATGAAAGTAAGATTGTTGGCATAATGAGCATAACTTGCTCTAAATACTACAATTTTGTTACTAAAATAGCTTGTGTACTAACAAATCACAATATATATATATATATATATATATGAATATATAGTCGAGCTAAGCATATATGTATGTGTACTAAATGGCACTACATATGTAGCTAGATGCAGAATCAACTACATATATATGCATATAGTAACTGATGCCTTTCCCTACACACTAAATACATATAAAATGTATTAACTTCATGTTTTTGCTACATACTGACTATATATGTAATTGTAGTCATACATTTAGCTATAATTATACTTATATTTAAATATGTAAGGACAATATCTAGCTATGCTTCCGGATACATATGAATTTGTAACAAATGGATTATCTAACTACATATTTGAAAAATATAGTTAAAGGCTTTAGCTATACGAGCATATACTACAACTTGTATGTGTAAAGAAATATGTAGTTAAAGCCTTTAGCTACAAAATATGGGGTTTTTGCTACAAATTTTTTTTATAGTTAAAGACCCTTTTTTGTAGTGTAGATCACATTTCTCTTCTGAAATCCTCATTGTCTTCTTCCTCCTCCATGGTTGTGGATCATCCATGTGGGGACAAACAAAATATCACAAATAGTTTCTAACAACCTAATTATAGCAAATAATTGATTAACAATCCAAATTACGCTTTCAATGTGACTTCTCAACTACTTTTGCCCTAAACCCGAGATTACCCTCTCTTAGGGTTTTGTCCTTGCAAGGGACATAAGGCCACCTTCTCCATCCTAAGCTTGGTGCCTGGGGTCACCTCTTGAGGTGCCCAATGGTATTCCCTCCGGGGCTTGACCAAATCAGACCTTCCCTCCGGGGCTTGGTCTTGCAACATACATCAGGGTGGCATGTAGGTTCGAGAAACACATTCATATTTAATGTGATACACATAGGGACACTATAGGATTGCATAATTGAACATCCAACAGTTTAGGTTGCGATCAATCGAGAAACATTCGGGAAATGCCGTGAAACTAAAGGTGATTATTCATAAAGTAACCATATACCTGTTCAGTCGAGTCAGCAAGCTAATAGTAATCCAAGCCAAAAAGTATCTAGGCAAGCAGTTCAATCCACACATATAAGTAAGAACCCTGAAAAGTACATGTAATATATTTACTATTCACTTGCTCAGATTCTATTCACTGAATTCGCTTCCTAGGGTTTCCTACTTCCTTTTAGGGTTTCATTAGGGTTCATCTTCATTATTGACACCATAAACCCTAAAACAACAAATCTGATCTCAAACACTAACTAGCTTGTTAATTCCTTCCTAACAGGCTTAGGACCAACTTAACATCACTTTCCTCTAATGAATTTCAAATTAGTCCACATAAGAAACCATTAACCCTAAATTAGGGTTTCTAAGTTCATTATTGCCCTTTATACATATGACACTGAAAATCAGCCAATTGGGTGTAAGAATCATCTCTTTAGATCTAAGATGTCATTTTTATTAACAACAGGTTACTATCATCTTAAATTATCCAAAGAACGCTACTAAATCCCATTACATCAAAAATTTGGGTTTTCATTAATAAAACCATTAAAGATAACATCTTTACCTTCTTTTCGAGTTACAAGCATATTTAGGCCTCAATTCTATTTTTAGTGGATTCCTCATAATTTTCTGAGCAAGATCCATATATTATTTGTCTTCATTCGAGTTACCAATCATTTACTATAATATTTACAAACTAAGGATATCTGAGCCAATAGGAAGTTGCCACGTCAACACTTACTTGTTTTTTTGTCTGGTCAGCTAGGTTAGGTAAAGGATGCCTGCACCCCTATTTCTTGAGTGTGCACGCAGGGGTATATGAGTCATTTGACTCTATCCCCTTCCCTTCTGTGCATCCACATCTCCGTGCTCACAATGTCACGTCGTACGTCGTGTCTCCGGCACTCCTGAGTGTGACAGCTCCTTCAGGCACCATGACTAGAATCCAGGCCATTGCAGGCCACCCCTGCACCAAAGTTCAGTTGACTAGCATAGTTTAGGGTGGAGCTCCTGACTTCCTCCTTGCTCATTCTCCCACATGAAAGCGCACTCCGCCATGGACGAAGGTTCCCATTGTCGCGGTTAGCACTATCGAGGGCGCCAAGGGGGTGTCCTGCTCCTCTCCTCTCTATACCTCCACCACCTTCGGCTCCTCCTGTTTCTCCAAACCTCTATAATAGAAGACCACATTGCCATGGTGGATAGCGTGGATTCCTCGTCGGCTTCCTTCACCACAATGGTGTGCCCTGGTCGTCAACGGCACCATGCGGCTCATCCTCGTGTGCTTCTATATCCGCCTAGGTGTAGGCGTGCACTAGATCTAGGGCCACGACATCGTCAAAACCTGACCTCCTTTGGGTTTGCCCTTATGCCCGCAAGCGGTCTTCATACCACCGCACCCTAGGGTTACCATCAATGAAGAAGGGGTTGTTCTCGGTCAAAGGGTGATGTTTCCCTGATGCTTCTTATGTACATAGCCTGTAGAGTTTGAAGGGGGATGGTTAAGGGGAGAGCAAGATGGATGGTAGTTATCATGGGGTTTGCTTTCCAAAACTTTTCACTGGGGAGAGGCAGATAATTATCATATGTTTGTTATAGGAAGTAATTCAATTATTTTTTCCAAATTACCACCATCCATGTGTATTTGTCTCCAACTTTTGACATCCATTTAAGGTAAAGAATTTTACATGCTTACTTACTCTTTTCCCAATATTTGATCTCGGCTAAAATAACTCCTTCTCATAAGAAAAGTTATTAGTAATGCCATCTAGGATGGTACACGAACTATGAGCCACATAGTAGGAAACCCCTTTATGACTTGGAGTATAGGAAACTTCTTTCTCTCTCTCTCTCTCATTCTTTTATTTCCAAATTTAAATGGGAAGCCTTGAATAATTCTATTTAGGTGTGGGGGATATTGGAGACCAAAATACATTATTAAAAAAAATACTTTTCTTTGTCTTCAAGTCACATATATATATATATATTCTTAGTCAAGGCCTCAAATTAATTCTTTTCTCTTTCTTTCTTTTCAATTTTCTTTATTTTATCTATTCTTTCTATAAGAAACCATGTGGATTTGAAATTCAATCTATTATGAACAAACACTTTGTCTTTTAGAGAATTCCACATTATTCTTAGCATTATCTCAATTTCTTTTATTATTAGATTTCTTTTCCTTTTTATTTCCCTTTTCTTTTTATTGGGCCCAATAGCCAACAAGGCCCACGAAATCAAACATACAAGGCTATTTATCAAAGGAAACCGTTCAAGGCACATAAATCATCCAAATTACATAATCATACATTTATTGGGAAAATTGCATTTCCAACCAAAAGAACCCAAAAATTGGGGTTGTAACATCCTTCCCCTCTTATAGGAATTTTTGCCCTCAAAATTCCACCAAGCATACAAACAAATAGGATAAGACTTCCTTATGTCCATCATCGGCTCCCATGTGGCTTCATCCTCTCCATATGCTTCCAAGGAACCTTTATCATCTTATATTCTTACATCTGAGTTTTCTCTCACCTTGGTATCTCGTACCCTCTTAGGTGACTCAAGATATTTTAGCCTCCCTAGAAGCTCAATAGGTTCATGGATCAGTACATGGTTAGGATACATCACATAGTGCCCCAGATCGGACTCATGGAACACACCATACATCATGTTATCCTGAGAGGTAAGGCTAAACATAAGCATCTCCACCAATCCATCTCAAATGGACTCACATATCGGGGACTCAGCTTTAGCTATAGCTCAGAGGGGTCGAGTTACTCCCACAATGATGTATGTCAGTCTGCTTCACATCAACTCACCACTCATCTTGCCCCTGGGATTTCTCAGCCATCACACGATTAAAGCAACTTCATCTACACACTACGGTTTCTATGACCTTCACAAGGTCCTTTCACCAACATTATCCTAATGAAGTGGTGACTGACACGACCTCCCTTACATAGCTTCTTACATCTCGATAGTGGCTATGGTGGCTATCATCACAAACTCTCATAGGACAAGAACTTCCCCCATGTATCACCCTGAACGAGCACACACACTCTCATCAGACCCTCTAGTCTGGATCATACTAACTATCAGTTAGGGGTGATAAGATGTGCTAACTTCAAACTAGTGTCGAGTTCTTCTGGTACCTACTTCCACTGCATGGAAGTGAACTTGAGCTCATGCTCCATATATTGAGCTCAAATCATGGTGTAGTTAAACTATCTCTCTCTCATGCAAACAGTTCAATCAGATCTGTCATATTGACAACACTCTCTCTTATGCAAGGGATTAGGCCAACTTGGTAAGGTGATCTACCATAACCCATATTGCATCATGACCTCTCTTGGTCCATAAGAGACCATCCACAACATCTACGATAATGTACTCCCATTCCCTCTCGGGGACTCTTCATTGTCCGTAGCAACTTACTGGGTTACTCGTGTTCGACATTCACCCACTGGCATGCATGGTGACAAGCCACATGCAACTCTATCTACTTCTTTATCTCAGGTATTCAAAGCACTACTGCAAACTTTAATCATCTTAGTAGTACCATGATGCGGGGTGTACTTAACATCACGAGCTCCTGCATGTCATGATTCCTCAAGGTTGACTCCTCATAAACCCTAAAACACTATAGTAGCGGGTTTCACCACCTTCTTTTCTGGAGAGGTGTATATGAGGTTCTACAACCATCATTCTATCACATAAATCTCTAGGATGGCTAACCAAGCAACTACTAACTCGACCAACGGGTCTGGTTGTATCAAAGGATTAGCCCTGTATGTCTCACGAACTTAGGGTTCACCTAACAACCTCTTCTAGCCCCTCTACTATCTAAATAGATAGTTGCGTCTCAACTAAGAGCATCCATTACCACCTCACATCCTTATGTGCTAGGTAACAGTGAAGACATAAACCCTCATATACTCCAGTGATCATTCTCATCTTGGATTTAGGTCTACCTGAGTCAAGAAAACTACGAGCTCATCATCTTCGCTATTAAACTTAAACTTATATAACTCATAACTTCCATCTTGCTCTTGATAAGAACGTCCTCATATGATGATTAACTTATCTCTCTTTGTGTTTGTAAACCATCCATTCATCATACTCTATGAAAGGTATGATACTTTCTCTATCCTCAAACATCATAGCAATGTTTCAACCGACATCATCTTTATCCTTAGTGTATGGCATGCGTATTGCCCTATCTCTCACCCTCATAATGAGAGGATATAAGCATTTGGATGTAATCTAGATATAGATTTCATCCCATTCCAAGAGTAGAGATGGTGCATCCCGCATCGCTAGTACACTTTCCAAACTGAGCTGAAACGTGCATCACATCCATGAAAAATTGTTCCCAAACACACTTGGGTCATCACACAATCCTTAGTCATCTCCTCTAGGTTTGTAGGGTGCCAGTACTTTTGGGGCCATCCCTCTTCCCTTATGCATCCAGTAAGTTCCCACCTCATTTGCCCTTTGGGTCCCATGAGCTCATGAAGGTGATCAATATCCTAACCCATGGTCTCAGACAAAGATAGTTGTTACCTCCCGATCCTATGGTCTTGTGCATCTAGGAACCAGACAACTCCTACTCCCATCAGTCTTATCCCTACCTGACCTTGGTATCGACTTAGGATTCTATCGTGGTACATCTCAACTTGAATCCTTACCCAAAAGTCCATCATCTCTTTGGGCACTCGTGGTCAAAATTACATTTTTTCATAGGGATCATGGCAACCTACCATCCTTGGTCTGGCCCATAAGGTTACCCCCATGGCAACATATCTTCATGCCCTTTAGAGATAGTCCCACAAGGGTCTTTAGATTCATGCTCATACCATGTGTTCTCCACTTAGCGCATCAAATTCGTATAAGAGACCTCTTTAGGTTACCTTGAACCTAAAAAAAAGTTGATACTCACCCTATTGAAGGGTCCCTTCCCCAGGATGGGATAAAACTATCTCTTGATAGCAACAAAGGTCACAAACGTCTTTACATCCATGGTTTACACCATCATGTGCATGCTTAGCCCTATCATGCCACTCAGACATGTGGCTAGATTGAAGACAACCTACTAAGCCACTCGGGGTTCCTTGGTATATCATACTTGCTCCTTATTCCTCAACATTGGACCAACACCATACATGCATAGGTCACCAACCTATGCGTGAGGGGTGAGGGGTGCATCAAACATATACCTTAGTCCAAGGGGTTTCCTTTTCCTCTAAACATGAGGGGGGTGTCAAACTCGAATCCTTGAGAACTCAAACATCATCATGAGCAGTAGGTGCACCAGGTACTACTACTTTCCCTCTTAGGTCCAGGAACCCTAGGTTCACCTTTTATGCATCAACTGTTTAACCATGAACCAAACATGCACAAGGCTTGGCATACACTTCCCACCATTCTTATACATGAACAACCCCTTAGAGTCCTACACAAGGACAACCAACTCGGTGTGAGACCTCATAACTTGTTACTGTGCCTCCCTAGGGCCTAAGGAACTCTCATTTCCATACCTATAAGGTAAGTTAGACACCTACACTTCTGTACAATGGTTCAAGAATCCTCTTTCTCATTCTAAGGTTTGGTTCCTCTAAAGGGAACCAAGGTACGATGAGTCTCCAGGGATCATGCATGAAGAAATCATAACTATCTACTCAGGGTCGTCTAATGCAGGCCATAACATACCCAACTTCTCATGATTCCTCACGTCTCAGGGTCAAGGTGTCCAACCTTCCTCAATAGGTCTCACTCTCTCTTTCTAGAGAAACCCTGCAACTGGCCCTACAACTGGAGGTTCTCTCTTAGAAGATGGGTCAAGCTCTTAAGGTTACAGGTCTACACCTACCTGGGCAAAATGTACTATCAAGACCTATGTCTGGCCCAGATCATCCCAGGCTCTATATGCTCCTCCCATGAACTATGAGGCATAACTCTCCTGGCCTAGGTCTCAAACCCGCTACCAGTCTTGATGTTGTTCTACTCATATAAACCTGTTAGGGTTCCTATATGGTCGCTACTAACCTTATCAATGAGTGCTATCCCTCACCCTAACAAGCACGACCACCCAAGGTCGGATCACAAGAAGGCACTAGGTCAAACCATCATGCATAGATCATGCCTCTCATGTGTACACAAAACATATAAGCATGTCAACCCACATTCATACATGCACGGTCAACTATGATATCCAACTCATACTGTCATCTCTTCCTCACACTCCACCCAGGTTTAGGGTTAGCATCGTCCTTAGAGGATGTGACATGTCTCTACCTCTTCCTGGAGGCCTCGACCTCTAAGTCTCTACTCATCCTCCTGACAAGAAGGTTTAACCTTAGTTCTCTCCTGAGGGCACGACACTCACGCCATGCAACTGAAGCATGTAACTAATTTTTAGTTTACGCTTAAACTATTAAACTTATGTCCATGACATCTTGTTTACATGCTTTTCATTGATTTGGTGGAGGATTCCTTAATCCTTATCATACTTACCCTAACCTCAAGAGGGGTAGGGAAGAGAGAGAAAAACCCTAAACCTTAGAACCTTAATTGAATTAGGGTTGAGAAGGGAAGAAATAGATGAGAGAGTCCTAAAAGGTATCTTATTTTGAGTCACGACCTCAAACTTTGGCCAAACAGTCACACCACATCCGAGAGTCCTCATGACCGACTAGCGGGGCGGAGGAAAATATTGCCAGCCCCCAGACTGTGATCCTTTTCTAGACAGCTCCGTCTTTGGAAAATCCTCTAATAACTCCCTTGGTTCTATTGAGTTTGTAAAATTTAAAAATCACTAAGGATTAAATGAGAAACCACGACTCTGATACCAAATGTAATGACGTCGCCTCCCGGTAACCCCCAATCAAGGGAGACCAAGAGGTCAGAGGTGCTATCCCAATATTTCAAGATCCATGGTTTGACATTTAATCAGAAATAATTATCAAATTCTACTAACACTAAACTAGAAAGCTGGAATAAAATAAATCTTTTTGCATACCTTTTCTAAAATAGGATCTAAGACTTCTATCAACATTATAAATCTAACTATCTAATCCTCCTTTGGATTACTTATATTCATCTTCACAAATTTCACTTTATTATTTGTCCTTTTTAGATAATACTTAAAATGCCGACAAACAAAACGTCAGTCAGTATATTGTTATACTGGTATGTGGGGACAAATAAAATATCACAAATAGTTTCCAACAACCTAATTATAGCAAATAATTGATTAACAGTCCAAATTACGCTTTCAATGTGACTTCTCAACCGCTTTTGCTAAACCCTGGATTACCCTATCTTAGGGTTTTGTCCTTGCAAAGGACATAAGGCCACCTTCTCCATCCTGAGCTTGGTGCCTGGAGTCACCTCTGTTGACTCAAGGTGAATTAGGTCAATGTTGACTCACGTCTAAGTTGACTAAACCCATGTTTTGATGATGACTAACCATTCCACATATTGGTGTCTAATGTCTCTACTTGAGTGATTTCGGATTAGGTATAGACACACTCCAAATGCCCTAACTTGCGCATCTCAAATTGGAGAAAAGACAAGTCAAAGTCAATACAAGTGCACAATTTTGTAATATGATGTATATCCATTAGAATCATGTTGTAAATCACTTGTAATGATTGTATGACTTGTAATTAAGCTTAGAAAAATATCAGGAGCACTTAAATCGAATATTAGAGCACTTTAGATGCAACTTTGAAAATTAATTACATGCACTTTGTCGGTCGAGTTTCCCAGCCAAAAAACTCGACCGATCATCCTTGATCAATTTTCTGGAGATTGCATCGGTCGAGTTGTGTTTACACAAAACTCGACCGATGGAGTAACTGGCCAAATCGATTTTCATTGGTCGGTCGAGTTTCCTCAGGAAAAACTCGACCGATGGTACGAATATCGGCTTTGTCTTTTATTCTATCGGTCAAGTTACCCTTATAGAAACTCGACCGACTACACTGTACGGAAAAGTGCAGAAAAGTGCTTCTAGCCGTTGTGGAGTTGCAACAAGTGAAAATAGATCCGTTGCAAGCCACAAAATGGCTAGTTTTCGTTCACAAGTGTTCCCAAAGGATAAGAGGCATCCCCAGCTATAAATAGGACCCCTTGGGCTTCATTCCAAGGTTGAGCATTCATTGGAAACTCCATGTGAGGTTCCTATTCTATAGTTGAGTGATTCCTACAACCTCCTCTCTCTCTCTAAGCTTAATCACTTGCTACATCCATTAGACTGAGTAGGAAATCTGTAAGAGAGCTAGTCCTACATGTATATCTTGTGAGGCTCTCACTTCCACCACCTCCCCATCTCTCATTTGCAATCATGAAGATGAAGGTTCTCTCTCTTGTCCAAGAGAGGTGAAGAAGAACAAGGGAAGGAGTCCCTTGGTGAAGATCAAGGTTGAAGTCTTGGAGCTAGAGTGGGTAAGCCCTTGGAGAAGGCAGAAGACTCAAGCTCAAGTGGGTAACACCTTGGTGGAAGCTTCTCCGAGTGAAGGTGAAGTCAAAATCTGAAGATCCAAGAAGAGTGGGTGATCCCGGAAAGGCTGAAGACTTGTGCAAGAGTGGGTAAGTCCTTAGAGAAGGCCGAAGACTCTTGCAAAGTGGGTAAGTCCTTGGTAAGGTTGAAGACTCTTTGTATCGGATATGTAAGTCTTTTGTTTGGTCATGCATTGTATGTCTTATGAATGAATATAAGAGTGCAATAGTTTGGAAGTCCTAGAGGTTGACCTCTCTAGGCAAGTGGACTGACACACTTCTAGTTTGAAGTGTGAAACCACTCTAAATAGCTTGTCTAATTGGTGCATGTTCAATCTCTCTCTCCCTTGCTATGTATGTTTTAGTTGCACACAAAATTCCTATTTAGCAACCTTATCTTGTGATGTATCTTGAAGGTTTAATGAATTTTATTTAAGTGCTTTCAGCTCTATTCACCCCCCCCCTTCTAGAGCATCTAATCACCCATCTAGGATCCAACAATTGGTATCAGAGCGGGTATTCTCTAAGCATACTTCAACAGGTATGAGAAGATGGGTGACTACCTAGGAGGGAGATTCTCGACCAGGCTTCCAATCTTTGATGGGAGAAATTTCCTCTATTGGAGAAGAAGGCTTCAATTCTACATCCAAGGATCAAGTATTGAGATGTGGCAAATGGTGAACAGCCCATACATGCTACCAAAGACAAGGATTAAAGAATGGGATGAAGATACCTTGAAGAAAGAAACCTTGAATGCTAGAGCCATGCACATCATCTATGCCTCCATGACCCCCACCGAGTTCAACCGGATTTCTTCATGTGAAACAACCTATGAGGTATGGAGAAAGCTTTGCATCACTTATGAAGGGACATATCAAGTGAAGGAAAGCAAAGTCTACATGCTTAAAGGGCTGCTTGAGAACTTCAAGATGGGAAAGGAGGAGAGGATAACCGACATGTACTCAAGGCTCAACACCATTTTGAATGGTCTTGCTGTTCTAGGACATCCTATGTCTAGTGGAGAGATCAACTCAAAGATCCTTAGAACTCTTCCCAAGAGATGGGAACCCAAGGTGACTTCCATTGAAGAAGCAAGGTCTCTTAGGGATATTCCTATTGAAGAGCTCATTGGAAATCTACAAGCACATGAAGCTACACTTGACAAGAGGGAGGAAGTAGAAAGATAAGAGAAGAAAGAGCTAAAGAGAATGAAGAAGGCTGAAATTAAGGCTCAAATTGAAGCTATCATGGAACAAGTATCTCCATCCTCTCAAGCTAAAGAAGATGCCATGTACTCCAAGGGTAAATTCTACAAAGGCAAGTCCTCCTCCATCCGGTGCTTCACATGTGGAAAGAAGGGTCATAACAAGGAAGATTGCCCACAAGGCAAAAAGACCCATCTTCACAAGAAGAAGGAGAAATGGCACTCAAGCTCAAGTAGCTCCTCCAACTCAAGCTCAAGTGAAGATTCAAGTGAAGGATCAAGCTCAAGCTCTAGTGATGAAGGAGAATGCCATTTTTCTCTTATAGCATCAACAAGTGAAGACTCAAGTGAGGTAAATCTAAACTCTTTAGATAAAGAATCTTTGATTTCTATTATTCATGATATTTGTGCCTCTCTTAAGTCTTCTAAAAGGAAAAATAAAAAGTTTGCTAAAATTGTTGATAATTTGCATGTAGAATTAGATGATCTTGAACATGCTAATTCTTCCTTACTTGATGATAAAAATGATTGTCTTAGCCAAGTAGACTCTCTTATACTTGAAAATGCTAGTTTGCTTGATAAGATTAGATTTCTAGAAGCTCAACCTCTTATGACTAGTTCTAATGAAGAGCATACCTTAATTGTTGATTCTCTCATACATGATATTGATGTTCTTAAATCTGAAAACAAGGACAAAGATTTAGTTTTGCATGAATTAGAAATAGAAAATGCCTCCTTGCTTGCTAAAATCAATGGGCATGAATCTTGTTCTAGTTCTACAAATAGAGAGAATGATGTTGCTGCTCTTCATATTAATAGAGATTATTATTTAACTACAGCTTTTTGCTTAGTAAATGATCTTTTGCATGCTAGAGATAACATCAATAATTTATCTTCTACTATTGCTTCTCTTAAGCATAATAATGATAGTTTGAGATCCTCTTTGCAAAGATTCTTAGTTGGTAAAAAGAGTCTTAATGACATCCTACACCATACTACTAAACAAATGGGTAGACATGGTTTAGGGTATGATAGTAGTCAAGGGAACAACAAAGATAAAGGACCTCCAATATTCCATGGAATATCCTCTAGTTCCAAGACTATGGGCACATGCAACTATTGCAATGAAATTGGTCATTACTCTATTTGTTGTCCTTTTAGGAAAGCACCCAAGAGCAATAGGACTTGGGTTGCAAAACTAACCCCTTTAGACCCAAAAACATGATTGGGGACCATTTCATATTTCTTCTTGTTGGTACTTGCAAATGGATTGACTTGAGCTATTGAATTGCAAATTGACTTCTCAATCCACATGAAAGAAGAAAGGTGAGATGTGTAGAGGATGACAACAAGTGGAAAAAGAATGGTAAGCAAAAAGGTAATTTTTGTCTTGCTTATAACCAATCCTAACTTGTTTGAAAGCAAAAAGGTAATTTTTGTCTTGCTTATAACCAATCCTAACTTGTTTTATCAAGATAGTGTGCACTATACATATGGTTTTTGAGTCAAAAGTGGTATTTTATGTTTCTCATAACACTCTTGCTCAAAAACTATTTCTAATGCTTCTATAGTGCATTACTAACTTGCTTAGACATGTTTGGATATGGTTTGTATATTTAGCATGCCTTTAAATATGTTTTTATGAAATATATGTGCTTTTTGACAGCTGCTCTGTCGGTCGAGTTTGCCCTATTGAAACTCGACCGATAGGTACCAATGGGTGTTGCCAACAGCTGTCATCAGTCGAGTTGTCAATGCACAGAACTCGACCGATAACATTGTGCACAGAATACACAGTTGGCTTATTGAATGAGAATTTCCCTCTCAACTAGATTTTCTCAACCAATAGCCTTATTCTTTGGCACACCTTTGGTACCTTTATATATGCATATTGCCATGTTCTAAATTTCCTATCTTGCTTACAACTCTATCTCTCTAATTGCTCTAAATTGGTATATCTATATCTTGCAATTACTTGCTTTGAGTTGTTTTGCAGGTTTTGATGATGATCTCTTTGGATCTCTTGGTTGTGTATAAAAATTGCTTCCGTTGTGCTCTAACTTGCTACATCTATCTAGGTGTATATCTTGCTTTGATGCAACCTTGAGGTTCTTAGGGGTAATCATCTTTTGGTAAGGATGCATATCTAGTGAGTTATATCCTTTCGTGCTTCTAAAATTGCTTATCTCTTTGTTTGGATATATCTCTACATGTACTCATAGCTTGCTTTATCTTGTGTATCTTTTGGTATCTCTTGCTATGATCTAGATCCTACTAGTAGTCCTAACTTGTGATAGCATCTACTAGTAGTTCATATACATGTAGTTCTAACCTTATTTATATTTGACATCTTTGCTCATCTATATGCTACGCTTGTATCTTGTCTCATACATGCTCAAGCTTGTTCCTTGAATTGCATATTTACTATCTTGAGTTGCTTGCATAACATTGTGATGCAGGGTACATAGATCTACATGATATGTGGAAATTGGAGTATTTATGAATTTTTATGCAGATTTTTCTCCAGTCTCAGTTTTTGGTGCAAGACTAGTGTTTTTCATGCATAAACAACCTTCTAAGCAAGACTCATCGCTTTGACATGAGCTCTGATGGTTTTTGGTCAAATTCCGTCATCTTGAGGGTCAAAATTGGGATTTATTGTTTTTCTGCAGTACTTTATCTTGTATTTTGGGTTGTTCAAGTATATGCTTTAACTTGCTTTTGTTTCTATGCTTGGACAAGCCCCTATCTGTGCTCTTCTACTCTCCTTATATATATTTGTGTTCTCTCCTTTTCTCTTAACAGGTGATGTTTCTTATTTCTTCATAACCACACCTTTTTGAAATGACAAAGGGGGAAAGGTATGTCTTCTTTTAAAAAGAGGAAGAAGGCATGTCTTACATGAAGAAGAAAAGTATGTTCATGTAAAGGGAGAAGGTAAAGAGGAGAAGACATATATGTGTGGAACATATATGAGTAGAAGACATAGTATTCTATAAATGTTGTGAAAGATAACCATGCAGGAGAAATAACATCAATTGAGGGGGAGTATGAAAACTCCATGCACATCAATTGAGGGGGAGCATATGAACTCAATTATATTGAAACCCCTAGGTTTCTCCAAAGGTATGACTTTACTTAAAGCTTTCAATACATTTATGGAATGGTTTGTCATCTTCAAAAAGGGGGAGATTGTTGACTCAAGGTCAATTAGGTCAATGTTGACTCACGTCTAAGTTGACTAAACCCGTGTTTTGATGATGACTAACCATTCCACATATTGGTGTCTAATGTCTCTACTTGAGTGATTTCAGATTAGGTATAGACACACTCCAAATGCCCTAATTTGCGCATCTCAAATTGGAGAAAAGACAAGTCAAAGTCAATACAAGTGCACGTTTTTGTAATATGATGTATATCCATTAGAATCATGTTGTAAATCACTTGTAATGATTGTATGACTTGTAATTAAGCTTAGAAAAATATTAGGAGCACTTAGATCAAATATTAGAGCACTTTAGATGCAACTTTGAAAATTGATTACAGGAACTTTGTCGGTCGAGTTTCCCAGCCTGAAAACTCGACCGATCATCCTTGATCAATTTTCTGGAGATTGCATCGATTGAGTTGTGTTTACACAGAACTCGACCGACGGAGTCACTGGCCAAATCAATTTTCATTGGTCAGTCGAGTTTCCTCAGGACAAACTCGACCGATGGTATGAATATTGGCTTTCTCTTTTACTCTATCGGTCGAGTTACCCTTATAGAAACTCGACCGATTGCATTGTACGAAAAAGTGCAGAAAAGTACTTCTAGCCGTTGTGGAGTTGCAAAAAGTGAAAATAGATCCGTTGCAAGCCACAAAATGGCTAGTTTTCGTTCACAAGTGTTCCCAAAGGCTAAGAGGCATCTCCAGCTATAAATAGGACCCCTTGGGCTTCATTCCAAGGTTGAGCATTCATTGCAAACTCCATGTGAGGTTCCTATTCTATAGTTGAGTGCTTCCTACAGCCTCCTCTCTCTCTAAGCTTAATCACTTGCTACATCCATTAGACTGAGTAGGAAATCTGTAAGAGAGCTAGTCCTACATGTATATCTTGTGAGGCTCTCACTTCCACCACCTCCCCATCTCTCATTTGCAATCATGAAGATGAAGGTTCTCTCTCTTGTCCAAGAGAGGTGAAGAAGAACAAGGGAAGGAGTCCCTTGGTGAAGATCAAGGCTGAAGACTTGGAGCTAGAGTGGGTAAGCCCTTGGAGAAGGTAGAATACTCAAGCTCAAGTGGGTAAGACCTTGGTGGAAGCTTCTCCAAGTGAAGGTGAAGTCAAAAGCTGAAGATCCAATAAGAGTGGGTGATCCCTGCAAGGCTGAAGACTTGTGCAAGAGTGGGTAAGTCCTTGGAGAAGGCTGAAGACTCTTGCAAAGTGGGTAAGTCCTTTGTAAGGTTGAAGACTCTTTGTATTGGATAGGTAAGTCTTTTGAATGGGTGTTGCCAACAACTATCATCGGTCGAGTTGTCAATGCACAGAACTCGACCGATAACACTGTGCACAGAATACACAGTTATCTTATTGAATGAGAATTTCCCTCTCAACTAGATTTTCTCAACCAATAGCCTTATTCTTTGGCACACCTTTGGTACCTTTATATATGCATATTGCCATGTTCTAAATTTCCTATCTTGCTTACAACTCTATCTCTCTAATTGCTCTAAATTGGTATATCTATATCTTGCAATTACTTGCTTTGAGTTGTTTTGCAGGTTTTGATGATGGTCTCTTTGGATCTCTTGGTTGTGTCTAAAAATTACTTCCGTTGTGCTCTAACCAGCCAAAAAACTCGACCGATCATCCTTGATCAATTTTCTGGAGATTGCATCGGTCGAGTTGTGTTTACACAGAACTCGACCGATGGAGTAACTGGCCAAATCGATTTTCATTGGTCGGTCGAGTTTCCTCAGGAAAAACTCGACCGATGGTACGAATATCGGCTTTGTCTTTTATTCTATCGGTCAAGTTACCCTTATAGAAACTCGACCGACTACACTGTACGGAAAAGTGCAGAAAAGTGCTTCTAGCCGTTGTGGAGTTGCAACAAGTGAAAATAGATCCGTTGCAAGCCACAAAATGGCTAGTTTTCGTTCACAAGTGTTCCCAAAGGATAAGAGGCATCCCCAGCTATAAATAGGACCCCTTGGGCTTCATTCCAAGGTTGAGCATTCATTGGAAACTCCATGTGAGGTTCCTATTCTATAGTTGAGTGATTCCTACAACCTCCTCTCTCTCTCTAAGCTTAATCACTTGCTACATCCATTAGACTGAGTAGGAAATCTGTAAGAGAGCTAGTCCTACATGTATATCTTGTGAGGCTCTCACTTCCACCACCTCCCCATCTCTCATTTGCAATCATGAAGATGAAGGTTCTCTCTCTTGTCCAAGAGAGGTGAAGAAGAACAAGGGAAGGAGTCCCTTGGTGAAGATCAAGGTTGAAGTCTTGGAGCTAGAGTGGGTAAGCCCTTGGAGAAGGCAGAAGACTCAAGCTCAAGTGGGTAACACCTTGGTGGAAGCTTCTCCGAGTGAAGGTGAAGTCAAAATCTGAAGATCCAAGAAGAGTGGGTGATCCCGGAAAGGCTGAAGACTTGTGCAAGAGTGGGTAAGTCCTTAGAGAAGGCCGAAGACTCTTGCAAAGTGGGTAAGTCCTTGGTAAGGTTGAAGACTCTTTGTATCGGATATGTAAGTCTTTTGTTTGGTCATGCATTGTATGTCTTATGAATGAATATAAGAGTGCAATAGTTTGGAAGTCCTAGAGGTTGACCTCTCTAGGCAAGTGGACTGACACACTTCTAGTTTGAAGTGTGAAACCACTCTAAATAGCTTGTCTAATTGGTGCATGTTCAATCTCTCTCTCCCTTGCTATGTATGTTTTAGTTGCACACAAAATTCCTATTTAGCAACCTTATCTTGTGATGTATCTTGAAGGTTTAATGAATTTTATTTAAGTGCTTTCAGCTCTATTCACCCCCCCCTTCTAGAGCATCTAATCACCCATCTAGGATCCAACAATTGGTATCAGAGCGGGTATTCTCTAAGCATACTTCAACATGTATGAGAAGATGGGTGACTACCTAGGAGGGAGATTCTCGACCAGGCTTCCAATCTTTGATGGGAGAAATTTCCTCTATTGGAGAAGAAGGCTTCAATTCTACATCCAAGGATCAAGTATTGAGATGTGGCAAATGGTGAACAGCCCATACATGCTACCAAAGACAAGGATTAAAGAATGGGATGAAGATACCTTGAAGAAAGAAACCTTGAATGCTAGAGCCATGCACATCATCTATGCCTCCATGACCCCCACCGAGTTCAACCGGATTTCTTCATGTGAAACAACCTATGAGGTATGGAGAAAGCTTTGCATCACTTATGAAGGGACAGATCAAGTGAAGGAAAGCAAAGTCTACATGCTTAAAGGGCTGCTTGAGAACTTCAAGATGGGAAAGGAGGAGAGGATAACCGACATGTACTCAAGGCTCAACACCATTTTGAATGGTCTTGCTGTTCTAGGACATCCTATGTCTAGTGGAGAGATCAACTCAAAGATCCTTAGAACTCTTCCCAAGAGATGGGAACCCAAGGTGACTTCCATTGAAGAAGCAAGGTCTCTTAGGGATATTCCTATTGAAGAGCTCATTGGAAATCTACAAGCACATGAAGCTACACTTGACAAGAGGGAGGAAGTAGAAAGATAAGAGAAGAAAGAGCTAAAGAGAATGAAGAAGGCTGAAATTAAGGCTCAAATTGAAGCTATCATGGAACAAGTATCTCCATCCTCTCAAGCTAAAGAAGATGCCATGTACTCCAAGGGTAAATTCTACAAAGGCAAGTCCTCCTCCATCCGGTGCTTCACATGTGGAAAGAAGGGTCATAACAAGGAAGATTGCCCACAAGGCAAAAAGACCCATCTTCACAAGAAGAAGGAGAAAT
This sequence comes from Alisma plantago-aquatica, assembly GCA_963693085.1. Taxonomy (NCBI): domain Eukaryota; kingdom Viridiplantae; phylum Streptophyta; class Magnoliopsida; order Alismatales; family Alismataceae; genus Alisma; species Alisma plantago-aquatica. Next base: position 256,357,265 of record OY856415.1, on the reverse strand, counting down.
GGCACTCAAGCTCAAGTAGCTCCTCCAACTCAAGCTCAAGTGAAGATTCAAGTGAAGGATCAAGCTCAAGCTCTAGTGATGAAGGAGAATGCCATTTTTCTCTTATAGCATCAACAAGTGAAGACTCAAGTGAGGTAAATCTAAACTCTTTAGATAAAGAATCTTTGATTTCTATTATTCATGATATTTGTGCCTCTCTTAAGTCTTCTAAAAGGAAAAATAAAAAGCTTGCTAAAATTGTTGATAATTTGCATGTAGAATTAGATGATCTTGAACATGCTAATTCTTCCTTACTTGATGATAAAAATGATTGTCTTAGCCAAGTAGACTCTCTTATACTTGAAAATGCTAGTTTGCTTGATAAGATTAGATTTCTAGAAGCTCAACCTCTTATGACTAGTTCTAATGAAGAGCATACCTTAATTGTTGATTCTCTCATACATGATATTGATGTTCTTAAATCTGAAAACAAGGACAAAGATTTAGTTTTGCATGAATTAGAAATAGAAAATGCCTCCTTGCTTGCTAAAATCAATGGGCATGAATCTTGTTCTAGTTCTACAAATAGAGAGAATGATGTTGCTGCTCTTCATATTAATAGAGATTATTATTTAACTAAAGCTTTTTGCTTAGTAAATGATCTTTTGCATGCTAGAGATAACATCAATAATTTATCTTCTACTATTGCTTCTCTTAAGCATAATAATGATAGTTTGAGATCCTCTTTGCAAAGATTCTTAGTTGGTAAAAAGAGTCTTAATGACATCCTACACCATACTACTAAACAAATGGGTAGACATGGTTTAGGGTATGATAGTAGTCAAGGGAACAACAAAGATAAAGGACCTCCAATATTCCATGGAAGATCCTCTAGTTCCAAGACTATGGGCACATGCAACTATTGCAATGAAATTGGTCATTACTCTATTTGTTGTCCTTTTAGGAAAGCACCCAAGAGCAATAGGACTTGGGTTGCAAAACTAACCCCTTTAGACCCAAAAACATGATTGGGGACCATTTCATATTTCTTCTTGTTGGTACTTGCAAATGGATTGACTTGAGCTATTGAATTGCAAATTGACTTCTCAATCCACATGAAAGAAGAAAGGTGAGATGTGTAGAGGATGACAACAAGTGGAAAAAGAATGGTAAGCAAAAAGGTAATTTTTGTCTTGCTTATAACCAATCCTAACTTGTTTGAAAGCAAAAAGGTAATTTTTGTCTTGCTTATAACCAATCCTAACTTGTTTTATCAAGATAGTGTGCACTATACATATGGTTTTTGAGTCAAAAGTGGTATTTTATGTTTCTCATAACACTCTTGCTCAAAAACTATTTCTAATGCTTCTATAGTGCATTACTAACTTGCTTAGACATGTTTGGATATGGTTTGTATATTTAGCATGCCTTTAAATATGTTTTTATGAAATATATGTGCTTTTTGACAGCTGCTCTGTCGGTCGAGTTTGCCCTATTGAAACTCGATCGATAGGTACCAATGGGTGTTGCCAACAGCTGTCATCAATCGAGTTGTCATTGCACAGAACTCGACCGATAACATTGTGCACAGAATACACAGTTGGCTTATTGAATGAGAATTTCCCTCTCAACTAGATTTTCTCAACCAATAGCCTTATTCTTTGGCACACCTTTGGTACCTTTATATATGCATATTGCCATGTTCTAAATTTCCTATCTTGCTTACAACTCTATCTCTCTAATTGCTCTAAATTGGTATATCTATATCTTGCAATTACTTGCTTTGAGTTGTTTTGCAGGTTTTGATGATGATCTCTTTGGATCTCTTGGTTGTGTATAAAAATTGCTTCCGTTGTGCTCTAACTTGCTACATCTATCTAGGTGTATATCTTGCTTTGATGCAACCTTGAGGTTCTTAGGGGTAATCATCTTTTGGTAAGGATGCATATCTAGTGAGTTATATCCTTTCGTGCTTCTAAAATTGCTTATCTCTTTGTTTGGATATATCTCTACATGTACTCATAGCTTGCTTTATCTTGTGTATCTTTTGGTATCTCTTGCTATGATCTAGATCCTACTAGTAGTCCTAACTTGTGATAGCATCTACTAGTAGTTCATATACATGTAGTTCTAACCTTATTTATATTTGACATCTTTGCTCATCTATATGCTACGCTTGTATCTTGTCTCATACATGCTCAAGCTTGTTCCTTGAATTGCATATTTACTATCTTGAGTTGCTTGCATAACATTGTGATGCAGGGTACATAGATCTACATGATATGTGGAAATTGGAGTATTTATGAATTTTTATGCAGATTTTTCTCCAGTCTCAGTTTTTGGTGCAAGACTAGTGTTTTTCATGCATAAACAACCTTCTAAGCAAGACTCATCGCTTTGACATGAGCTCTGATGGTTTTTGGTCAAATTCCGTCATCTTGAGGGTCAAAATTGGGATTTATTATTTTTCTGCAGTACTTTATCTTGTATTTTGGGTTGTTCAAGTATATGCTTTAACTTGCTTTTGTTTCTATGCTTGGACAAGCCCCTATCTGTGCTCTTCTACTCTCCTTATATATATTTGTGTTCTCTCCTTTTCTCTTAACAGGTGATGTTTCTTATTTCTTCATAACCACACCTTTTTGAAATGACAAAGGGGGAAAGGTATGTCTTCTTTTAAAAAGAGGAAGAAGGCATGTCTTACATGAAGAAGAAAAGTATGTTCATGTAAAGGGAGAAGGTAAAGAGGAGAAGACATATATGTGTGGAACATATATGAGTAGAAGACATAGTATTCTATAAATGTTGTGAAAGATAACCATGCAGGAGAAATAGCATCAATTGAGGGGGAGTATGAAAACTCCATGCACATCAATTGAGGGGGAGCATATGAACTCAATTATATTGAAACCCCTAGGTTTCTCCAAAGGTATGACTTTACTTAAAGCTTTCAATACATTTATGGAATGGTTTGTCATCTTCAAAAAGGGGGAGATTGTTGACTCAAGGTCAATTAGGTCAATGTTGACTCACGTCTAAGTTGACTAAACCCGTGTTTTGATGATGACTAACCATTCCACATATTGGTGTCTAATGTCTCTACTTGAGTGATTTCAGATTAGGTATAGACACACTCCAAATGCCCTAATTTGCGCATCTCAAATTGGAGAAAAGACAAGTCAAAGTCAATACAAGTGCACGTTTTTGTAATATGATGTATATCCATTAGAATCATGTTGTAAATCACTTGTAATGATTGTATGACTTGTAATTAAGCTTAGAAAAATATTAGGAGCACTTAGATCAAATATTAGAGCACTTTAGATGCAACTTTGAAAATTGATTACAGGAACTTTGTCGGTCGAGTTTCCCAGCCTGAAAACTCGACCGATCATCCTTGATCAATTTTCTGGAGATTGCATCGATTGAGTTGTGTTTACACAGAACTCGACCGACGGAGTCACTGGCCAAATCAATTTTCATTGGTCAGTCGAGTTTCCTCAGGACAAACTCGACCGATGGTCTGAATATTGGCTTTCTCTTTTACTCTATCGGTCGAGTTACCCTTATAGAAACTCGACCGATTGCATTGTACGAAAAAGTGCAGAAAAGTACTTCTAGCCGTTGTGGAGTTGCAAAAAGTGAAAATAGATCCGTTGCAAGCCACAAAATGGCTAGTTTTCGTTCACAAGTGTTCCCAAAGGCTAAGAGGCATCTCCAGCTATAAATAGGACCCCTTGGGCTTCATTCCAAGGTTGAGCATTCATTGCAAACTCCATGTGAGGTTCCTATTCTATAGTTGAGTGCTTCCTACAGCCTCCTCTCTCTCTAAGCTTAATCACTTGCTACATCCATTAGACTGAGTAGGAAATCTGTAAGAGAGCTAGTCCTACATGTATATCTTGTGAGGCTCTCACTTCCACAACCTCCCCATCTCTCATTTGCAATCATGAAGATGAAGGTTCTCTCTCTTGTCCAAGAGAGGTGAAGAAGAACAAGGGAAGGAGTCCCTTGGTGAAGATCAAGGCTGAAGACTTGGAGCTAGAGTGGGTAAGCCCTTGGAGAAGGTAGAATACTCAAGCTCAAGTGGGTAAGACCTTGGTGGAAGCTTCTCCAAGTGAAGGTGAAGTCAAAAGCTGAAGATCCAATAAGAGTGGGTGATCCCTGCAAGGCTGAAGACTTGTGCAAGAGTGGGTAAGTCCTTGGAGAAGGCTGAAGACTCTTGCAAAGTGGGTAAGTCCTTTGTAAGGTTGAAGACTCTTTGTATTGGATAGGTAAGTCTTTTGAATGGGTGTTGCCAACAACTATCATCGGTCGAGTTGTCAATGCACAGAACTCGACCGATAACACTGTGCACAGAATACACAGTTATCTTATTGAATGAGAATTTCCCTCTCAACTAGATTTTCTCAACCAATAGCCTTATTCTTTGGCACACCTTTGGTACCTTTATATATGCATATTGCCATGTTCTAAATTTCCTATCTTGCTTACAACTCTATCTCTCTAATTGCTCTAAATTGGTATATCTATATCTTGCAATTACTTGCTTTGAGTTGTTTTGCAGGTTTTGATGATGGTCTCTTTGGATCTCTTGGTTGTGTCTAAAAATTACTTCCATTGTGCTCTAACTTGCTACATCTATCTAGGTGTATATCTTGTTTTGATGCAACCTTGAGGTTCTTAGGGGTAATCATCTTTTGGTAAGGATGCATGTCTAGTGAGTTATATCCTTTCGTGCTTCTAAAATTGCTTATCTCTTTGTTTGGATATATCTCTACATCTACTCATAGCTTGCTTTATCTTGTGTATCTTTTGGTATCTCTTGCTATGATCTAGTTCCTACTAGTAGTCCTAACTTGTGATAGCATCTACTAGTAGTTCATATACATGTAGTTCTAACCTTGTTTATATTTGGCATCTTTGCTCATCTATATACTATGCTTGTATCTTGTCTCATACATGCTCAAGCTTGTTCCTTGAATTGCATATTTATGATCTTGAGTTGCTTGCATAACATTGTGATGCAGGGTACATAGATCTATACGATATATGGAAATTGGAGTATTTATGGATTTTTATGCAGATTTTGCTCCAATCTCAGTTTTTGGTGCAAGACTAGTGTTTTTCATGCAGAAACAACCTTCTAAGCAAGACTCATCGCTTTGCCATGAGCTCTGATGGTTTTTGGTCAAATTGTGTCATCTTGAGTGTCAAAATTGCGATTTATTGTTTTTCTGCAACACTTTATCTTGCATTTTGGGTTGTTCAAGTATATGCTTTAACTTGCTTTTGTTTCTATGCTTGGACAAGCCCCTATCTGTGCTCTTCTACTCTCCTTATATATATTTGTGTTCTCTCCTTTTGTCTTAACAGGTGATGTTTCTTATTTCTTCATAGCCCCACCTTTTTGAAATGACAAAGGGGGAGAAAGGTATGTCTTCTTTTAAAAAGAGGAAGAAGGCATGTCTTACATGAAGAAGAAAAGTATGTTCATGTAAAGGGAGAAGGTAAAGAGGATAAGACATATATGTGTAGAACATATATGAGTAGAAGACATAGTATTCTATAAATGTTGTGAAAGCTAACCATGCAGGAGAAATAGCATCAATTGAGGGGGAGTATGAAAACTCCATGCGCATCAATTGAGGGGGAGCATATGAACTCAATTATATTGAAACCCCTAGGTTTCTCCAAAGGTATGACTTTACTTAAAAGCTTTCAATACATTTATGGAATGGTTTGTCATCTTCAAAAAGGGGGAGATTGTTGACTCAAGGTCAATTAGGTCAATGTTGACTCACGTCTAAGTTGACTAAACCCGTGTTTTGATGATGACTAACCATTCCACATATTGGTGTCTAATGTCTCTACTTGAGTGATTTCAGATTAGGTATAGACACACTCCAAATGCCCTAACTTGCACATCTCAAATTGGAGAAAAGACAAGTCAAAGTCAATACAAGTGCACGCTTTTTTAATATGATGTATATCCATCAGTATCATGTTGTAAATCACTTGTAATGATTGTATGACTTGTAATTAAGCTTAGAAAAATATCAGGAGCACTTAGATCAAATATTAGAGCACTTTAGATGCAACTTTGAAAATTTATTACAGGCACTTTGTCGGTCGAGTTTCCCAGCCTGAAAACTCGACCGATCATCCTTGATCAATTTTCTGGAGATTGCATCGGTCGAGTTGTGTTTACACAGAACTCGACCGATGGAGTAACTGGCCAAGTCGATTTTCATTGGTCAGTCAAGTTTCCTCAGGACAAACTCGACCGATGGTCTGAATATTGGCTTTGTCTTTTACTCTATCGGTCGAGTTACCCTTATAGAGACTCGACCGATTGCACTGTACGGAAAAGTGCAGAAAAGTGCTTCTAGCCGTTGTGGAGTTGCAACAAGTGAAAATAGATCCGTTGCAAGCCACAAAATGGCTAGTTTTCATTCACAAGTGTTCCCAAAGGCTAAGAGGCATCCCCAACTATAAATAGGACCCCTTGGGCTTCATTCCAAGGTTGAGCATTCATTGCAAACTCCATGTGAGGTTCCTATTCTATAGTTGAGTGCTTCCTACATCCTCCTCTCTCTCTCTAAGCTTATTCACTTGCTACATCCATTAGACTGAGTAGGAAATCTGTAAGAGAGCTAGTCCTACATGTATATCTTGTGAGGATCTCACTTCCACCACCTCCCCATCTCTCATTTGAAATTATGAAGATGAAGGTTCTCTCTCTTGTCCAAGAGAGGTGAAGAAGAACAAGGGAAGGAGTCCCTTGGTGAAGATCAAGGCTGAAGACTTGGAGGTAGAGTGGGTAAGCCCTTAGAGAAGGCAGAAGTCTCAAGCTCAAGTGGGTAAGACCTTGGTGGAAGCTTCTCCGAGTGAAGGTGAAGTCAAAAGCTGAAGATCCAAGAAGAGTGGGTGATCCCTGCAAGGCTGAAGACTTGTGCAAGAGTGGGTAAGTCCTTGGAGAAGGCCGAAGACTCTTGCAAAGTGGGTAAGTCCTTGGTAATGTTGAAGACTCTTTGTATTGGATAGGTAAGTATTTTGTTTGGTCATGCATTGTATGTCTTATGAATGAATATAAGAGTGCAATAGTTTGGAAGTCCTAGAGGTTGACCTCTCTAGGCAAGTGGTCTGACACACTTCTAGTTTGAAGTGTGGAACCGCTATCAATAGCTTGTCTAATTGGTGCATGTTCAATCTCTCTCTCCCTTGCTATGTATGTTTTAGTTGCACACAAAATTCCTATTTAGAAACCTTATCATGTGATGTATCTTGAAGGTTTAATGAATTTTGTTTAAGTGCTTTCAGCTCTATTCACCCCCCTTCTAGAGCATCTAATCACCCATCTAGGATCCAACAATTGGTATCAGAGTGAGTCTTCTCCAAGCATACTTCAATAAGTAGGAGAAGATGGGTGACTACCTAGGAGGGAGATTCTCGATCAACCTTCCAATCTTTGATGGGAGGAATTTCCTCTATTGGAGAATAAGGCTTCAATTCTACATCCAAGGATCAAGTATTGATATGTGGCAAATGGTGAACAACCCATACATGCTACCAAAGACAAGGATTGAAGAATGGGATGAAGATACCTTGAAGAAAGCAACCTTGAATGCTAGAGCCATGCACATCCTCTATGCCTCCATGACCCCCACCGAGTTCAACCGGATTTCTTCATGTGAAACAACCTATGAGGTATGGAGAAAGCTTTGCATCACTTATGAAGGGACAGATCAAGTGAAGGAAAGCAAAGTCTACATGCTCAAAGGGCTGCTTGAGAACTTCAAGATGGAATAGGAGGAGAGGATAACCGACATGTACTCAAGTCTCAACACCATTTTGAATGGTCTTGCTGTTCTAGGACATCCTATGTCTAGTGGAGAGATCAACTCAAAGATCCTTAGAACTCTTCCCAAGAGATGGGAACCCAAGGTGACTTCCATTGAAGAAGCAAGGTCTCTTAGGGATATTCCTATTGCAGAGCTCATTGGAAATCTACAAGAACATGAAGCTACACTTGACAAGAGGGAGGAAGTAGAAAGACAAGAGAAGAAAGAGCTAAAGAGAATGAAGAAGGCTGAAATGAAGGCTCAAATTGAAGCTATCATGGAACAAGTATCTCCATCCTCTCAAGCTAAAGAAGATGCCATGTACTCCAAGGGTAAATTCTACAAAGGCAAGTCCTCCTCCATCCGGTGCTTCACATGTGGAAAGAAGGGTCATAACAAGGAAGATTGCCCACAAGGCAAAAAGACCCATCTTCACAAGAAGAAGGAGAAATGGCACTCAAGCTCAAGTAGCTCCTCCAACTCAAGCTCAAGTGAAGATTCAAGTGAAGGATCAAGCTCAAGCTCTAGTGATGAAGGAGAATGCCATTTTTCTCTTATAGCATCAACAAGTGAAGAATCAAGTGAGGTAAATCTAAACTCTTTAGATAAAGAATCTTTGATTGCTATTATTCATGATATTTGTGCCTCTCTTAAGTCTTCTAAAAGGAAAAATAAAAAGCTTGCTAAAATTGTTGATAATTTGCATGTAGAATTAGATGATCTTGAACATGCTAATTCTTCCTTACTTGATGATAAAAATGATTGTCTTAGTCAAGTAGACTCTCTTAAACTTGAAAATGCTAGTTTGCTTGATAAGATTAGATTTCTAGAAGCTCAACCTCTTATGACTAGTTCTAATGAAGAGCATACCTTAATTGTTGATTCTCTCATACATGATATTAATGTTGTTAAATCTGAAAACAAGGAAAAAGATTTAGTTTTACATGAATTAGAAATAGAAAATGCCTCCTTGCTTGCTAAAATCAATGGGCATGAATCTTGTTCTAGTTCTACACATAGAGAGAATGATGTTGCTGCTCTTCATATTAATAGAGATTATTATTTAACTAAAGCTCTTTGCTTAGAAAATGATCTTTTGCATGCTAGAGATAATATCAATAATTTATCTTCTACTATTGCTTCTCTTAAGCATAATAATGATAGTTTGAGATCCTCTTTGCAAAGATTCTTAGTTGGTAAAAAGAGTCTTAATGACATCCTACACCATACTACTAAAAAAATGGGTAGACATGGTTTAGGGTATGATAGTAGTCAAGGGAACAACAAAGATAAAGGACCTCCAATATTCCATGGAAGATCCTCTAGTTCCAAGACTATGGGCACATGCAACTATTGCAATGAAATTGGTCATTACTCTACTTGTTGTCCTTTTAGGAAAGCACCCAAGAGCAATAGGACTTGGGTTGCAAAACTAACCCCTCCAGACCCAAAAACATGATTGGGGACCATTTCATATTTCTTCTTGTTGGTACTTGCAAATGGATTGACTTGAGCTATTAAATTGCAAATTGACTTCTCAATCCACATGAAAGAAGAAAGGTGAGATGTGTAGAGGGTGACAACAAGTGGAAAAAGAATGGTAAGCAAAAAGGTAATGTTTGTCTTGCTTATAACCAATCCTAACTTGTTTTATCAAGATAGTGTGCACTATACATATGGTTTTTGAGTCAAAAGTGGTATTTTATGTTTCTCAAAACACTCTTGCTCAAAAACTATTTCTAATGCTTCCATAGTGCATTACTAACTTGCTTAGACATGTTTGGATATGGTTTGTATATTTAGAATGCCTTTAAATATGTTTTTATGAAATATATGTTCTTTTTGACAGCTGCTCTGTCGGTCGAGTTTGCCCTATTGAAACTCGACCGATAGGCACCAATGGGTGTTGCCAACAACTGTCATCAGTCGAGTTGTCAATGCACAGAACTCGACCGATAACACTGTGCACAGAATACACAGTTGGCTTATTGAATGAGAATTTCCCTCTCAACTAGATTTTCTCAACCAATAGCCTTATTATTTGGCACACCTTTGGTATTTGTTCTTCAATCGCTCTAAAAACCTACGGACATCGCGTCCCCATCCATGCATTGGAAAAAATAGACGTTAGAGTAAGTGGCATGAGTATTCTAAAATATACATTGCTATAGAACTGAAATATTACAAAATATTTCTAAACATCATAAATATGAAATGAACATCTAACTCTGATTAAAATCCAAAAACATACTATCTCTCATTTCTTAAACTCTTATTTTCTATTCTATCTTTTCTGGAAACCTATAATCTAGGTCTCATGGCCTAGACCAATGTGTCTGGATCATAAATATATTATCTAGATTCCTCTCATCATACTCGTGATGAGATTATAGACATGCTCTAATCTTAAGTATCTTTTACTTATGATTTTTATCTGTTTGTGGCCACCATTATATAATAAGCCCTCCTCTGTTGACACCGATGTGTCCTCTATGGTGCAACGCACCCTTTGTTGGCACAACGTGCCCTTTGGTGACATTGAAGTGTCCTCTATGGTGCAATGCACCCTATGTTGGCATAACATGCCCTCTGTAACACCTGCAGTGTCTGGCGCAATGCGCCTTCTGAATCGTCCCGAGACTCTATGGTGAGGACTTATTATATAATGTATTATGTGAAGGTTTTTGAATTAATTATCTTAAGTCTATCTTTACTAAACTCTGAAACTGAACTTATCTAAAACTGAGTACTCAACACATACTTAGTTTTGAATCTGTAATCTGAATCTGAATCTTTGCTCTTTAAAATCTGAATTGAATCTATTATAGAATTTGGATATGTATCTCAAATTACATCATAATTGAGATTGGGTCTATAACCCATATCATGTATCTTTATTCAAAATCAGGCTACTCACACAGTGAGTAGTCTAAGTCTGAATCAAAATCTCTTATTCTTAAGTTCTAAACTGAATTCATTACTGGATTTGAACATGTATCTCGTTATCTGGGTAAACTTTAATCTAAAACTCTTATTTGGTAAGATTACTTCATTATACCAATTATATCATAAATGAGTCTAATGTCTTATAAGAAAGGATCTGACATGAATATAGAAATAATAAGTATACAAAGTATCTTAAGTCAAGCTTATGAAAGTATCATAAGTACCACATATTTAAAAATATCAATTCTGACAAGATGGTTGAATCCTTCTTATAAAATATGATGTTACCCTAAAACTTTGCATATGAACTTACATATTAAACCTTAAATACCAAAATAGAAATCTTATAAAATATTTTATTACAACCTAATCATAAATTAATGTGTCATTATCTTATAATGCCATCATGAACTGATTTTTACAATACATTGTGATCCCAACAATACCTTTATTTCTAAAAGTAGACCATGTCTTAATATTCTGAAATTCATATTCTTATATTGTAATCTAGATATTATTCATTCTAAGGAATCTAGTTGTTACATCTATACATATGTATGAAATCTTAATGGCATGTTTATACTTGAAATCGTAACACATTGTTATGCCTATAAATATGAGAAATCCTAACAATCTATATGTACTTAAATTCTCAATACAAAACTATCCCAAATCACCAACTAAGTATGGCTACATTACTTACATATCTCATCTTACAATCTTATTCATTAATTTTGAACATTTCTAAGAAATCTTGTAGGAACATGATTCTTTAACTTTCTCATGGACTTGGTCCATGGGTCACAACTATTTGAGAAACATGTCTCTATTTGAGATTTTGGATATCTCAACTTACATAATGATAGAGATATGAAAATATTCTTGTTTGCATTAAAATCTTAGAACATTGAACCATATAAATTATATAAGTCTTATCAGGAGACATGTAAACATACAAAACTTAAAGACATGAATACTCATGGGCATGGACCACTTACTTTTTATGTTGATGATGTCCTTAACTTAGTCTTGATTTCTTATTCCAAATCATAATCACCTAGATATATTCAAAGTTCTATAAGCCCAAGTACATGTTCCCTCTTTCTATTTTTAAATCTCAAAACCCCATCTTCCTGACTATATATACTAATTTAGGGTTCTTATTTATACTAAACATAACTTTAATCTAAAATCACCATAAAATCTTGGTGTTAAAATAAAATAAAACTCATACTATATAATAAATATTATCTTTATACTCAAATAAGACATAAATCGTCTTATGCACTAATATGAACATATACTTCATATAATGAGAACAATTCTCAAACATAGTTACATATTCTAAACTTATTGACTCAATTAGGAAATCAAAGTAGAATACCATTACGTTACTAATATCAGACCTAATTAGGCATACATATAACACTTATGGTGTCAGAATAATCATTTATTATTCTTTCATAATGGCTACTCATCTAAAACTAAATACTAATATAATAGCACAAGAAACTTCATCAAATCTCTAGAAAAGTATTCATATAATGTAGGAAGATCATGCATTAAAATATCAGATCATTTAAAAATCAGATCATGGGTGAAATACCCAAAATACCCTTATTAGGGTTTACATTAAAAACCTCACTAAAACTTCATATATGAAAGATCACGTTCTGTATTACTATTAAACATATCAAAATACACATTCAGTAAAATGTGTATAAATTTCTAAAGGCGTTTACTATTTTTATATGGCAAAACATCAAAATCATATAGTTTTGTCTACCCAGAATATAATAAATAGAAGACATCAGAATCATACTCTGGAACTATTTTTATAGGATAGTACACTTGAAGAGATTTCCATAGGTACCTTGCTTGTCCCAAACCGAGATTTGTAGCTCAAGATATGAATTTTTGAAAATTACCTTAATGTTGATGAATTTTCGTCGCCAATCTGGAATCCAACGGTCCCAATCTATTGTCCCGTCCCCCTTCATCTTCCTCCTATGACCTGCAGTCCTCTGTTCCAGACCAGAAACAGAGTAGGCGGCACACAGGTCCGGCAGCCGCATCCCCCAGTGCCCCAAACTGCCTTCTTGTGGGAAAAAGGCCTAGATGGCTTAATCCTTCAGCTCCCATTGCTGGCGGCTGGGTCCAAGCTTCAATACTGGAGATCTTCAAATCTCCATGGCCGCCTAGGTGAACTACATGGATTCCAGGTGAACTCCATGGCTGCCCAAGTTTGTCCCTCGGTTCTCTTCCCTCTCCATACCAGTCGCTTGGAAAACCCTAATACTAGATCTACAAGACGCCACACACAAACCCCTCACGATTTTATGGTCTTGCATCCAAGGATTCATGTATCGGATCCTCCCCGAATGGGGACTCTGTTTCCAGTTTACGGACTCTCCAGTCCGCGATGGACTAGAAATTGCTCTTTTTTATTTTTATTTTTATTTTATTTTGCATAAAATTCCAATCTATAGAAATAATTCCACAGAACACCTCATGATCACGTTAGAACTCAAATTTTGCGATACATGATATATTACCATTATCTTGTTATGGAAAATATATCAGGTCCAAATTAATTACATAGACACTCCAAAAATACTTTTTTAATTAATAAACAACTAATTACTAATTAAATCACCTAGGCCTCCAAGTAAATCAAAATCTTCTAAAATTTCTCCCACCATCTTATATTCTAATCAGCCATCTACTAAAATTCTTATCAACACTTATTATGAGGGCTACATACTATATTCCCAATTTTGTACTTCAAGGACCCATTTGTGAATCTTAATTGGTTCAATCATGATTGAAAAAGGTTCTAGGGCCCCCAAACCATTCCCTAGTCTTTCAAAAGGTCCAATATCTATTCTCGATACATGAATCAATATTCACTCATAGGAAGCTTTTATATGATACATTAGGCCAACATTACTTTACTTCCTTAATAATGAGACCTAAGTTGGTCTAGAGTTCAAACCAGTAACTCAAGTCTTCATATTATATATAATCATCACATTATTGTTCACAATAATAATTCATTTATATTTATCTACACCTGACTATAATCATACACATTTAAGTCATTATGTGTGTATTGGTTGATCAGATGAATTGTATTACACATTTTGTGAACTTTTGTGTTCCTAGCCATGGTTAGTTCTTTACGTCCCTTGGCATGCATTTACTATAAAACCCAACATTAAAGGCTTACTTTAGCTATGAAATTGAGGATGTTATAATTATACCTACCTTAAAATAAATTCCGTCCTCGGAATTTCTCTAGGCTACTACCCACCTTAGGGTTTTGCTTACCTCTTCATTTATTGTAAGGCATACTTATGTTCAAACTTTTGCATAAAAAGAGATATGTAATGTATTTTCATAAAGATTTATGTGAGTATTATCTATTACCTTGGTCTACTTCTAAACTCATACTTAGGGTTTATGAAACTAAACTTGTTTCTATACTTAGGGCATCTACCTCAACCTTATCATGACTTCCTAACATTAGTTGCACATGGTTGTCTAATCTTGGGTTCTTTAGGTTACTCCTACATTCCTAGATATGTGGTGATCAGGCACATACCTAGAAATGTGGGATCCTGACATGCTATCCCTCACTAACCCACTAAAACATGTGTCCCATACCACATGGGCTAGTAAGAAAGGAGAGATGCATAAAAGTTCAATTCTCAATTGGCTAGCCATAACCACTGAGAATGGAGAAGAAACCTCATTATCTAGGTTCAGGTTGCTACTTTAGATCTAAACAAGGATGACTTCTACCTCTATGATATCTATCTATTCTAAGGTTAAGACCCATAATCATTCAAAGTTATGGTATTCTTCTTATGGAATCTATCCCTAAACCCTAATCTTACCTATTCACTCTAAGGTGACTATGAGAATCATGTTTGCCTAGTGGCCATTTACCAAATTGCTCTGATACCATATTGTAACATCCAAAATTTTATATCACATGAGCGGAAGCAACTTTTTCTGGGAGTGTCACAAACATGCTAACCATTGAAATAAAAGTAAATGAAACACTTTGCAAAACTTTAAAACCGATTCATACCTAGCTTTTTGTCAACATAAAACTACATCATGTTTATGAATAAGTTCATAATAAAAAGATGTCAATACTCAAGATCATCTAGGTAGATGGCACCCCACTAGACAAGCTTGAAAGTCTCTTAGGCCTTTGCTGGTCCCTTTGTTCTTCAATCTCTCTAAAAACCTACGGACATCGCGTCCCCAACCATGCATTGGAAAAAACAGATGTTAGAGTAAGTGGCATGAGTATTCTAAAATATACATTGCTATAGAACTGAAATATTACAAAATATTCCTGAACATCATAAATATGAAATGAACATCTAACTCTGATTAAAATCCAGAAACATATTATCTCTCATTTCTTAAACTCTTATTTTCTATTCTATCTTTTATGGAAACCTATAATCTAGTTCTCATGGCCTACACCAAAGTGTCTGGATCATAAATATATTATCTAGATTCCTCTCATCATACTTGTGATGAGATTATAGACATGCTCTAATCTTAAATATCTTTTGCTTATGATATTTATCTATTTGTGGCCACCATTATACAATAAGTCCTCCTCTGTTGACACTGAAGTGTCCTCTATGGTGCAACACACCCTCGGTTGGCACAACGTGCCCTCTGGTGACACCGAAGTGTCCTCTATGATACAACACACCCTATGTTGGCATAACATGCCCTCTATGACACCTGCAATGTCTGGCACAATGCACCCTCTGAATCGTCCCAGGACTCTCTAGTGAGGACTTATTATATAATGTATTATGTGAAGGTTTTTGAATTAATTATCTTAAGTCTATCTTTACTAAACTCTGAATCTGAACTTATCTAAAACTGAGTACTCAACATGTACTTAGTTTTGAATCTAAAATCTGAATATGAATATCTGCTCTTTAAAATTTGAATTGAATCTATTATAGAATTTGGATATGTATCTCAAATTACAACATAATTGAGATTGGGTCTATAACCCATATCATGTATCTTTATTCAAAATCTCGCTACTCACTCTGTGAGTAGTCTAAGTCTGAATCTAAATCTCTTATTCTTAAGTTCTAAACTGAATTCATTGCTGGATTTGAACATGTATCTCATTATCTGGGTAAACTTTATTCTAAAACTCTTAATTGGTAAGATTACTTCATTATAACAATTATATCATAAATGAGTCTAATGTTTTATGAGAAAGGATCCGACATGAATATAGAAATAATAAGTATACAAAGTATCTTAAGTCAAGCTTTTGGAAGTGTCATAAGTACCACATATTTAAAATATCAATTCTGACAAGATGGTTCAATCCTTCTTATAAAATATGATGTTACCCTGAAACTTTGCATATGAACTTACATATTAAACCTTAAATACCAAAATAGAAATCTTATAAAATACTGTATTACAACCTAATCATAAATTAATGTGTCATTATCTTATAATGCCATCATGAACTCATTTTTACAATACATTGTGATCCCAACAGTACCTTTATTTCTAATAGCAGACCATGTCTTAATATTCTGAAATTCATATTCTTATATTGTAATTAAATTCTAGATATTAATCGTTCTAAGGAATCTATTTGTTATATCTATACATATGTATGAAATCTTAATAGCATGTTTCTACTTGAAATCGTAATACATAGTTATGCCTATAAATATGAAAAATCCTAACAATCTATGTGTACTTAAATATGAGAAATCCTAATAATATATATATATAGGGAGTTTATTAGTTACCTGTGCGGGTAGTTTAGTGTGCCTACCTGTCCGTGTTTTGAAGACACGGTGGCACTTACCGTAAATAGACGATCCACCATATTTGAGAGGTTGGAGCCAAGTTCGGCGTTGTTGCCTTTCCAGCCGCCACTGTCAAGCACACCGATAATTAAGTCAGATTCATCTAGTGATTTTATTCAATCTGGCGGCAAAGTAGGGCGAACTCCTCCTGGATTCAGCCAATTAATGCCTCCTTGTTGTTTTTATAGGGGACTGCAGACTCCTCACGTCCGCAGCCATGAGATCTGACCGGAGTCCATTGCTCCGTTGTCCTCGCCTCTCAGTAGCAGTGATCATCCCACGTTGCTCCGATGTCATTCTGTTGTCTCGCCTGGGCCTGGGATCGGCGTTCCTCTGAGGAGACGCTGCGCTGAGCCTAGAGGAAGGCGGTGTGACAGGTTCCCTGTGGCGTGGGGAAGGAGAAGGTGATGATCTCGTACTAGCGGTGGTTACATGTTTCATGAGGATGAGCGGAGGATTGGGGGTATCATAAATGATGTTTCTGCCAGCGTCCACGTTGTTATTGGCAGCAGTACCGCTAATACTGCTATGTCGCCACGTCTGGTAAAGGAGTCCCTTGAGCTGGAGTGCTTCCGGGATCTGTTTGAGCGTGTCGAGATCCTTGGCTGGCTCGCCGATCCCGCGCATCCGGAGCCGCTTCTCGATCTCTCTGTGCCTGGAGTAAGAAGAGTTGGCGGTGTTGCTTCCATTAAGAACGGCGTCGTTGCCGGTGGCTCTCTCTAGCTTGGCTAGTTCAGGAAAGATGTCGTGGGCATCGAAGACGCTCTTCCTGTGAAGGACTGGGAACGACAGTGTGTGGGATTGGTGGTAGTCGTTGTGGGTCCTTGTTGTGTATTGGTCTCAGGATGGAATGTGTATGGAGGGAGTAGCAGATCCCTGGACGCCCTTGACTCGGAGGCCGACCTTCTCAGTTGTTGGAATGAGTACCTTGTCATAAATGATGCAGGGAAAGAAAGAAAAGAAGTGCCTTTTAAGACCCATATGATGAATGGATTGCATACACGAAATTGCTGATTTTGTTGTTCACTAAAAGAATGTGTTGCGGGCAAAATCTAAAAAAATTGCATGAACGAACACAAAGGAGTGTAGATCATGAGAATTTTTATAGGAGAGACATGTGGATTGGGGTTGCCCACAATCTGTCATCCATGTACCATGATGGGTATGGAATCCATATGACATATGACACTTTCTTATTACTATATGACTATCCATATTACAAAACTATCACCTACATTACATTTGGTTCTTGCCTATTACAATGTGAATGTCCATATTACAGATGATACTTGCTTATTACAATATGACTATCCATATTACAAACTGTCACCTACATTCTGGTTGACTCTTGCCTATTACATTGTGACTGTCCATATTATAGATGACACTTGGCTATTATAATGTGAGTATCTATATTACAAAACTGTCACCTACATTATGGTTGACTCTTGCCTATTACAATGTGACTGTCCATATTACAGATGGCACTTGCTTATTACTATATGAGTATTCATATTACAAAACTGTCACCTACATTACGGTTGGCTCTTGCATATTATAATGCAACTGTCCATATGACATATGTCACTTTCTTATTACAATATGACTATCAATATTACAAAATTA
Organism: Alisma plantago-aquatica; assembly: GCA_963693085.1. Taxonomy (NCBI): domain Eukaryota; kingdom Viridiplantae; phylum Streptophyta; class Magnoliopsida; order Alismatales; family Alismataceae; genus Alisma; species Alisma plantago-aquatica. The sequence goes on along the minus strand of OY856415.1, from coordinate 256,338,988 downwards.
TTACCTACATTACAGTTGGCCCTTGCCTATTACAACGTGACTGTCTATATTATGTATGACACTTGCTTATTATAATATGACTATCCATATTACAAACTATCACTTGCTTATTACAATATGACTATCCATATTATAAAATTATTACCTACATTACAGTTGGATCTTGCCTATTATAACGTGACTGTCCATATTACATATGACACTTGCTTATTACAATATGACTATCCATATTACAAATTGTCACTTGCTTATTACAATATGACTATCCATATTACAAAATTATTACCTACATTACAGTTGGCTCTTGCCTATTACAATGTGACTGTCCATATTACATATGACACTTGCTTATTACAATATGACTATATGTAATAACCCTGAACCCACATAGAGTAACTACAAAATAGAGTAACTATTTTACATAGAAAGTAACTACTTTAAATAGAAAAGAACTATATCACATAGGAAGTAGCTGTTTTACATACATGAGTGTGCTGTCTTAGACAGAAACAATGACCCCACTAAACTGAAATCTATAGTAGCTATCTAGTGATAAAAATAAAAAATGTTCGATATATCTTTGATAAGTGGGTATTCCATCAACATGCAATTTATACTAATCATATACTATGAGGATCTTGTTGCTAGATTCTCAAATTGTTGATGATAGAATTCCGCACACATGTTGGAAGATATATGTTACTATAAATAATGGTATATTACAAGAATTATGAATTATATGGGGATGATGGTTTGCCTTGTCCCTTTACAAAATAGAAAATACATACGTCAAAATTTATTTATATAACACATTGCCAGCTATACTAGTTAATCCAATCGAGTCTCCATTTTTCAAATGTGACATTCATTTTATTATCTGCTATGTTTCAAAACATCATTTGTAATGATTCTGAAAAAATAAATAAACAAAACAAAAAAGGTTTCTGTTGTACAGAGTCATTACATATGACAACACACAAGAAAACAAGTGATATAAAACCAAACATCTGATGGGCAATACATCTAGTGTTTGCAGAACCAGTAGAAAGGATAACAGACTAGAAGACATCTACTATGCAATCACTATCCTGGAATTCTTCTCATATTACAAAACGGTCACCTAAATTATGGTTGGCTCTTGCCTATTACAATGTGACTGTCCATATTACAGATGGCACTTGCTTATTACAATATGAGTATCCATATTACAAAACTTTCACCTACATTACGGTTGGCTCTTACTTATTACAATGTGATTGTCCATATTATAGATGACACTTGCTTATTACAATATGAGTATCCATATTACAAAACTGTCACCTACATTACAGTTGGCTCTTGCCTATTACAATGCGACTGTTCATATTACATATGACACTTTCTTATTACATTACGATATTGTAATTTTTGTATGTACAAAGACATCATTTTTCTCTCTGTCCGTAACTTCTTCCACCCACTTGCTTATTACAAGATGCTACTTTGTACTTCTGTGACATAATTTGAACAAATAGAGAATCAATTCAGACGCCATTAGACAAATAAGAATAAGTGATGACTGTGTAGATCGCAGAAGATGACGAGGAGTAACTGCAAACCGGATGCAGAAGCTTTCTTTGACATTACAACAAACAATACAATGGCAGTCATTTTATGCAATTCGCTACACACTCTGCCAAAGAAAATTGACCCCAAGCGTAGTGCCCAACAGATCAGGATGGATTGGTGGGGGTAAAGAAAACCATATATGTACCAGTTACAGTGGCACACATTCTTGCAATGGGAGAGTTGTGCTTGGTTGGGTAGATGAGCAGCTTACAATCGAACATCGATATTCAAATTGGGTATGACTAGCTTCCCAAGCATGTACACACTTGTGGAACTGTAAAAACTAGCGTCAGCGGCAGTTGGTGTTGGTTTTGTTTCACTTTTTTTTCCAGCGGAAGCAAACAAAAACGAGATGGTGGGGGGTTTTTGAGAAAGAAAAGGTGGAAAAAAAATATGAAGAGGAAAGAAAGAAAAACGGTGCAAGATTGATGCGACCATACATCCACTGCTAACAAATTTCATTGGAAATATGGGTGGCTTAATAAAGTTTTCTGTACATAGAAACTAATTGTAAGGTGGTTGGACATACGACAATATACATAATAAAACTGTAAAGACATAAGACACATATGTAATACACAAAAAAATTATAAGTCGGAAGACATTGATTGCAACTACCAAAAAATAAAATAAAATTAACATCATTCTGTACTGAACTAAATATATTGGTGTATTTATGTATTTCATGGACTCCTCGGTCATTTTCATAGAATGATGTAGCTCGCATTCACAAATCATATATCATCTACATACAGTTTATGTTAACCTCCTAAGATTAATCACTTGTCCTGTCAGACATGCATCGAATAATGGTTCCTTTGCAAGTTAACTAATCTCCTTTAATGAGCCAGCCCAAAGTCAAGCACCAAATGCAGCAGGTAGAACACTAAACTTTGACAGTGGTAGTGCTCCAATCATCCCAACTGGAATATTAACCTCCTGAGATTGACTCAACCGGCCACATGTGCACCTCCACCATGACCTAATCCCAATGGGTGGGCTCTCTCTTTACGCATTTTTCCAAACACATCATGTGCAAGCGTACCAAACTTCATGTCAAAGCTTTACATCTCTTCACTTATAGTCCTGCGATATCAAACAGATTTAATAAAGAACAAGATGAGGAAGAATCAGTTCTGGCAATCCTTATGCAGTTGCCAGGACTTGTGAAGTATAGAGGACGAAGGGGAGCAGGGGGTTATGGGTGAGGCATGAATCGAGGCTCGGGTGGCAGTCACAGAGGTAGAAATAAGAATATGTCCTTCTGGTCTATCTCTCGAAAACCCCATCCCTCAATCGATCCAACACACCCTGCTCAGAAGGCACCTGGTGTGCCTCGCGACAAGGAAATTAACATCGTGGACCTTGGAAATGCACTCCCAGCACAGACTTGCCCTATCAGACTCACAGAAGAGAAGCGCCGACTGCCGGCAAAGAGCGCACAGCTTCATCTTCATAAGTCGCCGCCCGCCGCAAATGTTGTGACCTGACGGGATCGCTACCAAAGAACCTTTTCCTCTCTGTCTCCCTCTATCATCTATGCATGTCTTTCTTCCTCCGCTCTTGTTCTCCCCACTGCTCAGTCTCTTCTCTCTACTACCACCACTCCTTGTCCTTGAACCGCTTGGCTCTCGTTCGGCTCAATCCAACTCCTCTCCTCGGCCCCTCAGCAAACACTAGCATTCTCTCTTCTCTCTTGGCCCTTGCATCGACGGGTACGACAGGGGATCGCGTTCGGGATGGTGCCTAAATCCCGCTTGGGAGTGTACAAGGTGTGCTGGAGCGCCAGGTACTTCGACTCAGACATCCTCGCCGCATTTGAAGCCACTATAGCTGATGGTGTTGATGTAATCTTGATCAGTGTTGGTGGAGTTTTTGTGTCGTACTACTTAGATGCAATCGCTGTCAGCGATTTCACTGCTGCGGAAAAGGGTATCTTTGTCGGTAACAAAGAAACAATGGAACTACGGTTTGCCGAAGGTAGAGAAGGAAGATGAGTTGGTTGAGCTAAGTTGTGCGGGAGGTGGATAACGTTATTGGGATCAATCAATTGGGATATCGATCATGTCCTCTTGCCGTCGGAGCGGAGGTTCCAGTGAAACAAAGTCTTTCTTTTTGCAGAGAGATGACGGAGTGGCAATAAATAGTAAATACTCGACTTCATTTGAAACCTAAACACGGGTAACGAAATGTAGATACCCGCACAGGCAGTAAAGACAAACTCATATATATATATACATATATATACATATATATATAAAAAGAGAGAGAGAGAGTCAGGCTAGAATACACTCGAGTGTATTCAGAGCAGAATACACTCAAGTAGTTTTTTTATGATGCAATATACTTTTCAAAAATCTAAGCCATTGATCTTCTTAATCATCTTGTAAATAACTCATATAAAAAATTTGAGCACATTTGGACATTTATATGTCATGTTATAAAGACTGTAATAATTATACATTTCAAATTTGTATGTAGCCTAACTATAGTATGACAATGAAGATCAATGGTTTACATCTTGTAAAAAATCATCTTGATATGAAAACACACTTGAGTGTATTCTAGCATATATATATATATATATATATATATATATATATATATATATATATATATATATATATAGATACACACACACACACACACATGGGTAGGCACATGTCCTACTTGGCCGCCCAGAATAAATGGATGATTATGTATAGTCAAATAAAGACATGTGCTAACTCTCCATTAAAATTCAACACGTGCCTGATCTTTCTTGGCATCGTCGCATGAATGGTTGTTTGTCTGTTTTGCCTAACCATAGCCTGGTTTTGAGACAGTTTCTCAAGAGTATATGGATTGGATAGTCAAGCTTTCAATACCAATGGAGCATTCATTATGAAAACGGCAAGGAAAACCAGAAATAAAGAAACATTGATCCTTTGGTCTTCTAAGTAGATATGCACGTCACTTAGATAAGATATATGACATCCAATGGTCTTTGTCCGATTTTGTATTCCTTCCATATTTTTTATTGCTTGCCCGTGCATAATAATATTTGTTTTTTCACTTGATGTCACAATATTCAGTTCAAAGATTGTACGCATGCATACGCACAATTGCATGTAAATTATTCATTATATGTGGTTGGATTTTCATTTAAATGCAAAAGGAAGCTTTTCTAAGAAAAACAACAACATTAGTAAAACAACTATCTATATCACAGTATGTAGTTCATATTATGGTGATACATGAAATTAGTAAACAGTTTTTATTTTTATTTTTTAAATCTCAATTTGTATGGCTGTTGATGATTTTCAATGCTACACTTAGTAAGTAAACATGATTTAAGATAATATTATTATCAATATAGGCCAAACAAATTAATTCCTTTACAAGGCACCATGTTATTATGATTTTGGATTTCATAGACTTCTCAAGTCACGTAAAGATATCTTTTTTTTTAATTGGCCATTCTATTCATCCCATGGCCTGGGCTCGATCCTGGGACCTCTCGCTAACAAACTAAGTGTTTAACCATCTTGGTGTCTTCTGTTAGACATATCTTTTAAATTATGTATCTAAATAGGGTGTAATGTTCAAGATGTTGTTCATCAACCCTATTTGCAAAAGAAATATGTCAACCTCACATTCAAATTGGGAATAAAATTTGCTGGCTCACCCATTTTGGTACAATATATATTTTATTTGTTACATTATACATTTAATATTTTTTATGTTATGCGATTTACATACATAAATAACATGGTTACAAGATGTTCTTTTTTAACATACAAGATGTTCTTTTTTTAACATACATGGTCATGAGTAAAAATCTAAAACTTTTAATTTTTACGTTTGAGCTAGTATATACAATGGTGCCCTACCAGATTGAAAATCATGGCTTTGCCTTTGTATAGGACAATGATCTAGTGATAAACATATACTTGTGAGTGCATGAGAGTTTATATAACTTAACATATTCATCAATTTTTTGTAATCCATTCATAAAGATTCAAAATATACCTTCTTAGTTACCTTTTTACAAAATTTCATCATAATAAGACTTGTATTGTATGCAGAACAAGTGATACTTTTCAATGCCCAATATTGAGTTTCAAGCTGACATTGGATGTAAAACGTGTATTGTACATATGGACATGTATGTAAAAAATTTGTTTGTAACTTATTTTTGCGTGAAGGTAAGTAAAATGATGTTATTACCATCCATAATGTTAGATGTTGAAACAAGCTATAATTTTATAATTATTCAAATATCTCCCACTCTCTCACCATGGCATGTTTCTCACTAGATTTCTACCATATACATATTCATACACACACACAACTTTTTGAAAAATCTAAACCGTCGATCTTCTTAATTATCCTAAGAATATACTAAATAATAAATTTCAGCTCATTCGGACACTTATAGATCGTGCATCTAAAGGAGGCAAAAATTATGCATTTCACAAACACACACATTATATATATATCATCTTTAATATCCACACAGTAACCATCCGCTCCAAAAATAGTTACTTTTTGTAGTTTTTTGTTTTATACGTGCACAGGGTTACACTTCCTTACAAATAGTTACATTATATGCATAGTAGTTGCAAGTTGCAACAGATGTATAGTTACATATATATGTTCTTCTTGTTTTAATGATTTTAGTGGATAGTTACCTTTTGAACAACAAAGTTACTTTTCTGACCAAATAGTTGTGTTTCGAAATGCTTGGGTGGTACAATTCTAGTTACCTACACATGCAACAAATGAACCCCCTGCATAGATTTTTATATTTACATATATTTATTTATAGGGATTATCTTTAATACTTATGCAGGTAGCTACCTACTCCAGGAATAGTTACTTTTCTACAGTTTCTTACTTTACATGTGTATATGGTTATATTACCTTCTATATAGTTGCATTACATGTATAATAGTTATAGGTGCAACAAATGCACATTTACGTATTTGTTTCAGAATTTTTACTATGTATTCTACCTATTTATACCTTTTAAGTAAAATAGTTACTTTCTTGGTGACAGTTAATTTTTTGTCTAAATATTTACTTTTCGGACCAAAATGTTACTTTGCTCAATACATAGGTAGCAAAATCCTAGTTGACCGTGCGAGCAACAAATGAAACCACACACACACACACACACACACACACATATATATATATTAAGTGTGCATGTCTGTGTGTATATATATAGATATATAGGGACGTATCTAGGGGTGTTTATCAATATATATATATATATATATATATATATATATATATAGAGAGAGAGAGAGAGAGAGAGAGTTGGTGTACAGTGCTGTTGGAGTTTTGGCAAAGTTTTGAAATGATTTATGGAATAGGATGGGCTGATTTGCATTTGGAGAATTGATGTAGTGGGTGATTATAGAAAATTAGGGTTTGTGATTAAGGGTTAATAGGCATTTAATTTATTTAGGAAGAAGGGGGAATGCTTAAGGAAAACAAATTTAATAACAATAGAAAACTTAGTGATTATCGGCATAGATGATGGTTGTACTTCGAGAGCATTGAATGCCAAAGCACGTCAAGATATTTTGATCTTTCTTTGGACAAAGTAAGGATCTTTGATTATTATTCAAAGAGAGAAGAACATGCACACACAACTTATCTTAACAAAACACAAATGAAAATTTTATTGGCAACTGGAGGGTATACACTCAAAAAATATGTAGAGACTAAGAACACATGATTATATAGACGAAATTACAACATAAGTGAAGTGGAGGAAGGATTATAAGACCTTCAAATTCTCTAAGGAAGGAGAATTTTGAATTAAGACACTTCCTACTACAAGAATTAGGCTTAACAAGCAAGGGGATCTTTTTTTGTGGAAGAGTGTTGTTGTGACGTCCGTCTCGTGAAAATAGGATTAACTAATGCGGAAGCGAATTATTAGTAGTGGAATTACTAAATATCACTAAAAATTTAAAAATTTTTGTAAAGAAATCCACAAACGGTAAATCTCTATCATAAAGAACCAAGGTAAGTTATTTACATTATGATTCCTCAGTACATCTCTGTATCATCTCATCTCGAGAGTCATAACATTGACTGCCCAGTCAAACTGTACATAAAAAGTATACAAAATCTTGAGGCATCAAGCCAAAAATCTCAGATCTATATCAAACCATCTACTGACTCCTAGGACCTGAGAGTACAGAGACGACACACATGACTCTTTCTATATACAAGACTTGACAAACAGTGTCTCCACCTGAGGATCACTGTTATCCTTATTGTTGTTGCTGCTGCTACTGTGGCTGCTGTTGCTGCTCAACCACTGAAGGGTTTCTTCTTCCTCGACGTCTACCTAAAAAGTTGAATCCCACGGGGGTGAGACAATTGAAAATTGTCCCAGCGAGAGTTATAGCTCTCCACCAGAAGCATTGTTATTGCAGATATTAAAATAGCATTGGGCCATAGAATTATAAATATTCTACAGTAGGTAAATCATTGAATAAGATATGCAGAGCAGTATTCTCTATGCAATCATTTCAATTATAACTTGATTAAACAGCAAGTCATTCATTTAATAATGAATATGAAGTACATGTATTTCCTTTATCTTTCTAAGATATAATAAACAATGTATCATCACACATTGATTCTCCTAATTCAACCCTAAGCAAATATGCTACACGGTTGATTACATTTTACAATCATATTTATGCCCTGAGGAGATGAGGTAAACTGCTCATACTCCAACCGACCATTGTGAAATCGAAATCGGTACCATACATAGGTCATCAGGATAGCCGGATTTCTATGACCTCATCTTCCTCAGTCAGTGTGAGGAACAACATGTAGGACATCTTGTGTCTCTGCTATAAATATATCTTTCCAGGGTATCTTGGCAACTTCGCTATTAGAGTTATAGTGGCATGCTATACTCTCTTCACAATTGAGGGATTATTTGTTTATCTCACATCGATTCGACATTAACATCATCATAGGGAGATTAGTGATACATCATCCTGGTATATGCATATAATGAAGGATTGAGATATTTAATGTTTATCTCACATCAATTCATCCATTAGGGCGTAAGGATATTCACGCTCATTACCCCACATACTCAAAAGTATGCTCTCCAGCAGTTGAATCCACATACGATGATGGATCTATGGTCAAGGCTTTATATGATATCATTACACTTGATTATTTAAGTACATTACAACGTTCTTTTAGCAGCAGGCATGTTTTCAAACATAAACTGTCATAAAAATTGCTATAAAGAATGAGTACTATTTCTATCAAGTTCATTTCATAGCTTTAGTAACATTGGGAACTCAATCCCTTATCATCTCATCATTATGATTCAAGAATATGGGTATTCAAACCCTTAGATCATCATTATACTTGTTACCACTCTAACAGGTAACATAATGCCATCAAGTCATTTGACAGTGTAAACATGATAATTGCAATGCAGGTATTTCACATGGCTCATACAGCCCATCAATTTCTTTTGTTACCTTTCACTAGGTAACATAGCAAATCATTTCTTACAAAGCTCATAAAGTACTTTCAATAACCAAAGCATCATAGCTCATACTATTGGCTAAATTGGACATTATGATAAATCCCTTTGTTTTGATTATGATAAACATTTCATTTTTGTTTATCTAACGTGCTACGTGAGTGTTGCAGGAATAAGGTGGATGACAAAAGCACTAGGGAGTCCATACATGCTTAAATGCTTATAAATTTCATGAAATGTAATCAATTGTAAACTTGTACAAATATATAATATACAAGTACTTAGACTTCATGTAAATCAAGTGTTAGATCTTCCCTAGCTAATCGCCACACTTAGTTAGGTCATCCCCTTCAATAGTGTCACATATGCACACTCATACACACACTTAATGTCTTTATTTTAAACATTGAAACAGGGTCTATCTCGGTCGACAAAATCCTCGACCGAGACACTCTTGGTCGACAAACTTCTCGAACGAGAAAGACCCAAGTAGCCGTTAGACACAGCTGACAAGGTAGTTGGCAGTTGGAGATAAACGTTGCAAACACTTGATCCAGAGAGTCTATCGGTCGACAAAACTTCGACCGAGTAAGTGTCTCGGTCGACCATTTCTCGACCGAGATGGACTCTGACAGCAACTGCAGAATAAATTAACTAGTCGTTGTTAATCCAACTAACTTATACCTAACGGCTAGTTAAGCACTTAGAAATCCCTAGAAAGTGTCTAGAACGTCCTTAAGCACTTGTTGTCATTCCTATAAATAGGACATGCCTTAGGACATCTAAAGACACTTGATTTCCATACTTGAGCAATCTTTGAGCTTATACTTGCATTAGCAACCTGTTTTGAGCAATTGAGCAATACTTGCAATTGGCTACTCTTCACCTTGCTCTAAATTCGTGTCCTATAGGCAAATATCTCCTATCCACAGCAATTACATTTCCATATACTTTGGTTAGGAGATATATACTCTTGATATAGGCAAATCAAGCCTTGTGCTTCAAAGGATAAGTTGTAATTTCTGTTTTCCTTTCTTGTTCACTTTCATCATTTGTACTCTCCTTGCTACTCCTAGGTTGGAGGCTGCAGATTGGAGAGGGTTGTGATCTTCTTGGTGAAGAAGGAGACTTTGGACTACTTCAAGAAGGATGGTGCAACGGGAGGTTACTTCTAAGAGGAAGGCTACTTCAAGGGAGAGCTTGGAGTTACTTCAAGAAGGCTACCTCGAGTTGGTGCATCTACTTCAAAGTGAAGGCTGTTCAAAGGGGTATAAGAAAGTATTGTATTTTGTGTAATTCCTTGTGAAGGTAATAAAATTAATACTTTCAAATCTCGGTTGGGTAAGCAACCGGGTAGTGGACTGACTGCCTTAGTATTTGCTAAGGTAGGAACCACTCTAAATCCCTTGTCTCCTTCTTACTTTTTCATTTGTGGTTGTTTGAGTTAAATAATTATTAAAATAATTTTAAAACCCTATTCACCCCCCCTCTAGTGGTTTTTCAATTGGTATCAGAGCAGGCTTTAAGGAGCTCTAATCGACTCTTGAAGAATGAAGGGTGATAGTGTCTACAACCGCAAGCAAAGGCAAAGCATGGACAAATCTTCAACAAGTTGTAATTGGTGCTTAGGAACAAGCCATACAACACCTAGCTTTCCATGGAAGTCAAAGAAGGAAGAAGTGCATAAAGAATGTCTAATTGCTACTATAAGTGAAGAAGAAGAAGAAGAAGAAGAAGAGGTGAGTCTTTTTGATTTATCTAAAGAAGAGCTAATTTCTATCCTTGAAGAGACACATAATAAGTATATTGAGTGCAAGAAGAAATTAAAGAAATCTAATAAGGCAAATGATGAGTTACATGCTAAACTTCTTGCTCTTACATTTGAAAATGAGGATCTTACAAAGGTTATTGAAGATCATGATATTAAACTGAAATTCGTTGAAGCAAATTGCAATCTTCTTTCCCTAGAAAAGTTAAACTTGCAAACTCAAGTAAATGATCTTCAAAAACAACTTGTTTTGTGCACACATCTAGATTATGATACTATTGTGAAAGAAAGAGACTTCTTATTATCCAATCTAGATCAAGCAAAGCTAGACATCAATAAGAGAATGGATGAGATTGTCAAGTTGCAACAAGAGATTAGTAGTTTGAATAACAATGATACCCTTGACAAAATCTTAAATAATTCTTATCATCAAATTCGAAGGAGAGGACTAGGTTATAATCCTAAAGGAAAATCTTATCAAAAACCTAGTAGGAGAAAGACACAAGCACTAGAAAATCAATCTATGTATGTACCTAAAGGCAAGCATATATATATATATATATACCCAAAAACAACCTAGAACAAAATCATAGAAAAAGATATGAGGTTGATTCGATATGTTGTCATTATTGTTTACGTCTTGGACATTACTCTTTCTCATGTCCCTACAAGAAAAAGGATGTTGAGTTAGTATGGGTTCCAAAAACTCCAAACTAAATGGATAAAATTAAGTTGAGATATGACCAAAGACTCTAAAGTTGTATATCTCTATGTCTATCTCAACTTAACATAGTAGGACACCAAGTTAATCCAAGAAATTAAAAATATACATCTTAAACTACTTGCTTTAGTTTGGATTCTCAAAATGTATATGATTAGTTGAGATTTAACCTAAATGATGATTTGATATTTAAACTAAATCGAACTTTAAACTTTCATATTATTGTTTTTACTTGAAAACAATTTCTGAAAACAGGCCTGAAACAAAACAGAACCTTTCTCGGTCGAGAAACTGTTGACCGAGATAACTGTCGGTCGAGAAATGGTCGACCGATCATGTTTCTGTTGTCAAGTCTGAACTAAATCTGCTGAACTTGTTTTCAAATAATCTAATTGCTATTAATGACTAATTTGCAAATCAAGAATAAATGGTGAAAACTTTCCTTGAAACAAAATATATAAATTTTTGCATCATGAGATAAACATTATGATTATAAAAATCCTTAAGACATATTGCAAAAGTGCTATATGAAGACTGATTTTGAACAAACCTCATTCATTGCTTGAAAAAGTTTATCAAACATGATCCTTTACATGGTTTGTCTTAAATTTGAAAATTCATGAATCATGAATGAAATTATTTTGGTATGGCTTGGCTTAAAACTGTGATTTACAAACCATATTGGTTTAATCAAGGAAATTACTGTTTTATCATAATTCACATGGTTATCCTAAGTATTTCTTGGTCTATCTATGTAGGAACCATGTATATTACAATTTAAATGGTCATAATCATTGTATTTCATGAAATTACATGATTCAATCTTGATCATTGCATTGTGAATACACTGCTCTTGTTCTTATGTTTGTCTACAAAAATATTTGATTCATATATATACAAACCATGAATATTATTGATCATTGTAATTCAGGTCATATGAAGATTCCATTTTGCATAAACAGTAAAACTTCATGGCATAAATACATTCTCTGTAGAAATTATACTTCACATATAAAGTTCAAATTGAAAATCTGCAGAAATTGCCTCTTGGTTAAAGTTAAAGTTTGACCAAGGGGTGCTATGGTCGTAGTCAAGGTCGACCTAAAATAAGCTTGACACAATGCTTATTTGGACATCCTTTTTACTGCACTTAATCTTAGTATCTTGATTCAAAATGTGTTTATCATATTGAAAACATGAAGCTTTATTAAAAGGTCAAAATCAAATTTTAAAAATCAATTTGTGACCTTAGAATCCTCAAATTAAAAGATTAAGGGGGAGCTCACACAAACAAATTTGATTATTTGATTGAGAAGCAGCTTAAAATTTCATTAACAGAAAGTTTCTCGGTCGACAAATTGCTCGACCGAAAACATCTCGGTCAGCCTATCTCTTTCGACCGACAAACTTCAAATAAAAATTACATCTACAGAACCCAAACACACTTTCGGTCGACTATTATTCAACCGAGCCAATGTCGGTCGACAATTGCTCGACCAAGAATTGACCGTTGGGATATGACCGTTGGAATCCGACTGTTTATGACCGTTACCAGTCGACCGTTGGGCGGCCAAGTGGCGTGTATGGGATATGACCATTGCGGTCGATCGGTCGACAAATTGTCGACCGACCTGGTCACTGGATTGCTATAAAAAGGACTAAAAATGGGTCATTGCTTCACACTCTCATATTCTTACTTCCATAGCTTCTCTCTAGTGCATTTTTGTGCAATTCTTTAGCTTCTTCATCCCCAAGACTTTCTTGCTTCTTCTCCACCTTAAAGCAAAAAAATGGCTTCATCATCTACACGTGGAAAGAAGAAAGTTGCTGGCAGGAAAGGAAGGGCGGCTTTCCCACCATTGACGATCATCAACGACATCCCCTTCATCGACGCAGATGCTGGTGATCGCTATCTCAGGCTCTCCTCCAAAACTCCTCTTCTACGACGGACAGTTGATGTCATGGACTTCCTCAGCATCGTCGACCTGGAGGATCTCTTTGAGGTGCAAAATTTGAAAGAATTTCTGAACCCTTCCTCCCCTTCCTACTCTTCCAAAGTGGTAAATGAGTTCTATGAAAACCTAATCTCCCATTCCAAAAATGAAAATAACTTCTTCTACTCTATGGTTAATGGGCATTGATTTCGATTTACTGAGGAGGATATTCTTGACATGCTCAACATCGACTTAGACGAATATCAAGACAATCTTGACCTTACCACTGGAAATCCACTCAATATATTTTCCCAAGGTGACAATACCGTCAGTCTTAGTGACATTAAACGAGCCATTTTTCATTTTAATACAACTTGTCACGAAGATAGGGGTACCTACTATGCCATTAATCTCAAACCTGCAGCTAGGATTGTCAACATTATGGTTTCCACAAACATACATCCTAGAGCAAACAAGTCTGAAGTCCCTATCTTTCGCATGTGTCTAATTTATGCCATTATCAAACGTATTCCCATAAATTTTATCCGCATCATCCTTAAGAACATGCTTGAGTTCTCTGGCGATCCCCCATGTGCTGATTTTGTATGCCAAATCACTCAACACTTTCTTAAGACACAAATTGAGGATATGGGATACACATGGGAAAGAAGACCACAAAAAATAAGCAAAAACACAGTAGAGAAAATGGGAATTGATTTTGGTCACAAGAGGGCTAGGACGGAAGGTGAGACATCTACTCAAGACATACCACCACCACCCCCCTACTAACCCATCCTATGATCCCATCCAAAACACCCTAACCTATGTTGTTGGGTCACAATATCATCTAAGAAGACAATTAGATTATAGCCACCATGCCATGACCTACCTAAATCCAAGGATGCAAACCCTCTCTCCAAATCAACCAGATGAATATCCTTATTCTTTAAATCCTGGCATGCTCAACCCATATAATCCCTCTTACAACTACTACCAAACTCCACCTCCACCATGTACAGATCTCACACATACTCAGTTTTCTTCAATGCAACTACAAGACATTGCTGCTCATTTCCTCTTTGATCGTGTTCCTACTTTCTTGGAAGCATATGCCTTAACCAAGATAGGTGCTTTGGAGTGGCAAACTTTAGTCCAATATTATGGAGCTGAGCCATTTTTTGGAAAAGACCCTGATATTGATGTAATACTTAAGTCTTTCCAGTAAGATTTGGAGTGTCCTTTGTATTAGTTGTAATGAAATGGTTATCTTTACATGATTTGATTACCTTTGCATGATTGTAATACTTACATGATTGTAATCTTTACTGATTATAATGGATATTTTTAATATGTTCCTTCTATGGCATCATTTGAACATGGCTAAATTGACCATCCAATGAAGAGCATCCATACCTTGATTACAATTGGGAATATCTATTTAAGGGGGAGCAATACTAAAAGACTCACAAATATTAATATTAGATATCTTTTTGAAATGACAAAGGGGGAGAAATAAATATAAATCTCTAAACTTAGTAATTGTGCAAAACTCAATCAATGAATTTCATAAACTCTTGGCTTTACATTGAAAGTTGCTATATTCCCTAAAGAATTGGATTTCATGTTCAATAATTCATGGGGAATAATAATCACACATTTTATAAACAAAGAGAAGAAATTCACAAAGGTAAATTTCAGGTATGAAATTCACATATTTTTATAGTTCCTTAATTTATATTTTGGAAATGTTTGTCATCTTCAAAAAGGGGAGATTGTTGGCTAAATTGGACATTATGATAAATCCCTTTGTTTTGATTATGACAAACATTTCATTTTTGTTTATCTAACGTGCTACCTGAGTGTTGCAGGAATAAGGTGGATGACAAAAGCACTAGGGAGTCCATATGCTTAAATGCTTATAAATTTCATGAAATGTAATCAATTGTAAACTTGTACAAATATATAATGTACAAGTACTTAGACTTCATGTAAGTCAAGCGTTAGATCTTCCCTAGCTAATCACCACACTTAGATAGGTCATCCCCTTCAATAGTGTCACATATGCACACTCATACACACACTTAATGTCTTTTTTTGAAACATTGAAACAGGGTCTATCTCGGTCGACAAAATCCTCGACTGAGACACTCTCGGTCGACAAACTTCTCGACCGAGAAAGACACTCTCGTTGCAAACACTTGATCCAGAGAGTCTGTCGGTCGACAAAACTTCGACCGAGTAAGTGTCTCGGTCGACCATTTCTCGATCGAGATGGACTCTGACAGCAATTGCAGAATAAATTAACTAGTCGTTGTTAATCCAACTAACTTATACCTAACGGCTAGTTAAGCACTTAGAAACCCCTAGAAAGTGTCTAGAACGTCCTTAAGCACTTGTAGGTCATTACTATAAATAGGACATGCCTTAGGACATCTAAAGACACTTGATTTCCATACTTGAGCAATCTTTGAGCTTATACATGCATTAGCAACCTGTTTTGAGCAATTGAGCAATACTTGCAATTGGCTACTCTTCACCTTGCTCTAAATTCGTGTCCTATAGGCAAATATCTCCTATCCACAGCAATTACAATTCCATATACTTTGGTTAGGAGATCTATACGCTTGATATAGGCAAATCAAGCCTTGTGCTTCAAAGGATAAGTTGTAATTTCTATTTTCCTTTCTTGTTCACTTTCATTGTTTGTACTCTCCTTGATACTCCTAGGTTGGAGGTTGCAGATTGGAGAGGGTTGTGATCTTCTTGGTGAAGAAGGAGACTTTGGACTACTTCAAGAAGGCTGGTGTAATGGGAGGTTACTTCTAAGAGGAAGGCTACTTCAAGGGGGAGCTTGGAGTTACTTCAAGAAGGCTACCTCGAGTTGGTGCATCTACTTCAAAGTGAAGGTTGTTCAAAGGGGTATAAGAAAGTATTGTATTTTGTGTAATTCCTTGTGAAGGTAATAAAATTAATACTTTCAAATCCCGGTTGGGTAAGCAACCGGGTAGTGGACTGACTGCCTTAGTATTTGCTAAGGTAGGAACCACTCTAAATCCCTTGTCTCCTTCTTACTTTTTCATTTGTGGTTGTTTGAGTTAAATAATTATTAAAATAATTTTAAAATCCTATTCACCACCCCTCTAGTGGTTTTTCACATACCTGGCTATGTTCAATATTTCATAAGACTTACATGATTAGTACAGATGATAACAGATACATCAATTTCTTATCAGCACAATGTAAAACAATTATGACATCATTGTTCAAGGGTTATACCACTATGCCCTTGCTAGGGTTAGGGTTTCCCTTTTTATTTCAATTAGGGTTAATCATCACCTTAGCTGAATTAGGGTTAAGGACTCATCATGTCATTGTCCAACCTTAGAGCTTCTTAGTATGAAGTATAACCCAGAATTAGGGTTTCACATATCCATTCACCTTATTTGGAATTAGGGTTTACTATTCACATCACATCACCCTAGATTAGGGTTTACTATTCATATCACATCACCCTAGATTAGGGTTTACTATTTACATCCTATAATTAGGAGTGAGCATCAAAGTGCCTCGAAATATGGTTTATCAAGTCATCATTATGAATTAAGATTACATCATCATCATGCATTAAGGATACTTCCATTATTACCCTCCATTTAGGGTTAAGATTAATTAATCATCATAATTAGGGTTTCCAATGTTGGTTCCTTCAACCATTGAATTCATGTAACCAATCATCAATTGGACCAATCACCATACTTCAATTGAGATAATTAGGTCATCATTCAACTTATTTGACCCTCAATTAACCATCAATTGATCACCAATTAGGGTTAGAATCAATTGGATTAGGGTTTGGAATTGATGAATCTTCAACATTAATCAATGTGAGATTGGTAACTTTGAAACCATTGAACTTTCATCCAAATTGAACATGACCTGACCACAAACGGTCTTGAGGTTGTTTGGATGACCTCCAAACGGTCTCGAGACCGTTTGCCCATGTCCACATCAAAATCCAAGTCAACCAATTAGGGTTTGGTTCATTGGATTACTCACCAAATCAGCAATTGATTACTCTTCAACTCAATACATTTAAATCTCCAAACACCTAACCATGGTCAACCCTAGACCTCCAAACGGTCTTGGGTGACCCCCAAACGGTCTTGGGATCGTTTGGATGACCTCCAAACGGTCTTGGGTGATCACCAAACGGTCTTGAGACCGTTTGGGTCAATCAACCCAAAACATCAACTCATTCCAATGCAAAATTAGCACTTAGCCGATTAGGGTTAATACCATATCTTTGGTCCTTCAAACACTTAACCATATCCAACCCTAGACCTCCAAACGGTCTTGGGTGACCCCCAAACGGTCTTTAGACCTTTTGGGTGATCCCCAAACGGTTTTGAAACCGTTTGGGTCAATCAACCCAAGTTTAAAACTCAAACACTTATGAAATCATCACTCAACCCGATTAGGGTTTTGGTGATTGTTGGGCCTTCCACTCATGAACCACATAGAGTTAATCAATTATATTTAGTGGATAAATAACCAAAATTATTAGCAACAAATTTCCAAATGGTCAACCTTGGTCAACACCTCCAAATGGTCTGAAACCGTTTGCTCTCATGCGGTTTGGTGAAACCGTTTCATCTCAAATGGTTTGAAACCGTTTGCTCCCAAACGGTTTGGGAAACCGTTTGAGCAACTTAGGAGACCGTTTGACCTAGGATTTTTATTGGATAAACATATAAGATGATTTCATCATTGTACTCCTTAGAACAACCAAGAACAGCAACCATTTTTCATGGGAATTGCAACAATGCATCAAAAGAGTTCGAAATAGAAGAAATAATCAACAAATCATAGAGAACTTGATGCAATATAATTTTTTAAGGGTTAAAGTTATAAAACCCGCCTCAAATCTGATCTCCAAGCTCCAAGATCCACGGCTCTACTGGTGGATGGAGTTCCAGCAACTTTCCAAGGCCCGTTCTTAAGCTATTGGATGAAAAAGATGGCTAGAATTGGAAATTGGGTGAAGAAAACCAAGAATTAAGCATTGTTTCAGGGTTTCCACCATGAATCCGAGGTAGGAGATGACCAAAACCTTACCAACAGGTTGTGTTCGTCTTTCACCTGCTCCTGAGCTCTTCCTTGGTCGGCCAAAGCAAAGTGATAAGAGAAAAACTAAGGAAAGGTCCTTATGTGTATTGAAAAAAGAACATGTATAAGGGATTTTCAAGGAAAGAGAAAATGGATTATTTTCTTTTAATTCCAAAATAATTTCCATCAAATCCCCATTCAATTCTTGGACACGAAGCCATCTTCAAGTTCTTGCAAAACCTCATCATTATCCAAGAATTAATGGAAAAGGAATTAAGCACCTTTAAGAGTTTTATATTAATATCCATCCTTTTAGTGGATATTACTTTTTTTTATAATAATGTGAATGGCTTCCACTCAACCAAGATCTTTTTGTGCCATAGCAAGGCAGAAGATCGTCCAACTCTATTGCAAACACATCCTTAAACTTTTGGTTGAATGGCTCCTCAATTAATTTATTTCTTTTTGCATCAAATTAAATTAAAGTTCCATATATGCTTAAATCTTGATTATTTTAATGTCAAGATTCTCTCTCCTCCAAGACAATTCAAATGAGGCGCCCCTCTCATTTTCTTTTCTCTACTTGATGCCAAGAAACATGAGAGACCCTCTAGAGGTGATATATTGCATATTGAACCCTAGGTTTTGGGTAAATTGCACATTACACCAAAACTAGGTTTTAATGCACAAAGTTTGCTTTATAAGCTTTATCTTGATGCCCAAGCTTGTGGAAACCATACCACTACATAATATTCATTCTTATGATGTCTCAACATCAGAGGATAATCTTACCATGTGGAATTTGCAAGTCAACCCCTCAACTTGGGTAATTTGCACTTTAGTCCAAAATTAGCAAAACAATGTTTCAACATCATTCATAAAGGACTGAAATTGAAATATAAGTTCCTCAAAAACCTTAATTACTTTTCAAAAGATGAGAGAAAACATCTAATCATCTTTATTAAACAAAACACCTAGGGTTAGTACATAACCGAGGTCAGGGATGTTACAAATTATCCACCCCTTACAAGGATTTCGTCCCCGAAATCATTAACAAAACATTTTAAGAGAAAAGAGTAGGGTATTTCCTCCTCATTTCTTCCTCTAGTTCCCATGTAGCTTCTTCAATGCCACGATGATTCCAGAGGATTTTTACAAGACTAATGTCTTTTTTTTTCAGCTTCTTGATCCTTCTATCAAGAATCAACATAGGTCCTTCAACATAGGATATTTCATCATTCAATTCTACTTCCATAGGCTGCAGAACTGATTCTGTCTCAGGATGACATTTCCTTAGCATGGAAATGTGGAACACTGGGTGTAACTTTTGCAGCTCAGGTGGTAACTCCGGCTTATAAGCTACCTTTCCAACCTGTTCAATGATTGGATAAGGCCCCATAAATCTAGGAGCTAACTTCCCTTTCCTTCCAAATTTAAGAACTCCTTTCCAAGGTGATACCTTCAGATACACTCTATCTCCAACCTGGAATTCTAAAGGTCTACGACGCTTATCAGTGTAAGATTTCTGCCTATCTTGTGCAGTCTTCAACTATTGTTGTATTATTTTAATCTTATCAGTGGTCTTTTGTACAAGATCAGGACCCAAAAGTTGATATTCACCAGTTTCATACCAACATAGGGGAGATCTACAACGTCTACCATACAAAGCTTCATAAGGTGCCATGTCTATACTGTGTTGATAGCTATTGTTGTAGGCAAACTCTATCAAGCTTAGATGTAGATCCTAACTTCCTATAAACTGAAGGAAACATGCCCTAAGCAATTCCTCCAAGGTTTATATAGTTATTTCAGATTGTCCATCTGTATGAGGATGAAAGGCTGTTCTAAACCTTAATTGTGTGCCTAAGGCTTTATGAAGTCGCTCCCAAAAATGACTCGTAAACTGGGGACCTCTATCATAAACAATGGTAATTGGGACCCCATGCAGCCGCACTATGTCATCTATGTATAACTGCGCCAGCTTCTCAGCAGAATAGGTTGTTTTGACAGGTAAGATATGTGTTGTCTTTGTCAACCTATCAACTATTACCCAGATGGAATCATGACCTTTGGCTGTTCTGGGCAGACCAACCACAAAATCCATGGTTACATGATCCCACTTCCACTGTGGTATGGGTAAAGGTTGCATTGTTCCTGCGGGCTTCTGGTGTTCAGCTTTAACTTGCTGACACACTGGACACCGCATAACAAACTCAACAACATCCTTCTTTAAAATAGGCGACCAATACATATCTTTCAAGTTATGATACATCTTGGTGCTTCCTGGATGCATAGCATACATTGAAGAATGAGCTTCTTCCAGGACTAACTTCCTTAAGTTATCAACATCAGGCACTATCATTCTACCATGGTAACAGGCTACCTGATCATCTGAATCATGGAAACCATCTCATTTCTCACTACCATACTCTGATCTAATATGTTGAACTACAACATCAGCTTGTTGTGCCACCTTAATCTCCTGTCTCAGAGTTGGTTTTATGTGCATTTCAACTAGCAACCCAGATAACAGTGATACTTTTAACTATACATTGTCTTGCCTTAAAGAGATAAGAATATCCCTCCTAGAGCACACCAAAGAATTCAACTGTGCTCTAAGGCTGGTGTTGTTGATTTCCTACTCAAAGCATCAACAACCACATTGGCCTTCCCTGGATGATAATCAATCATACAATCATTGTCCTTGATTAACTCCATCCAGCGGTGTTGCCTCATGTTAAGCTCATGCTGAGAGAAGATGTACTTTAGGTTCTTATGGTCTGTGAAAATCTAGAATGTTTCTTCATAGAGGTAATGTCTCCAGGTCTTCAAGGCATGGACTACAGCAGCTAGTTCTAAATCATGTGTCGGATAATTCTCCTCGTGTTTCTTATGTTGTCGAGAAGCAAAAGAAATCACTTGTTTATCCTGCATTAACACACATTCTAGTCCATTTTTAGAGGCATCACAGAAAACTATATACCCTTTCCCTTGCTCAGGTAACACTAGCACATGTGCACTTGTCAGCCTCTCCTTCAACAACTAGAATGATTGTTGACACTTGTCATTCCAGACAAAAGAAACATCCTTCCTAGTCAACTTAGTCAAGGGTAAAGCTATAGAACTGAAGTTCTTAGTGAACCTCCTGTAATAGCCTGTTAAACCTAAGAAACTGCGAATCTCCATCAGGGTCTTCGGTTGTTCCCATTGCAGGACAGATTCTACCTTTTTAGGGTCAACACGAATACCTGAAGTAGATATTATCTGTCCAAGAAAAGAAACTTCTGGTAACCAGAACTCACACTTGCTAAACTTAGCATATAACTCATGCTCTCTTAGCAAAGTTAGAGCCCGACGAAGATGTTGCTCATGTTGTTGAGCATCTCTACTGTAGATCAAGATGTCATCTATGAAGAAGACAACACACTGATCAAGAAAAGGTCGAAAGATTATATTCATGAGTTCCATAAATGCAGCTGGTGCATTAGTTAGTCCAAACGACATAACTATGAACTCATAGGGACCATACCTTGTCCTAAAGGCAGACTTAGGTATGTCACCCTCCTTAATACGCAGCAGATGATATCCCGACCTCAAATCTATCTTTGAGAAGACAGTTGCACCACGCAACTGGTCAAAGAGATCATCAATCCTTGGCAAAGGATACTTATTCTTTATCGTTACTTTATTTAACTGCCTGTAATCAATGCACAATCGCATTGACCCATCCTTATTTTTAACAAAAAGGACCGGAGCACCCTAGGGTGAAGTGCTTGGTCGGATGAAACCCTTCTCAAGCAACTCTTGCAGTTGTTTCTTGAGTTCTGCCATCTCAGCAGGCGCCATCCTATATGGTGTTTGAGCCATTGGTTGTGTGTCCAAGATTAGATTAATCTCAAAATCAATCTCTCGGGGCAGAGGTACACCTAGAAGTTCTTCAGGAAATACATCTTCAAATTCCCTGACTACAGGAACTTCAACATGATTAGAACTCTCCATGGTGGTATCTACCACATGGGCTAAGAATGCAAAGCATGCTTGCCTCATCAGCTTCTCAGCTACCATAGCTGACACAAGGTAGGTTGGAAGAATCTTTCTATCTCCTTGAAAGATCCATGTGTCACTATCATCGGTGAGCACAACTTGCTTGGACTCAAAATCCAAGACAACCTTATACCTCTCTAAGGTATCCATACCAAGGATTATATCAAACCCATGCATTTCAAGTGGTATAAAATCCACTTGAATGCGATGTTCTAAAAAGAAAAGAATGTAGGGAGAACACACCTCCCGCAACACAACAGATCCCATCAAAGGAGTTTCTAACAACAGACTATCTGCTCTATGACTTGTAGTCATGTTGCAGTCAAAAATCACTCTTTGAGTGATAAAGGAGTGCATAGCACCCAGATCAATTAAAATAGATACGATGCAATATGTAGACATATCAGAATAAAATAGTTTCATATGACCTGTCACAACCTGAGGGTTAATCACTGCATCAGGTGGATTCATCGCATAGAATCTCGCCGTCGCCTGCGGTTGATTTGGTGCTCGATGACTGGGTGCCGATGATCCAGCTTGGGATGCTTGTCCACATCCTCTAGCTCCTCTTGGAAACTGTCTCCTTTGATATCCTTGATGACTCTTCCTTTGAGGTTGAGTCACACTTGCCTCTCGGGCTCTGCAATCCTTCATCAGATGCCCCACTTTTCCACATATGTAACAACTTTTGATCCCTTACTGAGGTCTGGATGGTCCTGTAACTGACACAGCTGCTGAGCTGCGCGCTCCTTCTGGTGGTAAACTCCGTCCTCTACCCCTATTTGACGTCCACTGTGTCTGGGTACTGAATCTAGGTGGTGGTGTAGGCGCGGAAAACCTTGGTTTCTTGAAACCCTTGGATGAGGACCCTTGGAACTGAGGGTACACCTTCTTGTTCTTGGTCTGTCTCTTCTCATTCACAGACCTCTCTATCCTTCTGACAGACTCCATAAAAGTAGCAAATTTTTCCCTATTCTCCAGAGCAGACACAAGGGTAGTCAACTCAGCGTTTAATCCTTTCTCAAAATGCCGAATCCGCTCTTTATCTGTGGTTGCCATATGCGGAAATAACCGTAAAAGTTCCATGAACTTAGCCTCGTACTCGCTAATGTTCATTGGTCCTTGTCTTAACCTCTCAAACTGAGAGATTTTCTCATCCAGAAAGGTCTTAGGAAAGTATATGTTAACAAATTCCCGTCAGAATACTTCCCATCCGATCTCCACACTAGGCCTTTTCCCCTCCTCTATGGTCCACCAGAGTCCAACACTCCCTTTAAGAAGGTACACAACATGTGTAACCTTCTCAGCTTCATGGATGTTAAGGATTATAAAGGCCTTCTCTAGTTCAGTTAGCCACATGTCAGCATCTGCTGGATCAGCTGTCCCAGCATATTTTCTGGCTCCAACCTGGCGTAGTCGTTCAAACATCATGTCGGTTTCATGTCCTTCAGGGTGGGTAGGTGCCCTAGGTGAAAGTATGGGCATTCTATCAGTCATATGTGTCATGGCAGTCATGAACTGCCCAAACATAGCCTTGAAGGCGGGATTCCCCATGTCAGCTGGATTGAACTGGGGTAATTCAGGCACATGTTCCTCCCTTCCTTGGTCTCTTGCACCTTACCCATGTGCAACGACACTACTTTCTGCAACATGTTCATCATGTGATCCAGACATCTTTAGTTTTCTCTTCTCCTCCTATATGAGCAGAAGACACTATCAGATAGATTGGAAGACACTAGAACAGACTCAACAACCCTAGTCCTATGTCTCTGTAGACTCAGCAAACCTAGAGCTCTGATACCACTTAATTGTGACGTCCGTCTCGTGAAAACAAGATTAACTAATGCAGAAGCAAATTATTAGCAGCGGAATTACTGAAAATCACTAAAAATTTAAAACTTTTTGTAAAGAAATCCACAAACAGTAAAGCTCTATCATAAAGAACCAAGGTAAGTTATTTACATTATGATTCCTCAGTACATCTCTGTATCATCTCATCTCGAGAGTCATAACTTTGACTGCCCAGTCAAACTGTACATAAGCAGTATACAAAATCTCGAGGCATTAAGCCAAAAATCTCAAATCTATATCAAACCATCTACTGACTCCTAGGACCTGAGAGTTTAGAGACGACACATAGGACTCTTTCTATATACAAGACTTGACAAATAGTGTCTCCACCAGAGGATCACTTCTGTCCTTATTGTTGCTGCTACTGCTGTTGTGGCTGCTGTTGCTGCTCGACCACTGAAGGATTTCTTCTTCCTCGATGTCTACCTAAAGAGTTGAATCCCACGAGGGTGAGACAATTGAAAATTGTCCCAGCGAGAGTTATAACTCTCTGCCAGAAGCATTGTTATTGCAGATATTAGAATAGCATTGGGCAATAGAATTATAAATATTCTACAGTAGGTAAATCATTGAATAAGATATGCAGAGCAGTATTCTCTATGCAATAATTTCAATTATAACTTGATTAAACAGCAAGTCATTCATTTAATAAGGAATATGAAGAACATGTATTTCCTTTATCTTTCTAAGATATAATAAACAATGTATCATCAAACATTGATTCTCGTAGTTCAACCCTAAGAAAATATGCTACACGGCTGATTACATTTTACAATCATATTTATGCCCTGAGGAGATGAGGTATACCGCTCATACTCCAACCGACCATTGCGAAATCGAAATCGGTACCATACATAGGTCATCAGAAGAGACGGATTTCTATGACCTCATCTTCCTCAGTCAGTGTGAGGAACAACATGAAGGACATCTTATGTCTCTGCTATAAATATTGCTTTCCAGGGTATCCTGTCAACTTTGCTATTAGAGTTACAGTGGCATGTTGTATTCTCTTCGCAATCGAGAGATTTCTTGTTTATCTCACATCGATTCAGCATTAACATCATCATCGGGAGATTAGTGATACATAATCCCGGCATATACATATAATGAAGGATTGAGAGATTTAATGTTTATCTCACATCAATTCCTCCATTAGGGCGTAAGGATATTCGCGCCCATTACCCCCACATACTCAAAAGTATGCTCTCTAGGAGTTACCTTAGGAAAACCTATTTCACCATCACCTAACTGCTGATGATGATGGATCTATGGTCAGGGCTTTACATGACATCATTACACTTGATTATTTAAGTATAGTACAACATTCTTTTAGAATCAGGCATGTTTTCAAACATAAACTGTCATAACAATTGCTATAAAGAATAAGTACTATTTCTATCAAGTTCATTTCACAGCTTTAGCAACATTGGGAACTCAATCCCTTATCATCTCATCATTATGATTCAAGAATATGGGTATTCAAACCCTTAGATCATCAATATACTTGTTACCACTCTAACAGGTAACATAATGCCATCAAGTCATTTGACAGTGTAAACATGATAATTGCAATGCAGGTATTTCACATGGCTCTTACAGCCTATCAATTTCTTTTGTTACCTTTCACTAGGTAACATAGCAAATCATTGCTTACAAAGCTCATAAAGTACTTTCAATAACCAAAGAATCATAGCTCATACCTGACTATCTTTAATATTTCATAAGACCTGCATGATTACTACAGATTATAACAGATACATCAATTTCTTATCAGCACAATGTAAAACAGTTATGACATCATTGTTCAAGGGTTATACCACTATGCCCTTGTTAGGGTTAGGGTTTCCCTTTTTATTTAAATTAGGGTTAATCATCGCCTTAGCTCTATTAGGGTTAAGGACTCATCATGTCATTGTCCAACCTTAGAGCTTCTTAGTATGAAGTATAACCCAGAATTAGGGTTTCACACTTCCATTCACCTTATTTGGAATTAGGGTTTACTATTCACATCACATCACCCTAGATTAGGGTTTACTATTCATATCACATCACCCTAGATTAGGGTTTACTATTTACATCCCATAATTAGGAGTGAGCATCAAAGTGCCTCGAAATAAGGTTTACCAAGTCATCATTATGAATTAAGATTACATCATCATCATGCATTAAGGATACTTTCATTATTACCCTCCATTTAGGGTTAAGATTCATTAATCATCATAATTAGGGTTTCCAATGTTGGTTCCTTCAACCATTGAATTCATGTAACCCATCATCAATTGGACCAATCACCATACTTCAATTGAGATAATTAGGTCATCATTCAACTTATTTGACCATCAATTAACCCTCAATTGATCACAAATTAGGGTTAGAATCAATTGGATTAGGGTTTGGAATTGATGAACCTTCAACATTAATCAATGTGAGATTGGTAACTTTGAAACCATTGAACTTTCATCCAAATTGAACATGACTTAACCCCAAATGGTCTTGAGGTCGTTTGGATGACCTCCAAACGGTCTTGAGACCATTTGCCCATGTCCACATCAAAATCCAAGTCAACCAGTTAGGGTTTGGTTCATTGGATTACTCACCAAATCATCAATTGATTACTCTTCAACTCAATACACTAGTACATAACCGACCTTTAGTGTCAGTTATTTAAGGCCTTTAGTGTCGGTTTCTAAGCGACACCTATGTGGGTGACGCTAAAAGCCCAACCGTTACGCGTCGGTTCAAAAACCGACGACAAAACCCTTGGCGCGCCACTGAAAACGCGCCAGCATGGGACTATAGGCGTCGGTTATTAGATAAGAAACTGACGCCATATACCTTCTCTCCACAAAAAGGGTGCCATCTGCGGCACTATTAGCGTCGGTTATTTGATAAGAAATCAACGCCATATACCTTCGTGCCACAGGAAATAGACGCCGATTATGAGTAGGGAAATCGACACTGTAACTATGTGGTGTCGGTTTTATACAAATAACCGACGCCTATTGTTTTTTTTCTGTCAGTCTGCAGACCTACTGTGTCTGGTCGCAGGATGAGAAACCTGCAGTTCAGTTATGAACTGCATGTTTTACGACATCCATTGATATCATCCAACAACAGGCCACAAACCTGCAAAATTAACAACAAAAATATTCACACATTTATCAACGTGCAGTTTCATTTGATTTTCACACATTTAGAAACATTCATGTAGCTAGCAATTTGTGGTTCCATTTATTTTCACATTCACACATGTAGAAACATTCATATAGCAACCAACAATTTCATTCATTTTCACTCAGACACATGTAGAAACATCCAGACATGTAGAAGCATTCACACATGTATTATAATTCAGAAATTCATTTACAAAATATCATTCTTTAGTCATTATTCGCTATCAACATCCCAATTATATTTTAAAACCCCCACTACTTGTATGGCTATTGCCCATTCTTCTCTTACTTCATTTAATTCTCCCGTCGTATAGGGAGCATGTACATCTGGTAAGGCCTTTCATGTAGTGTGGTCAGTTTTAAACACATGTAAAGAGAATAATGTATATATATAATTAATGAGCTATAAATAAGATTGATATATTTCATATTATCTAATGAGACTATATAATACCTCAGGAATAGTATCGATGTCCACTGTGGCATATTTGATAATCATGTGCATAAATCGCATCACATAGTATGCACATGCCCATCCATTGTCTTGTGTAGCACACTATGAATTCAAACATACAAAATTTTAAAAAATACAACTAATTAAGCATTGTTCACATAAATAATATATACATTTATTGCAGTCGGGAACTTACGTTCACGTTCTTCCAAATTATTGGTTGATTCTTTTTCGTGGGGACCTTTCCTCCAGCCTTTTTGAACTCATCTAAACCCTACATGTTAATGTAACACAGTACATTGCATAATTAAATAGTAATGTAATAACATATGTTAACGGATATGAAAATGAAATATTTCTCACCGGAATAATGCCATTTTTATTTTGTGTCCATATTTTGAATTCAATTTACTCCCCTTAGGATCTAGATAATAGACAGTGAACGTCTCGGGGACAATAACTAGTAACTCCCAATGCATATCACTAGAGGTAAAAAAGTTAAAAATTAATAACTCAAAATGTAATTTTCTTAGGTCCAAATTATAATAAGCAAAGTAAACTTACTCTACATTGAATGGAGCTATTATCACCGTCTTCTTATTTTGAGCAAAATTTGTAAATGCCTCACAGCAGTATTGTTGAACTGACGGAGGGTCTTTAGCTACTAGACTAATCAAAGATGGAATCAAAAATCCTACATGTTCGAATGCAAAATCTACACATATATTGTCTAAGTAGCTGTAAAATATGTATTAATTACGCATGCATTAATAAATAAAAAACTAGATCACCAGATCCTACACAAAGTATATGGATGTATAAAGAAGATCTCACCTTATCCATAGCTCTATCACAAATGTATTTAGCCAATCATATTGAAACAACTCCAAAATATCTTGTATAAATAGTTTGCTTTCGTCTGATTGACCTGCAACATCTGAATATATAGAAACAGTTATAGGGCAATTTATACCATGTTCGCCTAACCATATTGCCATACCCCTACAGTTAGGACCTAACGAGACAGGTTGATCAGGGTAATGTAGGAGGTGGAAGTGGAGGCCTAGATGTTGTGGGTGTCTTCTTTTTAACCTGTATATATATATAATTTCAGATCAACTGACCTCATATACACACACTAACAATTTAACATAATGTAAATTTACCATACAGTTTCAGTAAAGAGGACATCCGCTTTTAGCCACAATATCACTCCGCCTTCTGTCTCACCAAGCGTTTCACAATCTGAGTGGGCATATGGCAATGGAAGATCCATCCACTTGGAGAATATATGTACCGGGCTCACACGAATCCAACCAGCTAGTAATGAAGACCCGTGAAACATTTCCCCTGGTAGGGATGGGAAAGCCGACGCCTCTGCAACGACATATTCTTTACTTTTTAGATGGCATGGCTTCAACCCCTACAAATTTTTGTGTAAAGAATGTTATATACATATATACATATCATCTTTTTTTGAAATGACTACAATTTCATATATACATATCATCTTGAAAACATATCATCTTGAATTAAAAAACTAGTTACTATGTCATAAAAATACTTACAGCAGATGTGCTAGGTGGTGGGTCTACAAGATTACTCCCAACCTCTGCAGTAGGAGTAGAGCGGGATGCCATAATAGGTATTGTCTGCTGAGTGGCACTCTGAGATGTGTGCCACTTTTTCAGTGCTTCTTCGAGTTTCCTATCAACTAGCTTATCTACCTATATATGGATAAAAGAAACGTTAGCTTCTAATTATTGAACTCTCTTTTACAGTAACATCATAAAGAAAGAATATGTTACCTCTTCTTGTGAAAGTCCCACTTTTGGGACATGTTTGCGATGGGATGGCCCAAAAAAAGCTTTGATGCCCACACCAGCACCTGCAGCCCTAACACGTCCAGGATGCTCTGGGTTACCCAGAGCAACTGTCAATTCATCCCATGTGCCCTCAGGAATGAACTTGCCTTGTTTCCTCAGCTCGTGCAGCTCCCACTAATCGCCAAAACAAAAATTTGTAATTAAGTAAACACCACAAATAATCAATATTCGAACAATTGTTGTAAGAGTTGTATTTTACCATTTTTGCAGCCGCCTCAGCAGTTGCGAGCTTCCTTATTTCTCTCTTCTTATTTTGCCTCCCATCTATCCAGACATCATGGCGAGGGAGAGGTGTGCTACCTATAGTAGAGGACTCCTGAGTAGCAGCAGACTGAGCAGTAGCCTCAGACTGTAGTCTTTGGCGAATGCCTGCATACCCCTTTGGACCCATTGTGTGGTCATGCACATTCTATGCACGCCTTGGTTTTTGTGCCTCACTGAGGGCCTAGTTAGTATGCACATTAATGATTTGGTTAGTAAATCTAAATGTTAATCTTGAATAGGTGAATACAACATATATTAATGAGATTGGGACTGACGCCTAATACCTTGAATTTATCAGTTTATCTTGAAGCAACAAACGCGTCCCATTCTTCTTTGTCCGGGAAGTTCCACTGTTCAGTGGTTGTCTTCTTCCTCTTGTCACCTTCTTTTATGTATTCTCGGGTGAGATTTGTCCTGTAGTTCCTTAGGACTCTCCCACAGTGTTGCATCACGCATTTACGATGCAGCTTTTCATCCAATTCAAATATACTCTACAAAATAGAATTTCTATTAACTAGTATCCAAAAAATTAGTAATCTACAAAATAGAATTGCAAATTAATAATAACTCACGCATAAATCCTTTCATATTATGTCTTTCTTCTCCTTAGGAACTTTATGCCAAGAATCTATCTTACAACTGCAATGGCTACGAGTAACATACCCAAGACATGAAACAAAGGAATTGCGATTCACATCAGATGCATTTCCTGCATTATCAAAATCCACAACAAGTTTGGGTCCATTGCCCTTTTGCACTATTAACTTCTTCATCATAGTGATGCCCCTTCTCTTGTCAACTTTATGGTGTTGCTGATCAAGTGCCTCAAGTGCTTCAGATGGTACATGTGCATCATCTACCTAAATTTTGACAAAATAAACACATTTACCAGATATAACTATAAATGAACATATAGATATAAATATATGATATATTTTTAAAATTTACATTGTGAGGCGGCGCATTGATGTCCTCACCCTGTAAAGCTCACATTGTAAAGTAATTCAAATTGTACAACTCACATTGTAAAGTTCACATTCACATTGTAAAGTAATTCACATTGTAAAGTTCACATTATAAATTAAGTAATTCACATTGTAAAGTTCACATTCACATTGTAAAGTTCACATTCAGAAAAATAAAACATATAAAATAATATAAACATGCCTCTAATATTGCGATTTTTTTATCAATTAACAACCCTTCATTGTGATCTCCACGCACATACAAGTCATCATTAGCTTCAATATTTGCTAGTGTTGGCAACCCAACTGAGAATGGACTGGAGTCATCATACTTATCATTGTATTGTTCTTCATCTATAGGATCTTCAATGAACTGTCTTTTACCATGAAGAACAACCGGCCATTTATCATTTGCAGGATCATCGATATAAAATACTTGTTTCGCCTGTGATGCCAATATGAATGGTTCACCGTTCTTGCCAATCTTTTCAAAGTTCACTAAAGTGAAACACAATTCATCCACTATAACTCCTTTGGTGTTATCAACCCAATTACATTTGAAGAGCGGAATTCTGAAATCTATGTAGTCAAACTCCCATATGTCTTCAATGACACCGTAATATGACATTTTAGCTTCACGTGGACTCTTATCCTTTGCACTTGCAAAAAACATAGTCGATGCTTGAAGGGTGACCCCACTATTTTGGACGACACTCTTATCATCTTGGCACTTTGTGTAATATGTGAATCCATTAATGTCATACCCTTCATAAGACATAACAGTCAATTTTGGTTTAAAGGTGAGGCATTTGATAGTTTCATTAATATCATCTGGTGTTTGAGATAGTTGATGTAAGACTTTATCTTCAAACCACTTAATAAATGTCTTGTTATACTCTCTAGCAAGCCACATTGTATTGGCTCGATGATATTGTCTCTTGATGATATTGGTATGTTCCTCGATATAAATGTTCACTTCGTCCATGTTGTGTGAAATATACAAGTGACCTTGTTCCAACTGATCACGACTAATTACTTTCACACGTGATCCCAAAATTCCTTTGCCAAATTGCTTGCCAATATTCTTGTCATTATCAGGAGTGTCATTACCACTGAGAAAGTCATTGCAAAAATCCATAACCTCTCTCGCCACATAACCCTCAATAATACTCCCTTCAGGCCGATAACAGTTTCGAACATCAATTTTAAAAACGCCCATGTATCACTCAAAGGGATACATCCAATGCAAGAAAACTGGTCCCAATATTTTCACTTCCCTAGTCAAGTGGACAACAAGATGTACTATAATATCAAAGAACGACGGAGGAAAATTCATCTCAAGCTGACATAGGGTAACAACCACTTCTCTTTGCAATTTATCGAGAGTATCATGGTCAATAACTTTGTTGCACAGACTGTTGAAAAAGAAACAAAGTCTGGTGATTGCAAACCTTACATGCTTCGGCAATATAGATCTAATTGCCACAAGCAATATTTGTTGCATTAGAGTGTGACAATCATGAGATTTAAGACCTATCAACTTCAGATCTTTCATTGATACCAATCTACGGATGTTGGATGAGTAACCCTGTGGCACCTTAACATTTACCAAACATTCACAAAAAGCTTTCTTCTCCTTTTTAGACAATGTGTAACAAGCGGGAGGTAAGTATGTTCTCCAATTTTCCATTTCACGAAATTCTATTAATTTTGACCTTATTCCCATTTCACGTAGGTCCAGTCTGGATTTTATCCCATCTTTAGTCTTACCTGGTATATTCAACAAAGTACCAATGACACTAACATAGACATTTTTCTCAACGTGCATGACATCGATACAATGCCTGACTGTCAAAGAACTCCAATAAGGAAGATCCCAAAATATTGACTTCTTCTTGAATAAAGATTTGTCACTCCGTGTGGCCATAGTACATTGTGATCTCTTACCAAATTCATTGACAAAGTCTTTTACTCTTTCATAGACAACCTCCCCTGGTATAGGTTTAGGTGCACTCCGTTCCTCATTCAATCCATTGAATGCTTTGCGCTTCCTACGATACAGATGGAATTTTGTAAGAAACCTTCGATGACCAAGATATACAGTCTTACCGCCATGTTTTAGTCTTGTTGAATCAATGTTCTCTTAACATATAGGACATGCTTTAGCTCCTTTGACACTACATCCAGACAAATTCCCATATGCTGGAAAGTCATTAATAATGCAAAACAACATAGCATGCAAATGAAATGTCTCTCTTCGTGAAGCATCATAGGTCATCACACCTTCACTCCAGAGTTTCTTTAAGTCATCAATAAGAGGTTCAAGATAAACATCGATGTCATTTCCAGGTTGTTTAGGGACCGATATCAACAACGACAACATTACGTACTTATTTTTCATACACAGCCAGGGAGGAAGATTGTATATAACAAGCATGACTGGCCAAGTGCTATGTTGGCTGCTCAATGTCCCGTACGGATTCATCCCATCTATATAAAGCCCAAGTCTTAGATTCCTAACTTCTTCACCAAATTCAGGGTACAATAGATCAATCTTCTTCCACTGTGGGGAATCAGACGCATGTCGTAGGATCCCATCATTATTTTTCTTAACATCTGCATGCCACCTCAAATTCCTCACATCTATCGGATTGACAAAGAAGCGTTGAAACCGTGATATTATAGGTAGATACCACATCACCTTGGGAGGAGAACCAGTTTTGGACTCCCCCGAAGTCGTCAATTTATACCGTGACGCACCACATTTTGGACAATCTTTCAAATCCACATAGTCCTTTTGAAATAATACACAATCATTCGGGCATGCGTGTATCTTCTTGGCTTCCATTCCCATTGGGCACAACAATTTCTTTACCTGGTATGTTGAGATTGGCAGCTTGTTTCCTTCAGGAAGCATTTATTTCAACAAAGACAACAATGACGTGAAGCTTTTGTCGCTCCATCTATTGTTAGCTTTCAGCTTATACAATCTCAACATAGCGCTAAGCTTCGTAAACTTAGTACAACCTATGTATAACAATATCTCAGCATCATGCACAATGTTTCTAAAAATGGGAGGTGGATCAGTGTGCTCTACCCCACAAGTATCCAACATTGCATCAATGATGTCTACTGGAACTGGTTCATTCACATCTACATCATCATAGGAAATTTCTTCTTCCACCCAAGCACTGCTATCGACATCCACTGGTTGTGGGTTTGAAATCTCTCCATGCCAGTGCCATTCTGTATAGCCTTGTATAATCCCGTTGCACATGACATGACTTTTGATTTCGTCACCAGTGCTGACTTTCAAGTTGTTATCGCAATGCCTACATGGACAGTAGAACCTATCTCCAGGTTGTTTCCTATGTTCCTCGGAAAATCTAATAAACTGGTCAAGACCAGAAATAAACTTTGGGGTGCAGCGATTGCGAATGGACATCCATGATCTATCCATTCTATGATTAAAGAGAAAACAAGTATATATTACAACAAGATTAGGGTCTAGGGTTAACAGATTAGAGTTTTTGCATGGTTAAAACTTTAGGCCAACAAATACATGTGTTGTCATTCTTATATATAATAAATGTGTACCACCTATCCCATTCTTGAACACCTAATCTCACTAGTAAGTGTATAATGTGTATTGGGTTTTAGAGAAAATTTTGGCAGCATTTCCCTGATGTTCTCTAAGTACATATGTACTTAGACAACAAACGGGGAAATGCTACCAAAATTTTCTCAAAAACCCAATACACATTATACACTTACATCCTAAGTGAAATTAGGTGTTCAAGAACAGTCCCAAACCGGGGACTCTCCAAGATTTACTCCTAATGAGTAAATCTTGGATGGGTTTCTAGGCCAACAAATACATGTGCTGTCATTCTTATACCTACAATCCTAGTTTCATCATTCATATCCTAGTTCTTCAAGTTAGGTGATTAACATTGTCAATATACTAAAAAAGGAAACAAGTTACCAATTTCATAGTTAGGATGGTATAGATACCCTAAGATCTAGATCTAATGGTTCATAATGAGCCTGTGATAAAGTTACATCACTAGATGATTATATAATTTCAAAAGCAGTACACAAATAAATTCAAAGAGTACATAACTAAATAAAAAACAGCAGACAAAAAAATACAAATAAGAAGATGAATAAATCATAAAAAAAGAAATACATAAATAAACACAATCAGTAAATAACTTTAAAAAAAATTCCACTAGCTTGGTGAAATCAGTACATAAATAAACACAATCACAATATTTTTAAATGACTTTTGGGGTGACTTGGTGAAATCAGTGCATGTTTTGGGCATCCTTTGTATAGGTTGATCTAGGGTTCAATCCAGGGATCAAAAGGTTCATGATCATCTCTTGAATCCAAACCCCATCAGCAGCCAGGCGTGCCCTGGCGCCGCCCAAGCATCCGCCCAAGTAGGGCACCTGGGCTTGGGACCCTAGCTGATAGGCGCCGCCTGGGTGAGGTCTAGGTCGGCGGCGGCAGAGAAAGCTAGCGGCGGAGGAGAAAAGGCGGACGGCGCACGGACAAAGGGTTACCTTTCTTTAGGTCGGCGGCGGTAGAGAAAGCCATCGGCAGAGGAGAAAAGCCGGCGGTGGAGCAGCAGCGGCGGCGGAGGACCGGCAGACCAGCAGCAGTTGTAGAGCAACGACGGAAGAGCGGAGGAGGAGCGGAATCGCCAGACGAGCGCGAGAATGAAAAATCGGGAATGAAACAGGAGAGAAAGGGGAACAGTTAGGCTCGCGGGGGTTAAGTTATCAATCAGCGTTGGTTCTCATGTAAAATCGACAACTATTTTCTAATCGTGTTGGTTCTCATGTAAAACCGACAACTATGTTCAATAATAGTTTTCGGTTTCCACAAAAAAAAACCGACGCCTATAAACATAAGCCGATAACAAAAAATGTTCTCGAACTCAGCCAATAGTCGTCGGTGACCTTATAAAAATCGACGCTACAGGTGGTCGATATTTTCGCGGGGACAGCGCACATAAACTCATCCACGTCAGTTACTTATGTGAAACTGATGATTAAATTGGGCCCAATTTCTGTCTCACGAAAATACTTTAGTCGTCAGTTTTTAAGTTACAAACCGACGCCATATATTAAATTTTGGAGGTAAATTTTTCCCCATGAAAAATTTGGTTTTGGCGGTCGATCTTAGGCGTCGGTTGTTTATATAGAACTGACGCTAAATAAAAAGTGATACCCGTG
Organism: Alisma plantago-aquatica; assembly: GCA_963693085.1. NCBI lineage: Eukaryota > Viridiplantae > Streptophyta > Magnoliopsida > Alismatales > Alismataceae > Alisma > Alisma plantago-aquatica. The sequence goes on along the minus strand of OY856415.1, from coordinate 256,302,452 downwards.
TCTGTCCACTCTTCACAGATAGATGTCGGTTTTATGAAATAACCGACATTGTATGTTTAAGGTGTCAGTTTTTTGCATACAACCGACGACAGTGAATGTGACGTTATAAGCCATTTCTGTAGTAGTGATACCTTTAGATCTCCAAACACCTAACCATGGTCAACCCTAGACCTCCAAACGATCTTGGGTGACCCCCAAATGGTCTTGGGATCGTTTGGATGACCTCCAAACGGTCTTGGGTGATCACCAAACAGTCTTGAGACCGTTTGGGTGATCCCCAAATGGTTTTTAAACCGTTTGGGTCAATCAACCCAAAACATCAACTCATTCCAATGCAAAATTAGCACCTAGCCGATTAGGGTTAATACCATATCTTTGGTCCTTCAAACACTTAACCATATCCAACCCTAGACCTGCAAATGGTCTTGGGTGACCCCCAAACGGTCTTGAGACCGTTTGGGTGATCCCCAAATGGTTTTGAAACCGTTTGGGTCAATCAACCCAAGTTTCAAACTCAAACACTTATGAAATCAGCACTCAACCCGATTAGGGTTTTGGTGATTGTTGGGCCTTCAACTCATGAACCACTTAGAGTTAATCAATTATATTTAGTGGATAAATAACCAACATTATTATCAACAAATTTCCAAATTGTCAACCTTGTTCAAAACCTCCAAACGGTCTGAAACTGTTTGCTCTCATGCGGTTTGGTGAAACCGTTTCATCTCAAACGGTTTGAAACTGTTTGCTCCCAAACGGTTTGGGAAACCGTTTGAGAAAGTTAGGAGACCGTTTGACCTGGGATTTTTCTTGGATAAACATCTAAGATGATTTCATAATCTTCCTCCTTAGAACAACCAAGAACAACAATCGTTTTTCATGGGAATTGCAGCAATGCATCAAAAGAGTTCGAAATAGAAGAAATAATCAACAAATCATAGAGAACTTGATGCAATATCAATGTTTAAGGGTTAAAGTTATAAAAACCGCCTCAAATCTGATCTCCAAGATCCAATATACACGTCTCTAATGGTGGATGGAGTTCCAGCAACTTCCCAAGGTCCGTTCTTGAGCTATTGGATGAAAAAGATGGCTAGAATTGGAAATCGGGTGAAGAAAACCAAGAATTAAGCATTGTTTTAGGGTTTCCACCATGAATCCGAGGTAGGAGATGACCAAAACCTTACCAACAGGTTGTGTTCGTCTTTCTCCTACTCCTGAGATCTTTCTTGGTCGGCCAAAGCAAAGTGATAAGAGAAAAACTAAGGAAAGGACCTTATGTGTATTGGAAAAAGAACATGTATAAGGGATTTTCAAGGAAAGAGAAAATGGATTATTTTCTTTTAATTCCAAAATAAATTCCATAAAATCCCCCTTAACTTCTTGGTCACGAAGCCATCTTCATGTTATTGCAAAACCTCATCATTATCCAAGAATTAATGGAAAAGGAATTAAGCACCTTTAAGAGTTTTATATTAATATCCATCCTTTTAGTAGATATTACTTTTTATTATAATAATGTGAGTGGCTTCCACTCAACCAAGATCTTTTTATGCCATATCAAGGCACAAGCTCGTACAAATATATTGCAAAAACATCCTTCAACTTTTGGTTGAAGGGATCCTCAATTAATTTATTTCTTTTTGTATTAAATTAAATTAAAGTTCCATATATGCTTAAATCTTGATTATTTTAATGTCAAGATTATCTCTCCTCCAAGACAACTCAAATGAGGCGCCCCTCTCATTTTCTTTGCTCTACTTGATGCCACTAAACATGAGAGACCCTCTAGAGGTGATATATTGCATATTGAGCCCTAGGTTTTGGGTAAATTGCACATTACACCAAAACTAGGTTTTAATGCACAAAGTTTGCTTTACAAGCTTTATCTTGATGCCCAAGCTTGTGGAAACCATACCACTACATCATATTCATTATTATGATGTCTCAACATCAGAGGAACATCTTACCATGTGTAATTTTCAAGTCAACCCCTCAACTTGGGTAATTTGCACTTTAGTCCAAAATTAACAAAACAATGTTTCAACATCATTTATAAAGGACTGAAAATGAAATATAAGTTCCTAAAAAACCTTAATTACTTTTCAAAAGATGAGTGAAAACATCTAATCATCTTTATTAAACAAAACACCTAGGTTTAGTACATAATCCAGGTCAGGGATGTTACAGTTGTTGCTATGACAACTCTGACTTTCTTCTTCACCTTCTTTACCTTTTATAGGAACTTTGGATGAAGTGGACGAAGTTGCTTGGCTTGCCATTTTTGTCTTTGAAAAGTATTTTTTGAAGACGTTGTGGCAAAATTTGAAGTGGTTGCCACTTTTTCATTCAACCTTGTGCCCTAGATAAGTGTTTCATGCCTTTCTTGTTGTATGCATGCAATAAAATATTCTTGTCCCTTCTCTATTTGTTTTTATGGAGATGTCACTTCCATGTTTGAGTGACATCATTTTTATAGATAGAATTCTAAGCAAAACATATCAAATATTTTGTTTTTACTTTTACCACATCATTATTTCTATTCTCTATCTTTTACAGACTGTTATATTTTATTTACTTTTATCTTTTATCCATTATATTTTACCAAAACCTTTTCCTACCCATTAACTATTTTTTCACTTTCTTCCTTTTTTCCATCTTCTTTGATTTCAGATATATTTGAGTCCTCTGGACTATTTTCATCCATAATTTTTGACATTTTTCTTCAAAGACCAACAATTGTAGTTGATTATCTTCAATATTTGAATTTTCAATTTGAATTTTTCTTGTCAACTCTTGCTTTAGTGGACTAAATTAAAATATTATGTTTGTTTTAATTTCTTGGTTATGTTGGTATCTAAAAACTAGTACTAGAATCAATTTTCCCATTAAAATGGGATCAATAGTAAATTTGTCCCACCATTTGACATATATTTGTCTTTTCAGAATTAGTAGTAATTTAATGGTTTCTTTCTCCCATTTCTAGTGTATGATCCATGGTATTTCATGGGAAGAGATGTATTTTATCATGTTTAGATCTTCCTCAATAAGATCGTCACCCATAATATTTTTCCTTAATATTGTGGGGAGTTTTTTTTTTGATAGCAAGCAGAAAGATTCATTTCTCAATACGCCATTCGGCATCTACAAGGGTAGAGTGCAACACCACCAAACCATACAAAGAGTTGATCAGAAACAAAGAAACACTGCAACTCACATCGGAAAGAAAATAAAACGCTTCTGTATTGATTTCTCTTTTGTGGAACTGACACAGGCAGTTTATCTTGAGAAATTCCTTCAAGTTGAGCATAAAGCAGTGAATTAAGAACTCGATCAACATGACGTTCTGATAAAGGGTAATCTACTTAACCGACACCGGATGAACCAAGCAACAAGATCAAACCGTGGCAAAAACAAGATCTAGACTAACTAGAAATCTCTCACTCTCCTGAAGAGAGGCTCGCCGGATGGCGACCAGACAACACCGATAAAACGGTGACCGAACAACACCGATAAAACGGTGACAGAAAAGGCAGATAAACTGCCACAGACCCGATCAAACAGCTAAGAAAACAAAAACAGCAAAGGAAAACAGAACACGCAGAGGAAAGGGGGAGGAAACTCAGTCGCTAGGACCAGCTCGACGGAGGAAATAGCCAAATCTGCCCGAGGAAGCAGCACGGAAGGCCACTGAGGCTACGCCCCATCTGAAACCACCGCCGCTAGGCTCAACTGCCGAAGAGGAGTTCGACCCGAGGTACAAAGCTCCACTGCCGAAGGCAGGAGAGGTGAAGCCGAATCAGGACTACACCGCTACGAACTAGATCTGAGCGACCAGGAGAGGAGGACAGGCCCGGGGGGAGCGGGCAGGCGCTCACCGGCAGCCTGGAGCCCCTCCCCCAAGCCAGCCGTGCCGCAGGGGAAGCCCTAAATCGCCCCCTTTTTCGCCGGAGCGGAGCGGAGCGGATGCTTTTTTCGTTATTGCTAATACGGGCTTGTTCTGTGTTTTCTTAATATTGTGGGGAGTATTTCTCTTATTGCCCCAAAATTTTTCCAGAATTAATAGAAAAACCAATTTGACAATTTGGTTAGTAATGACCATTTTATTGACCACATGTGACTCATTAGTGTATTCTGAACATATACAACTTTTTCCCACGTATTTTGATAATACCAATAATTGTAATATTGGGGTTTATAGAAAGTTTTGAATCATTTTGGAATATTAGGGTTTCCTCCTTTATTCCATTCAGATAACGTGATTATTTTTGAATTTTCAATTGAGAAAACTTCAAGTTTCTTTTTGTGTATTTATCTCTATAATTATGAAAAACCGTTGCACTTCCTGTCTCTAAAAGTATTTTTTTCATAATATATTTGATTTTTTCTAGGTATAGTGGGAATATGATTGTATCCTTCAGGAAAATATTTATTTATTATATAATCAATTTTTTTGAGAGATCCTCATTTTCAAGAATAAGTACTTCTTCAGATGATTCTAGGATGAATTCAGAGGATGTTTCAATTGAGAATCAACTTCTATTTTTTCTATATTTTCCTTCTCTCTCCTTGTTTGTGTTATTGCCGGAGGACTTTGTTTAGAAGCATGTATTGATGTCATCATGCTAGTCTTTTTAAGACAATTTCCTTGCAAAAATCCTTTTAATAAGAAATCAGGTAAAAAATTATTTTCTCCTTTTATGATTTCTATATCAAAATAAAATATAGCCAATATTGCTTGCCATCTAGCAAATATTTTCTTTGAGAAAAGATTTTTAACATCTTTTTCTAAGACAAATTTAGTTGATTTACAATCTACTCTTAATAAAAATTTATTATTTAAAAGATCACCTTGAAATTTTGTAATAGAAATGACTATGGCTAATATTTCTTTTTTTTATAGTTGAATAATTTTTTCTGGTTTCCTTCCACACTCCTGAGGTGTATCGAAATCAGTTATTCTTTATTATCAATTTTTTTCTTAAGAATTCCTCCATATCCTATATCTGATGCAAATTTCTACTATTTTATAGGCCTATGGGTCAAAGATGTTTAAACATTGTAACCTTTGAACTTTTATTTTTTTTTCTTTGAATAGCCTTGGTGTGATCTATGGTCCAACTTGGTGGAACCTTTTTAGTCTATCTATATGGAGTTTTCTATCCAGTACAAGGTTTCCATAGAAGTCAGATAGTTGTTTAAGCACCCTAAAAATCTTTGAAGTTGTTTTTTTCTCCAGGATTTCATTAGGGAGTTTGTTGGCAAATTCTATAGCTCTTACTACAGGTGATACAATTCCCTATTCTATTATGTAACCCAGAAATTGAATGCTTATATGAAATAGTTTCATCTTTTTAGCAAAAACTACTAGTCCATTATGTTTTACTATTTGAAAGAATGTGTATAGGTGTTTCCAATGTTGGTCACAATCTTTATAGAAAATAAGTACATCATCAATATAGACTATACTAAAAGAAGTATATGGATTAAATATCTCATTCATTACTTTTTGGAATTCTAAAGGAGCACTGTTTAGCCCAAAAGACATACCATTCCATTCATAGTGACCAAAAGGTACTATAAAGGCAGTGTTATATCGATCCACTTCACTTATTTGTATTTTCCAGAATCCAAATTTCATATCAAATTTCGAGAAAATATTAGCACCATGTATTCTTTTTATTAGGTCATGTTTATTAGGAATTGGATATCTGATCTATTTGAGTACTTTATTTAGAAGTATGTAATTAATGACAAGCCTAGGAGCCCCTCTTTCTATTTTGGATGCATTTCTACATAGAAGACATCACAACTCCATGGAAAGGAGTTAGGTCTAATGAATTTCTTTGTCTCAAGTTCTTTTATTTCATTTTTACATATGTCTAAAAGTCTTTGATTCATTTGGATAGGTTTGTCTTTGTCGATATTTTCATTTCATCAAAATTATTAATGTATGGAAAAGTAACTTCATGTTTCTTTCTATGCCTAAACACCAAGGGTAGTGTGGAGCAGATGTTTTTTTCAACTTTTTCTTGAAATTATGTTATTAATTTTTGAAAACTACTACTTTTGATTTTATTATGAATTCTTTCAGTTTCTATTTTTGCGTTAAGTTCATAAATGAAGTTTTCTTTGTTGAACTTAAAGGTAATCATTTTTTCATTTATATTAGTTGAAGTGTTTATTTGTTATAGAAATGATATTTTGGGTCCATTTTTGAACTTAAAGGTAATCATTTTTCCATTTATATTAGCATGTACTCCCTTTGTATCCACTATAATAGGTAGTATCTTATTATATAATGGTGTCCCTATGATTATATCCTTAGTTATACTTTCAGGAGAATGAAAGTAGTTTTAATACATATATCTTTTATACAAACATGGACATTAGGGATTTTATAATTGTTTTGTAATTTGTCATTAGTGAGTGAATTGACATTGGGTGTGGTTTTTTTAAAATATTTAGTTAGTATTAGACCTTCTCTAATGCAATTGATGTCTGCTCCAGAATCAAATAAAGATAATTTCTTAATAGTGAAATATGGGTTAATTTTAATTATAACATCTCCATTCCATTTTCTTTTTATATATTGTTGGATGCTATTTATGGATTTTTTTTGGATTTATCTTGTATGCTATTATCTTGACTTACTGAATTTTTGTAAGTCCTTTTAGTTCTTTTAAATCTTTTATTTCTCTTTTAATATTTTTTTGATCTCTTTTAAAGTCTTTTAGAGTCATTTGTTTTTCAGTTACTCTTTTAGTATCATGTGAAATATTTTGGTTTAGACTACCTTTAGAGTTGATTTCTTTTTATTCATTTTGATATATTTTGAAAATAGTTTTAATTTTTCTTGATCATTTTAATGTTATTCATAGTTTTAAGAATGAAGTATTGTTCTGTGCTTAATACTTGTACGGAGTACACTTGGCTATCTTTACATTTACTTTTAGATAGATTATTTACTTTATCAATCATGTGTTTATTATTAAAAGAATGAGAAATTTCTTCTTTTATTTATCGATTACTCTTGTCTGTAATATTTTGGACTGGCAGGTTCTCAGTAGGATTTTCATGTTGTAATGGTCTAATTTTACAGTCAGACTTATTAGGCTCATACCATGGTAGAACAAGCTTATAGATTTTTTCTTTAAGTTCTTTGATATAATAATTTTTATACCATTCAAAGAAATGTATATTTTTCCTATGGCATTGCATTTGTGAAGACTATTTTTCTCTAATGTAATCTCTTTCTTTTTTATCAAAGTTTTCATAAAATTGTTTTGTCTTGAACTTATTTTTATCAGATAAAAATTCTTCTCTTAGATTTTCTTTATCGATGATGAAATTATTTTTATTTTCCATTGAATTACTTTCATTTATAGTTTGAAGGGTATTTATTGTTTCTTTGACACCTATTAGTGAGTTAAGCATTTTATTCAGCATATTTTCTTATTTCTATTGAGATAATTTTTAAATAGCCCCTTGTGAAGATATAGTTGTCTGAAAATAAAGAGATCTAAGACTTAAATGATAATTTTTTAAAACCAAAAGAGATTGATATAAATAATGATTTTATTGAGCAATATTATTCTCTTTTCAATAAGTTGATTCCTAGTGGACTGTCAACAGTTGAACTACTGCGACAAGGATGCCTCAGACCTAGGTATTTCTTAAAGAAAATTGAATATGATACAATCAAAATGGTTTGTGGATGAGAGATTGAAATCATAAACCAAGGGATTACTAAAAGGCATGTCAATAGCTAAACCTAGCCCTAAAAAACCGTAAATGCCTACCACGACTAAAGCAGGTACAACATGCTACCACTATGACAAGGAGGCATCAGATTCTAGAACCCCAAGAAGGAAGACCCCAAACTCTCACCCCTTCAGAGAAAGAGAAAGAGACACAAGTATATATATATATATATTTATATATATTTATATGGGTGTTCATTTATTGCTCACGGGTAGCTATCTACTCCAAATTTAGTTACTTTTTCTTGAATTTTTTACTTTACATGTATACATGATTACATTACCTTCCAAACTTTTACTTTAGATGTATAAATAATATATTTGCAATTAATATATATTTATATATTTGTTCTGGTTTTTATTGTACATTCTGTCTGGTTTTACTTTTTTAGTCGAATAGTTATTTTTTTATCCAGGGAGTTAATTTCCTGACCAAATAGTTATTTTTTTATACGGTACGAGTAGTGAATTCCAGATTTCCCACTTATCCAACTATCCTATTGTATTTCGTCAATACACTGCTACACAAAGATGATAATTTAGGAGTCAGTTTATTGCCATGCCTCCTTGGTGCACAATTGGATATATATGTAAAATTTGAGTTAATAAATGGTGTCCAATTGTATGTTAACGATTGTTTTCTTGTGTGTTCTTTTTACAATTTTAGATACTTTTCCTACTTGTTTTTTTTACAATTCATAGATGAGTATGGAGTGTTATAGAAATGTCACATGATAGATCTGTCTATGGATGTGTTCTAGCAACATAGTTTTGTGTTCTATTTTTTACTCATTCTGTGTGTTCCAACATTCTATTTGTATGCTAATTGTAATCGGGGCTTCTTTATCTACTCTCTTTTATTATTATTATTATTATTATTATTATTATTATTATTATTATTATTATTATTATTATTATTATTATTATTATTATTATTACTACTACTACTACTACTACTACTACTTGCAATTTGTAAATGGGGATGGAGTTGTTATAGAAGTGCCATGATTTGGGCCTGTGTACTCATTAGACAATCTGTGGTTGTGTTTCAACAACTTAGTTGTGTGGTCATCATTTCACTAAGTCTGTGTATTCCAGAATGCTAATCGAATTGATTTGTCTCTGTATTTTTTATTTTAGTTTTCTTCCTCCTTTCAATTTGAGTTATTTTTCATGTTCGCTTTTTTTTTATCATTTTTACAGTGAGTCATACAGTATGTTTCAACAACTTAATTGTGTGGTTATCATTCCACCAAGCTTGTTTGTTCTAACAACATGTCTAGATTCTAACCAATATGATTTTTGTCTATGTGTTTGTTGTTGTTGTTTTTTTTCTTCAAATTGAACTTCTTGTCCTACTTGTCTTTTTTTATCATTTTTTACTGTTCTCAAATAAAAGGATGAAACTTTTATAGGAGTGCAATGTTTTGGGTCTATGTACTCTTAGTCCTGCATGTGGGTGCGTTTCATCAGCTTAGTTGTGGGTTATCGTTCCACTTAATTTGTGAGCTATTAATATGACTGCTTATATGTCTAGATTCACTTGATATGTAATGTTTTTACTAAAGTTGTTGCAAACATAACAAATAGATCCAAAGAAAACACGACCAATAATCTATAAAGGTTAAAATTTTTGCACACCAGTAAGATTGTAAATACGATTATTGCATCCAGATGACCCCCTTCAACTTATAAGAAAACATACAAACTAGACTGATTAGCATACAAACAGATTTCCAGAACACAAAGACTGACCAGCCCAATAAGCCACAACCAATATGTTAGGTCACACGCCCATGCTGGACCGATGAATAGACATACTCAAAATGTATTACTTTTATAACACTTGCATCACACACACAAGCTTAATTGAGGAGACTGTGTGGCAATAAAAATTAACTCAAAGAATAATTAAAGAAGATCATTCAGAACATACAATCATATTTTACTAAGTATAACAAAGCTGAGTTAATATACTAAAATAGACAACTTGTAGTACCACTACTTTGTGTGTAACTACACAAACTAATTATTGTGAATCAAAATCCAACAGAATTGTACCGGCAAGTAGGTGGATTAGACATCAAAGATAAGAACTTGAAGTGAGCAAGCAACTAACTTAAAAAGGTAAGCAAGTAGCTAGATTAAAATAGTGTCAGTGGTTGTAGAATTTTACTTGGTGATTTTCCACTAAAGGTCTAGTCCAAATTACTCTACTAGGATAGGTCTAGTGTGACATTATCTAGTAGAGGTTTCCAAAACCAAAAAAATATGTCAGCACATATGGAAAACTTAGATGTTTTATTTACCTATAGTGAAGCTTTGAACGAATCCAATAAAACAACTATGAATCTAGATATTAGAATAGAGCCCACAAAAGTGTATGTTTGCTTTTTTGTTAAAAGGACATCAGGAGTAAACTGCATAAATGACAAGTATCACTACTTATATAATGAATCAACAAATTAAAGTTGTTCGATAGATGTTAGAAGAAAAATACACTCACACACTATTTTAATCTAATGGTGTGCTATAATTTGTAACCTTTATTTTGATTGATTGTGTGCTACTTGGATCTATTTGTTAAAAGATCATTCTGAAGTTTTAGATTCTTTCTCAAAATTCCTAAATGAAATAAAACTCAATTTCAACTACTCAAAATTTTTTCAACATTGAAAATGCTTCTGAATATGTGCAACATGGTTTTTAAATGATTTGTATCCCCAAGAAGATTATTCATCAAACTCTTTGTACCTATAGCCCACAACAAAATAGAGTTGCCAAAAGATAAAATTAGTATATCCTTGATGTAGTTTGCCCTCTATGAATTGAAATAAAAGTCTCTAAGTTTTACTGAGAAGATGTGATCCTTTTATAAAATTATCTTATCAGTCAGATGCCTTCTTTTTTCACCAAAATAAGATTCTTTTCCAAATTCTATCCTCGTGAACCACTATTTGCTTTACCGCCAAGAGTTTTTAGTTGCCAATATTTTGTTCATAATCACCAACATGAGTATGACAAACTATTGCCTTGTAATTTTTGCTATTATTTCCTTGGTTACTCTCATACACAAAAGGGATATAAATATTCCCATCAAGTTGTATGTTATTTTTATGTTAGTGTGGAGGTCACCTTTTTGAAGATATATCTTTCTATTCCAGAACCAAGTAAATATGTGTCACTTCTAACTATCCACTTACATGATCCTATTGTGTCTACGACTCTACCTGAAGTATCCCCTACTTTGGTATTTTAAGACTGATGATCCCTTAAGGACAATGGCAATATGTGTAATTCTATTATAACTTCTGATTCTGACATTCCTATTACATTACGAAAGGGGTGATGATTTGGTACCAAATATTGTATATCTGAACATGTTACTACAACTCATCTTAATTATTCCATGGATCAATTTACTATTTCTTTATCTAAAATATCTATTCCAAAGAATGTCTAGGAAGCATTTCTACACTCTACTTGGAAATAAGCCATTTATGAGAAGATGGATGAACTTTATTCTTGCGGGACATGAGACCTTGTTGATCTCCCTACATGTAGTAATCTAGTTGGTTGTAGATGGGTTTTTACTATGAAATGCTTTCCTGATTATACAATTGAGCGTCTAAATGCCAGACCTGTTGCCAAGGGATACACACAAGAAGTTGTGATTGATTACTTTGAAACATTTTCTCCAGTTTCTCATTTTAATTTGATTTGTATTCTAATTTCTATTGCTATTGAAGGATGGGACTTACATCAATTGAATGTCAAGAATGCCTTTATATATGGAGACTTTAGGAAAGTGTATATATGCCACAACATTAGGGGGAGAAGAACAGAGTCCACGAACATAGTATAACAAGTTATCTCATGTATTGGGAAAATTTGGTTTCAAACATTCTCAACATGACCATTATATGTTTATCAAAACCATTACTTTGAGTATAATTATTCCCATTGTTTATGTGATTGACATCATTTTTTTTGGTAGTGATGATGAAGGTGTTGTTCATACAAAGAAATATCTTATAAAGTATTTTGCAACCAAAGACCTTGGGTGTCTACAATATTTGTATGGCATTGAGGTGGTACATAACAAGGATTGAGTATCATTATCTCAAAAAAAAGTATACTCTGGACATACTTACTAAAATAAGAATTCTTGGTTGCTGACATGTATCTCCCCTATGGATCAGGCACATGACCTATGGGCATAATTTACTCAACCCTTAGAATATGTATTTAGTCATAAATGCTTGGTTGGCAAAATTTTATATCTTATGGTTACTAGGCCATATGTATTCTTTGTTGTTGGTAAATCTTAGCCAATTTATGGATTGACCTCGACAATGTCACTAGGAAGTTGCATGATAGGTATTGAGATATTTGATTGAAACACCTGGACAAGGACTCTCTTGCAAAAGAAATGGGCATCTAAATGTGACTCAATATTCTGATTCTGATTATACAAGATGTAAATCAGACAAGTTATCCACCTATGGCTAATATATCTTTGTAGGGGGGATCATTTACTTACCTAGGAAAGTAAGAAACAAATTGTTGTCGTTGGATCAAGTCCAAAATCTAAACATCATGCAATGGAATGTACTACGTGTGAGCTATTATGGATCAAATATGTTCTTTCTAGCTTTGGGTTTCCTATCACTCATGCTATTCCTATGTACAGTGACAGTCGTGTTGCTACCTTTATTACTAGTAATCATGTTTTTCATGAAAGAACCAAACATATTGAGGTGGAATGCCATTTTTTATGAGATGCTATGCCAGCAAGAATATCACTACCTCTTTTCTACCTACACATGATAAAACTATAGATATATTTACAAAGGCTCTCTCTGGAAAGAGAGTTATGGAGTTATTTTGTAAGCTAAGCATGATTGATATCTATGATCCTTCTTGAGCGGGAGTATTGAGATATATTTATCTTCAATTGTTGACTATCAATTCATCTATTGATTGATTATTAAGTAATATTAACATCGATTGTATATTCTTGACCATTGACTGTATTTATGTTGTTGATTGTTAGTTTCTATCACATATTCAATATATTTAATACCTAGAATTTTCTTATTCCCCTCTCATATCATATTGTAAAGAAGGTCTCCTCCCCTATATAAATGGGCATACAACTTGTAACAAAAATACCAAAACCTACTTGTATTTAGGGATGGAAGTGGTGTGGATATGGTTTGGTAATGTTAAAACTATAACCGCACCATGGTTAAAAATCAAACACCATATCTAATGTAGTGTTTGATATGAAAAATCATATTTGCATCGTCAAAAAATTGTGGTTAAATGTACCACACCACGCCACATTTAGAATAGAATGTTCATTGATCTAAATAACCTTATAAATAAAAATTTCAAGAAAATGTACACAATGAATAAAATAACAACATAGAGATATGAATCCACTATCTCATGTTCATATTACATAACAAAGAACAATAAGCTTTTTGTTCATGTGAACCTACATTCTAATATTTTCTTAAAATTGGTAGAACAAATATAAATTTCTAGGTGTACACATATTTTCTCATTCAAAGTTCAAACATCGTCCTCTTCTAAAATATATTAAATCCTCCCTATAGATATACATACTTTTTAAAAACACACTATACTATTTAAAATAGTTTCTCAAGTCTCCCTCCTCTATTAAGATTTCAAGAATGTAATCTATGACTTTTTGTCTATATGTTTACTTGTAATGAGAGAAAAGTAAAACAATATTTATAATTAAGTATAATGATGTAAGCTACATATTTTTCTTTTTATATTTATCTATAATGAGAAAAAAGTAAAATAATGTTTATAATTGAGTATAATGAGATATTTTTCGTGAGAGGGAAAATTCAACTCTTTGTGTGGGAGGATGGTAAAATATTTGAATAATTATGGAGAAAGATAAGTAGTTGTAACAGATGTAGTCAACTCTTTTGTACTCTCTTTCTCTCTCCCTCTCTTTTATGTCATTATATTTTATTTTCTCCTTTTTCTTGACTTTGTATTACTTCTACTAGTAACTACATCCATCAGTAATACATTATAGTTCACTTACAGTGATAAATAAGCTCTCATCTTAATTATCTATCTGTCAATTTCTGATTGATTCATGTTTATATTCAAGCTTGGTATGAAACAAGTCAATAAAATCTACACAGAATACATAAAATGATTCCAACAATGATAACAACTATCTACCACCATTATACACATGACTCTATAAATTTATAGAGATACACATAAATATGAAGTGCAATATATATAAGTAAAACATGAATGGTAATATTTTCATATGTTAGGGCACATGTATGTTTAGTGATTTTAAAAATAATACAACAAATATTTGTAGTATTTGCAATAAAATGAAATTTTCTACTAATTTATAAGTTAAATACCATTTCAAAATTTTGATATAGTAATTATGTGAGAACAATAATAAATTAGATGATTAGAATATTATTCTGCATACATTTATATTAATTTAAACAAGGTATTTTTGGTCTTTTTATCTATCGTTAGTTTGTCTAAAACCATAAGCACACCATGCCAAAATTGATTTAATATTCTAAAACCATATCCTCACCATGACCATTTGATGCAGTTATACGATGTAAAATGTAACAACCTAGTTTTTCTCTGTCCTCCAACTATGCTCACCTTAACTCATAATGCACTCTATTTGACTCAATGACATCCCTAGTCATGGATTAGATGTTTGGAATCACATATTGTTCAATTGATGAGATATGATTGGTAGATTGCAATTTTGAACCCAATTCTATACGGTTGAGTGGTTAATTAACTTTGAAGATGGATTTGAATATTAAGACAACTCAACATCCTGATCTTGATCTCACTCCTTGTCTATTAAACAGAGGATGAAATTTGTGCAAAGGTGAAGATTTCACCCAAATCCAATAACTGAGGTGAAAGTTATGGCTAGCTATTGCATTTTTTCTCCTTTGCAAGCATTTTTTAACCCTTTTTCTCTTTCATAGGCCTCACCAGTGCTCTTTCTTGTGCTCAACCCATCTCTCCCTCACACCAAACAAGGTTGTTTGCCCCTATGTACTAGTGCACCCCTGGTTTATTGATCTAGTGGAATTGGATCAAGTGACATTGATCAAACGGTTGGGAAGTCATCCCCAACCTGGATGTAATGACCTATTTTCAAATTAGTCATGTAATTAGGGTTTACTTGGATGATTGTATGCTTAACTAAGTTGATCATTGTTTAAAGCTTGATTTGTGATGGTACTTAATTTTGATGTTTTAAATATAATGAGAAGGTCTAATCATACTTTGATTTACATAATTAGGGTTAAGATTTGGAAACCCTAATCGGCCCAAATTAGGGTTTTGATGATATATCAATACAAAATTTGATAATTATAGTGTCTCACAAAATGATTTTTAGTATTTTATGTGTAACTCTGATTTAATTTAAATTTATATATGATTTGTATATCTAAAAATATGAACACTATTGAAAAATATCAGAATTTTTGAAGAATGTTCTGACCTGTTTGTCGGTCGAGTTTCAAACTCGACCGATCATATTTTTAGATTGATACAATAGTGTGGTAATTGAATTTTATATTTTTATTGGTATATTTAATTGATCTCAAATTTTAACTGTAGTTGATAAATTCCATTATAGACATACAATTAAATTTATGTATTTTTGGATTATGTTTTATCTCTATAGAGAGGGGTGTCGGTCGAGTTCTGTGAAGGACAAACTCGACCGACTATGTTGCAGAAAGCAATATAGTGGTATTGTATTTGATTTTTATTTATTTATTGGTAAGACCAAATGATCTAAATTTTTAAAGTTTATTAAAAACTCAATTTAAAACATTGGGTTAAATTTTCATAATTTTTAGTCTATGTTTGAGTTCTAAAATGTGTGGTGTCCATCGAGTTTATAACTCAGTCGACCAACCAGTTTGAGTAAAATAAAAATACAATGAGGGGCTTGTTTGCAATTGTTATAAGCACCTCAATTCATCTATATGACTAAAATAACACACAAGGAGCTCTCATAACTCGTAATTCTTGTCAAAGAAATAAAATTCTTGAGAGAGAGGAGATCTAGGGTTTTGAGAAGAGAAAGTGGAGGAGATGTTGACCTACGGTTTCTCTATCCAAGATATGATGAAATCAAGTAAGTTTAGCTTCTTTGCATAGAGTTTCATGGTGAATCTTCTCTCACATGTCAAGATTCCGTCCCTCCCCAGATTTGATTTGAAATCACATCAAATATCCCGCTTTTCTCACTCTTTCTCTTCTAATATCCTTTTCTAGGGTTTCTGAGTTGAGAGGAGAAAGAATTGGATTCATTTGCTAGAGTTTGATTGGGTTTTTAAAACTTCAGAGGTTTACCTACGTTTTTAAGGTGCTTGGCACCTGAGGTGAGTGTTTTTCTCCCTCTTAAGCTTTGTATTCATGTTGAAAGCCTAATTCTATCTGGCTAAAACAATCAAAAACCTTGTTTGTATATGTATGTGATTGGATTGGATTTGGGAAAGATATTGGAGGATCCAATTCTATTAATTCTGATTATTTCTCATTGATTGGAACTTGATGAGTTCCTGATATATTCATTGAAGATCCTTGGGTAATCTTATGGGTAGATGACTATTCTATTTCATGTAAATTTTTCCAAAAAATTAGGACAATGGTCGATATGCTTGGAATTGAATTATCATGTATAAATTCATATTTGAATTGTACTAGATTGTATTATACAAGTTTATTATTGAATGTTAATAGAATTAATTATAATATATGTGTAAGGATCAGTATGAGATGACCAAATATCTGGATTAGGGTTTGTGTTGAGAAAGTGAATCAAATGAGTTAAGGAATCAATGTCTACTTATCATTGATGAATGAAATGTGTGAAAATAGAAACTAGGGTTTCCATGTTTGTGAATAACCCTAATGAACCCTTGAATCATGATTGGATTATTAAATGATATGATTCTTATGATATGTTGAACTAAGGAATGACTTCTTGAAAACCCTAAAAGTTTATTATTAAGATGATTATGAGTGATAAAGCTAGAACTTGTATATGATGTGGTAAATGTGATCAAATGTTGAAGTTGAAAGTACTAATACATCAATTGAATATGATGAGTCTTGCTAATATTATCTATCAGTCTAATGCATTTGTTTTAGTACAATAAAGAATGATCATTGTTGATTATTGGAATGACATTAGAAGTCAATGACATGGTACACTTATCTAAATATAAGAAGTGATATGGAAAAAATGTATTGATGGTGATGGCAAGTTAAAGATGAAACTAATGAAGTTATTATGATGAAGTCTTTAATTCTTTGTTTTAATTACATGTGGCTTAAGCCAAATTGAATGAAACATATTAAAACTAGACTTTGATGGATATCGATGAAAAGAGAAGTATTGTATATCAAGTGAGTTAAAAAATGATTGGTTCCAATAATTTAATGAACATGACATAAGAGAAGTTGAGATTAATGAATATGAATTGAAGGAAAAAGATGAGAAATAGTAGATAAATTTAAGAAACAAACTCTAACCCTAAAATGTTGAGCTAGATGGTGCTAATGAATAACAATCTCAAATGAGGGACTAAGGAATGTACATAATTGTAGTTTAATTCAATTATGAGATGAGGTTCAAGCATTTGAATTGATTTACAAGAATGTGTTCTTGTATTGTGATTGTTTGATATAATACTTGTACTATGAGAATGAACTATTTTGATGGAATTCAAATGATAATCAACATGTGTTGATTAGTAACCCCATATGAAGAATGTGAAATAAAAGAAGAAGAGAACTAAGTCTGTTATGCATGTATATGCATGAAATTTATTTGCATCTATTGAGATTAGATGGAACAAGTCATCCCCAACCTGGATGTAATGACCTATTTTCAAATTAGTCATCTATTTAGGGTTTCATTGGATGATTGTATGCTTAACTAAGTTGATCATTGTTTAAATCTTGATTAGTGATGGTACTTAATTTTTGATGTTTTAAATATAATGAGAAGGTTTAATCATACTTTGATTTACATAATTAGGGTTAAGATTTGGAAACCCTAATCATCCCAAATTAGGGTTTTGATGACATACGAATACATAATTTGATAAGTATAATGTCTCACTAAATGATTTTTAGTATTTTCTGTGTAACTCTGATTTAATCCAAATTTGGATATGATTTGGATATCTAAAATTTTAACACTATTGAAAAATATAAGAATTTTTGAAGAATGTTCCAACCTATTTGTCAATCGAGTTTCAAACTTGACTGATCATATTTTCAAATTGATATAGAAGTGTGGTAATTGAATTTTCGATTTTGATTGGTATATCCAATTGATCTCAAATTTTAACGGTAGTTGACAAACTCCATTATAAACATACTATTAAATTTGCATTATTTTTGGATGATTTTTGATCTCTACACAGAAGGGTGTCAGTCGAGTTCTGTGAAGGACAAACTCGACTGGCCATACTGTAGACTGCAATATAGCAGTGTAGTATTTGATTTTTATTTTTTTATTGGTAACTCCAAATGATCTAAATTTTTAAAGTTTATTATCTTAATTTTTAGATGATGTTTGAGTTCTGAAAAGTGTGGTGTCGGTCGAGTTTATAACTCAGTCGACTAACCAGTCTGAGCAAAAAAAAATAACAATGAGGGGCTTGTTTGCAATTGTTCTAAGCACCTCAATTCATCTATATGACTAACCTAACACACAAGGAGCTCTCATAACTCATCATTCCTATCAAAGAAACGAAATTATTGAGAGAGAGGAGAGCTAGGGTTTTGAGAAGAGAAAGTGGAGGAGATGTTGACCTAAGGTTTCTCTATCCAAGATATGATGAAATCAAGTAAGTTTAGCTTTTTTGCATAGATTTTCATGGTGAATCTTCTCTCACATGTCAAGATTCCTTCCCTCCCCTAATTTGATTCGAAATCACATCAAATATCCCCCTTTTCTCACTCTTTCTCTTCTAATCCCCATTTCTAGGGTTTTCGAGTTGAGAGGAGAAAGAATTAGATTCATTTGCTAGAGTTTGATTGGGTTTCCAAAACTTCAGAGGTTGACCTACGTTTTTAAGGTGCTTGGAACCTGAGGTGTGTGTTTTTCTCCCTCCTAAGCTTAGTTTTCATGTTGAAAGCCTAATTCTATCCGGCTAAAACAATCAGAAACCTTGTTTGTACATGTATGTGATTAGTTTGATTTGGGAAAGATATTGGGGGATCCAATTCTACTAATTTTGATTATTTCTCATTGATTGGAACTTGATTAGTTCCTAATATACTGATTAAGGATCCATGCGTAATCTTATGGGTAGATGACTATGCTATTTCATGTAAATTTTGCCTAAAAATCAGCCCAATGGCCGATGTGCTTGGAATTGAATTAACATGTATACAATCATATTTGAATTGTGCTAGATTGTATTATACAAGTGTATTGTTGAATGTTAATGGAATTGAATATAATATATGTGTAAGGATCAATATGAGGTGACCACATATTCTGATTAGGGTTTGTGTTGAGGAAGTGAATCAAATGAGTCAATGAATCAATGTATACTTATGATTGATGAATGAAATGTGTGAAAATGGAAACTAGGGTTTCCATGTTTGTGAATAACTCTAATGAACCATTAAATCATGATTGGATTATTGAATGATATGATTCTTATGATACGTTGAACTAAGGAATGACTTCTTGAAAACCCTAAAAGTTTATTATTAAGACGATTACGAGTGATAAAGCTAGAACTTGTATATGATATTGTAAATGTGATCAAATGTTGAAGTTGAAAGTATCAATACATCAATTGAATAAGATGAGTCTTTCTAATATCATTTAATTCTAATACATTTGTTTTAGTATAATAAATAATGAACATTTTTTATTATGGGAATGACATTAGAAGTCAATGACATGGTACAGTTATCCAAATATAAGAAATGATATGAAGAAAAAATGTATTGATGGTGATGGTAAGTTAAAGATGAAACTAATGAAGTTATTATGATGAAGTATTTAATTCTTTGTTTTAATTACATGTGGCTTAAGCCATATTGAATGAAACATATTAAAACTATATTTTGATGGATATCAATGAAAAGAGAAGTATTATATATCAAGTGAGTTAAAAATGATTGGTTCCGGTAATTTAATGAACATGACATGAGAGAAGTTGAGATTAATGAATATGAATTGAAGGAAAAAGATGAGAAATGGTAGACGAATTTAATAAACAAACTCTAACCCTAAAGTGTTGAGCTAGATGGTGTTAATGTATAAAAATCTCAAATAAGGGATTAAGAAATGTACATAATTGTAGTTTAATTCAATTAAAAGATGAGGTTCAAGCATTTGAAGTGATTTACAAAAATGTGTTCTTGTATTGTGATTGTTTGACAGAATACTTGTACTATGAGAATGAACTATTTTGATGGAATTCAAATGATAATCAACATGTGTTGATTAGTAACCCCATATGAAGAATGTGAAATAAAAGAAGAGAACTAAGTCTGTTATGCATGTATATGCATGAAATTTATTTGCATCTATTGAGATTAGATGGAACAAGCATATGTTGTATGATTAATCTATTCTTAGTATGACGAATGATACATGATGTCTATATGCTTTTACTATTGCTAGTACTAATGCCTCTATTAATATTTGTTAAGAATTGTGATATACAATGAACTAATAAGGAATATGTTGAAATGGAATTTAATATACACTCCTTACATTTGAGAAACCTTGATAAGGTAAATGTTACATAATGAGATTATGTCTAGGGCTGAAAGCCCACTGATGATGATAAAACCTTGATGGGGTAAATGATGGACAATTAGATTATGTCTCGGACTGAAGGCCCACTGTTGATGAATGCTATGAGATGATGTAGAAGATAGAAATAATCATGTGTTGCAATATACAAATTTATTGTGCTTCTTGCTTTGATCTTTGTCCTTATTGATAAACTTAATATGTTTCATGTTATTCTAGTTATGCGAGAATACAGAGATATGATATATGATGTTTTGAATTATTTTAAGATGAGTAAAAGAGTTTAATAACAAGTGAAAATGATGGAACATCTTGTTAGGTGCCCTGAACACCATGAGTTTCCCCTGAGGACCACACTGGGGAAACAAAACGGATCTCCTTGTAGTAATCGATGAATTATGAGAAGGATTTCCGAAGTGTGGATCAAGACCTTAAAGGTTAGACCACCAGGATTTAGGAATGAGTCATCTGGAGTGGCTTTGGCCCTAAATCCTTACTGTGAAAGTCTATGTCCAGATGGAATAGACTCTGATGAAATGAAATATGTGAAATGTGAAATGAAAAATATATGAAATACCATGATATGTGATACACTATTTTGCTGGTTCCTATTGTGTGTACCCGAGATGAGGACGTGAGCCTCTTTAGGAAACCCTGAGGTGGCCAGGGTATGTTGTTGATATCTTAGGGTGACCGGCTAAACCCTAAGATAGTGACAGTGAGTCACTGACACGAGAATCAGGCGTGGCGACTTCTACTTGGTGATGTACAAGCTAATTAGTTTCATGGAAAATGAATAAAAGATGATAAGTCGTGTAGAACATGATTTGAATGATTATTACATTCCTTGTACTTCTAGCTGATGATTTGTCATTGTTGATTAAGCTTCATGTTGTGGAAAGTAATCATGTTTCTATGGACATTTTCTATTTCATATTATGATTGGTCATGCTGATAAGTTATAAATGTTGGGATTTATACCCATTCTGAATATGAGTTGGATTGCTTGCTATTTGGTAGTATTGTTTGGTAGATGTGTATTATGTGTACTTCAGCTTCAGGACTGCAGGATTTGTTCCTAGTCTGACTGGTGGAGTGTCATAAAGATAATGTGATTGTTATGTATTGATATAAAATGCTTAGAACTTGACTTATTTCTCATGCAATAGGGTTCTTAATTTGAATTAAGAAGTATCTAGTGATTTGTTCATAGACATGCTCTAAAAGATGTTTCAAAGTTATAATTGATTTAAGTGATTACCTTATCTATTGGATTAGATTACCACTGTAAGATAGATTTGACTTATGATAGAACTATCTGCTAGACTTTTCAATATGTTCATGGTTCTGTTAAGTTTATTATAGTTAATCTGATGCTTATGCATGTACCTAGATTGAGTGGGAGTTATCCACTCACTTGGGCTCTATATGAGTCTCATGAGGTTGTTTCAAATGATTTTTAGGTATAATGCTATCCAGCGGAGAGGTCATGATAAAGAATATATAAATAGCATAATCTAGATAGATTACAATGTCCTTGTACTCTCTCTTTCCCGGGATGGGTTGTAGATTAAGTTTGTTCATCAATGTACATGTAGCTGATGTAAACTGAACAACATATGAGAACAAGATTGATTCTAGTTTTAATAGAGTTGAATAAGATTTGTGATATCTAAATATGATGTCCTTGATGTGACATTGATTTATGATTTTATGAAGAAAGGAAAAGGAAATTTTTTATATTGTTTAATCGCCTTTGTCAAGAATTCATTGTTTTATTTCATAATATGGGTTTAGGTTTTGGGATTTTCTCTAATGGTTGGCATTTATGCTAATCAAAAGAGTGGGTCTCGACACTAGAGCCAAAGTCAAGTTGCTAGAGCTTGTAGCCATGTCCACAACCCTGAGATTCTTGGGATTTTTGACCTCGTTTGTGCTTGAAGTCATCGTTGTAGTCTCCTACATGCTCTCCCGACCTCTCCCCTACTCTGATATAGTGAAATGGGTTATGATAGTGGCATGCGACACCTCCTCCTATCATGGACGACCACCATGTCTACGACCATAGTGGATGCCCCCCACACCTCCTTCTGCCCTCCTTTTAAGTCCTTTGAGTTTGCCACACGTTTCCCATTGTTTTCCCCTTCTTTGCACTTTCCCTCATATCCTATATCTCCCTATACCACTACGTCTTCCTCCTTCCTCTGGCCGGTGCGACCATAAGAGGTGTTTTGTCCATCTCACCCATGTACCATCTGTCATACTTTTTCCACTGCCTTCATCCTCACCTTGTCGTGCTGGCTACAAAGGATACCCTTGTGAGTCACTTTGAGGCCTCCTACCCACCACCTCTAGGGGATCCAATGAGCTCACAACACAAAGACCTCTGTAAGGGTGTCTGCGAGCAAACCGCGACCCCATTGAAAGTGAGTTTTCACCTAGACCTTCGATCGTGATGAGGGCCAGAGTGAGACCAGACCTAACGACTCAAATCACAGGTAGGCCTCACCCTCTCTATCTTCTTGTTGTTGACCAGTCAAGGGTAGACCACAGACCCACGCCCCACTGGCTCGTGAGGACCCGACGTCGGCCAATCCGGTCCCGCCACATCGCCTCCCAAGGTGGTATATCTCTTTCTTGCACATAAATGTATGAAATCTTGCAAAATTTGTATAAATATTTCCTTGGTCCAAACAAGACATATGATATATGATATTTATCTACTCGATAAGTAGCTCCTGTTATGTTAAAAATGACATCACTTTGATACTTTTTAATGCATTCAATGATTTTAATACTCAACCCTAATCATATTATGTTGCCTCTTTATTTTTATGACTATAATAAATATAATATTCAATCTTGTAATATATGAAATGAACTTAATCATGCTTGACCCTTATAATGATCCTATTTTATTAAATGTGCCTCTAATAACACTTAATATGATCTTTTATGCTAAAATAATGATCTATGTGCACCAATATGACATTATGACCCTTGAATGTTCATAATCACTCTATATCAGTAATGACTAATGCATGTCTGAGCCAAAGAATC
Organism: Alisma plantago-aquatica; assembly: GCA_963693085.1. Classification (NCBI taxonomy): domain Eukaryota; kingdom Viridiplantae; phylum Streptophyta; class Magnoliopsida; order Alismatales; family Alismataceae; genus Alisma; species Alisma plantago-aquatica. The sequence goes on along the minus strand of OY856415.1, from coordinate 256,278,764 downwards.
GATTTACTTTTCATACTCGAACTCTATCTTAACTTAATATTATGAAATGTGACATTAAATGAGACGTTGATTGACCCTTTTAATTATTATCCTTCATCTAATGAGAATTTTTTATCAATATGTTATAAACTACCTTGTAGGCTCCCAATTAGAAAATTCATATGTTTTTAACACCTACATGATGTATGGATCAGTCTCGTTCACTATCATGAGTATGTGATTTTACATGACATATAATGTGATCTAATGTGTATGTTGCTATATTTGAGATCTAACCTTGTACAAGTCTTTCCCTAATGATGATGCATGCTATTTTATACTTCAAATTTTGTAATATGTGTGATGATTATGATAGTAAATCAAGCTTGATCTCGTAAGTACTCTAATGTTGACTATCTTGCATGAAAATGATTCAAATGACTAAAATGGACGATATGATGATTAAGACATTAGTCATATTCAAATCTTATGATTTCCCTATTTAGATCCAGGAAACCTAAATTTGAAATTTATGGTCTTGTTAGGATGTTTCACCTTAAGTCAAAATGATTAATGATGCATTATGTATCTTGATGATGAATATTACATGAACAATGGAGATAATCATTAAGAAATATATAACTTAAATTACGTGAAACATTAACCCTTGATGAATATGTTTAAGATGACCAAAATCTTGTGATGTTAATCTAGTCACACTTTCTTATAATTCTAGGATCTCTCAGATGGACTCTTTTCAAAGATTTAATCTTGTCCCTAATGCTTGTTTGCTCGTACCAAGATACACTTTATCATCCTATTGGCTGGACTAGTGGTATAGAAATTGCATGTATGTATGTAGTATAAATGCTTATCTTAATATATTTGTTTGGGCTACATGTTCCCTATGACTATTATGCTTTGGTCTTGATTACATATATTGAACAAACTTGAATATATAATGATAGTTGTCCATTATAAAACCTTGTGTACATGCCTGTATTCTCGAGGTAAAGGCACAAGGTCGGGTGTCCTACTTGAGTTGCCATGATATGATAGACTTTCTTGATACAAGGGTTAGCTCTTGGCGATGGCCTTGAGGTCCCTTACGAATATGGTTAACTCTTGACATTTCGTCTTATAGTCCCTCGTGTTGAAATAAGATAGCTAATTCTGAGCACCCTCACGAACCCCTTCTTTTGAGAAGCTGGTCAAAGGCCTTCTGACATTGTTGGTATAATGGAAATGAATATAAAATACACTTGCATGTTAATAACAAAACTTTAAATGTTGTTGCTTCCTTCTTGTTATTACATTATTCTTTTTCCAAGCAATATATGTCCTTAAATGAGAGAATTTATATGTTTGCACAACGTACCTAGCACAATTGTGCTGACGTGTACAAGTTTCATGATTTCAGGTAACATGTACACTATGCATCTCTAATGATGATCGTTGCTTCCACTCAATACGATAATCTTCTATTATTCCGATGATATATAATGACATGCAAATGGAATACACACGGTTGATATATGGGACCTAAGACCTATCAGGTATTAGTTTAGCATTCTTTTATGCTTTGTTGTCTCTTACATGTGTTGTTGTTTGTAATTTTATTCATGTATATGTTATGTGATTTATCCTACGATGGACGCTCAAGTATTCTCACTTTTGTCTTTCTATTCATATGGAGTGAGGACTTGGGAAATAAATGGTTTTGTGACATAAAATGTGGTCGAATTATCCGCTGATATTTTTTTTACTTCACCATTGCCATCCCTCTTTGTATTTTAAGTTTTTATCCATTCACACACACATATTTATATAATATTATATATGTATATAATATTATATATATAAGATTCCTATACCAAGCATAAGTAGCTCTCAAGGCAGTGGTTTGTTCCTCCCTGGGGTGAAAAGATCTAGTTCAGACAGGGATTCCTGCCAGCAGATGCTGAACACAATCTCAACCGCAAAAAAAGGCCATCTTTTGGGCATATTTTTAATGGGTGATCCAGATTTACCGGGGTATTTTCGGAAATCGAAAAAGTGCATTGTAGATGTATCACACTACAAGATAGTTAGATATATGCAGTGCATTATATATATATATATATATATATATATATATATATATAGAGAGAGAGAGAGAGAGAGAGAGAGAGTTAGGCTAGAATACACTCATGTGTGTTTGCATATCAAGACTATTTTTTGTAAAATGTAAACCGTTGATCTTCACCGTCATAGTATAACTAGGCTACGTACAAATTTTGAGCCCATTTGGATGAGTGTAAGTCACTCATCCAAGAGCAACAAAATCGACGCGCGAAACTAATTTGAAATGCATATTTTTGCGGTCTTCATAACATGAGCTATACATATCCAAATATGCTCAAATTTTGCGTATGAGTTGTTCACGAGATGTTTAAGAAGATCAACGGATTAGGTTTTCAAAAAAAATATTGCATCATGGAAAACTACTTGAGTGTATTCTAGCCTGACTCTCTCTCTCTCTCTCTCTCTCTCTCTCTCTCTATATATATATATATATATATATATATATATATATATATATATATATATATATATATATATATATATATATATATATATATATATATATATATATATATATATATATATATATATATATGGCCCATCTTTATTGCCCGCGCGGGTAGCTACCCGCCCACCCTTCCAATCATTTCTTTTCAAAAAAAAAATTCTCAATTGTAGAGGACTATTTTGTCAAGCTCTCCAAAAAATTTTAGCCAAAAATTATATCATTTGCCCCTCCAAAGTCAAAAAACCCGTCCTTATATATATTTGCTGTATATTTTGTACATAGTTACTTTTTTGGCCAGCAGAGTTACTTTTTTGACATCATAGTTACTTTTTTTACAGCAGAGTTACTTTCTTAGCCAGGAGAGTTACTTTTTGGGCTGCCGGGTAGCCAAAATCCAGGCTACCCGCGCGGGTAATGAATGAATGGCCATATATATATATATATATATATATATATATATATATATATATATATATATATATATATATATATATATATATATATATTCCCATGTTTCTAGACAAGGAGTTGGTGGTAGCTTAGTAGTAAAAGTGTTCATCTGAAGACATTATTAGCTTAGTTTATACCGCGGTCAAGTAAGAGGACAATAGGAATAAAAAGGGGAGTAAAGGAACAAGGAGGAGAAACTGAATAAGGTTTCTAGAAGAGAAGAAAATGAATACATTTGCGGAGAAAAAAAACAAGTAAGAATAAGTAGGGGGAGAAAATGAACAAGTAAGAGGACAATACGAATAAGGATGGGGAGTAAAGGTTGCGTAGAAAAAGAACAAGGAGAGCAATTATAGCAAGGAGGGAGAGAAAAAGAACAAGTAGGAGGGGGGGGGGATAATGAGGAGGAGAACAAAAATAGAAGTGGAAGAAAAGGAATAAAAATATTACAGTAATCGATGAGAGGACATAGTTGAAAGAAAAAGAAAAAATGCTCTGTTAAAGATACAAAGTACCCTACATAATCTGGACTGTAGAAACAAAATATTTGTCGTCCTCTCAAAAGACCTGTTAGCACCATATTCGGATCGCTCCCTGGTGGGCTTAATGCTCCTCGCACCAAAATCTAGCGTTTATTATTCTTCATTATTAGGACCTCTTTTGTAAGGGGGGGTTTAAAGCGGTGCCATGGTGCAATATTTTCAGTTACCAAGCTTTTTGTGAAGCTCGTGCAGTCAGAAGTGAGAGGCGGGGGAGCGTGAGTGCATTATAGCCATTCAAGTGCCGATTTGACAGTGTTTGGCGTTCCACACAAAACAGGGCCCCATAAATCACTCGCCAACGATAGACGGGAATCGCCTTCTCCGGCCGATACTAACCAAGCTCAGCCCACACTGCCGCCGTGACGCCTAACCCATTCGTTCTATGCTGGAGAAATCGCCAGAAGCTCTAACCGAGGAGGCAAGATAATCTCTGACGGACACTCACGGCCGATGGCTTCCAGTTCAATAAGCATGTACTGTCCACCGACCAGGCCGGCCGGCTGCAGGGGTTTGGCTCCACAGTCGCTGTGCCGCTCCTGGTTGGCTGGTAGAAGAAGGCAGCCGGTGAGGAAGCTGGCAATTTCCCGTTTCTGTGTCGCCTGCTCTGCGGCACAGGAATCTTCCACTGCAACCGGTACTTCTCAAACTCACCCCTTGCTTCTTCCGAATTGCTTATAATTCAGTATTAGTACCCATCGGACAATATAACGTAATAATAATTGACGACTGAACCGCTCAATTGTTGGTGCGACGCCCGGAAGAAGGTGAACTTTTGTGGTTGAAGTGTTCAGCTTCCCTGTATTGGAAAATGAGCTTTTGAAAGAGTTTTGCTCTCAAGTCATCGCCTGGAATTAGGAAGCCTTATCATCAGAGTTAGCTCATCACACGGTTTTCCTCTGGTCATTATATGTCTAATGGGTTCTGTAGTGATTACGTGAGCCCATCTCATTTGAAGGAAACTATTATCTGTGATAATTCGGCATATTGTGCCAAGCATTTAAACGACCGTCATATTCTTGACTATTCAATCTGGGAGCTTTCCACAATTTGATACAAGTAACATACATGCCTTACCGTTATGCAAAATATAACTACAAAAATTCGATTATGTGATGTAACGATGGGACGATTCTGTGCTTTCTTTCATATTAGGCAAATAAAATGACTTGGCTATACAACAGGTGGTCATGGATAAAGTAATTAAAGAATGGTTACTGTAAGCAGTATGCAAAGACGGAAAGCAAGTATACCGAAATTGGATGATCTACTACTGTTAAGACAAATTACAAGGCATTTTCTCTAAAATAAAAAATTCAAAATAATTTTTTGCGAAAATCATTTGAATAAACAAGTGAATGCCATATTGCTGTCATATAATAATATATTGTAACCAGAATGGCTCGATCCCTTGCCTTTGAGAGCTATACATAGATGGCATTGTGAAAGATCCTTATGACTTTGTCCATGGTTTTTGTATTCTTGTTTTGGATTCATTGTGCTCGAACAATGTTTTAAGTTCTAAAAAGGAACATTCTGAAAACTTCACAACCATACAGAATGAACTTGTAATATCTAACCAACACTGCACAAAACCTCTAAATTAAGACATTCTCGGATATTTGAGCAGTTTGATGTAGCTTATTTATGAGGACATTCGGCATCCAGACCTAGATTCTTCTGGATAACTCGTGCTCACAACTAACTGCGCACTGAACACTATTTTATTTCTTGTAGCTCAGTCAATGTATTGGTATATACTTTTACTTTTGTGTTCATCTTCCAGGCTATACTTGTGATGTCTCTGAATATGGCTACATATATAGTTAACGTGACATTTTCAAGCATTCTTAGACTTGTTTAGACCGTCATCTAAATATTAAGTATGATTATCTTCTTACTACAAAAAAGCGAAGATGTATATTCAAACAAGTGGTGGCATATTTTATGTTTGAAATATTAGGTTTTGAGAAATCATATCTGTACGTTGTTCTTCAATTTTGTCTTTAGAACAGATCATCATCATCAGCTACATAGATCTTGCTTTCTTTTAATAACACTCAATGTTGTTCTACAAAAATTGTATTGGAGATTATCCATTCTGATTAAAAGTGGCAAAGTTCTTCAAACAGATATTACTCTCTATAGCCTGCTAATATGTTGGATGATTTACATCAGTTTCTGACAAGAAGGACGCAGAGCCAGTGAAGAAGGAAGTTGTAGCAGAGAAAGCTGTAGAGAAGCCAAAACCAGCAGCTAAGGCGAAAGAACCAGTGAAGACTCTACCAGTGCTCATGGAAGAGGATGTGATCCCAGCACTGAGGAGCACTCTTGAAGCACAAGAAGATATTTCTCAAATTGAGCTTTCCTTCAGTGATAATAGGGTAGGCACTTCCTGTTTATATTAACTGACTCATAGAGTACTAGCCGTTGCCATTTAAGATGTCATAATTGCACTGCAGTAGCTTAGCAATATAAATGTGAAAGTTCAGTATTTAGTTGATGGAACTAATTGTAAGTTTCGTGTGTGAATTGTACTCCCTGACACTCCCTTGATTAGCCGCCTTATCCTTTTTCATTTGCTTCTTCTTCAACATTCCTGATTCGAAACGTCTCTTCTTTGTTTTGCGTAATAAGAAAGATTCCCGAACTTTAAGATCTATTGTAGGAGGTTTCCCTTGCAAGACGGGAAGTTCCACCACTCGAAGATCCTTTATTGATTGGTAAGAGGAATTGAGATCTGAGTTAATTCTTTTCTGTAGAGCACACAGATCCGCTCAAGTTGAAATTTGTGTTTCCAGCTCTTATGCTTCCTTGATTTGAGATTCTACCCTATGGAGGCATAGTAACAAACATCCTAAAATATGGGAAAAGTCACGTCTTTATTAAAAGTTTCAGTAACTGAATATTCTGGCTAAAGGAAAGCAGGCCAGCAAAATTTTCATGATTTTTTCCGTCCTTGCATGATCATTCGTTTTTTTCACAATTTTTATAAAGTATCTGATACAAATTAGTTTCATTTGGAGGGGCTGACTTTTAAAGTAACAGTTTCTGTTTTTGAGTCGGTAGTTGTTTTTGGATGTATATATTTTACAGTATTATGACGTGTATTTTACTACGCGCTAAAAACGCAAGTATACGCGTCGAGTAGTACAGGCCTTTGTGAGGCCCGAGTCGAACACAGGGATATTCGGAATTGTTGGAGACTCCTACTAACTATTCGCGATCAGCTAAGCCGAATAACAAATTGGGGTTTTTTGTCAAAATTTAAAAGAAAATAAAAATAAAACAAAGCAAACAATCGATTAAATGTTAATTTAATCAATTCAAAAGGGTATCTTTAGGATTGCGGTTTCACCGCGGGTTTTCATTATATTAGATTTTATATAATGCCTCAGTCTTCTCTCTCTATCAGGGTAGTGGCCTGAAAACAGAATTGCCGACTGTCGTGGTGCAATTCACTACTTAGGTTTAGGTCGGTTCCACCGTCGTAGTAATCTATCCCCTAAACTAAGTGCATTATGAACGATCTCTCAGTATCCACCATTAATTTTACACCACCTTGGTCAAGGGATTTATCGATTAATGTAGGTTTCGCCTCTTTTCAGCCGTTAATCCTTCTTTCGAAGTGATTAAGGGCATTAAGTTATTATTATGGTGATCAAGCATAACAATATATGGAGAAAACAAAACTATACCACGGATTTAAGAGAGAAAATATAAATTATTATTATAAAACTGTCATACAATGAATCCCCGGGCTACTCCCGGTCCTAAAGATGAAGGGGATTAGCCCCGCATGTTCATCTCAAACAAGTACAAGGTAAAGATAGGAGAAATCATGTAAAAAACGTGAATTAAAAGGGAAAACCCCTGAACGGAGAAGAACCGGTTGATCCTTTGCGTAGAACACATGCTCTCCCGCCTCTCGGTGGTGAAATCCGTCTTCTGCAGCGTCCGGATCGACTGGTATGAACTTCTGGCCTCCGTTCTCCTCTCTACTGCTCCTCGGTACTCATGCAATGGCTAATGAGACGATCCTCCCGTCTGGGCGGCCGTCATTAGGTATAAGTCCATAATTAGGTCGTTAATTAACTCCAGCCGTCCGATTGGGATCAATCTGAATCCAACGCATATCTGACGGCGTCGATACCATCGACCCGCGTCGATGGTATCGACTACTCTCTAGCGACGGCTTTGTCGTGTTGTGTCGCTGCAGCCTCCATGCGTCGATGGTATCGACTTAGGGTCGATACTATCGACAGCTTCTTCGCCAGCAACCTGAAGGTGACTCGATACCATCGACTTCCCTGTCGATAGTATCGACGCTTTGCTGCTCCTTTCGGCTGGCAACCTGTGACCATGTCGATGGTATCGACTTCCGTCGATGGTATCGACGGAAGCAAATACTCGTTTGTCTTGAAATTCATAGACAAGATCACATAAATTCACACAAATAATAATAATGTGATAATTAATGCTCAAAACAATGAAATAAAGGGGATTTGACATAAAATGGTGGCAAAGACCAAAATGGATGAATTATGCAACATTAACCATAAAAATGACTAATAAAAGCATAAAACACATATCAAACAGGTCTATAAATGCGACTCAAAATCATCGCATCAAACTCCCCTAAGCTTGAACATTGCTCGCCCTCGAGCAACTAATCCTTAGAATAGAATTGCTAATGTCAACTGAAAAACAACACACCAACCCAACATCCCATATGACTCCCATCGGACATTCACAAACCGGCCTTCTCTGACCACAAAACGGTAATTACCCTAAAGGCGACAGTAATCATCAATAAAAGAAATTGACCTCAAAACTGATGAACACTATCACATAAGGCAGTTAACATAATAAAACTCGCCGGTTCAGATTTGGTGCATCTTGTGATCGCCTATACTACGTTGCTCGCCCTAACTACCATCTACATGGAAGCAGTTCTCCTGATAATCATTAGTGAGGAGAATTCACGGTGGCCTACCAATCCGAGCAACGGGTGGACGAAACTGGGTGGCTCATGGAAGAAAATGGAAATATTGTACAGTTTCAACATGCATAATACAAAAATGTCCTATATGATGCAAGTGCACATGAGAAATGCCCTAATGCCTAAAATTGGGTGGAATGATGCATGCACTAACCATCCGTCTCAAAATAAGATGGATATCTAGTTAAGCTACATTATGTACTCAATTATCCTGAAATGCAAGTGATATTACGTTCCTTTCTCCTTCTTGTTCCACTTTCTTCTAAATACTTTTTTTTTCATTGTGCAGATTTTTCAGATTTTTTCTTTTTTTCTTTCATTTTTCAGCCCTTATATCCATAATTGATAATGAATATTTTATTGAGCTTATTTCCTTCATACTCTAAAATTTGCACTATTTAGAAGGTATAGAACAGTTTAGTTCACCATTTTGAGAAAAATTGAGATACATGATGTACTTTATGCATGAAAATCATGAATGCAACTACATGGCATGCACCTAAGGGTAATGTGCATGAATCACTATTCTAATTTTTTTTTATGCTGAACATATGGATAATTGCAATGCCAATCTATCTAGATGCTATGCAAGCAAAAGGAGTTAAAACTGCACTTTACTTCCAATTCTTGGGTGGATTATGGAAACAATGAGGTGGAACGATCACAAGACTAGATGACTGGACCCTAGAAAGATATTATGCGTCCCTCCTTACTGACCTGTATAGTAGTTTAGAGGGTTCTCTCTCTTACATCCAATTAAGGTCTCATTACCATTTGGTTAGGTTAGACTCAAACAACCATTTCCGTCCACTTTCATGAATCATTAGGAGTACAAGTATGAAATGTTGTTTTAAAGTTGACATAACCAATCATTTTCATAGGATATGTGCTCAAGGTTAAACAGAACAAGCTATCCAAACACACAAAAATTTTCAAATTTCCCTTGATTCTCCCTTGCACAATTAATGAGATGACACAACTTTTATGACATCCACGATTACACTAGATAGCATGTGGATCCTACAAAAACTAAACTTGCAAGAAACAAATAACACGAACAAAAGCAATAAAGCAAAAAACTAAAAACAATAAAAGATAAAGCTGTTCCAACTACCCCCCTAAGCTTGAATTCGACTATGGCCTCATAGTCAAAAACAAACTTAAAGATTGGAACAGGGATACCGGATCATTCTTGTGGTGGTGGAGGCGGGTACTGCAGAGCCGTAGGATCCCAAGAAGGATACTCCCCCTAGAAGGTCGGATCATACTGGGTCCGAGGTGGAGGTTGTGGATAGCCTCCAAAGTAGCTCTGGCTCCAATAATGGTCGTAGAAGGGCTCCTGCTGCATCTCCATCTGTTGCAACCGATTGTGTATCTGTTGTTGGTTGTCGAGGAGAAGACGTTCATTCTCGAACATCGCCCTTTGGTTGTCAAGTATCCGGTTCGTCGTGTCTTGAATACCGGCATACATCGCCATATGCTGCTGCTGTGTCTGATGGATGTCCTGCAGCATCGTGTACATGCCTTGCATGGAATAGGCATCCTCGCTTGGCTGCGAGGGCTGTGGTGGAGGCGGCGTAGTCAGTGATGATGATGATGCACCTGGATGCATCCGAGGACGCTTCCGGGGTGCCACTCGTGATCGAAGAGGTGTAAAGGCCTCTTCTTCCTCCTCAGCCTCGTCGTCCTGTCCGTCGTCGCCGCCGTCATTGCCGCCTTCTTCATCGGAGTCGGCGATGGCTATGATTGGCCATCGAAAATGTTGTGCTCCCTCGATGTTGAAGACCGGATCGGGCAGCGCGCACTCCTGGTATGCTTGATTTACGTGGCAATGCGCAAAAGCCACTCCATCCCGAAGAAGAATGAGATTGGCTCGGTGTAGATGCTGCAAGTTGACCTTGCTTCTCGTAAAAGAGGAGTCAACTGATCGAGGTTCAAGCCCAAGTAGATGGCCAGCCTGGTGACAAGCCCGCCAAAATGAATCGGGGCTTTCCTCGTGCTCCTTTTCACCGCCAAAACTCGTTGTAGAAAGAATGCACCCCAGTTGCATTCTTGTCTCTTCAGGAGCTTGTAGAGAAAGAAAAGATCGGGCTCCTGGAATTTGCTTAGGGCAAGATCACTTCGAGCAAATATGGTTGAACTTAGCATCCGGTGCAATACCCGAACAAACGGGTGCTCGAAGTCGGCTACCGCGGCATTGTGGTAGCTCACCGACCGTCCATGCGGTACCGTCACCAACTCGGAGAAGATGGCGGCGTAGTCGGTGCGGCTGTCCGGCCGCCGGTAGTCGTACCGCGAGTGGTTCCAGTTGAAGATGACGTTGAACTGCTCGAGGGTGGTGTAGTCGTTGTTGTAGAGCCGGAAAGACACCCGACCCTTCTCCCACTCGCGGTCGCTTGCAGAAATCTCGTTGGGCACGACATTGACGTCAAGGGACGCCATGAATTCTGCCACCAGTTCTTTGTACGTCGGCCACTCGCCGAAGAAAGGTTGACCGTCTTCGTGGCACTCAAGCTCGTCGTGTCCACGACCCGTTTGGTGGGCTTGCCCCTTCAACACGTAGTCCAGATTGGCCTTGAAGCCAAGATCACAGAGCATCTCCGGGTCCACGTACCGGGTTGGCTCGATCTTGCGCTTCAGGATTTCTTTGTAAATCTTCTTCACCTCCGCGGATGGGTGGGCAAGTCGAGGACGTGCTACCGATGATGGCGGTGGTGGCACGAACTCGGGAATGTCCCCCTGACGAGCGCGCGAGGAAGAAGCTCCAGCGGTACGCACCATGATGGCGAAGAGAATGGGATTAGAAGGAGAGCTCGGTGCAGAATAAAGATATGAATTTCCGATCGGTGAAGATCGTCACTCGGTGATGCTGCTCTTTGCTCTTGGATGGCTCGGGGGAGTGCTCGGCGCAAAGGGAGGAGATCACTCTGAAGGTGTGACGTCTAATGACGTAATGATTCTCCTTAAATAGACTTGGCCGACGCTACTGTTGGCCCGTCGATACCATCGACGCGAGTCGATGGTATCGACATTGGTCGATGTTGTCCGCCCCTCACTGGTATCGACGATCCTCGATTGCTGGATCTTGAAACCCGGATCGTTGACGTGTCGATACCATCGACATAGGTCGATGGTATCGACCCTGCACCCGGATCGATGACGTGGAAGCCGCGATCGCCGTCGATTTGTTTGCGCGGATCGGTGACATGGATGGTCGATACCATTGACGAGTGTCGATGGTATCGACTTGTCTTCATTGCAACACCGCCACTTTGCATTTCAACCTGTAACCATGTCGATACCATCGACAAGGCCGTCGATGGTATCGAGTTGACTGAGACATTTCGGTCTGAACTTCTCCAGAGATCTCGATGGTATCGACGCCCATGTCGATACTATCGACTTTTTTTCTCGCGACCACCTGTAGGTATGTCGATACCATCGACGAGGCCGTCGATGGTATCGACCCATATTGAAATCTGTAGCCGTCAACCTGTAACCCGGTCGATACCATCGACCAGTGTGTCGATGGTATCGATTCTGCCTCATCCTGCACATCAAACAAACTGATCACGGTATCTTCTTTACACTAAAAATCAAGTCAAAATAAATTAACCTACGAATGTACATGAACTATCCTAATGTACCGATGGTTGGGTTGCCTCCCAACAAGCGCCCTTATTTAACGTCTTAGGCTAGACGGCTTTCGGGCATCTCATTCATCCGAAAGTGAAATGAGTTTAACCTCATTCACCTTCCTCTTGTAATTCTCACCAAAATAGAGCTTCAACCTTTGTCCATTTACCAAAAACGTGGTATCACCATCACGCACTAAAATCGCGCCGTGTGGTTTGACCTCTTCCACCACGAACGGCCCACTCCACCGGGATTTGAGCTTCCCGGGATGCAACTTGAGTCGTGAATTGAACAACAAAACACTATCTCCCTTTTTGAACGTGCGCAACTCGATGTGGCGATCGTGGATCAGCTTTGTGCGCTCCTTGTATATCCGTGCGTTCTCATATGCTGTCATCCGTAGCTCGTCCAACTCATTCAATTCAAGCATTCTCTTCCTCCCCGCTTCATTGTAACTCAGATTTAGCCTTCTAAGCGCCCAATGGGCCTTGTGCTCCAACTCTACCGGTAGGTGACAAGCCCAACCATACGCCAACTTAAAAGACGTGGTGCCTATAGGTGTTTTGTAAGACGTTATGTACGCCCACAGTGCATCCGATAGTAGGGCACTCCAGTTCTTCCTCGTGGACGCCACCGTTCGCTCTAGAATCTTCTTAATTTCACGGTTGGAGACCTCCACCTGGCCTTGGGTCTGCGGATGATATGGGGTGCCGATGTTGTGCTTGACCCCATATTTCTTCAATAATGTCGAGAACTTCTGATTCCTAAAATGCGTACCCCCATCACTGATTATCATTCGGGGTACCCAAAACCTGCAGAAAATATTCTCTTTCACGAATCTGCACACTACAGTGGAATCATTAGTCCTTGTGGGTATTGCTTCCACCCACTTCGACACATAATCAACTGCTAATAAAATATATAAATTGGAGTTTGAGGATACAAAAGGTCCCATGAAATCTATACCCCAAAGATCAAATATCTCCACTTCCTGAAACACATTCAGGGGCATCTCCTGTCGCTTTGAGATATTACCTGCTCGCTGACAAGGATCACATTGCCTCACAAACTCGTAGGCATCTCGAAACAAAGTTGGCCAATAAAGGCCGCTTTCCAAAACCTTAGCTTCCGTGCGCGAGCTGGCGTGGTGTCCTCCCGTAGGTGATGCGTGGCAATGACGGAGAACGCTCTCGTACTCCACCTCAGGCACACACCTGCGCAAGATACCGTCCCTGCATTTTTAAGAAGAATTGGATCATCCCAAAAATAATATCTCAAAGAATGAAAAAATCTTTTCTTCTCCTGATATGACCAATCTTCCGGGATGATCCCGCAAGCCAAATAATTTACAATCTCTGCGAACCAAGGATCTTTAGAGTTAATTTTCAAAATCTGTTCATCCGGAAACGTCTCGGTTATGGGTATATGTAAATCTTTTTCATCCACCCTTTCTAACCTAGACAAATGATCAGCCACTACATTTTCAATCCCAGATTTATCCTTGATTTCAATGTCAAATTCCTGAAAGAGCAAAATCCACCTAATGAGTCTAGGCTTTGCGTCTTTTTTCTCCATCAAGTATTTTATTGCGGCATGGTCAGTCCATACAACTACTTTAGATCCAACTAAATACTGCCGGAATTTTTCAAAAGCAAACACAACGGCGAGTAATTCTTTTTCAGTAGTTGTATAATTCAATTGGGCCTCATTCAAAGTTTTTGAAGCGTAAAAAATCACGGCGGGCTTATTGTCTACCCGCTGCCCCAATACGGCTCCTACCGCAAAGTCCGAAGCGTCACACATTAATTCGAAAGATTTTGTCCAATCCGGTGTTTGAACAACCGGTGCAGAAATCAGTTTTTCTTTTAAAACTTCGAACGCATGTAGACACTTATCATTGAAATTGAAAACATCGTCTTTCTCCAAAAGCTCGGATAGATGTTTTGCAATTTTAGAAAAATCCTTTATAAATCGCCGATAGAACCCGACGTGTCCCAAGAAGCTTCTTACCCCTTTTACAGAATTTGGTGGGGGCAACTTGGAAATGACCTCAATTTTTACCGGATCCACCTCTAGACCTTTGCTAGACACCTTGTGTCCTAGCACTATCCCCTCAGTCACCATCATGTGACATTTCTCCCAGTTGAGGACCAAGTGTGTGTCCTCACAACGCTGTAAAACTTTGTCTAGGTTATAGAGACATTCATCAAACGATGCACCATACACCGAAAAGTCATCCATAAATACCTCGAGATAGCGCTCTACCATGTCAGAAAATATGGCGAGCATACAACGTTGAAACGTCGCCGGTGCATTGCATAAACCAAAAGGCATTCGGCGGTACGCAAAAGTCCCATAAGGACAAGTGAACGTAGATTTCTCTTGATCCAAAGGATCAATCGAGATCTGGTTGTACCCCGAGTACCCGTCTAGAAAACAAAAGTGCAATCGACCGGCAAGACGCTCTAAGATTTGATCAATGAAAGGTAAAGGAAAATGATCCTTAAGCGTGGCGGCATTCAAACGGCGGTAGTCAATACAGACTCGCCACCCGGTTACCAATCGGGTGGTGACAGGTTCATTCAACAAATTTTGAGTGACAGTGTTTCCCCCCTTCTTAGGGACTACCTGTGTGGGACTCACCCATGTCGAGTCTGATATGACATAGATAATACCTACAACAAGAAGTTTAATGACCTCCTTCTTCACAACCTCCATCATGCTTGGATTTAGACGTCTTTGAGGTTGAATCACGGGCTTGGCTCCTTCCTCGAGCCGAATCTTGTGCTGACATAGAGTAGGGGAAATCCCTTTGATGTCTGCAACGGACCACCCAAAAGCTCCCCGGTGGTTTTTCAGCACTATCAACAATTGCTCCTCCTCTTCCGCACTCAAATAAGAAGAAATGATCACCGGTAACTTGTCTTCCTCAACTAGAAAGACATATTTGAGATGCGGGGGCAGCGACTTTAATTCCAACTCCGGCGGGCTGATAAGAGATGATTGAAGCGGCGGGGAAAGTTCACCTAAATCTTCATAATGCCTCGCATAGAAGCATGGAAGCATCTGAAGCATTTTAGCGCACTCCTTGAGTGATTTGCTCCGCATCCAATCATATGTAATATTCAACAAGCAAGCCTCCAACGGTAATTCCGGGTATGCATCAGAAACAGAAATAGCAATCACATCATCCTCCAGAGAAAGGGGAATGTCCTCATTCTCATCATTAGGAAATCCCACAGCTTTGCACAAAGAAACTACCTTGGTTTGCTCCATGATATCCACAGCCAAAGTTCCATTGTCCACCTTGCTCATCACATGAGCCATGTCCAGAAATGGTTTTCCAAGGCAGAGTGAAATATTGCAATCCAGATGTTTCACCAAATTGCATTGTTCCTTTGCTTTAGATGACGCAGTGCTAGAAGGCATAACCATCTCAAAGCGGTCATCGGCTATGCCCAAGGTCAAGCGACCTCTCCCCATCTCTAAGATCATGTCGGCTGTAGCTTGGAAAGGACGTCCAAGTAACAGCTCGTTGCCATGTTCATCCTGCATCTCCATAACCACAAAATCAGCCGGAAAGACAAACCTATCCACCTTTAGTAAGACATCTTCACAGATTCCATAAGGCTTCACCACAGAGTTATCTGCCAATTGAATTGTCATATTGCTTGGCCGTGATTCCTTCAATCCTAGCTTTTTGAATGTCGAAAGGGGCATCAAGTTGATGCTTGCCCCTAAATCACACAATGCTTCGCCAAATTTAACCTTCCCAATATAGCAAGAAATGTTAAAACACCCTGGATCCTGTCTCTTTGGCGGCAAAGTGCCCATGATGAAGACACTCACTTGCTCCTTTAGCACGACGACCTCTGTATCCGGAATTTTCCTCTTCTTGGTAATAACATCTTTCAGATTCTTCCTGTATGAAGGAATTTGCTCAATGGCTTCCAGTAAAGGGATATTGACTGAAAGCTTCCTAAAACTGTCCAAGAACTTCTTGAACTGTGCATCTGCCTTCCTTGCCTTAGCGCTATTAGGATACGGGACCGGAACAACTTGTGCCCTTTGATGAGGTGGCACATAAGGCGTCTTTTTTTGAGGTTCCTCCTCTGTAACCTGTTCTTCAGTATCATCCACGGCTATGTATTCAATCTGCCCTGTGACTGGTGTGGGCTGCTCCTCATTGGTTTCACCTTCAACTTCAACTCGTGGTGTGCTTGTTTCCTCAGCTCTTGGATTCAACACTTTCTTGCCGCTTCTAAGCAGAATAGCCTTTGCTTGCTGGTTTCCCCCGGGAACATTGATATTCCCCGGAAAACCTGGATGTGCCGGTTTCTTCAAACTAGCGATTTCGGCTGCCATCTGTGCCATGGATGTATCAATGGTCCTCATTTGAGCCCCATGGCTCTGCAATGTCTGCCCGAATTGATTCATGTATTCTCCTTGCTTCTTGATTTGCTGGCCAAATGTATTCGTTAGCTCTTGATTTTGCTTTATAACCTGATTGAGCAACTCCGTGCTCTTGTCTTCTACAACTGGCGAGGGCTTGGCATCTGGATCCTGCAGAAAATTGTTCGGATCCTTCCACGAGAACTTTTTGTCTTTTCTCCATGAATAATCATTGTTCCTATAACCTTGCTGTTGTCTCATGTATTTGACTTGAGCCTCATCCTCGGACTCATTGTCCTCCTTTGCCAGTAGCTTCTTTGCGAGAAGATCCATCTTCTCATTCAACTCTTTCATTGCCTTAGACTCGCCTGCTACTCGAGCTTGCTCTACCGGGCCTCTCTCTCTCTCACCCCAGGACTGCTTTCTAGCCATATTCTTGAGTATCTCCGAGCATCTGGTGTCTGTATTGTTCAGAAAGAAACCTGACCCAGCTGAATCCATATTACTCCTATCATGCTCGGAGAGAGCAAAATAGAAGATCTTCACCTGCGTCTCTTTATCCAGCCCGTGATGTGGGCACCTCCTCAACATGACCTGAAATCGCTCACAAGTCTCCGAATATGTCTCACCGGCCTGTTGGGTGAAATTATGAATCTTCTGGATCATGTCGTTAGTCTTCTTAGGAGGGAAGAACCTCTCAAAGAAGACCTCCACCATATGGTCCCAGGACTCCACGAACTCATCGTCTATATTGTGTAACCAATGAACTCGGGAAAAGCTTGAGATACAATGCATCCTGTGGAAAACTATCAATTTTTACCATGTCACAGTTCTCAACAAACTGGCTGATGTGTGCGACAGGATCTTCATTCTTCAGCCCATGAAAAGCATTCGATTTCACCAAATTTATCAACGCTGGATCAATCTTATATGTCGGTATGTTGATTGCCTGCTTCTTTATAGGACCCTTGGAAGCTGATGAGGAAGAAGCCTTGATCTTCTCCCATATGGTCTGTGGCTCGGCCATCTCTTCCTGTTCAAATTCAGAATCTACCTCTTCTTGGTGCTCTTGCTCGTAATACTCCTCGTCTTCAGGTCCCGGAAACGGAACCTCGTGTGCGCGATTCGCATAGTCCGTACTACGCGTCTGCACCATGCAACGTACCTGAAATAAGAAAATTCGAGTTCAGTACTATGCTTTGACGAGTATAAACAATTATAGAAAAATTTAGAAATATTTGAAGTTGTTTCAAAAATAAAAAAAAATGTGGCCTAGAGTGGCCGCTCGTAGCACTCAAAGTGCCAACAGTTCGCCGTATCCCCGACAACGGCGCCAAAAACTTGACGTGTATTTTACTACGCGCTAAAAACGCAAGTATACGCGTCGAGTAGTACATGCATTTGTGAGGCCCGAGTCGAATACAGTGATACTCGGAATTGTTGGAGACTCCTACTAACTATTCGCGATCAGCTAAGCCGAATAACAAATTGGGGTTTGTTGTCAAAATTTAAAAGAAAATAAAAATCAAACAAAGCAAACAATCGATTAAATGTTAATTTAATCAATTCAAAAGGGTATCTTTAGGATTGCGGTTTCACCGCGGGTTTTCATTGTATTAGATTTTATATAATGCCTCAGTCTTCTCTCTCTATCCGGGTAGTGGCCTGAAAACAGAATTGCCCACTGTCGTGGTGCAATTCACTACTTAGGTTTAGGTCGGTTCCACCGTCATAGTAACCTATCCCCTAAACTAAGTGCATTATGAACGATCTCTCAGTATCCACCTTTAATTGTACACCACCTTGGTCAAGGGATTTATCGATTAATGTAGGTTTCGCCTCTTTTCAGCCGTTAATCCTTCTTTCGAAGTGATTAAGGGCATTAAGTTATTATTATGGTGATCAAGCATAACAATATATGGAGAAAACGAAACTATACCACGGATTTAAGAGAGAAAATATAAATTATTATTATAAAACTATCATACAATGAATCCCCGGGCTACTCCCGGTCCTAAAGATGAAGGGGATTAGCCCCGCATGTTCATCTCAAACAAGTACAAGGTAAAGATAGGAGAAATCATGTGAAAAACGTGAATTAAAAGGGAAAACCCCTGAACGGAGAAGAACCGGTTGATCCTTTGCCTAGAACACATGCTCTCCCGCCTCTCGGTGGTGAAATCCGTCTTCTGCAGCGTCCGGATCGACTGGTATGAACTTCTGGCCTCCGTTCTCCTCTCTACTGCTCCTCGGTACTCGTGCAATGGCTAATGAGATGATCCTCCCGTCTGGGCGGCCGTCATTAGGTATAAGTTCATAATTAGGTCGTTAATTAACTCCAGCCGTCCGATTGGGATCAATCTGAATCCAACGCATATCTGACGGTGTCGATACCATCGACCCGCGTCGATGGTATACGCATATCTGACGGTGTCGATACCATCGACCCGCGTCGATGGTATCGACCCGATGTGGTAGCGGCAACCCTTCTCTTCTTTTCGTCCGAGTGCCTGATGCAATCTCGATACCATCGACTTGGGTCGATGGTATCGACTACTCTCTAGCGACGGCTTTGTCGTTTTGTGTCGCTGCAGCCTCCATGCGTCGATGGTATCGACTTAGGGTCGATACTATCGACAGCTTCTTCGCCAGCAACCTGAAGGTGACTCGATACCATCGACTTCCCTGTCGATAGTATCGATGCTTTGCTGCTCCTTTCGGCTGGCAACCTGTGACCATGTCGATGGTATCGACGGAAGCAAATACTCGTTTGTCCTGAAATTCACAGACAAGATCACATAAATTCACACAAATAATAATAATGTGACAATTAATGCTCAAAACAATGAAATAAAGGGGATTTGACATAAAATGGTGGCAAAGACCAAAATGGATGAATTATGCAACATTAACCATAAAAATGACTAATAAAAGCATAAAACACATATCAAACAGGTCTATAAATGCGACTCAAAATCATCGCATCATATTACATATGTACAGACGTGTGTAATGCATTGGTTGTTGTATGTATGTGACCTATATGATTTCTCCTTGATATTTCCATGTATTATTGAGCAAACTTTGACTAAACTTTGAAGATTTATTTTCTGATTTTCCAAAGAAGTCCTAAATTTTGATTTTCTCTTACAAGAATAACCGAATAAGTACATAATCTTAAACTTCTCACTACGCTCTTAACTGACCTCCATATTGGCTATGTGAAATAAAAGTAGCAACAAGGGACCTATCTGTTGCACAGACAAAAACATCTGCTCAGGAAGCAGACATATTACGAATTTTGAGAACAGTACCGAATGGCCTGCTCCATCTACACCTATATTGGCCCAGCAATAAATAAAAATTGGCATAAATGGGGCTAACCTGTGACTTAGAACAAACGTGATAAAAATTGATGAACCCGTTAGCACGTCAGAAAAAAACTGAAGTTGCAATCGAAGGCCTTGTCCACATTTACTTCATCATATGTAACAATAGAATTCAATCAAATACGAGAATAGACATAATAATCAGATTTTGATTGATGGATAAAAATAATCGATTCAATTTCACAATTTACTGAATACTATTTGGTATCAGGGCTCAATTCCCGTCAATTTCCTCATGTCTGGAAAATATTTGCATTTTAATGGTTACTTGTATGGCTGATCTCCTATGTAAAAACCACCTCACATTCAGCTTACCACGGACAATGAACTGTGAAAAATGTCACAGCATAGCCGGCTGAGCTATTTAACCTAAAAGATGTACAGAAATAGCTGAAGAAGTATGGTAAAAGTATGTCTGCCTATTTTTAGTTGCAGATGTTATCTCTTTCTCAGTACTTTTGCTGGCATGTAACTAATTTGCCCGAGTTATCTGTTTTATCTTTTATGATGTCTCTTTTGATGGTAGACTTGAAGGCGATTGTACTGCCATTGTAGTGAGTAATCGCCAATCAGTACTACTTGCACTAACTAGTTTTATATTAATCCGAAATAAGGTACTTTTTGAAGTAATTCCTAATAGCTCTTTGTAAAATGTTGATAACCAAACCTTTTCTTGTATTATAGTTGGAAGGTTCTCTCCTCAAGGATGATGTTTCTTACAACTTCTGGGCTTTTTTCCCAAATGGAGACCTCACAGGTGTGCTGATCACAATCACATATGGAAAGTACACACCCCTTTTCCTTTACAGGCTCCCCTAATTTCCAAACTCTCCAATTCACTTGGCAGGTCCCAAGGGGTTTTCACTAACCTCGTATGGTTCAGAGGTCAGCACCGTGGAGCCTTTCCTCATTGACGAGAAAAAAGCCACCCACAAACATGTGGTCTTTTGGGTTGTGAAGCGTCTGGCTGCCCAAGGCATAATTCCAGTGTGGAGAATGAATCTGGAATGAAGCTGAATCCCATGAGAGTTTCTGTGCCTCCCGTGTATTATATTCTGCTGCTGAATTTGGATGTACGATATATACACAAAGCAAAGGAGGAAGCTTATTTTAGGGCTTATTTGGTTGCATGTAAAATCAACCCCGTACGTAGAGTTCCAAAACAGGAAAATCAAAGTTTCGAATTGTAATTGAATTCCATTTGTTTGGTTGAGAGGAACCTGATCCCATTGATTTGATTTTCCATTATTTGGTTGGGTGTAGTTGTTGAAGAAAAGTCACCGTTTTGTTGGATTTAATTTTGTGGAACCATGTAGCATGCTGCCATCCAAATGAAAAAAAAAAGTTCCAGCATTTTTCTGTACGGAGAAAGGGTGAGGAGGACAGTTGCCGAGAGTGGAACTGGAACCGCGCCATTTCACCTTGCGGTCCAATTTCGCAATTTTCTGTACAACTAAATGACTCGCGTACAGTTCATTCCCACACTGTGGGTTGCTACCTCACGCAAATAAACGGTGGAAAATAGAAATTGAGTATAGTTGCTTTAGAACAGTTCCTTTTCAGTCTTTTACCAATTGATGTAAAGTCAATGAATGTAAATCCTTTTTTTTTTTCAATTGAGCTGTTTGAGCTGCAATGAACCTATTACAGAACATGCTGATTAGCATCGACGCATTTTGGTTTGTATTCTTGGAGAACAGTGCTTTGCAATGGCGCTGATGTCAAGCGTCGTGCAACACAAGATGACATCAACCAATTAAAGATGAAGACGGCTTAAAAAGAACGGAAACAGCGCCTGCTTGATGTAGGTGTGTAAATTAGCAAAAGAAAGAAACTTATTACGGGTATAAGCGTCGGGAGCTGTGCTGAGTGAAAAGAAATAGGCAAAGGGAAAGGAACAAAAGAAAGAAACTTATTTTAATCACAAAAAAACTAAAGGACTGACCATGCACTGAACAATAAATATCGGTAATTCAAGCAACCTGCAGGAACTGAGCTCAAAAGAAGAAAATGCAGAGAGGAATATAGATGAAAATGCACTGAGAGGAA
Source organism: Alisma plantago-aquatica (assembly GCA_963693085.1). NCBI lineage: Eukaryota > Viridiplantae > Streptophyta > Magnoliopsida > Alismatales > Alismataceae > Alisma > Alisma plantago-aquatica. The sequence goes on along the minus strand of OY856415.1, from coordinate 256,256,756 downwards.
TATAGGGCCTAATTTGGCCGCCAGCTTTGTGACTCCCGGCAGTCAGTGCTGGTTTTACAGGTGGCAGGGAGATAAAGCTGTAGATAACTGTGCCTGTGAATACCAGTGCGGGCAGAAAAAGGATGAAACCCTGAAGCGATGCTGGCAGTTGCAAATGCGCCAAATATCGGCGGGATTATTGAAGCTCGTAAATTCTGTTATGTGACTGATGTTGATGCAGTCACCAATTCCACGTATATAATAGAATGGGCTGTTGATTAATACATTAAATACTGGAATTTACAAAGAGTTCGGCGAAACTAGGGTGACTCGAACCCCAATAATGGGCCGGGTCGGGGCAATAAAGAGCACGTACGAATGCAGACCCTACCCCCCCCCCCCAACTCCGGTTGAACCCCCATGTCTGAGGTGAGCAGTATCCGGGGAGAAGAGGTGTGGGGGCGGTCTTTGATCCTGTGCATGGAATTAAGATCTGAAAAGAGGAGGTGTGGGTTCAGGTTGAGCGGATTTTATTTCGGGTCATTTCGAGCCATTATTTTTTGTCTGAATCTTAAATTTACAAAAGATAGATTTTTGGATCAAAATCTTTGACCCTAACCCGAACTGCATATAATTTTGGGTCTATCGAGTCTGACCTATAAATCGAATACCAATAGAATAATTTTAAAAAATATGTTATGATTTGTCTAAACATTGATAATTTCCAAGTGTAGTTAACAAATTGTATTGTGATGAACTTACAATGTGATTGAGAAACACATATAAAGCATATTGTAGTTTGTTCGCTAGTTTTAAACACATATTCATAATATAATTAGTATAATATATCATACAAATCAATACAAAACCATGTAGAATTGTAAAATAAACTTCATGGTTGATGGATTAACATTTTCATAGGCCATTAGGTGTCTTAAAGTATAATATTTGTAATTTTATTTGAAAATATAATTATAAATTTTGAGTCCATTAGGGTCTAAAGTCCAAACCCAGATCTGACCCTAAATTAATTTTGGGTCTTCATGTTCGGATCAATTTCGGATAGGGTCGAAAAAAACTTAAACCCTAAACCCACTTAAAATTTCATATTCGGATCGGGTCTTGTTTTCCAACCCTACCCACGCAATCCTGCCATTGCAAGGAGGCATATCTTGTTCATGATATTCAGGATGAATGGGCTAAGTATGGATTCAAGTAGTCTACCTTCAAGCAAGGAGAAAGACCCGCCACTCGAAGTCTTGCACCGGTTCATTTGCCAAAAGGATGGCGGCAAAGATGAGCCTAATTGGTTCTCACTTATGATAGATGGAAGGATCCCTTGTATTTGTAAGGATCTTTGTGTTTCTAAATGAGGTGACACACTTGGTCCCTATTCGTCTTTTCTTTATATTGTTCAGATACGTTGGGGGAGCACGAGCCCCCTCTCATTTTTTAATATTCACTAGTAAACACATGTGGAAAATAATTAATCATGACAGCATCTAAGTATAATCATGAAAATTAATATTTCATTATAGTTTATTGTGAAAATGATAGTTTCTATTAGCAGTCATTAGTTGCATTTTATCTATAGATAATTGATGTGATTTATGACGTATGTGGAAATTGCTTTGTATCATCCAAATGTAGCTATTCATATAATGTAGCAGGATACATCTTAGGAGATATTTATGTTTATCATGGGAAGAAAACAGATATAAGGAGAGTCTACTATAGAGAGATAGCAAGTTGGGATGGGAGGGAGAGAGGAACTTGGGGAAATCCAAGAGGGGGCACTACTACAGAAATGGCTTATAAAGTCACTTTTCTAAACTCTATAGTGTCAGTTGATAACATAAACCGACATCCAATCTATGAAGGGCGACTAGACACGGGTACCGCTTTTATTAAGTGTCGGTTACTTAATAAAAAATCGACACCTAAAATTAACCGCCAAATCCAAAATTTCTAGCGAAAAAAATTACCTCCAAAATTTGACATATGACGTCGGTTGATAATTAAAAAACCGACGACTAAAGGTTATTCGCGAGACAGAAATTGGGCACATTTTGGTCGTCGGTTTTACTACAACTACCGACGCTTATGAGTTTTCCCGCGCTGTCCGCGGGGAATTTTTCACACCATTTAAGTGTCGGTTTTAGGTAGAAACCGACGAATATGGTCATAAATCGATAATGATTTTTTTAATCGGCATATGAATATAGACGTCGATTTTTTTGTAGTTAAAAATCGACGATTATAATCAAGTATTGGTGTCGGTTGTTGTGCAGAACATACACTATTAGTTTTGGTTGTCGGTTTTTTTGAATAACCGACGCCTATGGTACAGTTAATAGCCCCGCAAACAGAACTTTTTCCTATTGTCTCTGTTTCATTGCGACGTGCGCTAGGTCTGGCGATTTCCCCTGATTGCTCCCCGCCGTCGTTGCCGATTGGCTCCCCCGCGCCACCGTTTGTCTCCTCGCGCGCCGCTCGCCGCCGTTGCCGTCGCCGCCGCTCGTCGCTCGCAGCCGTCGCCGCTCACAGCCGTCGCCGCTCGCCGCCGTCGCCGTAGTTCTCTTATGATCCTCGTCGCCGGCGCTGCCAACTTCACCTCCAGCTGCTCTCCTCTGCTCCGGTGCTGCCAGCTTCACCTCCAGCTACTCTCCTCTGCTCCGACCGAGCCTTCTTCCTATGCCCTCAAGGTACGCCAACTTCTTCCTCCTTCCTTCCTCCACCTAGGCTAGGTCAAGCCCTGCAGGTGCCCTGGAGCAAAATCGTCAGGTGCCCTGCTGGGTGTTTTTTTTTAAAGTTATTTACTTATTGGTAACTTGATAAGTGTTGAAACAGTCAATAACTATATTCTGTTACGTGATTTATGATTGTATACGTGTGCTAGCTAGCAACAGACCTGGTCTTGAGGATCTATAAATACATTCTTACATTATATAAACTGTGTAATCTTACATTCTATAAATACAAATATAACACAACATTGTTGTGTCTGCTTGACAACCCAAATTACTTCTCGTTATTCTTCTTTTAATAAGTAACTCATATCCATTGATGTTGAAGTAAGTTAGGAAGCCAGTTTGTTGAAAGTGATATCTGATTATCCATCTTATATTTTAATGTGATAGGGTGATCAATATGGTAGATAAAAAAATGATTATGTCTTTGTTAGAAAAACCTTGGCTATGACTCCTATGGACATTCCATACTAATGAATAGTTTAACTATATGAAATTGGTAACTTGTTTCATTGTTGAGTATATTGAGAATCCTAATCACCCTTCTTGCTTAATGATGAACTGTAATGCACACATGTGACATGCTTGGAATGTAAATGATGAACTTTTCCCTAAATTGTCAATCATGCTTTTAAAGACATCAATAATCACCCAAACTTGAAGAACTAGAATTTTAGGTATAAGAATGACAACACATTATTTGTTGGCCTAGAAACCCATCCAAGATTTACTCATTAGGAGTAAATCTTGGATAGTCCCCGGGTTGGGACTGTTCTTGAACACCTAATCTCGCTTAGGATGTAAGTGTATAATGTGTATTGGGTTTTCAAGAAAATTTCGACAACATTTCCCCGTTTGTTCTCTAAGTACATATGTACTTGGAGAACAACGGGGAAATGCTGCTGAAATTTTCTTGAAAACCGAATACGCATTATACACTTACTAGTGAGATTAGGTGTTCAAGAATATATAGGTGGTACACATTTATTATATATAATAATGACATCACATGTATTTGTTTACCCTAGACCCTAATCTTGTTGTAATATATACTTGTTTTCTCTTTGATCATAGAATGGATAGATCATGGATGTCCATTCGCAATCGCTGCACCCCAGAGTTTATTTCTGGTCTTGACCAGTTTATTAGATTTACCGAGGAACATAGGAAACAACCTGGAGATAGGTTCTACTGTCCATGTAGGCATTGCGGTAACAACTTGAAAGTCAACACTGGTGACGAAATCAAAAGTCATGTCATGTGCAACGAGATTATACAAGGCTATACATAATGGCACTGGCATGGAGATATTTCAAACCCGAAACCAGTGGATGTCGATAGCAGTGTTTGTGTGGAAGAAGAAATTGCCTACGATGACGTAGATGTGAATGAACCAGTTCCAGTAGACATCGTTGATGCGATGTTGGATAGGCCCTCAGTGAACCTATTCAAGATTAACATTTAGTGTTACTAACCAAATCATTAATGTGCATACTAACTAGGCCCTCAGTGAGGCACAAAAATCAAGGCGTACACTGAATGTGCATGACCACACAATGGGTCCAAAGGGGTATGCATGCATTCGCCAAAGACTACAGTCTGAGGCTACTTCTCTGTCTACTGCTACTCAGGAGTCCTCTACCATAGGTAGCACACCTCTGCCTCGCCATGATGTCTGGATAGCTGGGAGGCAAAATAAGAAGGGAGAAATAATGAAGGCCACAACTGCTGAGGCGGCTGCAAAAATGGTAAAATACAACTCTTACAGCAATCGTTCGAATATTGATTATTTGTGCTATTTACTTAATTATAAATTTTTGTTTTGGCGATTAGCAGGAGCTGAACAAGGGATGAATTGCCAGTTGCTCTGGGTAACCCAGAGCATCCTGGACGTGTTAGGGCTGCAGGTGCTGGTGTGGGCATCAAAGCTTTTTTGGGCCATCCCAGCGCAAACATGTCCCAAAAGTGGGACTTTCACAAGAAGAGGTAACATATTCTTTCTTTATAATGTTACTGTAAAAGAGAATTCAATAATTAGAATTTGACGTTTCTTTTATCCATGTAGAGGTAGATAAGCTATTTGATAGGAAACTCGAAGAAGCAATGAAAAAGTGGCAGGCATCTCAGACTGCCACTTACCAGACAATACCTACTGCAAGCTCTACTCCTACTCCTACTGCAGAGGTTGGGAGTAATCCTGTAGAACCACCACCTAGCACATCCGCTGTAAGTATTTTTATGACATAGTAACTAGTTTTTTAATTCAAGATGATATGTTTTCAAGATGATGTGTATATATGAAATTGTAGTCGTTTCAAAAAAAGATGATATGTATATATGTATATAACATTCTTTACACAAAAATTTGTAGGGGTTGAAGCCATGCAGTCTAAAAAGTAATGAATATGTCGTTGCAGAGGCGTCGGCTTACCCATCCCTACCAGGGGAAATGTTTCACGGGTCTCCATTACCAGCTGGTTGGATTCGTGTGAGCCCGATACATATATTCCAAGGATGGGTGGATCTTCCATTGCCATATGCCTACCCAGATTGTGAAACGCTTGGTGAAGCAGAAGGCGGAGTGATATTGTGGCGAAAAGCGGATGTCCTCTTTACTGAAACTGTATGATAAATTTACATTACGTTAAATTATTAGTGTGTGTATATGATGCCCGTTGATCTGAAATTATATATATATATACAGGTTAAAAAGAAGACACCCACAACATCTAGGCCTCCACTTCCACCTCCTACATTACCCAGTTGGGTTCCACAGGACCTACCTGTCCCGTTAGGTCCTAATTGTAGGGGTATAGCAATATGGTTAGGCGAACATGATATAAATTGCCCTATAACTGTTTCTTTAGATCCAGATTATGTAGGTCAGTCATACGAAAGCAAACTATTTATACAAGATATTTTGGAGTTGTTTGGATATGATTGGATAAATACATATGTGATAGAGCTATGGATAAGGTGAGATCTTCTTTATACATCCATATACCTTGTGTATGATCTGGTGATCTGGTTTCTTATTTATTAATGCATGTGTAATTAATACATATTTTTCAGCTACTTAGACAAGATATGTGCAGATTGTGGATTCGAACATGTAGGATTTTTGATTCCATCTTTGATTAGTCTAGTAGCTAAAGACCCTACGTCAGTTCAACAATACTGCTGCGAGGCTTTTGCAATTTTTTCTCAAAATAAGAATACGGTGATAATGGCTCCATTCAATGCAGAGTAAGTTTACTTTGCTTATTATAATTTGGACTTAAGAAAATTACATTTTTATTGTGGATTTTGAGTTATTAATTTTTAACTTTTTTACCTCTAGTGGTAGGCATTGGGAGTTACTGGTTATTGTCCCCGAGACGTTCACTGTCTATTATCTTGATCCTAAGGGGAGTAAATTGAATACAAGATTTGGACACATAATGAAAATGGCATTATTCCGGTGAGAAATATTTCATTTTCATATCCGCTAACATATGTTATTACATTACTATTTAATTGCAATGTTCTGTGTTACATTAACATGTAGGGGTTTTGATGAGTTCAAAAAGGCTGGAGGAAGGTCCCCACGAAAAAGAACCAGCCAATAATTTGGAAGAACGTGAAAGTAAGTTCCCGACTACAATATATGTATATATTATTTATGTGAACAATGCTTAATTAGTTGTATTTTTTAATATTTTGTATGTTTGAATTTATAGTGTGCTACACAAGACAACGGATGGGCATGTGGATATTATGTGATACGATATATGCACATGATTATCAAACATGCCGCACTGGACATCGATTGTATTGCTCAGGTATTATATAGTCTCATTAGATAATATGAAATATATCAATCTTATTTATAGCTCATTAATTATATATATATACATCATTCTCTTTACAGATGTCTAAAGCTGACCCCACTACAGGAACAGACTTATCAGATGTACATGCTCCCTATACGACGGGAGAATTAAATGAAGTAAGAGAAGAATGGGCAACATCCATACAAATAGTGGGGGTTTTAAAATATAATTGGGATGTTGATAGTGAATAATGACTAAAGAATGATATTTTATAAATGAATTCTGAATTATAATATATGTGTGAATGTTTCTACATGTCTGTATGTTTCTACATGTGTCTGAGTGAAAATGAATGAAAGTGTTGGTTGCTATATGAATGTTTCTACATGTGTGAATGTGAATGAATGGAACTACAGATTGCTAGCTACATGAATGTTTCTAAATGTGTGAAAATAAAATGGAACTGCAGGTTGCATTGCTAAATGCATGTGTGAATATTTTTGTTGTTAATTTTGCAGGTTTGTGGCCTGTTGTTGGCTGATATAAATGGATGTCGTAAAACTTGCAGTTCATAACTGAACTGCAGGTTTCTCATCCTGCGACCAGCCACAGTAGGTCTGCAGACTGACAGAAAAAAAACAAAACAATAGGCATCAGTTATTTGTATAAAATCGACACAAAAAGTTATAGTGTCGGTTTTATATAAATAATCGGCGCCTATTTCCTGTGGCGCGAAGGTATATGGCGTCGATTTCTTATCTAATAAGCGACGCTGATATTGTCCAAGATGGCGCCCTTTCTGTGGCGCGAAGGTGTATGGTGTTAGTTTCTTATCTAATAACCGACGCCTATAGTCCCCTGATGGCGCGTTTTCGGTGGTGCGCGAAGCTTTTGGGCGTCGGTTTTGGAACCGACGCGTAATGGTTGAGCTTTTAGTGTCTCCCACATAGGTGTCGCTTAGAAACCGACACTAAAGGCCTTAAATAACCGACACTAAAGGTAGGTTCTGTAGTAGTGGTGCCAGGTTAAGTATGAAGTAGTGTGTGGGAGACAAAAAGAGGGAGAGAGAAAGAGTCTGTGTGAGGTTTAGTTGGGAAAAACAATTGCTAGAGAAGAGTTCATTCACTAATGGGACATGTTAGTCACTGAGGAGAGAGAAATAATATGAATTGGATCCTTTTTACAGAGTTTTTGTCAGTTATTCCTGATATAGAAATTAAACAAATACATACATAGACAAAAAAGATGGTATATAGAACTTCTAAAAAAATACCTTCACACAGGCACAAGTTACAATATAGCGTGCCAAATCATTTAAATGCACAACTCAACAATGTAAAGTCAAAGTATGAAGATGTTATGATGACATTGTCACGTTCTTACTTATACTATTTTGAATATGTCATAATACAAAAGTCAAGTCATCCACCAACACACAAAATATATCAAAATAAACCAGAAAAAATGTGTTGGAATAATAAAGATAAGGCTTCATTTGGGCGCGGAGTGCTAGTTGTAGGCCCCATGGTGAAAGTACATGTAAACTCTATACATAAGTGTCAGTATCTACAATACTAAACGAGATGGTGTACGTAAACATGTCCTTACAAAAATAGTCTTTGAAATACAATTACATAGATTTACAATTTAAAATTGCCTCTTGTGTTGCAAAGGGGAAATAATAGGAGAATTCTCAAATCAAGAAAGGGTATCAAAACATTTTCCCATTATGTGGCAAGGGACTAAGACTGTCATTTGTGAGTATACTCATGATTTTTTTGGGTAAAAAAGGAAATAAGAAATTTTTAAGTAGGGATGAAAAGGTACAATTAGATGATCATGAGTTGACATTGTGAGTGGATGGGATATGCATCTTAACAACATACTTGCATATCTTTCCATAGTTATTCCATGAGACTTCTTTTAACATCTGATCGTTTATCCTCACACATGTATAGTAGTATGTAATCATTATATCATGGATGGATACATGTATGGTCAATTAAGTGAATCGTCATATGTTGATGGCTTAATCGAGTTGTAAGGTTCCTTTTGAGGAATCAAGTCCGTAGATCTTTTCTCATTTTCTCTTGGGGCTTCAACTGATAATGATGATAAGTCCAAAAAAAGAAGTATCAAATATTCCTCAATCTAGATCTAGAACCAATGAGTGCCACTGTGATGTGAATTTTAATGCACAAGAAATTTCCTACGACTATTCAATCCTACATTTTAATTGTTGGATCGATGGGCTCTAGAGGGGGGTGAATAGAGCTACACACACTTCACAAAATCGATTAGACCACCAATTTAAATGAAGTGTAAAAACTAATGCAAGCAGCAATTTGATATCCTATTCTAGCATACAAAGCAAGGATAAGAGATAATGAATATCATGCACTTGGACATGTGGTTTAGAGTGGTTCCATGTCCTAAACTTAGGAGCTATGTCAGTCCACTACCTAGAGTTGGTTAGACTCTAGGATTTGCAACTTGGTCCTTTTATTTATCACGATAAGATTACAAGAAACATAAACCACACAACCAAGGGATTAATTACACAAGCTAAGATCTTCAACCTATCCAAGCACTTACCCACAAAGCGAGACTCTTCAGCCTTCTACAAAGGACTTACCCAATCTCACCTTTGTCTTCAGCCTTGCAGGAATTACCTATCTTACTTGAGCTTGCCTTGCACCTCTCCTTCACTTGGAGAGCTTGCCCACGTTTTCCCTTCACCAAGGGAGCTGGAGCAACGATCAATCTTCACTCTTCTAGATCAGCAACACATCTTCCCCTTCACTCGGAGAAGAACAACAACAACTCCTCTTTCACTCGGAGAAGAAGCTTCAATCAATCTTCTATTTGATTTGGAGGTGGGAAGAAAGAAGGGAGAGCTTTACATAGCACAAAGGATAGCTCTCATACAAAGGAACCTATCTCACTCACGAATTTGTCTTGAAGGTAGAGAGAGAAAGGGGCTCAAGGGCTTGGAATACTCTCAACTAAGCTAGAACCAAGTTTGCAATGGAAGAGCAGCTTGGAATGAAGTCCAAGGGGTTCTATTTATAGTTGAGGGTGGCCCTTTATGTTGTGGGACACTTGAGTGCAAAAGTGATCGTTTTTCCTTCAAGAAAACGGTCATATTTTTGCCCAAAACAATTCACCAACGGTCATATTACTTTTTCTGCAAACTCCGTACAGTGCAATCAGTCGAGTATCAATGGGTGTAACTCGACCGATCAGGTAGCAGGCAATCCAATATTGAACTGATCGGTCGAGCTTGTTCTGAGGAAACTCGACCGACCATTTCAACTGGAAATGGCCTACTACCCAATCGGTCGAGTTCTGTGAGTGCACAACTCGACCGATTGCAATCTCCAGAAAATCGAATCAGGATGATCGGTCGAGTTTCAGGGTGGGAAACTCGACCGACCAAGTGCCTGTAATTGATTTTCTAATTTGCAATAAAAGTGATTTGCACTTGGTGAATTTTGTCCCAAACATTTTTCTCTTCTAAGTTACAAGCATATTCATCATTACAAGTGATTACATTTATGTTCTAAGGTGATTTACATGGAAATCCTAAAATGCACACTTGTAGTCAATTTGGCTTGCACTTGGCCCATTCTAGGGCTTGTATATGTGATCCTTTTCATGTACCTAATGTCTGCAAACAATCTTTAATGCACATGTTAGATACATATGAATATAATGGTTAAGTCATTATCAAAATATAGGTAATGTATAACCTCTAGGTCAACATTCTCCCCCTTTTTGACAATGACAAACCATTCCTCAAACATATTGAAAAGGATAAGAAAATTAAACCTTTGCCTTGTGAATTAGGGGGATTCATGATAAGAACAATTGGAATTGCTCCCCCTCAATCTATGCTTCCTCTCACCTGCATGTTAGGTTTTCTATACATAGCAAAACCAATATCCATGTAATATGTAATCCATTTCATGTCATATGATCAATCAGCAAATTTACAAGAAAAGGATCACTTAGGCAAGAAAGCAATAGTATTATCACAATAAAAACAATATGATTGAGTTTCAGACCATGAGATATTTCTCCCCCTTTTGACATTATCAAAAAGGAAGGGGGTGTAGAAGAGCAAAATCTAGGTCTTCTCCAAGACTCAACCACATATATATGCAAAAAAATGATAAACAATATTTGTAGAGGCATATAACATACAACCACAGAGGAGAAACATACAATCCAAGTCAGAATCAAAATATCGCTCATCAAACACCAAGCATACGATAACACAGATGAAATAGCCAAAGTGCAGCAATGATATTCCAACTCAGACATATGTTCTCATAAGCGATTACAACCATAAAAACGAGAAAAATAGTGAATAAGAAAATAGTACAACTCAAACTAATGTGCCAGGATGTCGCTTATACAAAAGAGTCTAGAAAGATATATATATGATAGACATGCTAGACTATAATCTAAGACAACCTCCTAGACATCTAAGCTATCTATGTCGACTGTGTCCTCATCATCGCCGGGGTTGTAGTCCTCATCACCATCCGAAGGCGGGGCAGCTGTGCCAGCACCATCATCGCCGTCCTCGTCAGAAGAACCAGCACCATCAGCATCATCAGCATCCTCAACATCCTCGTCAGCATCCTCGTCCTGGTCAGGCATCTACTCGTTAGTAGGACCAAAGGAGCGACCGGGCCAACGGGCATTCTGCTCATCCCACGACATGCCAAGAGCTAGGAGCTCCTGGGCCTGCGGAAAGGAAGGAGCAGAGTCTCCCAAGGATGCGAGAAGAGAGGCCAGGGGGCCAGCAGGTAGCGGTAGATATGCAGGAGTAGAGCTACTGGAGGGATACTGAGGTGGAGCAGCAGCGGAAGGCTCGACAACGAATGGTGGTGGAGTAGGGCAGTATTTCTCATACGCATAGGAGGCATAAGCACTACCCGGATAAGGCTGGTGTACTGGGTAGGGTGAGGAGCAGGATAGATTCATGTGAGACATGATGGCACATAAATCCTGATGAAGGTGCTCCTGAACCTGGCGATTGTACGCCTGTTCATGCATCATGTAACCCAAAAGGGTTTCATTTGATGCTCTGAAAGATGCACGGCTAGGGAGAGGGTGGCGTTGTGGGGGTGGAGCCTGGGTGGAGGTGGGAGGGGCACCAGAAGCAGGGGCGGAGGCAGAACCAGAAGCACCAGGGGCAGGGATAGACTTTAGAAGAGTGGTTTCACTAATGCACACTCCCTTTCGAGCAACCGGGTAATGGTAGTCAGAAAAGAGTGATTTCTCATTGGCGAACTAGAAGAGACCACAAATCAAGGCTGGGTATGGAGGGTGGGTGCCCTTGGTGTTCTTGCCTTTGTCAAAGCAGGTCATATGATGAAGAATATAACGAGCCCACTTGACACCTATGTTGTTTGATAAACAATACATCAAAACCGCTGTGTTTTCCGCAATATCCGTTTGATTTCGCTTCGGATGGATGTTGCAGTTAAGCACAAGGGCTAGGATGCACTTCGGGAGGTCAAGGGAGGAGGAGGGAAGGGTGGACCGCTTCTTATAGACTACGTCAGGCTTTTTCAAATATCGATGAATATCCGGTAAAGTCAATTCATAATGTTTGTAAAAGCCTTCTGTGTCTAAAAGATCAAAATACTCGTCATAGCTTCGGCGCCAAGTAGTAGTTTCTTCGTCTCCGGCAAGATAGAGATTGAAAGTCTCCTCGGAGATTTGAAACCGACGGCCGGCGATCATCGATGTTAGGAATATTTCGGTATTTGGCGGAGGAACAATCGAATCATAGTTCCAGCGTAGATTAGCATAGAATTCGTGAAGTGCTTTGGTACTAGATAGCTGATTGTGGAAGCAGTCACTCTCGATTGCAAGGGCGGAAAGGTTGTGATGTGCAAGAAGCTGTGCTATGGAGTTGATATGGTTTTGAAAACGAGTTGGACCAACTAGGGGGCGGAAAGGAAAAGGAGACCTAGGAAGGAGATCCTTATACCTATTGACAGCCTCTAGAGATACAAACGTGGTGTTATCAAAGGGAATCAACCTTTGGGTCGAGGAAGAAGCTGGGGCATTGTTAGGGGTGGGTCGTTTTCTCCTGTGGGAAGCCATGGAAGAAAAAACTAGAGGAGAAACCGCACACACAAGCAAAAATGAACCTCAAAACCCAACAAGAACACACAACCGTCGCCCGGGAAGGTCAGGAGCAAGCTGCTAAGGCACCCTAGGGCTGGGAATGGGGAAGGGTTAGGGCTAGGGTGGAGAGCACGGGCCAAGAGAAGAGGAATCGGTCGGCTATTTTCTAGTTGCAAGGGAAAATAGTCGGCTGATCCTAAGTTTTAAGTTGGCGCAGCCCGTCGATCGGTCGAGTTCTGAGACAGGACAACTCGACCGATTGGTCCACTGAAGAACACTCTTGGCTCCTGATCGGTCGAGTTTTCAGGGGTGAAACTCGACCGAAGGTCAACCTGATCTAGCAAACTAAATCTTAGATTCTAGCCACATACATGCCTATTAAATTTATTTTTCCATTCTATTATGCATAAATAACACACCTAGGCACATTTTGCTCATCATTGGGCACTATTTAGCGATAAAATGTGAAATTCGATAAAAACCCAAAAAATAAGCAAAAACTAGGCATATTGATTGACAAATTTAGCATAAGCAAGCATGTATAGGCAACATAAGGTGAAGAATGACATGAGCAAGCATATAGGATATAGATCACTAGCTAGATCACATAGAAATATCATTTAAATCAATAATGAGCAGTTTAGATCAAATAAAGTTAAATTGATCTCTAGCTAGGGGTTTTGTAAAAATGTCCGCCAACTGATTTTCCGTGTCTACATGTGTGATATATATATCTTTCTTGGCAATGTGGTCACGAAGAAAATGATGGCGAACCTCTATATGTTTAGCTCTACTATGCAATATAGGATTATAAGAGAGGTTAATTGCACTAGTATTATCACAATAGATAGGAGAAGCATCAAAAAATATGTTAAAGTATTGGAGCATTTGCTTCATCCATAGGACCTGTGCACAACAACTCCCGACTGCAATGTATTCAACTTCGGTAGTTGATAATGCCACTGTGCTTTGTTTCTTGGAGAACCAAGACACTAAGCATGGTCCTAGAAGGAAGCAAGTGCCACTTGTGCACTTTCTATCAATCAAACACCCTGCATAATCCGCATCACTATATGCAGTAAGAGTAAAATCCCTTGATTTAGGATACCATAGACCAAAATTTTGAGTTTTGGCTAAGTACCTCAAAATTCTCTTAACAGTAGTGAGATGCGACTTCTTAGGGTAAGATTGAAAGTGAGCGCACAATCCAACACTAAACATAATGTCAGGTCTAGAGGCAGTTAAGTAAAGTAAACTTCCTATCATACCTCTATAGAGCTTCTCATCTACCTTTTCACCTTCTTCATCTTTATCAAGTTTGGTGGTGTTTGACATGGGTGTATCCATCGGCTTCATGTTCTCCATCCCAAAGTGCTTGAGTAGTTCAGTTGTGTATTTGCCTTGGTTGATGAAGTTTCCTTCCTTTGTTTGCTTGATTTGAAAGCCGAGGAAGAAAGTCAACTCACCCATCATGCTCATTTCAAATTCACTCTGCATAAGAGAACTAAACTCCTTGCAAAGATCAAGATTAGTCCCGCCAAAAATGATATCATCAACATATATTTGTATGATAAGAAAATGGTTAGAAGTGTGTTTTAGAAACAAAGTAGAATCAACTTTTCCCATGACATACCCATTATCTAACAAAAAGTTCTTTAATTTCTCATACCAAGCTCGAGGTGCTTGTTTGAGTCCATAGAGAGCTTTTTGTAGCAAATAAACATGATTGGGTAATTTGTCATTTTCAAAGCCCGGAGGTTGAGCAACAAATACTTCCTCCTCGATTGTACCGTTCAAAAACACACTTTTAACATCCATTTGATAAAGCAAGAAATTTTTATAACTAGCAAAAGCAAGTAGCATACAGATAGATTCTAATCTAGCAACAGGAGCATAAGTTTCATCAAAATCAATACCTTCCTGTTGGTTGTAACCTTGTGCTACTAACCTTGCTTTGTTCCTTACCACTTTTCCTTGCTCATCAAGCTTGTTGCGGTAGACCCATTTGGTGCCAATGATCTTTCTATCATTTGGTGTTGGCACTAGAGTCCACACACGATTCTTTTCAAATTGCTCAAGCTCTTCTTGCATGGCAAGGATCCACTCATCATCACCAAGGGCCTCTTTGACGTTCTTTGGCTCTAGTTGGGAGATGAAGGCACTATCTGCTTGTTCTTTGTTGTGAGCAGCTCGTGTCCTCACTCTCTCAAACGTATTGCCAATGATCAACTCCTTGGGGTGATTCTTTGCAAAGCGGGGAGTGGGATCCTTCTTTTCTTCTTCTTTTTCTTCTTCTGCAACCTGCTTGCCTTTGTCTTTGATGTTGAGATCTTTTAAGATAGGAATTATTTCATCTACAACATCATCATCACCAATATGCTTGCCAATAACAGGGTTAGTTTCAATAAATTTAACATTTATAGATTCTTCAATTTTAGATAATTCAATGTTAAACACTCTATATGCCCTGCTAGTAGTGCTATAGCCTAGGAAGAAAGCCTTGTATGATTTCGGATCAAACTTGTCAAGAGAATCCTTAGTGTTTAAAACAAAACAAGGACATCCGAAAACATGAAAGAAATCAATAGACAGCTTCCTACCACGCCATAGTTCATAGGGGGTTTTCTTGAAAGTCGGATGTGTGAAAACTCGGTTTTGCACAAAACATGAGGTGCTAACGGCTTCAGCCCAAAACTTCTTAGGAGTGTCATACTCAAGAAGCATGGTCCTAGCCATCTCTTGTAGCGATCTATTCTTCCTCTCAACAACTCCATTTTGTTGAGGTGTGTGAGGAGAAGAGAAATTGTGTGAGTAACCCGATTTTTCACAAAAACGTTCAAAAAGATCATTTTCAAACTCTCCCCTATGATCACTACGGATGGAAACAACATGGCAAGAAGCTTTGTTTTCAACTCGTTTACAAAAGCTCGAGAAAACATCAAGTGTATCGCTTTTAGAAACAAGAAAGAAAGTCCAAGTATATCTAGAAAAATCATCAACAATAACAAGACAATACTTGGAGCCACGAAGCGTTTGTGTTCTCATTGGTCTGAAAATATCAATATGAAGAAGCTCAAGAACTCTCCTGGTACTCATGACTCCTTTGGATCTGAAGGAGGATTTGGTTTGTTTCCCTTGTGTACAAGGTTGACATTCCTCATTCTTTTCAAAATCCAATTTAGGAAGTCCTCGAACCAAGTCCTTTTTGTTCAATTTCTTCATTTGATGCAAATTCACATGACCCAAACGACGATGCCAAAGCGAAAGATCGTTTTTATCCACAACTAAGCATATATTTAGTATGGGCTTAAGAGCATCGAGAACAATCACATAGAGATTACCATTTCTAGTTCCCTTATATATAACATTGTAGGACAGGGAATCTAGAAGCAAGCATTCTAAAGAAGTAAATAGCACAAGATAACCATTATCACATAATTGGCTAACACTAATTAAATTGTGATGTAGGCCATCAACAAGCAATACATTTTTAATGCATAATTCATTGCCTACATCACCCTCACCTATAACCTTACCCTTCTTGTTGTCCCCGAAGGTTACCGATCCTCCTTTCTTTTTCCAAAATTTGTTGAAATGGCTGATTTCTCCAGTCATATGCTTAGAGCAGCCACTATCAACAATCCATTTCTTTTTAATCTGCAAGAAAAGAGGATGTCGGAACCCAACTCAAACTTTGGGGTCCGGGGTTAGCTTGGGGACCCATTTCATCTTTGGGTTGGTCCCCTTAGGCTTGTAAGGACAATGGGTAGAATAGTGGTCATCACATTTGCAATGAATACAAACCATGGGGTTTTTAGAGCCGGAAGACTCTCCATTGAAAATTGGAGGTTCCACACTCTTTTTCTTACCCTTCTTCTTCTTCTTACCTTTTGGAGTAGTCCCATTATATCCTAGACCACTAGTACCAACTTGTTTGGTAGAGTGCTCTAGAACATCATTTAGGGATTTCTTACCCGAAAGAAACCTTTGCAAAGTATATCTTAATTTAGCATTATCATCACTAAGATTTACAACAGTAGTAGATAAACTAGCAAGATCTTCTCTAGTATGCAAAAGGTTGGCCTCAAGACAGAGGGCTTTAGTAAGAAGAGAGTCTTTTTCTAGAGTTAAGCTAGCAACTTCATTTCTAGGCAAAATAGGTCTAGAAGATAAATCATTTGTTTGAGCAAGCAATTTAGCATTTTCATATTTAAAAACAACTATTTCTCTTTGATAAGCATGGACTTCTTCTCTCCTAGCATCGTCAATAAGCTTGAGTTCAACATTTTCAACTTTAAGAGTATCAATCTCATTTAGGAAATTTTGGTTTTCTATCTTAAGATTTTCAATAGTTTTAAGATATGTACCATTCTCAACCTCTACTCCATTATATTGGAGTTCAAGGTCAAAAAATTTCCCTTGCAAGGAGTCTATGCTATCTAGATGTAATTTTTCATTTTCATCAAGAATGTCAATTTTTGCATAAAGGTCATCAACTATTTTTCCTAATCTTTTCCTTTAAGATTTACATGTAGCAAAAGATGATTGGCATTCATTAAGCATGTCAATAAGAGTTTCCTTAGATAGCTCATGTAAACTAATATCACTTACTTTGCTTACCTCATTTACCTCAATTACATCTTCACTTGTAGAGGCCATGAGGGCAAGATGACATTCTCCATCTTCGGAGCTTGAGGAGCTTGAAGAAGAGGACTCCCATGCCGCATGAGCTGCATCTTTGGACCTTCTCTCCTTATTGTCTTTTCTTTTGTACTTTGCTTCTCTCTTGTACTTGTCATCCTTCTTGTGGCTTCTCTTATGATGGCTCTTCTTGACCTTTGGGCAGTCACTCTTGTAGTGGCCTTTTTGACCACACTCATAGCACCTTGGAGTCGAGGAGGAGGGCTTGCTCTTGAAGTGCTTCCCTTTTGAGTAGTTGGCTTCATGATCATTTACACCTTCATCTTCACTTGAGGAAGGGCAGGGAGACTTCATGGAAAGTTGTTGTTGTCGGACCATTTCTTCAATTTGAGCTTTGAAGGCGGTGTCCTTAATCTTCATTGATTCCTTCTATTCTCTTTTCTCCTCTTCCTCTTGCTTGTCAAGCCTAGGTTCATGGGCTTGAAGGTTACCAACCAGCTCCTCGGTTGATAACTCGCTTAGCTTGTAGACTTCTTCAATAGAGGTGACCTTTGGCTCCCATCTCTTTGGAAGAGATCTCAAGATCTTCGCATTGATTGTACCTCTATCCATGACACTTCCAAGGGCTGCAAGGCTGTTCAAGATGACATTTAACCTTGTGTACATATCTGCTACCCTCTCATTCTTCCCCATCTTGAAGTTCTCAAGAAGACCACCAAGCATGTAGACCTTGGCCTCCTTGACTTGCTCAATCCCTTCATAGGTGACACACAACTTGTGCCATATCTCATGCGCTGTGTCCCACAAAGAGATGCAGTTGAACTCCGATGGTGTAAGGGCGGCGTAGATGATGCTCACAGCTTTAGCATTGAGTTGAGCACGCTTCATCTCCGCTTCCATCCATGTGGTGATGTCGCCTTTTGGATCCTCATACTTGAGATGGACAATCTTCCACATTTCGAAACTCACCCCTTGAAGATAGAATTGCATTCTCCTCTTCCAATATAAGAAGTTTGTGTCGTCGAAGACCGGGGGTCTCATAGAGAAGCTTCCTTCAAGGTTGAGTGATCCAAGAGCCGAATC
Source organism: Alisma plantago-aquatica (assembly GCA_963693085.1). NCBI lineage: Eukaryota > Viridiplantae > Streptophyta > Magnoliopsida > Alismatales > Alismataceae > Alisma > Alisma plantago-aquatica. Next base: position 256,238,341 of record OY856415.1, on the reverse strand, counting down.
GCCCATCTTCTCCTACTTGTAGAAGTAGCTTGGAGAAGACCTGCTCTGATACCACTTGTTGGATCGATGGGCTCTAGAGGGGGGGGGTGAATAGAGCTACACACACTTCACAAAATCGATTAGACCACCAATTTAAATGAAGTGTAAAAACTAATGCAAGCAGCAATTTGATATCCTATTCTAGCATACAAAGCAAGGATAAGAGATAATGAATATCATGCACTTGGATATGTGGTTTAGAGTGGTTCCACGTCCTAAACTTAGGAGCTATGTCAGTCGACTACCTAGAGTTGGTTAGACTCTAGGATTTGCAACTTGGTCCTCTTATTTATCACGATAAGATTGCAAGAAACATAAACCACACAACCAAGGGCTTAATTACACAAGCTAAGATCTTCAACCTATCCAAGGACTTACCCAGAAAGCGAGATTCTTCAGCCTTCTACAAAGGACTTACCCAATCTCACCTTTGTCTTCAGCCTTGCAGGAATTACCTATCTTACTTGAGCTTGCCTTGCACCTCTCCTTCACTTGGAGAGCTTGCCCACGTTTTCCCTTCACCAAGGGAGCTGGAGCAACGATCAATCTTCACTCTTGAAGATCAGCAACACATCTTCCCCTTCACTCGGAGAAGAACAACAACAACTCCTCTTTCACTCAGAGAAGAAGCTTCAATCAATCTTCTATTTGATTTGGAGGTGGGAAGAAAGAAGGGAGAGCTTTACATAGCACAAAGGATAGCTCTCATACAAAGGAACCTATCTCACTCACGAAATTGTCTTGAAGGTAGAGAGAGAAAGGGGCTCAAGGGCTTGGAATACTCTCAACTAAGCTAGAACCAAGTTTGCAATGGAAGAGCAGCTTGGAATGAAGTCCAAGGGGTTCTATTTATAGTTGAGGGTGGCCCTTTATGTTGTGGGACACTTGAGTGCAAAAGTGATCGTTTTTCCTTCAAGAAAATGGTCATATTTTTGCCCAAAACAATTCACCAACGGTCATATTACTTTTTCTGCAAACTCCGTACAGTGCAATCGGTCGAGTATCAATGGGTGTAACTCGACCGATCAGGTAGCAGGCAATCCGATATTGAACTGATCGGTCGAGTTTGTTCTGAGGAAACTCGACCGACCATTTCAACTGGAAATGGCCTACTAACCAATCGGTCGAGTTCTGTGAGTGCACAACTCGACCGTTTGCAATCTCCAGAAAATCGAATCAGGATGATCGGTCGAGTTTCAGGGTGGGAAACTCGACCGACCAAGTGCCTGTAATTGATTTTCTAATTTGCAATAAAAGTGATTTGCACTTGGTGAATTTTGTCCCAAACATTTTTCTCTTCTAAGTTACAAGCATATTCATCATTACAAGTGATTACATTTATGTTCTAAGGTGATTTACATGGAAATCCTAAAATACACACTTGTAGTCAATTTGGCTTGCACTTGGCCCATTCTAGGGCTTGTATATGTGATCCTTTTCATGTACCTAATGTCTGCAAACAATCTTTAACGCACATGTTAGATACATATGAATGGAATGGTTAAGTCATTATCAAAATATAGGTAATGTATAACCTCTAGGTCAACATTAATCCTTTCTCCATATTGCAATATCGCTCACCAACAAGCGGACAAGTCAGTTGTAGTATTGCAAAGAGTTGAACCTAAGAGATAAATATTTAAGAAATTGCTTATAAGCTAGTTGTGAGAATAATATTTAATACAAATTGTTGAGGATGATTATTAGCTAATTGTTTGATTGAAGATTGCAATGAAAATGTGTGATTGGAAATGGTTTGATAAAATACTAAAAGAACAAAGGGACATTTGCATTTCACTTCCATCACCTATGTACTTATTCTAACTATTAAAATTCAGTTATCACAACAACTAGACTAGGACCAAATACCTAGAGAGATCATCTCCTTTTGGAACACAAATTACACAAGGATCAAACTACCCAATGGATCAAAGTATTGTTACCCATGGATCATAACCTAAAAGTCCTATAGAATTGCCTCCTTTATGGCATCAGAAATCCTACACACTCATTGAGGATCTAATGCTAACTTTCATGGTCTCTACACTTAGGAGTATATCAATCATGCTAATTGGATGATCAATTCAACAAGAAAACAATTAAACAAATGAAGAGAAAACAAATTATCTAAACATACTGAGTTTGGGAACAATCAAAACAAAGTACATGAAATTGGGCTAGTCTTCATGCCCCAACAATTGAGGAAGAGGCATGTCACTAAAGAAGAGGAAGTGAGAAGCCAGAGGTCTTTGACTACAATTATCCACTCCAACAACGTCAAGTATGAAAAACTCCACGAATAGGGTGACATCCCTTCTTTCTTTTAGGGATCTAGCACCCATAATGTGGCTATGAACTGAGTGTAACCCCCTTGTAGTTGTGTCTTTTTATATTTGGATGAGTCTCTTGGCTCCAAATTGGGTTGAATGGTGATTGCTCTACCCTTGTCTTCCGTAGTGGTCAGTCGACTGGGGAATCTGGTCGGCTGACTGGTCTTAAGTAGTGTGCTTGATGGGATTCTAGTTGGCCGACTAGAAGTTGAGTCAATTGACTCTACATGATGAGTCTTCTAGAGAAGTAATGGATTGGATAACTAGTGTGGTGGGTCAGGCAATCAGAAAGGCACCTAAAATTCTGGTCAATACTAACATTGAGGGTGTCAATTCCAATCTCCTGATCGGTGACGTGGGTCATTTGACCGGGCTCCTCTCAAGGACATTGTGCTATAAATAGGTTGGATGACCAATGTTGTGGGTTGGCCGATCGTCGGTCCTCTAAAAATGATGATGCTACTGACTTGGGGATGGTTAATTCCAACCTTCCGACTGACAAGATGGGTTGAGCAACTGGAATATCATCATTCACTAGTACATTTCTGACCTATGCTGTCACTTTTCTTATTGTTAGTTTTCTTAGAAAAATGACATTACATGCCAATAGTATCGGTTGATATAGCAGAAACTTCACTACTGGTCAAGTCTTGCCAATAAAAAAATGCAAGTACCATTTTTACTATAATTTCAGTTTCTTTTTGAAGAACTGACATCTAAGATAGTTTGTCAAATTCAATATTTTAGAAGAAAGTTATGATATAGTCATGTTGCATCCGTTGTATCAAAATTGACAATAAATCCCTTCCTACAAAACAAATTTTGCCTCCAAAATGTTGTGTTGTTGGTCACTACCAAAGAAACCAATGTCAAATGTGAAGTACACCGCGACAAGTTTTGCCTCTAAAATTTTGTATCGTTGTTTTCTTTCTAAAAGAATTGATGACAAAGGGTTCCCATAACGTGTCCTACAGAAATTATTTTCCTCCAAATTGGGCTATGTCGTTGGTTTGCTGCTAAAAGCTAACAACTAAAGTTTAGAGAGGTTGACATTTTTTAATTAGGAATAAGTACATGCTGTGTTAGTTTTGTAGGAAAATTGATGACAAAGATTTACAAATAATCAATATTTTGCTAGAAATTGATGACAGAAGTCTTAATGAGGTGGGTATTTTTTATTGGAGATATGTACATGTGGTGTCAATTTTTGTAGGGAAACCCATGGCAGAGGTACAAATGGTGTTGGTTCTTTGGTAGTAACCGACGATTATAGTCTTAGAGAGGTTGAATTTGTTTTATTAAGGATAAGTACATGTTTTATCATTTTTTTGGTGGTAAACCGACGAAAAAGGTTGACCTATGGCGTCAATTTATTACTACAACCGAAGGCTAAACTTTTAGTTGTCAGTTTTCTACAACAACCAACAACCAAATTCACTTAATAGCACCTATAGAATTTTTCTTTCCCCATTCTCTATTTCATCGTCTAAACCCTCTTTTCTTTAGCGATTGTCGCGTTCCTCTGTTGTCACCGCCGATCGTGATCCACCACCGCCATCAATGCCACCATCCTTGTCATCATAGTTGTTCTCACTATTGATGCTTCTCTATTTTTGTTGTTTTGTGTCGCCTTTGTTTCTTGATGTTGTTGTTGTGTGTGCTCACCGCTAACGCTTCTCATGATCCTCTATTTCCGCCGTAGCTTCTCCACATGTGTTGCGTTGTTGCTTCTCTACCTGTGTTGTGCTGCCACTACCACTGCTCGAGTGAGGTGAACCTCTTCCCCCTTATCATCACACGTTTTGATTCATATCATCATATTGTTTAGCGTTGGTTGTTTACGCTTCTTGTTTAGAGTAGGAAATAAATTTATTATATTTGGATGTCTAGTTGTCTATTTATTTTTTTGTTAAAGGTTTGATTTATTAAGATATTTTGGATCTCTTGGTATATATAAGCATATATATATAACCTTAACCTTGATATAAGGAGGTTTGTGGCTCTTATCCACTCATAACTAGTCTAATTCTGACGTCGTGATGAACCTTAACCTTTTTGTATATATTTGACATAAATATTGTAATAATCGTATAAATAGGATGGAAGATCAACATTACATAAAATGTGGACCACATCTCCTTGAGATTGCATGTATTATTTTAAGCATGTATTAATGTAAATTATTTTACACCTGTGATATGAACGATGACACTAAGATCATAGGTATATAAATGACAACATTATATGTGGGCCTAGAAACATATTCGAGATTTACTCATAGGAGTAAATCTTAGATAGTCTCCAGTTTGGGACCTTTTTTGAACACTTACTCTCACTTAAGATGTAACTATATACTATGTATTTGATTTTTAAGATATTTTGTCATCACTTCCTTGTTTGTTCTCTAAGTATATATGCACATGGGTATTTTCCCATCTGTATCATTATACTTGGAGAAATGCGGGGCAATGTTGTAAAAATATTTTTGAAAGTAGAATACATAGTATACACTACTAGTGAGATTAAGTGTTCAAGAGTGGGATATGTGGCACACATTCATTATGAAACCCTAAATCATAATTTATAAACCCAAATCCTTAAATTTTTAAACCCTAAAACCTAAATGATAAACCATAATTTAAAATCCTAATCTCTAAATCCAAATCTCCAAATACCTAATTCAATACTCTTCTCTATGATCATATAATGGGTCGATCATGAATGTCTATTTCTATATGATCATGTGTTGAACAAAGCACACGAGTGTTTTTAAAAAGTGGTATATGAAACCATGAATTCCCTTTTAAAAGGTGGTACACTACGAAACCATATCATGTTTATATAAGTCTTAGGTACCTTGAATATATAAACCTAATATTTGAATATGTACCACCTTCCCTATAACTAGAAGTGTGGTGGCATCTTTCCATGTCACACATCTCAATCACGTCTCCATGGGTGGTACTCGTCCTCATAGCCTTCTAGTCTAGGTGTGTTTTTTATACATCACTGAAATAATAATGTAATGAGCATTGCACGTATTTGAATATAGGTACGACTTATACTCCTAGCCAGAAGGAAATAGAAGAAGTAAGTGAACACGTTATAATTTTAAAATCTCTATTCTTCGGTTGCTTAATTAAGTCTAACTTGTAATACAATTTAAGTTAATTGGTTATAATATTTGATCCAATTAATTGGATTTAAAATGTTAAATTGATCGACTAATCTCCACCGACTGACTAAAATTGAATGATGGAAAATTAATTAATCAATTAATGCATTTAATTGGGTAATTAATTGATTTCAAAATATTCTCATTGTCTTTTTGACAATCCACAAGTGGCCCATTTTAACACAGTTGCAACCTTTTGTTTCCCAAGAGTTTGGAAAACCATGCTTCCATTCCCATCTTATTTATAGGGGTACGATGACCGAATTTGAGAGATACGCTCTTGTACGTGAATCATAGTCGTCATTGTTGGATAAAGCTCCTATTATAGGTTTATGTGTTGATTACTCTGTACACATGATGGGCCCGGACAAACCTTCCTAGGTTTATCAGAAACAATTCTTGGTCGAGTATATCGGGCAAACTGAAAACCTCTAGAGGGGGGGGTGAATAGAGTTTTATAGAGATTTTAAAATAATTTAAACTCAAACAACCAAAGTAAAGATTGAGAAGAGGAACACAGGTGTTTAGAGTGGTTCCACCTTAGCAAATACTAAGGAGTCAGTCCACTACCCGGTTGCTTACCCAACCGGGATTTTGAAAGTACTAAATTTTATTACCTCTCAAGGATGTTACATAAAATTTACAATACTTTCTAAACACCCTTTGGACAGCCTTCACCCTGAAGTAGTCTTGTCAACCTCGAAGCAGCCTTCCTTGAAGTAACTTCAAGCTCCCCCTTGAAGTAGCCTTCCTCCTGAAGTAGCTTCCCGTCAAGACAGCCTTCCGAAGTAGTCCAAAGTCCTCCTCTTCACACGAAGAGCTTCAACCTCTCCAATCCGCAGCCTCCTACCTGGAGTAGCAAGGAGAGTACAAGTAATACAAAGGAACGAGAAAGGAATGAAAGAAAATACAACTTATCCTTGTAGCTCAAGGCTTGATTTCCCTAGATCAAGCGTTTGGATTTTCCTAGCCAATATGATGGACTTGTGATTGCTAGGGTTAGGAAAATCTAGCCTATAGGACGAGCTTTAGCAAAGGAGAAAAATGACCAATTGATCACACAGCTCAGTTCACACAGATTGCACAAGAGGGCTCAAGTATTTTCTCAAGTATATCAAGTGTAAGAAGTGAATCATAGTGTCCTATGGCTTGTCCTATTTATAGGAATGGCCTAAGTATGCTTAAGGACATTCTAGACAACTTCTAGGGGGTTCCTAGTGCTTAACTAGCCGTTAGGAATAAGTTAGGTGCATTAGCAACGGCTAGTTAATTAATTCTGCAGTTGCTGTCAGAGACCATCTCGGTCGAGGACTTGTCGACCGAGATGTCCAGTCGGTCGAGGATTTGTCGACCGACAGGCTCTCTGGATTAACGTTTATTTGCAACTGTTAACTGCTGTGTCTAACGGCTATTTTTGGTCAATCTCGGTCGAGAGGTTTGTCGACCGAGAGTGTCTCGGTCGAGGAGTGTGGTCGACCGAGATTGACTCTGTTTTCAATCTTTCAATTAAGATACTAAGTGTGTGCATGAGTGTGCATTATGTGATCCTATTGAATGGATGACTAAGGTGTTTAGCTAGGGAAAATCCAATGCTTGATTTACATGCGATTCTAAGTACTTGTACATTATAATTCTGTACAAGTTTTTACAATGATTACATTTGCATGAAAATATAAATACTTCATGTTGGATTTCCCTTATAGTTGTGTCATCCTGCACGCTCAAGTAGCTCGTTAGATAAATAAGAATGAAATGTTTGTCATCATCGAAACAAAGGGGATTTATCATAATATCCAATTTATCCAACAATCTCCCCCTTTTTGAAGATGACAAACATTTCTTAAATATGAAATAAGGAAATATAAATCATGTGAGTTTCATACCTGGAAATTTACCTTTTGTAGCCATTTATGTTTTTCAAGTGAGTGCTGGCCAAGATATGATGAAAACTCCTTTATATATACTTTTATATTCTTTCTCCCCCTTTGTCATTTCAAAAAGATATCCAAGTTGAATGTTTTATTGATCTTCTCCCCCTTAATGTAATGCTCCCCCGTAATTAGATATCCTATTAGGAACATGGATTTGTATCTAATTTATCCACAATTTGTTTCTCAATCATTCGCAAGGATGTTAGGCCTTGAAATGATATGAGATTCCCTTAAGCATATGATGAATGGATTTCTCATATAGCAAGGAATGTTAAGTTATAGATTAAATGAGAATCCTAAAAATATCTCCATCCAAAAGCAAGGGATGTTAAGCCCCATTTTGGGTAGAGAGTTCCTTCAAGTACACGATATAGATTTCTTAAAAAAAATATTCAGCTACACATAGTGATAGCAAAGTTTTTGTAAGCTTCTTTTAAACAATTATCAAAGTTTTAATGATCTCTCCCTCTTTCTTATGCTTTGCTCGAAGTAGAATATCCCAAGAAGAATGCTTTTTGTGATTTAGAATCAAACTTGTCTCTATCATCCTTGGTGTTTAAAATATAACATGTAGAGCCAAAAGTATGAAAGTAGTCAACTCTAGGTTTCTTAGAGTGTATTATTTCATATGGAGTTTTCTTCAAGTGAGAGTGAACCGTGACTCTATTTAGCACATAACAAGCTGTGTTTACAGCTTCAGCCCAAAAGGTTTTAGGTGTGTTGTGTTCAAGCATCATGGTCCTAGCCATTTCTTGTAGAGATCGATTTTTACGTTCCACAATACCATTTTGTTGTGGGGTACGTGGAGCAGAGAAATTGTGAGTATATCCCTGAGATGTACAAAAAGTTTCAAAGGTATGATTTTCAAATTCGCCACCGTGATCACTTCTAATGGTACATATTTTATGTTGTAAAAGATTTTCAATTTTTGAACAAAATTGCATAAAGACATGAATAGTGTCATCTTTTGTTGCAATAAAATGTACCCATGTAAATCTACTATAATCATCAACAATAACAAAACAATATCGTTTACCACCAATAGATTGTGTTCTCATTGGTCCAAATAAATCCATATGAATTAATTCTAAGGATCTACTGGTGCTAAGTACATGTTTTGATTTAAAAGATGTTTTGGTTTGCTTTCCCATTGTACAAGGTTCACAATTTGCAACTTGATCAAAAGACAAAACAGGTAGTCCACGAACAAGATCATATTTTACTAACTTTTTAATAGCATGTGAACTAGCATGACCAAGCTTTTTATGCCATAGTTGTAAGGTGTTTTCATTTGCAAGTAAGCATTTACCTACTACTGATTTCATAGAGTTTGGTTTAAGGATATAAAGATTTCCAACTCTATTTCCTTCATAAACAACAGTTGTAGTATTTTCTATCAATAACTTGCAGCAGGTTTAGTTAAATAATACATCATAACCGCTATCACATAGTTGACTTACACTTATTAAGTTATGATGCAATCCATCAACTAGTAGAACATTTTTTATTTCAAGATTTGTTCCAACATTACCTATTCCAACGATTTTGCCCTTACCATTGTCTCCAAAGGTGACCGTCCCACTTTTCTTTTCTTCAAAAGTTGAAAATGCATCCTTGTTTCCGGTCATATGTTTGGAGCAACCACTGTCAACGACCCATTCCTGCATTAGAATATAGATTTTGGTACCCATGTGATGGTCCGATAAGGTTAGAAACTTTTTAATTTGCTGATGTGTATAAAAGTTCTGATACAGGAAACCATTCGGTCGACGATTGTTCGACCGATATAATTCTCGGTCGACAATTTATCGATCGAGAAGGTTACTGTATCACAATCAAAAAGAACAGAAAATTTTTTCGGTTGACCAGTGTTCGACCGAAATGAGTACTGGAAGATTTTCGATTTGTTAAAGACATCCAGTCGGTCGACACTACTTCGACCGACCCAGAGCTCGGTCGACAGTACTTCGACCGACGAAGTTTCTGTTTTAGTACAGCAATGCAGAAAAAATATTACCAATAAGCATAGCATCGTTTGTTGAGATAGGACAATATAAATTGCACAAATTAAGTATTTTGTCATATCTCAACTACATTCCATTCTTCTAAGTTTGAGGTCTTGGGGTCCAAACTAAGTTAGACTTCTTAGTCTTGTAGGGGCATGAAAAACAGTAATGACCAAGACGTAAACAGAAATGACAAGTAATAGAATCAACTTCGTTTCTTTTTCTAGTCATTGTGTTTTTGGGTACAAACATAGTTTGGGTCTTTTTGGTTTGTTTTCTCTTTGGAACATATCCCAAACCTTTTCTTCCATTGAAGGTAGTACCACTTCTTAATATGTTATCAAGAATATCTTTTCTTCTTAACTCATGAAGTTCTTGTTGCAACTGAGCAATGTTATTCATTTTCTTATGTATATCTTTTCTTGCCTGGTCTAAATCAGAAAGCAATGAATCCTTTTCTTTTACAATAATGTCATAGTCCGAATGATTGCACAAGATAGGTTGAGTTTGAAAAGCTTGTAGTTTAGCTAACAAATCAGTCTTTTCTTTTGATAGAAGATCAACATTAGTTTCCAAAGTAAGTAGCTTTCTAGTGCAATCATCTAAAGATGTTTTTAAAGATACATTTTCAAGATCAATGTTATTCTTTTCGGAAGAAAGTTCATCTATTTTAGCAATGAGCTCATTGTTTGATTTTATAGTCCTTCTTAGTTTCTTCTTGGCATCAACATATTTATCATGAGTTTCTTGTAAGCTAGCTACTAACTCTTCTTTAGGAAGATCAACTAGGCTTACCTCTTGAGATTCTTCATCTTCTCTTGCCATTAGACATTCTATCTTGTCTTCTCCGCTTTCACTTTCACTCGTTTCATCCCATGCTGCTTTATAAGCTTTTTCTTTCTTCTTATGTGAGCTTTTCTTTCCCTTCTTAGCTTTGGGACATTCATTTTTGAAATGTCCTTTCTTTCCACATTCGAAGCACCTGGGAGTGGAAGAAGAACTAGAAATTTTGTTAGATTTAAACCTTCTATATTTCTTACCATTGACTATCAATGCTTCTTCTCCTTCTTCTTCACTAGATTCCTCACTTTCTTGTGAGAGAGCTTTTGATGCTTTGAGAGCCACGTCTTTCTTTGGCCCACGTTGATGTTCATGTTCTCTTCTCTCTTCCTCTTCTAGGTCTGCCTCATGAGCTTCTAAGTTTCCGATGAGCTGTTCCATTTTGAGGCGAGTGAGGTCGTTTGCTTCTGCAATAGCTGTCACCTTTGGTTTGTACTTTGGAGGAAGAGATCGAAGTATTTTTGATACCTGATCTTCCTCAAGAACAGGTTTCCCTAAAGCACTCAAACCATTGACAATAGTAGAAAATTTTGAATACATTTCACTAATAGTTTCGTTTGGATCCATACGAAAATGTTCAAATTTGGTTTTAAGCAAACTAACTTTAGAGTTTTTAACTTGAACCGTACCCTCATATGTTATAGATAATCTATGCCAAATGTCATATGCGGTATCACAGTTTGATACTCTATTAAATTCACCTACTAAGATGGAACAATATAAAATGCTTACCGCCTTTGCATTCATTTGTGCCATTTTTACCGTATTAGCGTCCCATACTTCGAACTCGTCTTGTGGAAGTGTGTATGGTGTAGATACCATTCTCCAAAGATCCCAATTGATTCCTTGGAAGTAAAATTGCATTCTTCTCTTCCAGTATTGATAGTTTGTCCCGTCAAATGCCGGAGGTCGAGCAACGAGCGTTCCTTCAATGTTGAGGTTGTTGAGCACTCCATCCCCCATCTTTTCTTCAAGACTTTGTTAGGGCTCCTTGAAGCCTGCTCTGATACCAATTGAAAACCTCTAGAGGGGGGGTGAATAGAGTTTTATAGAGATTTTAAAATAATTTAAACTCAAACAACCAAAGTAAAGATTGAGAAGAGGAACACAGGTGTTTAGAGTGGTTCCACCTTAGCAAATACTAAGGAGTTAGTCCACTACCCGGTTGCTTACCCAACCGGGATTTTGAAAGTACTAAATTTTATTACCTCTCAAGGATGTTACATAAAATTTACAATACTTTCTAAACACCCTTTGGACAGCCTTCACCCTGAAGTAGTCTTGCCAACCTCGAAGCAGCCTTCCTTGAAGTAACTTCAAGCTCCCCCTTGAAGTAGCCTTCCTCCTGAAGTAGCTTCCCGTCAAGACAGCCTTCCGAAGTAGTCCAAAGTCCTCCTCTTCACACGAAGAGCTTCAACCTCTCCAATCCGCAGCCTCCTACCTGGAGTAGCAAGGAGAGTACAAGTAATACAAAGGAACGAGAAAGGAATAAAAGAAAATACAACTTATCCTTGTAGCTCAAGGCTTGATTTCCCTAGATCAAGCGTTTGGATTTTCCTAGCCAATATGATGGACTTGTGATTGCTAGGGTTAGGAAAATCTAGCCTATAGGACGAGCTTTAGCAAAGGAGAAAAATGACCAATTGATCACACAGCTCAGTTCACACAGATTGCACAAGAGGGCTCAAGTATTTTCTCAAGTATATCAAGTGTAAGAAGTGAATCATAGTGTCCTATGGCTTGTCCTATTTATAGGAATGGCCTAAGTATGCTTAAGGACATTCTAGACAACTTCTAGGGGGTTCCTAGTGCTTAACTAGCCGTTAGGAATAAGTTAGGTGCATTAGCAACGGCTAGTTAATTAATTCTGCAGTTGCTGTCAGAGACCATCTCGGTCGAGGACTTGTCGACCGAGATGTCCAGTCGGTCGAGGATTTGTCGACCGACAGGCTCTCTGGATTAACGTTTATTTGCAACTGTTAACTGCTGTGTCTAACGGCTATTTTTGGTCAATCTCGGTCGAGAGGTTTGTCGACCGAGAGTGTCTCGGTCGAGGAGTGTGGTCGACCGAGATTGACTCTGTTTTCAATCTTTCAATTAAGATACTAAGTGTGTGCATGAGTGTGCATTATGTGATCCTATTGAATGGATGACTAAGGTGTTTAGCTAGGGAAAATCCAATGCTTGATTTACATGCGATTCTAAGTACTTGTACATTATAATTCTGTACAAGTTTTTACAATGATTACATTTGCATGAAAATATAAATACTTCATGTTGGATTTCCCTTATAGTTGTGTCATCCTGCACGCTCAAGTAGCTCGTTAGATAAATAAGAATGAAATGTTTGTCATCATCGAAACAAAGGGGATTTATCATAATATCCAATTTATCCAACACAAACAACTTCCTATAGGCACCTCTGTCCATTTTTCTTTTCGATTTACACACTAACCGTCATGTTACTTGGCAGATAAAATAAAAAATATCTTTTCCTTTAAAATTTTAATATTTATTGAAAACTTATACGAAATGTAGAGATTTCTAGTTTTTTATTATTTAGTTGAAAACACTAATTGTGAAAGTGTAAAATGCTTAGCAGATTCCACTATTCTTTTCATTTTATATTTTACTAGTCAACACACACGTACACATGCACGTTACATATTGTAAATGATAAATTTAATTAATGTTAAGTTTTAAATCATTATGTTTTCTTAATCGGAAGTTTATATCAAAGTATTTTTTTTAATGTAGGTGATGTGAATGTCAATAAGCAACGTTTGCTAGAAAAGGATGACAAGAGAGTATGAGTTTGTTGGTTTGTGCCAATCCCTGCCCGATTGCCAATGGGAAGCCGTTGTCATGATCTTCGGGATATGGATAGTAGTTGCTCGTTTTGGGGGAAAGGTGGATTTGTTGGGAAGTTTTTACTGGAAAAAATCTTTTAAGCATAGATGAAAGAGACGATTTGTTTTGGATGGACGTGAGATTATTGGGATTTGTTGTTGGCTGAGAAGATAAGAGTACAAGGAGAGACGAAGAGGCACGGTATTGATATTAATTTATAAGAGAATTGATTGTTAAATTGAATAAGGGGCTCTTATTATGGGAAAGTTGGAGAGAATCGTGGAACTTGAGGAACGTATTAAGTGGGTTGAGAAGAGATGGGAGGTGGTAGTAGTTATCGTAGAAGAGTGGTGGGTTAGAGAGAGTGATGGGTTTCGTGGCTTTGAGGGGAAAAAAAGAGTAAAAAAAGTTGTAAATTCTTGAAAAAAAGGAGAGAAGAGAGAGAGAGTTAAGGAGAGTGTAGCATTTTAAAATGGTGGAATATGATTGGTTAGGGGCAGTAAAAAAAATTTAATAACTCACACTTTTTTATAGTAGTATATATATAAATTATATAACATCAAAAGTGGTATTGAGTAGTAGTCTATTTTGGGACTGAAAAAATGCTAAATAAGAATGTAGTTTTAACTGAAAATGTCCTAGTGGAGAATTATTTATTTCAGAATGCTATATATATTACTGAACATTTCTTCATTATTTTGTGAAAAATAGATTACTTATTGGAGTATACACACGATTGGATTCTGAAACGTGCATTTAACATGGTCGATCGAGATAATAACGAATCAGACTACAATTACAAACCTACTACTTCCATCAATTGATTCAATACAGGTGATTCTATTACACCGGCCAGACGATTCATTGCCGTGGATATCAATATGTTTTCGACAAACATATCAATCAATTCATATCTCACCTGCCTCCAAGCGGACTTGATGACAGCAGTTGCGAACGTTTTTGAGTCGTTCCAGTCGTCCATCAACAAAGGAACAAATAGCAGCAGACGTTCCGCCCAGCCCAGTTGCTTGTCGGCGAAAGGTCTGGATCCTGGAATGCAGGCAAGCAGCCTCATGAACATGATCATATCAACAATCCTCCGAATGATCATAGGGGACAGTGTCGTCTCATTAGCTACATCACTCATATTGTAATCAAAGACTCGGCCCAGAAACCACTCCATGATCCTGTCACTGATGGGAACGGCCTCATCCACTTGTGCTGGCGCCTGGGATGAGCTGAGGCCAGAGGACCGCCGGGAATGGGCCGCCGATGTCTGCGGCTTAGAAGACGGACGAGGTAGGATATTGAACAGGAGAGAGAACACGGCGCTGATGGACAGATAGAACAACCAGAAGACCATGCGGAGCAGCTTGCTGACCCCCCAGCTCGCAGGATCCACTTCAGGCTCCGCCAGCTGCGTGGTCGACGGCGGATCATTGTGTCCTTTTTCTGCGAGCAGAGTACACCCAACCAGGATTGCCAAGCTCAGGACCCCTATCACCGCTGCCGGCTCCAGTCGCTTGTTTGACGTTGACCTGCTGGCCCTGTTGTTACATGGCCGGGATGCTTCGTTAATGGTCGCCACATGAAATGACTGCATCATGACTTACGAGAGAAAGAACCGGATTCTTGTACCGACATTACTGAAAGACATGCCTTCTAAGGAACTTGCAGTGTTCCAACCCGAAGAGATTAAGAGCTTGCAGTTGGTAGCTGAGTCCCACTTTTGTTGGGAGGAGGCTACACCTTATCTAATATAATTACACATGGCTAAGAAGATGTAGAACATCGACAATGATTTAATGTGACCAACACGCGGTAGCAATTCAGATAAGGAATAGCGTGGTCCACAGGAAACCAGGAGCAGCAAATCCGAAGGGTGCAGTGAACATCCCAATCTACTTTCTCCAAGCGGAAACCCAGAGTTTTGTTTCCAACAACCATGGGCTACCAAAAAAGTTGCCTGATTCCCTGTGCTATCTCGCTCTCTATAATCGGATAGAGCTATTAAGGCCTCTGATTCTGACATCTCATAGCGGGCAATGGCACAATAATATCTTACGTAAACATGTATAATTCAATCCTTAGCCCCAAACATAGTTTATACTCGGGAAATGGCGGGCGGAGAGGCTGGTGTCTGGTCATACAGTTCGGTCACAGGGGTAGTGCTGCAAATAGGTGGATTTTATTTTAAATGATACCCCCATGTGTTTTTGGAATATAAATTAAAATTTATATTAAGATGACACATTTTGGTTAAAATAGAGCCTTATTTTTAAAATAATTTTCAAGACAGGCATATTTTCTTGATGATTGCGTCCAAATATTTAGAGTGCATATTGTTACTAGTGAATGTGTTCAAGTCGGCTACAAGGTAGCGAATGAATACGTGACTGCCATGGCTACTCCTTGCTTAAGCCAAATCATCAGGCTCAAGGAGAATTCTTTCAAAATAAAACAACTCCAATAAACATAAGAGATGGATGTGAGTTAGCAAAACCCAAATCAGAGTTAGAGCAAATACCCTAAATTGATCCTTTTTATGATACACTAGATAACATATTGAACTAATACGGTAAATACTATTGTTTTATTTACTTACAACATATTAGATATTATATTATATTTCTAGTAATGCATCTACTAACTTTAATTTTAATATGTACTTAACTTTAGCTTTACTTATAGTAAGGATAATTAAATATTTACAACAAATTATTTAATTCTATAGATAATTTTGAAATTAGGTTTCCTCCTATATTGATTTAGACAAGACACGGTTTTCTTTTCTATGAAACTTCTAAATCATTTAATATTCCCCTTGTAGGCAACAGATAAAAAAATATACAACATGGTTACTCTACATGTTGTACAATCAATTAAAAAAAACAAAAATGCATCACAAAAATAGAAATGAGTAGTTTTTAATAAGCTATTCTTGATAGTCAAGCATAGGTCAAGTTGCAGTTGGAAGCATATAAAACATTGTTCTACATTAATACTTAGACGGTCAATCCCTAAAGCTAAATATAAACACTAGATCCTAAACCATAAATAGAAACCCCTTTGGTCCTAGAGTAAGTCCGGCGACCTTAATCATGTACCTTGAATACACTAGTATATCAGAGACTGAATACACTCAAGGCAACTTAGCACAGGGCCACGTGGTTCAAAAGTAGAGCCCAAATCACAATAAAAAGGGGATTTTGATCTTGATTTGAAAGTTTTAAACCCCACAAAATATGGCCTAAGTCACCCACGTTTTCCACCAACACAATGAAGGTTGTGGATCATGTCTGAAAGAGAGAAACAAATCCCCAAAATGGGGTATATATATATTAATACTACTTAGATGTGGTGACCCATATACAAGCGAACCAACTGGGCTGCTATCTACAAAAAGCCCCAATAAAGTTTCACATTACAACACACTCCATGTATAATGCCCTTGTTGGCCTTCATAACATGGACTAATTGTCTACTAATCTTCAAAAGAACATCCTCCTCAATACTCTTTGCATGGACCTTGTTGTTACTCTCCTCCTAGATGTGATAACAAAAAAATGTGAGGCACAAACCTACAAAGCTCATCTCCCATTTATCTTTCATATTGTTGAGTAGCCATTTTGTGCCCTCGGCAAGGTAACTGTTAGAATCAAGTACCAAGTTGTTCCTCAAGGAAATCACAACCCATATATACTTAGAGAAACTACACCCATAGAAGAGTTGGGAGTGACTCTCATTGTCACGATGGCAGAGGGGGTCTAGACTCGTCCCTCATCTCTGGATCCTGTCCTTGGTAAGCATCAATTGAACTGTAATCTCTCCCTAAGTACACACATTCACATAGAGGAAGCAACATCGAGTTATCCATAACTCATACACTCAAGGGGAGCATTACATAAAACTGGCATACATAACAACAATACAATCAATCACACAAACTTTAACTGATAAAAATTCTCATCATTGTTCTTACAAAAGGAAACATTAAGGCTATAACATGGAAACTCATCTTGGGATAAAGTCTATAATCCAAGTTTTAACATTTTAAACATATAGTTGAATCTATAAATCTAAGGATCATCTAATAGTTCGCACCCCACCAGATCTCATTGTGTCCTATCCTTGTACTCCAAGCCTTTGAATACTACTTTTGCTTCTGCTCCTCACCTGTGGACATCTCGTCCCCAACCATGCATGGAAAAATGGTTGTTAGCATAAGTGGCATGGGTATTCTAGTATATAGATTACTAAAAATAAAATGCTACAAAATATCTTGAACATTATAAGAATGAAAATAATATTAAACTTTGTATAAAATCTAAAATATAATTATCTATTCTTTCTTTAACTTAGTTCTTAACGTTTTTGTTCTAACTTACTTTGGAGACTTGTACTTTGGTACTTGGGTCTCATGTCCTGTAATAAGATGCATGGGTCACATAACATGTACTTTGGGCTTGGGTTACGACTCTCTTATCTTAATCTCTTTAATCATACTTCTAAATGAAATTATGTACATGCTCTAAATTAAGGTATCTTTTATTTAGTCTTTTATCTTATTGTGGACACCAGTATACGATAAGTCCTCCCCAATTTACACTAAAGTGTCCTCTATGGTGTAACTATTCCTCTATTGGCACAACATGCCCTCTGTTGACACCTAGGTGTCATCTATGGTGCAACTCACCCTTTGTTGACACCAAAGTTTCCTTTATGGTGCAACACACCCTATCTTGGCACAACGTGTCCTCTGTGACACAGAAATGTCTGACGCAATGCACCCTCTAAATCATCATGGGACTCTCTAATGATGATTTATCCTATAATATATATAATTAATTTTCTGATGTCATTTTATATATATGTTCTTAATTCTTATCTCTAAATCTTGATCTATTATCTCTTAATCTGCTATTGATTTATATCTCTAAATCTTAATATATTATCTCTGACTTTGTATCTCTATTTTCTAATTATAAGTTGAATCTAACTTTGAATATTAAATTTGATACTCATATTGTCTAGATAAATCTTAATCTAAAGTTCTGATTTGATTGATTGACTTAATTAAATTCTTATATCAAATGTATGATATCTGAGTCTAAAGGCTTAAGAAAATAATCCAAACTGAATATAGTAATATTGAGTATATGAAAGTAACTTAAGGATTAAATATCTAAGATATGATTTCTGACAAAATAACTCAATCTATATATATACTATGAATGCTAATATATATATACCCTTTGTTATATTAACGTATTCTCACATCATGCTCGTCAAGTAAAATTCAACCAAAGCACCATATTCGTCCACAACAACAGGGAAACTAATCAACCTGTAGCCATGGAACCATGTGAAGCTAAGATTGAACTGAGCCTAAAAAGCAATCGATATACCGGGCCGTCACGTACGAAGCTCACGAAGGGCACATCACTCAAGAAACTTGGAGGCAACAACCCATACCGACAGAACGATGTCCCACAGTAGTAGGCGAGGTGCTTAGAGGCGTGTTATATTTCTAAGTTTCACATTCAGGTCTTCACGAAGGACTCATCCCAAGCACCGCATTCGTCCACCACAACATGGAAATGAATCAACCTGCCACAATGAATCTAATTTGGTGCATAGACTGAATCAAGCGTAAAAAGCAAAATATGTATGACAACCAACTCGAAAGGCAACACGAAGCGGACCACAATGCCATCAACAGCCCCATACGAGGCATTTGATGGTTTGGGCAATTGGCAAGCAATCAATGGTGCAAGGGGTGAGATAATTATGCAACCATAGACTCGAGAAGCAACACAATTGTTGGCCAGTTGCAAGGTCAACTCCATAGCTATATCTAGTGGAGAGCCACCCGTGAGCAATCCATAGCATAGCTATCTCTTGATGCCACTAGGCACCTCAAGCATCCCCACACCCTTATAAGGGTTTTAGGGTCAAATTGAGGTTCCTTACCAAATGTGACCTCTTACCAAATGCATTGAATGAGTCTTTTACTCTATCATAAACAACCTCCCCTTATACAGGTTTAGGGGTACTTTGTTCCTCATTTAATCCATTGAATGCTTTGAGAAACCTTATGTAAGGATGCATTTTTGGGAAGAAACCTTCAATAACCAAGATATCATGTTTAGTCATATCAAATCAATGTTCCCATCACATATAGGGCATCATTTGGATCCTTTTATGCTATATCCAAACAAATTCCCATATACTGGAATGTCCTTAATAGTACAAAATAACATAGCATGTAACCAAAATGTCTCTATACATACAACATCATAGGTTATCAAACTTCTCCCCATAGTTTCTTTAAGTCATCAATCATAGGTTCAAGAAAAAGATGAATATCATTGCCAAGTTGTTTGGGGCCCGATATCAATAAGGACAACATGATGTATTTATTTTTCAAATCAACCAAGTAAAAAGATTGTATATAAAAATCATAACATGCTACGTGCTATGTTGTCTTCTCAATGTGCCACACGAATTCATCACATTAGTACAGATCTCAAGTCTTAGATTCTTGACTTCTTCACAATTCTTGGGGTGCAATAAATCAATTTTCTTCCATCGAGATGAATGAAACGTATGTTGTAAGATCCCATCATTGTTTTTCTTTGCCTCTACATGCCAAGATACATTCTATGCATCCATGGTATTGGCAAACAAGTGTTACAATTTTGCCAAGAATATGGATCCATTGACACAACGAATGGAATCCTTTACAGACGATGTAAATACATGGCGGGGCATTGTAAGTGGCAGAGTGGCCTTGCTGCCATGATCCATTGAGATCCAGCTGATTGTCGCTCATATTCGACCCTCCCCTTAAATTCTTCTCATTTTTCTAAGGCATGGGTTGAGGTCATTTTGGCTTCCCTTAAAGTTAAGGCTCTATGCCCTTGGTGCAAAGTCCCTTAAATCATTGGTTTGGAACGAATGCCCTATTATTGGAAATTGTGTTAAGTTCCTAAACGACCCTCCGCCACGGTGCCAAGTACCTTGGACTCATGAATGAAAAGAGTTGTTTCCTCACACTAACAAGGCATGTGACGTTGTTGTGTCAGGTTCCCTTGTGATAATGGTGCTAAGTTCCAAGTGTGAGTCATCTTGGCTGGTGCCAAGTCCCTTCCATTGGAATGCAAAGATGCCACACACCATCAACTTGGAATGATACCCTTGTGGCAATGGTGCTAAGTACCCCAAATAGGATGCATGTGCCTCACACCACCATGTCTCATGTGCCCTTGGTGCCAATTGTACCAAGTCCCAAAAAGTTGAGTCAACCACTTGGTGCTCAGTTCTTGGAACACATGAGTGAGTTTCCTGTGCATAGTGCATAACCTTGTGTGAATGGAGAAAAATGAGCCAAGTGATCGTTCGCCTCAGAGCTACATCACTGCCATATGAATGACATGATTCCTCAACCAAAATGCCAAAATGCCAATGGTGCTAAGTCCCAAAAGTGAGTTGCCTCCAAGATGCCAACTCGAAGGGAAACATTAATAGGTTGAAGAGATTGTTACATATGCCTTATAATGGTCATAAAAGAGCCGATAATGAGTTTGGTGGCGTTCGGAGAAGGTTTGTCTGGACTCATGCCTTGGGGGCCGGCCGTTGTGGCAAATGTGCACAACCGGGGGGTGGTCACCGCACGCCACCGGCACGGTGGAACTTTGCTCACAAGAGATTGTTCCATATGCTTTAGAATGGTCGTAAAAGAACCTTGAACAGGTTTGGTGGCATTCGGAGAAGGTTTTTCCGGACCATTGCCTTGGGGTCGGCCGTTGTGGCAAATGTGCACAACCGGGGGGTGGTCACCGCACGCCACCAGAACGGTGGAGCTCTGCTCACAAGAGATTGTTCCATATGCCTTAGAATTGTTCTAAAAGAGTCTTGAACACGTTTGGTGGCATTTGGAGAAGGTTCGCCCAGACCCATCCTTGGGGGTCGGCCGTTGTGGCAAATTTGCACAACTGGGTGACTATAACTATTGAATAAACCTAATCTTAGGAAAATTCCAACCACGTATCCTGCAGAAATTATTTTCTTTCAAATTGGGTTATGTCATTGGTTTACTGCTAAAAGCTAAAAACTAAAGTTTAGAGAGGTTAACATTTTTTAGTTAGGATTAAGTATGTGCCGTGTTCATTTTGTTGGAAAACTGATGACAAAGATTTACAAATGGGGTCAATATTTTTCTAGAAATTTGATGACAAAAGTCTAAATGAGGTTGGTATTTTTTATTGGATATATGTACATGTGGTGTCGATATTTTTAGGGAAACCCATGGCATAGGTACAAATGGTGTTGGTTCTTTGGTAGTAACCGACGATTAAAGTCTTAGAGAGGTTGAAATTTTTTATTAAGGATAAGTACATGTGTCGTTGCTTTTTTTTGGGGTAAACCAACGATAGAGGTTGACATATGGTGTCAATTTATTAGTACAACCGAAGGCTAAACTTTTAGTAGTCGGTTTTCTACAACAACTAACAACTAAGTTCACTTAATAGCACCTTTAGAATTTTTCTTTCCCCATTCTCTATTTCATCGCCTAAACCCTCTTTTCTCTGGTGATCCTCACGCTCCTCTGTTGTTACCTCCAATCATGATGACCACCGCCGCCATCAGTGCTCATGTGGTTGCCACCATCCCTGTCATCATTGTTGTGCTCACTATTGATGCTTCTCTATTTTTGTTGTTTTTGTGCCGCCTTTGTTTCTTGATGTTGTTGTTGTTTGTGCTCTCCACTAACGCTTCTCATGCTCCTCTGTTTCCTCCGTAGCTTCTCCCACATGTGTTGCATTGTTGCTTCTCTACCTGTGTTGTATTGCCACTACAACTGCTCCAGTGAGGTGAGCCTCTTCCCCCTTCTCATTACACGTTTTGATTCATATCATCATATTGTTTAACGTTGGTTGTTTGCGCTTCTCGTTTAGAGTAGGAAATAAATTTATTATATTTGGATGTCTAGTTGTCTATTTATTTTTCTCTTAAAGGTTTGATTTTATTAAGATATTTTGGATCTCTTGGTATATATATGCATATGTATATATATGTATAAAACCTTAACCTTGATATTAAGGAGGTGTGGCTCTTATCAACTCATAACTAGTATAATTCTCACGCCGTGATGAACCTTAACCTTTTTTGTATATGTTTGACATAAATATTGTAATAATCGTATAAATAGGATGGAAGATCAACATTACATAACATGTGGACCACATCTCCGTGAGATTGCATGTATTATTTTAAGCCTATATTAATGTAAAAAAATTTACACTTATGATATGAATGATGACACTAAGATCATAGGTAAATAAATGACAACATTATATGTTGTCCTAGAAACATGTCTGAGATTTACTCATTAGGAGTAAATTTTGGATAATCCCCAGTTTGGGACTATTTTTGAACACTTACTCTCACTTAGGATGTAACTATATACTATGTATTTGATTTTTAAGATATTTTGTCATCACTTCCTTGTTTGTTCTCTAAGTATATATGCACGTGGTTTTCCCATCTGTATCATTATACTTAGAGAAATGCAGGGAAATGTTACAAAAATATTTTTGAAAATAGAATACAAAATATACACTACTAGTGAGATTAAGTGTTGAAGAATGGGATAGGTGGTACACATTCATTTTGAAACCCTAAACAATAATTGTAAACCCAAATCCTTAAATTTTTAAAACCTAAAACCTAAATGATAACCATAATTTAAAACCCTAATCTTTAAATCCAAATCTCCAAATACCTAATTCAATACTCTTCTTTATGATCATATAATGTGTCGATCATGAATGTCTATTTCAAATAACTGTACTCCGGTGTTTCTTATGATCTTGATCATTTTATAAGATTTGTGTAGGAACATAGGAAACAACCTAGATATAGGCTCTATTATCCGTATAGGAATCGCAGTAACAACTTTAAAGTTAACATTATTTACAAAATCAAAAGTCATGTCACGTGCAACAAGATAGTACATTGCAATACAAAATGGTACTGGAACAGAGAGATTCCTACTATGAGATCAGCGGATGTCGATAGAAGTACTTATGTTGAACAAGAAATTTCCAATGATGATGTAGATCTAAACAAATTGATTCTGATAGACATGGTTGATGCGATGTTGAATAGTTGTGGGGTAAATCTTACTGATCCACCTTCCTTTTATAAATATATTATGAATGATGTTGATAGAATGTTATACTAAGGTTGTAATAATTTTACGAAGTGGAGTGATGTGTTGAGATTGTATACTCTGAAGGATAACAACAGATGGAGTGATCAAAAGATTCAAGTCTTTGTTGTCTTTGTTGAAATAAATTCTTCCTGGAGGTTAGAAGCTTCCAATCTCAATATACAAATTAAATAAAATCTTGTGCCCAATGGGAATGTTGGCTAAGAAGATACATGCATGCCGGAATGACTGTCTGCTATTTCAAAAGGACTATATTGATTTAAAGATTGTCCAAAATGTGGGTGTCAAGGTATAAAATTATGACTTTGGGTAAGCCCAAAATGGGTTCTCCTTCCAAGGTGATATGGTATATACCTATAATACCATAGTTTCAACAGTTATTTGCCAATACCATGGATGCATGAAATGTATCTTGGCATGCATAGGCAAAGGAAAACAATGATGGGATCCTACAACATGCGTTTGATTCACCCCGATGGAAGAAAATTGATTTATTGTACCCCAAATTTTGTGAAGAAGTCAAGGGTCTAAGACTTGGGATCTGTACTGATGGGATGAATCCATGTGTCACATTGATCAGACAACATAGCACTTAGAATGTTATGATTGTTATATACAATCTTTTCCCTGGTTGAGTTTGAAAAATAAATACATCATGTTGTCCTTGTTGATATCGGGCCCCAAACAACCTGGAAATGATATTCATCTTTTTGTTGAACCTATGATCAATGAATTAAACAAACTATGGGGAGAAGTTGTGATAACCTATGATGTTGTGCATATAGAGACATTTTGTTCACATGCAATGTTGTTTTGCACTATTAATGACATTCCAGTATATGGGAACTTATCTGGATATAGCATAAAAGGATCCAAATGATGCCCTATATGTGATGAGAACATTGATTTGATATGACTAAAACATGATATCTTGATCATTGAAGGTTTCTTCCAAAAAATGCAACCTTACGGAAGGTTTCACAAAGAATTCAATCGATCAAATGAGGAACAAAGTACCCCTAAGCCTATATAAGGGGAGGTTGTTTATGAAAGAGTAAAAGACATTTAATGCATTTGGTAAGAGATCACAATGTACTGTTTCCACACAGAGTGTATCAATGTCATGCATGATGACAAATATTATTCAAGAAGAGGTCAATATTTGGGGATCTTCATTATTGGAGTTCTTTGGCACTTAGGCAGTGTATCAATGTCATGCATGTTGAGAAAAATGTATGTGATAGCATCATTGGTACTTTGTTGAGTATACCAGGTATGACTAAAGATGGCATCAATTCCAGAATGGACCTACATGACATAAGTATATGGAAAGAATTAATAACAAAAGTTAGCACTGATCAAAAAACATATTCATGTCCTGCTTGTTACATGTTGTCTAGACAAGAGAAGAGAACTTTTTGTGAGTGCTTTCTTAATGTTAATGTACTGCACGATTACTCTTCCAATATACATAGATTGGTATCAATGAAGGATTTGAAGTTGATAGGTCTTAGATATCATGATTGTCACACACTACTGTAGAAAATATTGCACGTGGCTATTCGATCTATATTGTCTTAGAATGTAAGATTTGTAATCACCAGGATTTGTTTCTGCTTCAACACTATTTGCAACAAAGTTATTGATCCTAAGAATCTTTATAAGTTGCAAAGAGAAGTGGTCGTTATCCTACTTTATCTTGAGATGTATTTTCCTACTTCATTCTTTCATAATATAGTACATCATGTTGTCAATTTGGCTAGGGAAGCGAAAATGTCTGATCCATTTTTCTTGCATTGGAAGTATCCTTTTGAGTGGTACACGAGTGTTTTTACAAGGTGGTATATGAAACCATTATCTACCTGAAGGGAGTATTATTGAGAGTTATGTGGATAGGGAGGCTATGGACTTTTATAATGAATTTTTGGGTTGTAATGAAGCTCCTACCAACAGAAAAGAATATTACTCCCTATTCCAACAAAGGGACTTCGGGAGCATGAGTAAAAATAATTAGGCATGAGCTATGGGAACAAGAACACTTGTATGTTTTACAAATATCAACAACGTGAATATTTATATCAGGAACATACCAATTTTATCAAGACAAAATATCCTCGAGCTAGCATAATTTAGTTTGATAGAGATCATAATGGGACATTTATTAGGTAGTTAGAAGATAAAATCTTCCATCAACTATCCCAAACACCAAATAATGTTGTTGAAAGTATCAAATTTCTCGCCTTTAAACAAAAAATGAATATTATCTCTTATGAAGGGTTTGACATAAATGAATTTTCATGTCACATAAAATTTTAAGATGTTAAGAGTGTCGTCCAAAATAGTGGGGTAACCCTTCAAGTATCTTCATTGTATTTTTCTAGTACAAAGGATAAGAGTCCACGCGAAGCTAAAATGTCATATTACGGTGTCATTGAAGACATATGGAAGTTTGACTACATACATTTCACATTCTTCATCACTTATATTTCATTCTTTGACTATTTTTTAGATGGTGTCTAACCTTGTGGATGAGAACCATGACAATGTGCATCGTGTGGATGAGCACCATGATGGTGTACGTTGTATGGTTTTATTACATAGATGTGCATTTTACATTCTCTATCACATTTATTATATAGATGTACATTATACAGTCTCTATCACTTATATATGTTTGCTGAAAATTTTAGGATGAGCATCCAGAGGATGTGCACGCTGAGAATCTTATTGGTTTTGTAGAGGAACACCATGATTGTTCATGTATAAGAGGCATCACCTTGATGAACAAGTTAGAAGCACAAATGGGTAAAGGAACAAAGTTGGATGTTAACCTTGATGATGCATAAAATCCTACTCAGAAGAATCATAGTACTTGCGTGAAATTCTAGGGATTCTTAATCACAGAGAAGTGGATATAACAATAGAATCTTGGCATAAATTTGATCCTTCCAAGAAAGACCACATGTGAAAGTACTTATGTATGAGATATTATACTTTTTAAAGATATTTGCAATTCTATTTTTATAAATATGTCATTCAATATATGAAATCTTGTATAGCGCCTTTCACCTTGTTGAAGAAACTACATCTTAAAGCAGTGATGCAACATTATGGGAGGCTATATAGGACAAGTCTGATAGGAATACATAATGAGAAATAAGAAGAAGAAGAAGAAGACGAAGAAGAAGAAGAAGTCTTCCACTGAGAAATGGGACTATCATGACCCAACATGTGGGAAGCCTTTGTTGCTTCAAGAAAAATAGATGAATTCAAGGTATTAATCCCTCTTTATTTGTACATATTATTCTTAATGACTAATGATATGAATTTAATGTATACATAATGTATTACATATTTATAATACATCATTATGATTTCAATGTATTACATTTGGATTAACGAGGCTTAACATGATGATAAAAAATAAAGGTGTGAAAATAATGTGAACAACTAAAACTTGGGTTCAGGAGGCTACAACATGTAGTGGAAAAGATATTAGAAGTGTCTTCTCCTAAGCATCCTACTCCTAGGTCTATAGAGACGTCTACTACTCCTGCACCTTTACTTCACCATGAGAAGTGGATATCTGTGAGGACAAACTAATCTGGAGAAATACCCAACGACCACTGAGGTGGCTACAAAAGTGATAAAATTCAAGTTTGCACACTATATATTCACTTTTGACCTTGATTATTATGTTTTACTTACCAATTACTATTTATGACAATTAGCAGAAGCTCTGTGAGTAAAGAAAAGAAGGCAAGTTCACCCTTGAGGGCCAAAGGGATGAATTGATGATTGTTTTGGGTACTCTAGAGTATATTGGTTGTGTTAGGCTCTCTGGGGCTGGTGTCTGTATAAGAACCTTTTTTGGGTCATTAGAGAAGCACAAATCTATCAAAAAAAGAGTTTCATCATGAGAGTAGGTGTAAGACATGATTGCAAAGGGAATAGAGATGCAATGACACAATATCATGCTTCTCATTATCTACCCCCTCAGATAATACTTCTACGACCCCACTCTTCATACGAGGTGGACCCCCTAGGACACAGGTGGTTGGAAGTAATCTCATGGACCCTCTAGATAGCATGCCTGGTGTAAGTATTTTTATGATATAATATTCTTTCAAGTGAATTTATAGTATGCTTGTATTTAGGTGTATATAAAACTATACACAAATTTGTAGGGGGTTGAGGCACTGTCGTCTTTTACTATAAGAATATGTTGTTGCACTGGGTGAGGCTTGTCCATCCCTTCTAGATGACATGATTCATGGTCATCCAATGCTTACTGATGTAGTTTGTGTTTCTATTAGGCTTTTCTATGACACTTGAAAACAAACAACACTTCTACATGCCCACCTCAACCATGAGATGATAGGTGATGCAGAAGGTAGCATTGTTGTGTTGCCCGATGTTGGAGTTGTCTACAATGATGTATGAAAAATCTTCATTGTGTTTGCATTTGTGATTCTTTTCTACTTTTTTATATAATTGTAAATTGATACGAGAGTATATATTGCCCATAGAACCTAAGAAACCCCCTATAGTTTGTTCTCCACTTCCTTCTCCAGATATTCAATTACCTACTTGGATTTCAAAGGACCTATTCGGGTCACTAGGTCCTAGGCATAGGGGTTTGACACTATGACTAAGTGACTTAAAATAAGGGTCGATATGGTGGTCCATATTAAGGAGGAGGTCGCGGGTCAAGATTACGATATTAGTGTATTTGTATAAGATGTTGTGGAGTTGTTTACTTATTGTTGGTTCAACACAACTATGATAGAACTTTGGTTGTGGTGAGATGTTATGGAAACATAGCTTGTTCTATATTTGTAAAAATATATGTTGATCTATTTTTTATATATTGATGCATGCCTATACCTTTTACATTCACTTATATACAGTGCATGGAGAGTTCACACTAACCAATGTGCCATTTCTAGTTCCAACATTAATTTTCCATGTAGACAAAGAACCGAAATATGTCAGTAATTACTAAACTCTACACATAAATATTTTGATGATGTGAGAAATAGTATGATTATAGATCCTTTCAATGTTGTGTAACTTTTGGGTAGTTTGCTTATAATTTTGATTTATAAATTATATTTCATTGTGAATTTTGATTTTTCTTTTGTTTGTATTCTTTTCACTCAATAATAATCATTGGATGTTGTTGGAAATTGTCTACAAGATGATATTTGTAAGGACCCTGACCTTTGTTTAGGGCTTACCCTATTTGCTTTGCTTAACCCTGGTGCTTTGATGCCTGCTAATCACCTTTAGTGGTGATTAGGGTTTGGTTGTGCTTTGTTGAGAGCTGAAGGTGCTACTTGCAAATAACCCAAGTTTAGGGTTTTGTGAGCAAGTTTGCCACCCTGTGAGGTGTTTCTCTCTCTCTCTCTCTTTGCTTCCTCTAGGGTTGAGAGGAAGGCTTGGGCTTGTTGCTTGAGTTCTTTGGGCCTTGGTTGAGTTTGTTTGGGCCTTGAGGTGCCTTGTTTGGGCTTGTTGATCCTTGTATCAGCCTAGAGGCATTTGTGTCGGCCAAGTTGGTGTGTGTCGCCCATGGAGCAACATGTTGTGTCACCCATGATGCTTGCCCTAGCTTGACCTTGTTTGGGTGGACACTTGGAGCACATCTTGGACATGTGGATGAGGCTTTCTAGAGTGGTGGTTTGAGTTCTAGGACAAGTGTCCCTAAACGAGTGAAACCTTGCCATGCTCCGCCTTGTTTTCTCCTCCCTTTCCTTCTATATAGGCGGTTCCTTCCTTAGCTTAAGGTCCCTTTGGTTCCTCTCCATCTTGTGCACGACACACTCCCTTCTACCTTGCTTGTGTTGGTTACACCCTTGAAGGAGCAGATTGGAGGCCGACACACCTTGGAGAAGCTGGTGGTGGCCGATATCCCTTGGAGCTCTCCATCTTCCTTGCTTTGTGGTGCATGGAGATTGGAGTTCTTCTTCTTCCTTGAAGCTTGGAGCTTAAGGCGGGTTGCATAACTTCTAACCCTAGCTACACTACTCGCTTTTCATATATGTGCTATGTTCATAATCTTGCTTATGTGCATATGAGTAGCTTGGTTCTTGTTTAGCTTGCATGTTGGCCGATCCTTGTGATCTAGGGTTTGTAGGTGAGCAACACTCCTTTCTCCCCTTGGTCTAGAAGAGTGAGTTTGGGTCCTAGTGCCATGAGAAACACCCCTCTTTCCTAGTCGATTGAGGTGAGCTTGTGACCTAGTGGCTTGAGCAAGACCCTCTTCTCACCATGGGCTAGAAGGTGAGCTCGTTTTGGTGGTGACCCTTCTCTAGGGTTTCGGGTGTTCATGTGTGAGGTATTATATGACCCTTGTTGAGATGAACCTTGGGTGTTTTGTGCTTGGGGAGGTGCTGCCCGACAGCCCTCTTGATCTAGTTTCCCCTGCACGGCATGTTTATGAGACCCCTTGCACGGTTTGCTCACCTTGATAATTGTTGGGAGTTCTGTTTTGTGTTGGGCATGCAAGCCGATCCTTAGTTTCCCGACACCAACCCTTACGCGCCTTTGAGTTAACCTTGCCCGGTAGGCTGCATGCTTTGGAGCTGTTCGCTCGGTGGGGTTGCTCGCCCGATAGAGATGCTTGCCTAGCTGATTGTGTAGGACCTTGCACGGATAACCCTTGACGCGCGTTGTGATGTTGAAGCGGGTGAACTGCCCCTACTCACCCAACATCAGCCCTGATCACCCGGTAGGGTGCCCACCCGGCAGACCTTGCACGACACTTTGTATCACCCATCGTGTCGCCCGGTACTCCTCTGCACGGCTCAAGTGCCCGGCACGCCTGACGCCTGTGCTGCTCGCCCGACATGCGTTGCCTGGCACAGTGAGCGGGTGAGCTACTTCCTAAGTGTTGCACGTTGCACGCCCGACATGCCTTTGGGTGAGAGTGAGCCCTGCCCGGTATGGTCTTTAGTGAGGGTTTTGGGTACTTCTTGTGAGGGTTCCGGTTGTCATGGCAGTATGCTAATGTGTATACCCTTGTTATAAGTGACGATGGTGATGTTTGTGCACGTTTAATAAGTTTGTTCATCAAATCTTCTTATGTCTAAGCACACGAGTGTGACTAACTTATTTATCTCTTTAATGCCAAGAGTAATAATAAGCATGCATTAGGGTTGCTTGATAATGTGCATATATATGTAACCATAAGGAGAAGCATAGATGCAATTATTAATGTCATTTTGTGTTGACAATATGCTTAACCCTAATTGCCACTTTGTGTTGATAATATAAGTTTCCTGGTTATTCATGTGATTATTGAATGATGCTAACCATGCAGGTAATGCATAGCCAAATGAAAGGCTATGAGGAATGGTTATATGAGAATACTGCGATGACATGTGTATTTTGAATGATGTTCCATGATGATGATGTAAGCGTTGAGAGGCAGTGGTACTATGTGATGAGGGATTGAGATCCCATGATACGTGATGATCCTTGAGATGGATCTGGATGATTGGCAAGAGGCCAAGTGGTAACATGTGATGCGGGATCCTTGTAATGGATCAGTATGATGTGAATTGTAGTGAAAGCATAATATTGAGTTTATGTTGTTTGTTTCCTTTTATAGCTTGCATGTTATACAACTTGGTTGAATCTTGCAATCCACCTAAAAGATACTAATTAATCACAGTGAAATCTATCATGTAGTTTGCCCTGGCCATAGATCCATCATCATCAGGACTTGGTGATGGTGAAACGGGTTCTCCTGCGGGTTAACCCAGAGGGCATATTTTTGAATATGCGAGGTTTCTCCTAGCCTAAAATAGAGAGGTGAAATGAGTGTAGCTGTGGTTGTAGACTCGGATATGTGATGAGCATGGTGAACAGGCCTATGGCTCTGGATATGTGATATGATGAGCATGAATGTGTTCATGGCTCAGAGCACGGTGATTAAGCCTGCGGCTCAGTTTTACTAGCGATGTGACATGTACCAAGGCGGGCTAGAGGAAGGGTAGCCTGAGCAGCTGACCCTGTGGCTTAAGACCACTTGAGCATGAGACAGCAGTCCTGCTATATGTTCTCATATACTGACCACGAGGGGTGAGGTCGTGGATTCCGGCTCTTCCATTGACCTTGTATGGCACCGGTTATGGGCTTCACTGCCGAAGGTTGGATTTGAACGGTACGGTTCACTTCCTCAGGGCATAATAAAACGTAATCCAGCCGTTTAGTATATACTGCTTAAGACAAACACGAAACATTGGTTGAGGCCTTGTTTGTGTAGTTACTCTCTTTACATCTTGCAGTTATTTATATGTTCTTCTATGGCAGTAGAACTTGGATATCATGTCTTGTTAATCATGTTTCACATGTAATACTTGGATATATCTGGTAAGCTTAGATAGCTTTATTTCATAGACTGTTCTTGCTATATCTTTTATCAGTTAGCTGCTTAATGTATATGATCTTATGAGGTTTGTAGTTTTGGAGAGGAGTTATGCCTCCCGCTGGGACAATGTTCAATTGTCTCACCCCGTTTTTTTACACCCTTTTTAGGTGGTCGAGCTAGACGTGGTGGTGGTCGCGGAGTTGCGGTCGAGCAGCAAGAAGAACGGTAGAAGGCAAGCGTTGGATATGATGTTGTTGGGTGTTTTGTGATAGAGTCAAGAGACATCCCTGTACTCTCAGGTCCTTGGCGGTGGTTTGATGATGTTTCACGATGTACATCTATAGATGTTTTGTATATCCTACTGATGGCCAGATGTGTGCCTTATGTATGTATAAACAGGTGAAGAACTCATGATATGACAGGACAACTGTTGTTCTAAGCAATGGACATGTATCCAAGCTTGAATGGATATGTATGTAACCTGTTTTCTTGCAGGATATGGACTCGCATGTAAATGTTTCTCAGTTTATCAGTTTTCCGCAATCGGTTTTAATTAACCCGTGTTTTGATAATCTGTGGTTATGGTGATTTCCGCACATTTTCACGTAACACCTCACTGTCTGTGTGATAGTGGGATGTGTTGCCACAATAATTGTTTATAATATAAAACATTTGGGTGAGGAAATAGATGGTGAGGGGACACACAATGAAGAAGACATTATTTATGTGAGTAAATGTTTATATCTGTCAACATATATTAATGTGTGCATCATTACTTATATGAATATTTACTAATCCAATTAAATGTATTACTTTGACTTATATCCTATAAAAGAATTCAAAAAAGACAAAGGAAAGGTCGATAAGAAAAACAAATCAATAAGTTGTATGTTAAGGTAGTTTTCTAACTCCAACGCATAACTATAAATTTATAGTGTTGGGTTTTAAGGGGAGACAGAGAAGGCAGCGGAACCAAAAATTTTCTCCCCCAAACCCGGAACAAGGAAATGTGTCAACGTCTATATAATAGGAAAGGATGGTTTGTGGAATCATACCTTGTCCCGAGGCTTGCTCTGCGACAATACCTCACGCCTTACGCGGTCTTCAAATCCGGTCTTCGACGGTGTCTGTGCAGCTCCTGGTCACACCGGGACTGACGACTCCTGATCTCACCGGACTGTCGGATGACAGTTGTCCTCCTGAGCGATAGAAACCTCCCGCCTCTGAAGTAGTCCACACAGACCACCTGTAACTCTACTGTCGCGCCCCAATCTCACATTAACCACAAACCACGAGATTAGGACGCGGCAGGATGGGATTACACATAAGCCAACCACCTTTCACTTTTAAAACATTTTAAAAGACATTAACATGATAATATGATTTACGCTGAAAAATGAAACTAAAAAAACTGCGGAAGCATCTTTATTAAACTGATCAGCAATATAAATAGAGTTTACAGCATATTACATTGTTTGACATAAAATAAAGCATAACAGTTAAATTACATTTTATACACATTCTCTCTCTCTCTTTCACACACCTTGTCCCGAAGATCAAGGGGAATGGACTAAGAGACCTCTAATCTACTAACTACGAACCTTCTATTGCCTAGGCGTTAGGATGAAACGATTTCTTCAGATTTCCTGCTACTGATGATAACCTGAAAATGTTTTGAGTAGAGGTATGAGCCTACTCGCTCAGTGAATAGCATTTCACTGAGCTATCACTAAACAACTCATCAGGTTTATAAACTGAAAATAAACATATATGCAGAACTAAGCAAGACAGTTCTAACAACATAGCAGATATACAGATAATAATCTCATTTCTAAGCATTAACAGATAATTCAGGTAATTTAACAGTTATATAAATTTATTGTGATCCTATATGATTATTTATCCATATTATTATGCCCCAAACATATGCAGCGCACTCTGCATATGAAGATCCGTAACAAGTTCATGCTACGGTCCCACCGTACAAGACTTAGCGACACACCCGGGAAATGCTAAGTCTGACTTCTCGTCCTGGTCTGCACAGGACTCTCAGGCTCACAAGGCCTCACTGCACTAACTCTGAGTGCTCTGGACTCCTCTGCAACCTGTAGTGCACAGTGGAGGGTCTCTAAGTCTCCGATGCCTGGGCGTATCCCCAGAACTGACCGGGACTTCTCTGATGCCTGGGCGTATCCCCAGAACTGATCGGAACGTACTCTTGGATTTCCGATGCCTGGGCGTATCCCCAGAACTGACCGGAATCCTACCACTCAGACTACGTGTCACCGAGACAATCGGTATTTGTTGGACACGAGTCTCCGATGCCTGGGCGTATCCCCAGGACTGACCGTTTCACCCCAAAGGTACAGACCGCGCAATGGGGTTCTACGGTGTTGGGGCACCTAAGTCTATTATTTGACTAACATATAACCAATTAAAGTAGGAACATCACATTTCATGCAAATTGCACAATTTAAACATCACAAGAAGCACATATAATCCTTTATCGTAATTAAACATGATTCAATATTATTTATCCAGTTTCAATGCTAAACATCTATTTTGAAATCAGTAAATACATTGCAACTATAATACAGGAAATTTCATCATTTTCAATAAGCATATCACGTAGTTCAATTCTATTGAATCTAACATACTCTATTGTATGAACTACACTATTTAGAAGTTATATCAATTGATACAGAAGCAATTAAACATTTAAATTGAGTTAAATATTGATTTCTAAATGAACTACTACTCACATTCTGGAACTCGGCCGCCCAAACTGGGAACTCGGCCGATCGGCTGACAACTCGGCCGATCCACCCGCAACTCGGCCGATCCAAACCCTGGTCGATTTCCTATAAAGGGAAACTCGGCCGAATCATGTCCAATTCGGCCGATCAAAATACTGATCGTCAATTCTAATAAAGGAACTCGGCCGAATCATATGCAACTCGGCCGAACGGTGTACAGACTGAAAACTAAAGTAAACCTGTTGCAATAGAACAGTGTCTTACACTTATAGAAGATGAACTCGATTGAATCGAGGACTAGGGCTACGGATTTGTGCAGGGACCTCAAGGTCGGATCTAAAGGGCACCGATTTCAGGTGCTAGCTGCACCCTAGATGCTTCTAGCCAGACCTGCTGCAAGAAGAAAGTGCTTGCTCACGCACAGGTAGAGGATGGAACTTGGTTAGATGCTGAATCGTAGCTAATGGCCACGAAATCCCGCCGGAAACTTGAGGTCGGAGCTCAAGGAAGCTTTCTGAGGTGCTAGCTGCACCAAGCCACCCTCTAAAAGGCGCCGTGACTGCAGCAGCTGCTGCTTGGACGGCCACCATGGCTGGGCGTCGACCTGCTTCTAAGGCACGAAATAGAGGAGGAAGGAAGGAGGTGGAAGGATGATGGGGGTGGGTGGAGGTAGGGGCGCAGCTGAATCAAGCTACGGTTCCCACAATCGCACCCATGATCACCCTCTCTGTTCCCTGCTGTGCGCCGCTTCAAGCGGTTGCTCGTTCTATCGGATGAAAACGAAAGTGGAATAAGGGAGAAAGGACTAGGGGGCGAGCTGTAAAATACCCAGCAAAAACCAAAAACTACAACTAGGTCCCTAAACACTCAAAAGTCTGTATCTTTTAACTCGGAAGTCGGTTTCGAGTGATTTTTCTTGCAACAGTTTAAGCACGGAATTCTCTATAATCCTCAAAGTGCAAAATATGCTAAAAGGACTATTTTACTGGATCGAAGCTCTAATTACATCTGTGATTACTTGATTCAACTTAATGTACTAAATAATCAACATTGACATTTATTAATTGCCTCAGGTGATTCAATCTTAGCTATTAATTCGCATCTTATCTTATCTTGATTATCTATGATGTTTAATTTGATACTCAACCCTAATTGAGGTGTTTTACGTAATTCGAGGTATTTATTAGTTAATCAGGGAGTGGGTCATAACAACCTTTTCCCCTTACATGAATTTCGTCCCGAAATTCCTAAAAGAGAAAGGAGTCTTGTTATGCATCTCAAACTCAAGTTCCCACATGGCTTCTTCTAAGTTCAGATTTCTCCACAAAACTATCACTAATGGTACCTCACAATTCGTGAGTTTCTTGATCCTCTGACCAACCATCTGCATAGGTCCCTTAACTTAGGACACATCTGATATGATTTCAGATCAAC
This sequence comes from Alisma plantago-aquatica, assembly GCA_963693085.1. NCBI lineage: Eukaryota > Viridiplantae > Streptophyta > Magnoliopsida > Alismatales > Alismataceae > Alisma > Alisma plantago-aquatica. Next base: position 256,202,369 of record OY856415.1, on the reverse strand, counting down.
CCACAAAACATTGTCTTTCCAGAACTGTTATAACCGTATTTCAATTTATGGTAATTACCAAGAAATTATTATACTATTCATGCAGACAAACTAAAATTCTTAAATAAACAGAAAACATGTCAATCTGGTACTAAATTAAGATCATGCAATTTAACTGTTAAAATCATCACATCTCATAATGAAAACTGATATCAAAATACTTGATTCATCGTACACCCTATCCTCAGGGTTTCATTTGCCTTGTTCATTCATCACATGCCAACACCCTACTCTTAGGGTTATCTCATTCACTAATCACATGGCAACACCCTACTCTTAGGGTTTCCATTATCTCATTTGTTTGCTTGCAATTCAAATCACAATACGGTATCATTCTGGAACTAGCAGAGCAGTATATTTCAAATCATTGTAATTACTGAGTAATGTTTATATCATGCATGCAGACAGATTAAAAATTCATAAATATTCCAAACTCAAATCAATTTTGGCACACACATACTGAATTTCATGTAATTGAACATCTTATTACACCAATAAGAGTTATTTACTTCACATATAACAAACCATCTGTACTATTTATCAATTATCTGAAATTTCCCGAAGTACGTGCATATTAATCAAATTCCTGGTTTATGCACCACATAACTCAATTGAGGGTTATTTACGTATCATCACACACATATTTATTAGTACTTGAGAATTTCTGATAATATCTTCAGAGAAACAATTCATGTAAATGTCAGGTCACACACATTAATCATAACAGGAAGCATGCAATTAGATTTATTTACATATTTTAATGTTGTCTTACTAGCTTGAAATCATGCATCTAATGGTTTACCAAATCTATGTTTCCTGGGTTCATACTCAAACCGTACCATTATCAGTTATGTATTTCTAAACTCAATGTGATATGATTGAAACTGGATTACCAAGCAATCTAATTATTTTATCCATGTATATCTTAGTCAAGTCTCGAGACATCAAAGGTCGACTTAATATGAAAAAAGTGAGCAGACTAAATTAATCTATTCACATTCATTCCTATTAAGTCACAACCTTTAGGTATCCTGGGTAATCTTACCACAAATTCCATTGTGATAAATTCCCACTCTTAATCCAGCATAGAAAAAGATTACAAGGTAGCTATAGATCTCTAGGGTTCAGCCTTAACCTACTGGTACACATTACTCCTAACCACGCACTCAGCTACATCCTTCTGCATATCTGACTATCCATTTCAACCTCTTGAGACTCATATACATATAATGTTTCCCGAAAGCATAGCATACATCAATACATACATTTCCATAAGAATCTTTTCTTTCAGGCTTTTCCCCTTAAAAGAATTTTACTCAATCTCGAGATACACACAACATGTCATGCATGGTCTGGTTTAACTCACTATCACCCTTTAGTAGTTCCTTGATCTGATCATAAGATGTAGGCTTAACTTACATTTATACAATCAAATCACTCTGTGCTATTACCCCTAAGTCTAAGTCCAACTCCCACATTACTACTAACAGGTCTCTATTGAAACCTGTCATAGAGAATGCATTGGCTGTTGAACTTGACTTTCTGCTGAAAACATCATCCACCACATTCTCTTTACCAGGGTGATAATCTATTGTCACATCATAAAGATAGTGATACTATGTCTTTAAAACATGAACTACATCAACTATCTTTAGATCATAATCGGATAATACTCCGCTTTCTATGTTACTTACTTATTGTTACATTTTAGGTTTATGTCTTACTCATTCCTCTAAATCATTTCATGTTGTTCATGTACCGATCAGATTATCTACTTCAAAACCCTAGATCACTATCAAAGCCAGTTTACTTTTCATAGAAAAAATCTCAAGATCTTATTATACAAAGATACTAGTATTCAAGGTTACATCACTAGTGATATTCCTTAAACTACTACAACTTTAATCATTCTAGGGTTTTGTTCCATATTAGTAACATAGCATTATTGTATATGTGTGGTCGATCATATAGATCAAATTGAGTTGCTTGGGTCAATAACATATGGACCCAACACTCAACTTTAATTTCATTAGCTGAAAATTCAGTTTTCACAAAAGTTTCTGTAATTCGTTTATTAAACTGCTTAAAGAAGCTCCAAAAATTCTGAAAATTTTATATGTTGTGCCTAATAAAGTTTTAGATCTCCAGTAAAAATTTCAGATCATTTCAAGTTACCAATAATTAATTAAAAATCAAACAGTGCACTACTATATTGGAGTCTGCAGCAGGTTCGGCTGAGTTACAAACTCGGCCGACACCCTTTCTGTAGAGGTCAAAAGTCATCCAAAAATTATGCCAATTTTACAGTGTGTCTAAAATTGTATTTTTCAAGCACAGTTAAAATTTGAGATCAATTGGATATACCAATCAAAAGATAAAATTCAATTACCACACTGCTATATCAATCTGGAAATGTGATCGGTCGAGTTTGAAACTCGGCCGATTAACAGGTCAGAACATTTTTCAAAAATTCTCATATTTTTCAATGTTGTTCACATTTAATATATCTAAATCATATCCAAATTTGAAGTAAATGAGAGTTAAACATAAAATACTAAAAATCATTTACTGAGACACTTCACTTATCAAATTTGTATTTATATATCATCAAAACTCTATTTTTGGGCCGATTAGGGTTTATGCTTCTCAAACCCTAATTCTCAAGACAAAAAAACATTTAGACTTCTTTTCTCATTTTACTTGTTAATAGGAGTCATTAGATCCCAGTAACACATCCTGCCAGCCGGACCAGGCCGAACCTGTAGTCCTGAAGCCAAGAGCTACTCGGGATTAATCAACCCCTATTATTCTTAAACATGTGGAAAGAATATCCATTTTAGGGCAACCTTATTTAAACACAGTTTCGGGTCTACATTAATACAAGGAAAACAAACATTAAACAATTCACTTCATGACACAACAATATAAAAAATCATGTTTACTTTACAAACTGGAAATTTCATTTCATGCATATAAAAGCATTTCTAGTGATCTTTAAATCAGATAAACAATAATAGACAAGAGTTGAATCACATCTTATATGTAATCTCTTTATTCCTTTGTTAATTTCTGATCTCTTAACCCTAAGATTTCTAGGATTTTCTCTCTAGCCTATCCTTCCTCTGCATACCTGGCCAGGGCATCCAGAGAAGAACAGACAGAGTAGCTTGATACTGGTCAATCTAAGTATTCAGACACCTGGCCAGGGTATCTAAACACTCAGACCTTCCAGAGCTAAAACACATCATTCGTTATTCGCCTTATTTATAACTTTATCTTTTGACCCTAATGATTCTTAACAACTCATCTTAAGCTCATTACTTGATTCTCGTGACCACATCCTCTTCCTACTATCTGCAATAGTATAACAGAACACTTCCTGTTAGAAAATTACAGATAGAAGAAAGACACCTAAACCTTAATCCTATTGGTCTCTTATCGTCCCCTGACCTTGAGTAACTACATACTCAAACCAAAGCTCTGATACCAAAATTGTCGCGCCCCAATCTCACATTAACCACAAACCACGAGATTAGGACGCGGCAGGATGGGATTACACATAAGCCAACCACCTTTCACTTTTTAAAACATTTTAAAAGACATTAACAGGATAATCTGATTTACGCTGAAAAATGAAACTAAACAAACTGCGGAAGCATCTTTATTAAACTGATCAGCAATATAAACAGAGTTTACAACATATTACATTGTTTGACATAAAATAAAGTGTAACAGTTAAATTACATTTTATACACATTCTCTCTCTCTCTTTCACACACCTTGTCCCGAAGATCGAGGGGAATGGACTAAGAGACCTCTAATCTACTAACTACGAACCTTCTATTGCCTAGGCGTTAGGATGAAACGATTTCTTCAGATTTCCTGCTGCTGATGATAACCTGAAAATGTTTTGAGTAGAGGTATGAGCCTACTCGCTCAGAGAATAGCATTTCACTTAGCTATCACTAAACAACTCATCAGGTTTATAAACTGAAAATAAACATATATGCAGAACTAAGCAAGACAGTTCTAACAACATAGCAGATATACAGATAATAATCTCATTTCTAAGCATTAACAGATAATTCAGGTAATTTAACAGTTATATAAATTTACTGTGATCCTATATGATTATTTATCCATATTATTATGCCCCAAACATATGCAGCGCACTCTGCATATGAAGATCCGTAACAAGTTCATGCTACGGTCCCACCGTACAAGACTTAGCGACACACCCGGGAAATGCTAAGTCTGACTTCTCGTCCTGGTCTGCACAGGACTCTCAGGCTCACAAGGCCTCACTGCACTAACTCTGAGTGCTCTGGACTCCTCCGCAACCTGTAGTGCACAGTGGAGGGTCTCTAAGTCTCCGATGCCTGGGCGTATCCCCAGAACTGACCGGGACTTCTCCGATGCCTAGGCGTATCCCCAGAACTGACCGGAACGTACTCTTGGATTTCCGATGCCTGGGCGTATCCCCAGAACTGACCGGAATCCTACCACTCAGACTACGTGTCACCGAGACAATCGGTATTTGTTGGACACGAGTCTCCGATGCCTGGGCGTATCCCCAGGACTGACCGTTTCACCCCAAAGGTACAGACCGCGCAATGGGGTTCTACGGTGTTGGGGCACCTAAGTCTATTATTTGACTAACATATAACCAATTAAAGTAGGAACATCACATTTCATGCAAATTGCACAATTTAAACATCAGAAGAAGCACATATAATCCTTTATCGTAATTAAACATAATTCAATATTATTTATCCAGTTTCAATGCTAAACATCTATTTTGAAATCAGTAAATACATTGCAACTATAATACAGGAAATTTCATCATTTTCAATAAGCATATCACGTAGTTCAATTCTATTGAATCTAACATACTCTATTGTATGAACTACACTATTTAGAAGTTATATCAATTGATACAGAAGCAATTAAACATTTAAATTGAGTTAAATATTGATTTCTAAATGAACTACTACTCACATTCTGGAACTCGGCCGACCAAACTGGGAACTCGGTCGATCGGCTGACAACTCGGCCGATCCACCCGCAACTCGGCCGATCCAAACCCTGGTCGATTTCCTATAAAGGGAAACTCGGCCGAATCATGCCCAATTCGGCCGATCAAAATAATGATCGTCAATTCTAATAAAGGAACTCAGCCGAATCATATGCAACTCGGCCGAACGGTGTACAGACTGAAAACTAAAGTAAACCTGTTGCAATAGAACAGTGTCTTACACTTATAGAAGATGAACTCGATTGAATCGAGGACTAGGGCTACGGATTTGTGCAGGGACCTCAAGGTCGGATCTAAAGGGCACCGATTTCGGGTGCTAGCTGCACCCTAGATGCTTCTAGCCAGACCTGCTGCAAGAAGAAAGTGCTTGCTCACGCACAGGTAGAGGATGGAACTTGGTTAGATGCTGAATCGTAGCTAATGGCCACGAAATCCCGCCGGAAACTTGAGGTCGGAGCTCAAGGAAGCTTTCTGAGGTGCTGGCTGCACCAAGCCACCCTCTAAAAGGCGCCGTGACTGCAGCAGCTGCTGCTTGGACGGCCACCATGGCTGGGCGTCGACCTGCTGCTAAGGCACGAAATAGAGGAGGAAGGAAGGAGGTGGAAGGATGACGGGGGTGGGTGGAGGTAGGGGCGCAGCTGAATCAAGCTACGGTTCCCACAATCGCACCCATGATCGCCCTCTCTGTTCCCTGCTGTGCGCCGCTTCAAGCGGTTGCTCGTTCTATCGGATGAGAACGAAAGTGGAATAAGGGAGAAAGGACTAGGGGGCGAGCTGTAAAATACCCAGCAAAAACCAAAAACTACAACTAGGTCCCTAAACACTCAAAAGTCTGTATCTTTTAACTCGGAAGTCGGTTTCGAGTGATTTTTCTTGCAACGGTTTAAGCACGGAATTCTCTATAATCCTCAAAGTGCAAAACATGCTAAAAGGACTATTTTACTGGATCGAAGCTCTAATTACATCTGTGATTACTTGATTCAACTTAATGTACTAAATAATCAACATTGACATTTATTAATTGCCTCAGGTGATTCAATCTTAGCTATTAATTCGCATCTTAGCTTATCTTGATTATCTATGATGTTTAATTTGATACTCAACCCTAATTGAGGTGTTTTACGTAATTCGAGGTATTTATTAGTTAATCAGGGAGTGGGTCATAACATCTACACTCCTTGTCCCACAAGGAAGTGGAAGGAGTCGCACACTCCTGTTGACGTACTAGTCGCCAACACACTCTCCTACCTCCAGTTGCAACTGCAGTTGTCCTTCCCTTGCTGCACCTCCCTTTACTGGTAGCACTTGCTCGGGCTCTCTCTCGGTGACCAAAACCAGAGAGAACGACAACTTTGCATAGCAACTGGTTGCACTAAGTTGTCGTTTGAGAAGCCCCCAATACCCCTATATATAGGAGGGTCATGGTACAAGGTTCTCTATCCCAGGCAATACGGGACTAAAAGCAGGAGTAGAAGGATTCGAGATTTTCCACAAAAGCAACCAACTGGCAACCTGAACCGGTTGGTTGGGGACCTCAACCGTTCAGTTCACAAGTGAACCGGTCGGTTGGAACACCTCAACCGGTCGGTTCACGAGTGAACCGATCGGTTGGTGGTCCTGGTCGGTTCCCGATTGATTTTCCTTCTTTTGTTTCTAATTGGTATCGAATACCAATCCTATTTCCCAATCAAATTGGAAAATTGAAACAAAAGGAAAATTCTCACCAATCCTACTTTCCCAACTTGCTCGATTGCACCAGTTAAATCGATTTTTTCAACACTTGAAGCAATTGGTTCACCCTGGACTTGAGCCGATCGGCTCAACACTTGAGCTGTCCGGTTCAGGAACCTCAGCCGACCGGTTCAACACTTGAGCCGATCGGTTGGGAGTGCAGATTGTGTAGAATCAATCAATTGCGATTTCAATCAATCTGATACTCCAATCAATATGTCTAACACCTTGAGCATTATGATATTTGACCTATCAATCAATTGAATGTTTAATTGAACTACTAAACTCCTTTAGTAATCAATCTAGACATTGCTTGTGGACAAAACTCCTCTTCCAGGTTAAATCCTATGTGTGTGACCCTACAGGTCCATTTCACGTTGTCAGTGAAAGTCCATAACACTTATGACTTCACAAGAAAAGAGCGGTTCCTAGTCACACATCAGTGCTACCCAAGTAAAAGTAGAAAGTTGGAGAACAACTTTCAATCCTACAATCCATGAATGGTGTTACAGTGAATGTATAATTCCTTTGTCACTAATACCATGAATGAACTCGAGGCATGGAACAGTCATCCTGTCAACGTTCATTCACTTTCTTGATCTCAGAGTAGACTGGAAGAGATATGTATGACATCAATATCACATACTGATTCACACATGCGTGCACGCATTTCTCAATCCTACTCATCAAGTGGCCATGGATATCAAACTCCCTCAGGAGGGACAAATCCCATATCTATCACTCACTCCTCAAAAGCCCCATGTGTCAAAGCCACCCAATCATCACCTTTATAACAACCCATGTTTCAGGACTGTGTTTGATGATGTCAAAGTGTGCCCAACGACATGTGTTGAGTGTAGTGATTTTAGGTCTAAGAATCACACTCACCACATCACTGTGAGTACTAACTGTGACTACCATGTCATGGTTCCATGTTTCAAACTCACGGTTGGTCTGTCTGGTACACTTGTTCTCTAACAAGTACCTATGTGTTTGGTTTGATATCTCTATATCATGACTAATGAGATTCTGTCATCAACCAACACCACAATCTAGTCTTGTGTGTCATCGCTGTCTATCTACCTTCCACAATGACATTCGACCAGGGACATAACAAGAATGTACAAACTCTTAGCATTTGTATGATCTCATCGTTCAGGTCATGAACCTGAAGGCATACGTCATTGCGTACTGTCATTCTCTAGACATTCAATCTGTTCTATCACCATCTCATATGACTGAACCAGAAAGAATTGGAAGCTTGCCTTTGATGTTTATCAAATCAATCTTAATGTATCCCACCAATCATCCCATGATTTCTTCTCAGGGCATACATACCAACAAACTCCCACTTGCACTGCGAGCCAATCACCCTTGAATCATATTCATAGTGATCTTCAAACATGTCCCACATGTTCATGTGCTCTTGTGCTATCATAGTGAGTAAGAGAAACACCTTGCCAAAGTCAGTATAAATTGCATGTCTCACATCTCTTCACTGTACGTCACACGTATGAGATGGAGTTGTTGTAATATGCGATCTTGTATTCCTTTGCTAACTTTTAGCCACATTGCATGATCAAGGATTCCCTATGTGTCATCAATGAGCAGAATATCTATAATCTCATCTCATGAACTTCCAGATCCATATAATATCTACTGTTGTTCTCTAATGCATAGATACTCGGCATTTCCTTTTAAGTGGTTTTATTGGAACACTTCCAATTATCAACAAACTTTCACTTTTATACATCCTATGTATATTTTGCGATTAATTTTCTGTCCTTTCGGAAGTTCGCATCAATGTAACTCTTTACATCAAACTCTTCCTTATCTCCACAGAACTAGTACTTATCAAGTTCTTATGGTATTCCAGTAACCGTTACTGGAAGTAGACAGACATCCACTCGTCATGTCCCACATACGAGTTATCAGGATGAGCACATCATAGTGTCATGTCGTACATACAAGATGATGAATGCATTTTATTCTTGCCATGTCGATACATGCAAGATAATGGGATGATTACATACATGATAGATTGATATCTATTCTTAGTGTTCCCATTCTTCATAAGAATTGGACACTTGGCCTTGGGATACTAACTCCATGTAACATGGACAAGTTTTCTCCCACTGAATATGTGCACACTGAACACTTCAGTACAGATTGCCAATGTACGCTCTCTCTTTTCAGGTCAAGAGATTTTAGAGAACTATTTCTATAGATCTCTATTCCTATCACATAGGAAACATCTCTATCTTCCCTAAAGATAATTTCCACTTTTGGATTTCCATTCTAGAACATTTCCATTTCACATCAACATGTGGAATGTGAATACGCTCCCACTAAATCACAGATCCCTTCTTTATCTTTGACATATTAGTCAAACTCTTTGACTATATCATCAAAGTAAAGATCCAATTCTAAGTTGCTTGTACTCAATCAATCATATTGATTAGTCCATTGTTACTTATAGACTTCATTTGCATTAGTGGATTCATAAACCTTATAGGTTGTGTCATGTACACATCCTTGTTTTATTCCTCATAGGAATGCGGTTTTAAGTATCCATATGCCAAATGTTTTAGTCTTTTAAGTTGCAATCAATAAGCATCATCCTTCTCAAAATGTTACCCTTGTATCTTAACACTTAAGATTTATTTGCACTTATGGATTTTATCCAATGGGTGCTACCATCAAGGTCATACCTTATGGTTCACATGGATGTCATTTAGGATGTAATGGTCATGAACCATAACTCAAAATTCGGTTCCTCATACTTATCTAGATAGTTGACTCATCACATGAATAACTCATCACATAGATAATTGAGGTGTATCTGTTAAGTAAATAAGAACTCACAACCCTTGTGATTCTTAATTCCTTTTATTAGTGTGAGGTATTCTTTTATTAAGAAGAATTCATTTATTTGATAATCATTCTCTAACTCTTTTAGAGTATGATTCCTTCTTGATTTAGACATCACCATGCCATAATCATGAGTTCACTATGATACATTATCATAATCACTCACAAGGATCTCAAACATTTGGTCCAAGTATTTCATTTATTGATCTCATCAAGAATCAACACTTTACCAAATTTGTACTTCATCCATGATAATCTTGAACACTTCAAGATATTCATATTGATATTTCTCTAAACATCATTAGAAGTATTAGCACTTATTCCAATAGGTATGTAAATACATCACATGTATTATACCTAATAGGATAATCATTCTTCCACTACCTTTAGTGAAGATTGATTAATCATGTCCAAGATATTCATGTCTCTTACTGGTTCTCTAACCAAAAGAGTCTAGATTTATCCATCATATGGAAACTAGAAATGAATTTCTCATGATTAACGCTAATTTGATTGTTTGAGTTATCTATAACTTTTAGGTATCATTTAATCTTATGCATATCAAATACCACAAGATAACAAGGCATTGCCACAAAGATCATATCTTTAATATTTGAAACATCAACTTTATTAATTTCCATCATTGTCATACAATATGCAAAATAAAGTATTTCTATCTGTATCAGTTCATAACTGTATTACATGCCTTGTAGGATGAAAAATAAACTAAAGTACTCCTATCTATGGTGGCAACACTTGCCCCAATCATGAGTGCTTTACACTTTACATCTTGGTATCATATACCTCAAAAAGTGTTACAAGTTTACTTTCATGACACCTTTAAGTAGAGACATCAGTCGCCTCCTTCTTGTTTTGTTCTTCCAGATAGAGAGGGCAATTCCTTTTCCAATGTCCTGGCTTTTGACAATGGTGGCAATTTCCTTTCTTGGTCATGCCTCCCTTGGCCTTGAGAGCTGAAGACAGCTTGGACTCCTGGCTAGCATCAAAACCTTTCTTAGCTTTGCCCTTGCCCTTGCGCTTGGACTTGCCTTTCTTGCTCGTGATCACCATCACAGCCTTAGGCTTGTCCTTCTTCATCTGTATCTCGGCTGTCCTCAACATGCCCAACAACTCTGACAGTGGCCTATCAAAGTTGTTCATGTTGTAGTTCATCACAAACTGACTGTAAGATTCTGGCAATGATTGCAGTATCACGTCAGTAGCCAACTCTTGGCTCAGTGGAAATACCAGTCTCTGCAGGTTCTCCACATACCCAATCATCTTGAGTGTGTGAGGACCAACTGGATCTCTTTCTGTCATGACGCACTTGAACAGTGTCCTTGAGACATTGTGTCTCTCTTGCCGTGCCTGATCTTCATACATGTTCCTGAGATGCTGAATCATCTCAATGACACCCATGTTCTCATGCTGTCTCTGCAACTCATGGTTCATAGAACATAACATCAAGCACTTTGCATCAATGGCATAATCAACATGCTTCTTGTAAGCATCCCTTTCTTCCTTTGGTGCATTAGGAGCGGGTTCCTCTGGAATTGGAGTATCCAGGACATAGAGCTTACACTCTTGAGTGAGAACAATTCTCAATGTCCGGTACCAGTCATGGAAGTTTGTCCCATTAATCTTGTCCTTTTCAAGAACCGATCGCAACGAGAAGTGATTGTTGTTTGTCATCATTTGTACTACAAAAGGAAATATGCAATTTTAGTCCAAAAACTCATTTTTGACTTATTTGATTGATTTGAAAATTTGATGATATAATGAGGCCTTCAATTAATTATCGCTCCCATTATTTTACTTCAAATTGATAGCCCTCACCATCAATTTAGAAGATTGCAGTGTACAACCTTCTAGTGGGCAAGATCCTGAAATCCTCTAAGTCATGGACCCGCTAGGGCTGTCACCCACAACATAGATCTCTCAGGTAGGCAACTCTTACCAATTGCATCATATGCAACTCTTGATAAGATGTCATATGCAACTCCTTGCCATGATCATCTCCATGCCTCAAAGTACTAGATCCCATCTATATCACCTTGTTAAGTTCGACCCAAAGCAAACACGATGAATATGCACGCTGCTAGGGCAGACCCACACATTCATCCTTCACGCTTCCACGAGATAGACGGTGCACCACGCTAGGGCGTGCCCACACTTGGTCGATCAAGCTTTTCACGTGTGTCACATTTGGAAGGCATCTAAAACTTAATATTTAATGAGGGATTTGGTTTTTATATACATATACATATCCAATCACCACAATACACAGTATGTATCATATACATGCTATATCTCACAGAAAACATGCACAAACGATAAAAAAAGCGATGATTATGGCCATCCTAGTGTGATTCCTCGAGCCAAGAAGAATCACGATCATCTAGGTCTACATCACATGCAACCTTTACAAGATGAACTATGTGCCTTGCCATCCGAGTAGATCAACTCATCACATGAATGACTTGCCCATTCTGGCCTGGTCGTCTGGGTGCCACCAGCTGATCGGTTGGCTCCATTAACTGATCGGTTCGCTTGGTCGTCGTGCATATCATTATGGCCGCCACCCGGTTGTCTCTCTCCTTGAACTGGTCATCAACTGATCGGTTCACTCCTTGAACCGATCGTTTGGAACGTCAACCGATCGGTTCATGCCTTGAACCGATCGTCTCAGCTGTCGTCTAGATGTCCGTCTTCTTTGACATAACAGGAAATAAAATCTATCCTAATATTACACTACTTAAAAGGGAAACCTCGAGTTACATTTGGGGGGATCAAAGGTAGGAAAGAATCTCAAATTATTTCAAGTTACATCAGGAATAGGAGAAGAAAGATCGGTACGCACACCGAGATGCAAGAAACCACACACAACCAATCACAGATAGGGTTTATAGGCCATAAACACGCTATACATCCACCACAAAACTCATTTAAGGGTGATGTGTATCGACTGCATTAATAATACATATCATATATGTAATTTGGGATTTGTGGATTTAGGATTGGACATGCATAAAGCCAATTTTATTCGCATCATATGCAATAAATAAAGGCGAAAAACCAAAATCGATCATATCAATATTCCTAAAATATAGAGCAGTTGACGTGGCTCTGATACCACTGTTGGGTTTTAAGGGGAGACAGAGAAGGCAGAACAAACAAAAATTTTCTCCCCCAAACCCGAAACAAGGAAACGTGTCAATGTCTATATAATAGGAAAGGATGGTTTGTGGAATTATACCTTGTCCCGAGGCTAGCTCGGCGACAATACCTCGCGCCTTGTGCAGTCTTCAAATCTGCTCTTCAACGGTGTCTGTGCAGCTCCTGGTCACACCGGGACTGACGACTCCTGATCTCACCGGAGTGTCGGATGACAATTGTCCTCCTGAGCAGTACAAACCTCCCGCCTCTGAAGTAGTCCACACGGACCACTTGGAACTCCACACTCCTTGTCCCATAAGGAAGTGGAAGGAGTCGTACCCTCCTATTGACGTACTAGCCACCAACACACTCTCCTGGCTCCAGTTGCAACTGTAGTTGTCTTTCCCTTGATGCACCTCCCTTTGCGGGTAGCACTTGCTCGGGCTCTCACTCGGTTACCAAAACCAGAGAGAACGATAAATTTGCAGAGCAACTGGTTGCACTGAGTTGTCGTTTGAGAAGCCCCTAATACCCCTATATATAGGAGGGTCATGGGACAGGGTTCTCTATCCCGGGCAATACGGGACTAAAAGCAGGAGTAGAAGGGTTCGAGATTTTCCACAAAAGCAACCAACTCGCAACCTGAACCGATCAGTTCACAAGTGAACTGGTCGGTTCACAAGTGAACCGGTCGGTTAGAACACCTCAACCGGTCGGTTGACAAGTGAACTGGTCGGTCGGTGGTCCTGGTCGGTTCCCGATTGACTTTCCTTCTTTTGTTTCTAATTGGTATCGAATACCAATCCTATTTCCTAATAAAATTGGAAAATTGAAACGAAAGGAGAATTCTCACCAATCCTACTTTCCCAACTTGCTCGGTTGCACCAGTTAAATCGATCGTTTCAACACTTCAAGCAATCAGTTCACCCTGGACTTGAGCCGATCGGCTCAACACTTGAGCCGACCGGTTCAGCAACCTCAATCGACTGGTTCAATACTTGAACCGATCGGTTAGGAGTGCAGATTGTGCATAATCAGTCAATTGTGATTTCAATCAATCTGATACTCCAATCAATATGTCCAACACCTTGAACATTATGATATTTGAGCTATCAATCAATTGAATGTTTAATTGAACTACTAAACTCCTTTAGTAATCAATCTAAACATTGCTTGTGGACAAAACTCCTCTTCCAGGTTAAATCCTATGTGTGTGACCCTACAGGTCCATTTCACGTTGGCAGTGAAAGTCCATAACACTTATGACTTCACAAGCAAAGAGTGGTGCCTAGTCACACATCAGTGCTACCCAAGTGAAAGTAGAAAGTTGGAGAACAACTTTCAATCCTACAATCCGCGAATGGTGTTACAGTGAATGTATAATTCCTTTGTTACTGATATCCTGAATGAACTCGAGGCATGGAACAGTCATCCTGTCAACGTTCATTCACTTTCTTGATCTCAGAGTAGACTGGAAGAGATATGTATGACATCAATATCACATACTGATTCACACATGCGTGCACGCCTTTCTCAATCCTACTCATCAAGTGGCCATGGATATCAAACTCCCTCAGGAGGGACAAATCCCATATCTATCACTCACCCCTCAAAAGCGCCATGTTTCAAAGCCACCCAATCATCACCTTTATAACAACCCATGTTTAGGACTGCGTTTGATGATGTCAAAGTGTGCCCAATGACATGTGTTGAGTGTAGTGATTTCAGGTCTAAGAATCACACTCACCACCATCGCTATGAGTACTGACTGTGACTACCATGTCATGGTTCCATGTGTCAAACTCACGGTGGGTCTGTCCGGTACACTTATTCTCTAACAAGTACCTATGTGTTTGGTTTGATATCTCTATATCATGACAAATGAGATTCTATCATCAACCAACACCACAATCTAGTCTTGTGTGTCATTGTTGTCTATCTACCTTCCACAATGACATCCGACCAGGGACATGACAAGAATGTACAAACTCTTAGCATATGTATGATCTCATCGTTCAGGTCATGAACCTGAAGGCATACGTCATTGAGTACTGTCATTCTCTAGACATTCAATCTGTTCTATCACTATCTCATATGACTGAACCAGAAAGAATTGGAAGCTTGCCTTTGATGTTTATCAAATCAATCTTATTGTATCCCACCAATCATCATATGATTGGCTCTCAGGGCATACATACCAACATATAGTTCCCTATAAAGACAATGGTAGGGCATGTGGATACTACGTAAAGTAGTATATGCACCTACTTTTTAGACATGCAACACTAGAAACCCATTGTATATAAAAGGTAATCTATATAGTATTGATTATCATAAGTAAATAGTGTCATTTTATGTTATGAAAAAAATCAAATCAAAATCTTGAATTATGTCATTCTCTTTGTAGATTTTTGAAAGGATAGAGCCATATACCAAAGAAGAGATGGACGAGTTCCGAGAAGAGTGGGCACACACTTTGTTAAGGAATTCGGCTTTGAACTTGATTGGGATAAAATATGATTTATCTAAACCTTGACGTCATTTAGTTCTATATGCATGTATTGGTATGATTTTCTGAAACTTGAAATTTGATTTGAGTGAAGTGTTGGTGTATATGTGAGTGGTATGTGTATATATGCATGTGTGTGAATGAATGTGAATATGAATGAATACAATGAAATTTGGATTCATACATGTCATGAGAGGAGAATTGGATGATGGATCTTGCATGTGTGTTTTCTAATTTGTGTATGAGCATAAGAATGGAATTAAGTGTTGAAGAGAACAGAATTAAAGAATGGAAATGTATGTGGGTGGATTCTTTGAATGTGTTTGTTATGCAGATATTGCAGATGTGGTGGCCTATAGTTAAGTTGATCACAGGATGGAACTTGTATTTCTAATGAACTGTAGGCTCTGCATCATGGTGAACAGTCAGATAGCCATTAGCAGATATGCTATTTAAAAAAAAATGTAATTGTGTGGTTGTCAAAAAAAATCGATGTTATAGGTCCCTATCATCAGTTTCTTTAGAAAACCAACATTGTAGACCAGTTGTGCTTTTTATTTTCTCCTTAAAGAGATGACATGGCTATTCTAAAATAGTTGTGTTGGGCAGTACGGTCGTGCTACCATCTGGCATGTGCATCGATTGTTCTAAAAATGCTCACACTGTATATTTATGGGATCAGTTGTTTAACCACAATCAACAACACATCTACCCTTATTAGTTAAAATTTTACCTAACTAGAAAGTAAAACTTCAGTTATGGTGAAGTGACAATATAGTTTGACAATAGTGTCAGTTTCTTTCTTGGAACCAACGTCATAGGGACATTCCACGACTCCTTATTTCTGTGAGTCATCCGTTGCGTCATCGGTTTCTATTTTCATAACAATTGTTGATCACTCTATGTCCTAAGTTTGACCATCCATAATTTTAGTGTGGGCCTCTTATTGTTGGTAAAATTTTGACATTATATGGCTTTTTAAATTGTCACTAAAGGTGGTATATGTACTAGTGATTGATATTGTTGGTTTTTGACTTTGGATGAATGAATTCCAATCGGAAGATGGGTGGAGCAGTTTGGCTGGTTAGATTGAGTTGGGAGATACCCTTGGATGGTAGGGTCGGTCAATTAATTGGGGCAATCAGCTTGTCTGATTTGTGTTGAATTTTTACTTATTGCCTTCCAATTCCTTTCAAACTTGGGACATGTATTCCAGGAAGGACTTCCATTTTCTTTTGAGTTGGATTGTTCTTTACTCTAAATAACAATGAGAAATCTAACCAAATCCTAATATTTTATGAATAAAAGAAAAATAACACAACTAAACAAAATAACAAGAATTAACTACTCGGATCAAGCAAACTAGTCTAAAATATGCAATTAAATCTGATGAACATGAATTCACCAAAATATTCCAAACTTGAACGTTGTTTGTCCTTGAATAATAAAGAATCAAGGTAACCTACCAAAGTATTACTAACATCATGTCATCCTCACTTTTTTATTCCCTACAACATAATATGACCAAGCAACCCCAATTTACTGGAATCATATAATACATCTTTCAATTCCCTATTATGACTTCACATTCACAACATGCTTTTGTGTCAAAAACCTACAAAGCAATAATGATAATATCATTCAGATTCAAAAAGTTCCACATTTTCCTATGAGAACTACATGAACAATGTTCAACCATGGAAGGGAATGATTTTGGGGTGGTTTCCTTCCCCTGGGAATAAAATGGAGTGAATGGGGTGTATAAAGGAAGAATTTGTGAATCTCTTCACTATTCAACTCGAGATTGCTTTTTATTTTATTGCAGTCATATTGGTTGACTTTTTTGGGAGTGCAGATTGGTGTCTTTTTATTTGTGATATATTCATGTTTCATAGGAGGGGTATAAAGAAGCAAAGGGGTGAGAGAGAGGGATCCACCATAAACATATAGTTTGGAATATCTTTTTTATATTTTATTATTTTTGGAAAATGATGGGGTAATAAGATGATGGAAGAAGTGTAGAAGACAGTTGAACCTGTGCATCCCATATTTTACAATTTAGATCATTGGAACAATATTAAAAACAATTCAACCAATCATAACTTGAAAGGTAATTCCATTTGCAAAATGAGTTATGCTAATCAATAAAAGACATGATGCATTTGATCCCTCTTGATCCCAAATGACTTGTCATAACTTCTAGGGAATGATGTTAATTAAGATAGATCAAAGAAGGATGAAACTCAGTGTTGACTCCCTCACCAATGAGTCTGATTATAATGATGATGAACGGTCAGTTGTCTGACCAACATAGCTTGGATCATCATATTGGGAATCATGAGTGGTGGTGAAGAGCAAGTAGCACTCATTTGATCTACATATCTAGGATTTTCTGACTGGGTATATCATAAGGTGAGGGATAGTAGTCGTTAGTCAACCGACCCACTTGGCTCCAGTTTCCAAATCCGGCACTTTCATGTTTGAATGTTTACCCATGTTGGTTGGTCAGTCTGCTTAATAGGATAGGTCACGTGAAGTTAGTCGCTCCTGAAAACTGGGTGGCCATTCTGATTGGTCGATTGGAGTGACCAACCAATTGATAATAAATAAAATTATGGATCCACTGGGACTAGACATTTGAGCACCCATTTCAATCGGATGATCGGATGGGTGCCATGGCCAGCTTGAACTGGTGGAAAATTTCTACTACAGGTCAGATAGCTGACCAAAAGAGGCAATCAACCAATCCACATGTGATCCATCCTAGGCAAAAGGGTGATCCTTGCAATCGGCCGACCGGGAAATATAGTCAGTAGACTAAAGGGTCTGAAGAGTTCAAAATAGTTGAACTTACCTACATGCAACCACAATAGAAGTTTGGATAAGTAAGATCTTAACTATAATTTGCAACTAAGTATATGAAATAGAGGAAATAAAATGTAGTCTAACTAGTCTTAATGCAAAATTTTAATCTAACTTGATAATCGACTTGTTGTCTTTTGATAAATTCTTTGTTTAATGTCGCTGGCTTGATGCCTAACTTATTAAATCATAAAGGGATTGGAAAGGGGGAGCGGTTTTGCTTCCTTTGTTGCAAAGTAATAATATGTGAATTATTGCTTCATCTGGTGGTCCTTTTCCACAAATTCACCCTTTTATTTATCCCAAAATACAAATGTTCCATGTGCATAGATCTTCTTCACAAGATACAAGCCATGGCATTACAGTATCAACTTCTTGGGGAACAATCTCAAATGGGAGTTTTACAAAAAGACTTGATCTCCTATTTTGGTATCTTTCATCCTCCAATGGTTGTCATGCCACATCTTAGTACTCCCCTTGTATATGCATGCATTCTCATAGGAAGACATATGCAACTCTTACAATTGTAAGAATAGTTTGTCACCATTAAAGAATAAATTAAAATTAAGAAAATGAATTGCAATTAGCTTTGTGTTCCATCACAACTGGGATAGGTCATGATTCATTGTAGGTTATCTGGAATAGAGTTGTACCCAATGGTATTTTAAATGTTGTCCGGTATGTTGAAAGAGCATCATTGAGATTAAGTGCCTAATCCTTCTCTATTATCCCAACTATCTTTTCAAGGATGGCATTAATCAATCAATTTGAAACTTTGATTTGGATACTAGTTTTAGGATGATACAGAGAGACCACTTGATGATGAACTCCATACTTCTTCAGCTAATGTTTGAACTTCTTCTCTAGAAAATCAGATCCAACACTGAAGATATCCGTGTGTATTATACAAAACCTAGGGAAGATTGTTGGTATGTATGCCCCAAGAGACAATCACATGATGATTGTAATGGCATAACTTGTAATTGATTGGATTAATAAATAAAGAGAATTTTCCAATTTATTATGGTTAATGCAGTTATGAGATAATGATGTAACATTATAAATGTCTAGAGAATAATATTACTCAATCACGTATGTCTTCAAGTGTAGGACTTGGGGAAATGAGATCTTATGGATGTTAAGAGTACATGTACATATTCTCTTTATGTCCATGATTGGTTGTCATTATGGAAGGTCGATAGACAACAATGACACATAAGATCAGAGTGTCAGTTGGTTGGTAATAGAATCTCATTAGTCATGTTATGACTATATCAAATCAAGCACACAGATACATGTTATAGAATAATGTATCGCACAGACTCGCAATGAGACTGACACATGGAAGTAATAGTCAGATCTCACAGTGATGGTGGTGGTTGTTGTTATTAGACCTAAAATCACTACACTCATCACATGTCATTTGGTATGCTTTGACATCATCAAACACAGTCCTAAAACACGGGTTGTTATAAAGGTGATGATTGGGTGACTTTGACACATGTGGATATACTATGAGTGATAGAAATGAGATTTGTCCCTCCTACATGAGTTTGATGTTCTAGGCCTCTTGATTAGCGAGACTGAGAAATGTATGGCCATGCACATGTGATTCAATATTTGATATTAAGTTTACATATATTTGAGACAGTCTACTCTGATTCAAGAAAAAAGATTGAATGATGAAGAGGATGGTTGCTTCATGCCTCGAGTTCAATTTGGACATCAGTGACAAAGGAACTATACAAACATTGCAACGCCATATACAAATTGTAGGTTGAAGTTGTTCACCAACTTTCTATTTACTTGGGTAGCATTGATGTGCGACTAGGCACCACTCATTGCTTGTAATGTCATAAGTTGTTATGGGGATTTACTACCAACGTAATATGGGACTTATAGGGTCACACACATAGTTCTTGACCTAGAAGAGGAATTTAATCTGAATGACGATTGAATTACTTGCTAAAACATTTAGGTAATTGATTCAAGCAACAAATCAGGCTGACAACACTACTAAACGCCCATCTCACTGAGTGAGACGACCGTTTGGAGTGCCAAACGGCTATCTCAAGGGTTGAGATGGGCATTTGGAAGTGTTAGGCTGACCCGAGCTGAAATTGGCTAAGGTGCAAACTGACTAGCTCTTTTTGTAGAAGATTTGTCTCTTTGAATTAGCCCATAAGATATCTCCAAAAATACATCTGCGGATTGGCATACACACTACCACCCCAATCAAAGGAAGGAATCATATCCAGATCTAGAATAAAGGACAACTAACATACATCTTCTCCATTCCATGACCTATTGTAAAATATGAAACTAGGGATAAAAAATGAGAAGGAATACCTAGACCCACAGTTTACATATAATGGATCATCGTCACCTCTCTTCTTTTCCTCATGAAAGAAGGTGGACTTCATCCAAGTAAACCTGACTTATACTTCAATGACATTTCAATATCTCTAGGTTCATTCCTAGAATCCCATTCTGGTGATAATGAACCCACTCCTACCAGTCAAGTAAAGAACTAATGGGAGTCCCACCGAACCCTAAAGAAGTAATCTCAACAAACTCACTCGGGGTGATAGCCAACTAACTAAAAGAAAAATGAAAAGTACTAGTCTTCAAGTGAAAATTCTCAAACTAGGGAAGGAGATAGGGTCTATCTATGATCCCACACTAGCTAATTCTACTAAAGACAGTGTCTCTAACAACACCTTCTTAGCCACCAAGCTATCATATAGGTACCCCAACGCATTCCAATGGGTTCTCCAATATAATTTGGAAATTCAATACGCTAAAGGAATAAACATGAGGACAAAGTGAAAATCATCGCTACATAGCAAAAATGCTCAATTCAAGCTTAGAAAAGTAGAAAGAAAATAGCATGGAGCAACGTTTCCTAATTATATCTCATCTCCCACTCGGTGGCTTTGGTGATGCAGATCATCCATATGACACCCAAATGATGGACAAATCTCTTAACATGGAGTAGTTTTACCTTGATCTTGCTTGCACTGCCATGACGCCTGCTAAAGGAATACGCCAGTCAAAATATTCATAAAGAAGATACAAATAAAAAAAGGTAATCATACATATTATGGGTGTGCCTCATCCCTTGCAACATTGCCCATCTTTCTCATCTATGAAGGGAATAATAATGACAATCATGTGCAGCCAACCATTTGCGCAACAATGATGACAATGTCAAAAGATTTCCACAACATATGAAATCAATTCCATTAGGAAATGGATGGCTAATAAAATGACAAAACAAAGAAATTAGTTGGATTACAAAACATAATCATCCATATCATCTTCAATCTCTAGACCATGAAGAATGTTGATAAGCGAAGAACTAGATTTTGCCACCCAGGGCCAAAATGGGAAAACCAAACTACAAATATGAAAGTTATACCTTCCTTAATATTGATGCAGTTGAAACCTACACTAAAATGCCACCAGAGAGGACCACCATAAGCTCCTCCACCGCCATGACACCACTTCCAAAAATTCCTTTAGGAAGGCTAGTGGAATGCCTTGATCCACGGGCTCTAAGCTAGTAGATCACATCATCCACATTCTCTCACTCTCTCTCTTCACATCATCATCCTCACCCTAGAATGCTTTGATCTAGTCATTGTTGTCACTAGTCGCACGAGGGGGAAAGAAATGGGAAGGGTACTCAACCCTACTCCCATTTCCCCTCAAGACAAAAGCTTATGGAAAAAGTACAAATGGGCCCCTAAATTTTTAGTGTAATATCCATAATGCTATAAAAATCCCAAAAAATAAAAAAATTGCCAAAAAATGATAATAATAAAAAATATTAAATCTTGACTTGAATTAGAATTCTATATTTTCTCAAGATAGTCATTGTATTTACCTACAATCACAAGGGTCATGGACCATGACCTAAATAGAACCATTTCAAAAACGCTTTTTTTCAAATCCAAGATCCAAGACCACGAGCAAATACTAGACCAATTCTGAATCACTCTTTTCAAATATAGGGTCCTAGACTATGACCTAAACTGGACCAATCTAGTCATATTTTTACAATATTCTAGGTCCCTAATCATGACCTAATACTTAATCATCCTAAAGCTTCATTTCCAATCTATTTAGGTCATGTACTAAGACCTTAAAATAGACCATGAGCTAGGTCCTAAACAGATTCATCAACCCTCTTTTTACTTATTCCCAAATCTTATGGGGTCCCTACTCATGACCTACGATTGAAAACTAGATTGACTTTCAATGCAAACCTTTTGACAATACAAAATCACAACCAAGGTTATCAACTTTTCTTTCAATAATACATCTTTTGACAATCCCAGATCATGACTCAAAAATGAACTAAATTGCTACCTACCTCATTATCTTGAGTTATGGATCAAACCTCCAATTTCCAAGACTAATTACTAGAAATTCAAAGATCATCAATGCCTTATAGGATAGAAGATGAACCAATAGGGCAACACATCATGGACATTAACTTTCATTTGGTAATAATACGAACATCCAGCCTTAACACAATATCATATGCCTCAATCAAACTAATAGCTAACCGATACAATCATTGGTTAGGAAGGTCATCTTAAATCTAAACAGCTTGTCTAAAAATAAAGCACCAATTTTGACAACCCAATCCTTATCCTGATAAGAAAAATCATCATGTTGTTCCTTTAAAGAGTTCTAGTCCTGACTCTAAATTGGCTCACTCCTAAAAAAAGTAAAGATGCATAGGAAGAGGGATGACTACTCATTTTTTTCAAAGATTATTTTTAGGAAGAGCACTTACCACTATTTCTCAATGATCATAGACTATTGATCTTAATTTCTCATCTACAAACCACCACCTATTTTATTTTTCACATTAACTTTCTTCCACTAAGGCATGAGTTAGTGGAAGAATCAAACATGCACTGGTTTTAGAGCTTAAGCGGTCATGAGAGACACATCTTTGGATGATAAACCACTTAAAGCTAATAAAAACTCTAGTAGAATGAACGATTGATCAGACATAACAACTGTCTAAGTGATAGGTTGCCCTTACTATAGAGAAGTCATTTATTCACAAAGTTTTTTTCATGAATTTATCTTTACAAGGAAAGGATGTCACACTCACTTTTGACCTTCACAAGGTTTTTTAGAACATCCTTGATGAATCCAACCTTTCCGGTCGGAGTTAGATAAGGCTCAAGTAAGTGGTTCCCACTCTTATCTAGAACATTTCCTTAACATTTCCTTAAGAGGGGATGACTATTGACACACTATTTCCTCACTTAAAAGAAATTCAAAATTCAACAAAAATTCTCTGGATAATGATGGAATCCATTTCACATACCACCCAATTTCCACATACACCTTTTTCCCATTTTTTGTATTTTTATACACATTTTATCCATCCATTTTCACCCACTTTCACCTAATATGAGGTCTTGAATTCTTCTTTCAGACCGAAAGTGCAATTGTTCTTGAATTCTTCTTTAAATAAGCTATTTTCACAAATACTCCAGTTTAATTGTATGAAATAGAATATTTCCTTTTACAATTACCTTTTCAAAAAACTATGAGAGTTAACTTTGACTTATCTTTTTTTGCAAGTTTTCTCTACTTTTTGCCAGAATATTCCTAAATTTATTGGGATTAATACCTTTTCACACAAGTACACCCGATAGATCATCTCAATCTATATACCCTCTATGTAGCATATCTTGGTGTTATGTCGCCTCTCCAGAAGATTTTTTTGACAATCCTAAACCCTAAAAACCACCTATAATTGACCCCCATAACCAATGTATTCCAGGCCCCATTTGTGTCTCCTAAATCTAGAGAAGTGACCGCCTCTCTCCTTTTTACATATTTCCTATGATCAGAGGATCCTTCTTTTGACACTGTCTGCTTTGTTATATATAGGATAGTAAACTATTCTAACTTTTGTGTCTAACTAATACATCTTCTATCTTATTATATCTTATCTGTAATTGTCGCATCTGATTTGATCTATTTTTGCATCTGATCTACTATCTACTATAACTGCTATGTTGGTCTTATAATTTTCATTTTTTTTACTATTTATGAAAAATTAAATATGGATCTCTAAGCATATATCTTCTAGTCATCCTCTAACATCCTACGCATGGTCCTAATTTTCATTGGTGGATCTCTATCGTGGAAGGTTCTAAGGTGATTAGGACCACAACACACCTAAAATTAGAACTTTTAGGAAAGTGATGGGAAAGACATGGACGTCTCTATAACTAAAATCATATTTATAATAAAAATATATTTTTATTATGTTTTTATGTTTTCTTTAATTTAACCATCTTGAATTTCTAATCATTTCACAATAACAATGGTGTTTGATACCAATTTACTAGGTGATATGGTGGTGCTAATCCTTCCCCACTCATAATTAGATTGCCAAATTTCATCTCTGGTTTTGCTACTTTATTTACTATATTTCATCAAAATGGATAATCAATTAGACTACACCATGGCTTGAACGATTGATCTTTTCCTTGATTTTTACAAAAAGTAATTGGCACTCTGAACACCTTTTTTACTATGTTTCGGTACCAAAAAAAGTGGTCTTTTATTCCTAGAATATATGTCCTTTTTTCCTTTTAGGTAAGGTGTGACAACTGGAGATAGAAGTTTCTTTATAGAACTTGAAAACATAAGAAGTGGAATTGTTACATTTGGTGACAATGGAGAAGGGTTCATCATTGGAATTGGTAATGTTGGGTCTAAACTACAATTAAATTGTGCTACTAGTTTATGAATTACATCATAGCTTGCTTAGTGTGAATCAACAATGTGATAGTGGATATGATGTTCTTTTCAATAAATTGTATTGCAAAAATTACTTGATGAAACACTCACGATGCTATTTGTGAAGGAAATAGAATTATAAATTTTATTAATACTATCCAAGAAAAATGCCTTATTGAAAATGATGATGTTCTATCCTTATGGCATTGAAAACTAGGACATACTAGCATTCATGTTATTAAAGAATTATTTAAATTTGACTTGGGTAGTGGTTAGCAAAAAGTTTCTTTTGATAAGATTGAAAATTTTGAAGCATATACTATAGGAAAACAAAAAAAGGTTCTTTCAAGGAAAAATATATGCTTAGTACATCTAGACAACTTGAACTTATTCATGTGGACTTATTTGGTCCTATGAGGACACAATGTATTGGTGGTAAAATATATTATTTTGTAATTGTTGATGACTATCATAGATATACATGGGTACATTTCTTGGTTGGTAAATATGACAAAATGAATTGTTTATTAAATTTTGTATTTGATTTGAAAATGAATTTCAATAAAAATATACTATTAGAAAAGATCATGGTGGAGAATTTGAAAATTCTAACTTTGATAAATTGTTTAATTCAAATGGATATGGTCGTAATTTTTCTTCGCTATGAACTTCACAACAAAATGGTATTGTTGAAAGGAAAAATAGATATTCTAAAGAAATGACTACTTTTGGAACATAATACCCCTAAACAATTTGGGCAGAGGCTGTAAACACTTCACGTTATGTGAAAAATAATATTTTTATACATCTTCATCTTAGAAAGACTCCTTATGAACTTCTTTTCACTAAAAAACATGGAGTTGACTATTTTCATACCTTTGGAACACCTTATTTTATTCTTAATACCAAGAATGATAGATACAAGTTTGATCCAAATTCACAAAAGGATTTCTTATTAGGGTAGTCAACCACAAGAAAAGCGTATAGAGTCAATAAGTTCATCATTAAAAACGTTTCATAATCAAATCACATTAAATCCCAAGAAAATTCACAAAGAATGCATTATGTAATCATACAGTCCCAATCAAAGAAGACTTAACCATTAAAGGCATTAATGATGATTTTATTAAATTAACAAAATTCAAAAACTCCTTCTCTCCCACCTAAATTAATTAAAGATCATCCCCAAGAAGTAAAAACTATATCATCATTTAAGGATGAATCAAATATGGCATAGTATCAATTATTGAACCTAAAAATGTGGATGAAGCACTTAAAGATGATTACTAAATAATTTTCATGGAAGAAGAAATAAATTAGTTAACTAAAAATGGTGTTTGGGATTTAGTATCTAAACCTAAGGATAAAGCAGTAATTGGTACTAAATAGGTCATCCCATATAAGCTAAATGAAATTGGGAAAGTAGTAAAGAAATAAAGTTAGATTGGTTGTTCAAGTATATCATGAACAAGACTAGATAGACATTGAAAAAACATATGTGTGTTGCCCTTGAATGTATTAGAAAGCTTTTATTCCTAGAAATATACAAGAATGTAAAATTATTTCAAATGGATGTAAAAAGTATTGTTAGAAATGTAATAATTGAGGAGGAGGTATGTGTTGCTCAACCCCCTATTTTTTAGGACATACATCATCATGATCATGTTTATAAACTCAAAGCGGAATTATATGGCTTAAAACTAGATCCTAGAAATTTCTATGATTGTCTAAGAACTTCTCTTTTTTAAAATGAATTCACTATTGGCAAATCTAATTCTACTTTGTTCACAAAAAAATATGACTCTAATTTTCTAATTGTCCAAATTTATCTTGATAAAATTATATTTTGAAAATCTAAAGAATCATTGTGTTTTTAGTTTACTGACTCTTCAAATGGATCCTAAGGTATTTGGATTCTAAAATAAATTATAGAATTTGGTATCCTAAGGATAAAAGTTTGTATTTGCAACATGTATTGATATCGATTGTGTTTGGTGTCATCTTGATCACAAAAGTACTAGTGGGTTCTTTTCTCTTGCTTGGAAAACATTTAGCCTCTTGGTTTAGTGAGAAACAAAACATGGTTTTTCTATCTACCACAAAATTTGACTATAAGATTGTTGGTAGTTGTCGAGCAGAAGTACTTTGGATAAAATAGGTATTAAGTGATTATGGTTTCACTCCATCCATGAATCCCATTTTTTAAGATAATACAGGTGCAATCGATCTATCTCATATTCCAATTTTTCATAGTCGAGATGAACATATTTAATTTCCATCATTTTCTTAGATATCATATCATAGACAATACATTTTCTTACATCTTGTAGACATAAAAATCAATTGGTAGACATCTTCATGGAACTCCTTGTTCTTGACTCCTTTAGGGTTATAAGAGACACATTGCACATTGTTCCTCCAGAGGATGTTTATTTGACCAATTTTCAAATGAAAATCTTTGAATTCTCTCTTCGGGTACCATCTTGAACATTTTTCATCATTTGTCACGTTCATTTTTGTGCATTTCTCTATTCTTAGTCAATTTGTCTTCAAAAATTTCAAAATAAGGTCTGAAATTTTTTATTTTTGCTACTTTTATTTATTTCAAACTTTTTGAAACTCATTTTCTCTAATTAAGTATGTGCCATCATTGCCAACCCCTATTTTCTCAAAATCTGGTTAAAAATGATTTTTGGTCTAAGAAGATTTTGATCGATGCCATGATCAGTCGAAAAGAAGTTCGATTGATGGAACCCTGGCTTGAGTGCATCTCAATGAAAACTAGTTTTTAATTTACTGATACAAAGCTTAGTCCAAAAAAGTTCAAATAAGGACCTCATTGCTTCCTATAAATCCAGTCATAAATGACTATTTTCTTCACACCATCACTTGCAAACTTTTCCTGCTCCCTTTGGCCAGTCTCCTTTACAAATCTTTGGCCATTTTTAGAAACTAGCCTCCTCCACACTTCATCTCTCCTATTCTTCCACCACTCTTCTCTGATGGACTTCTTCTCATAGTGGTGGAAAGAAGAAGAAGAAGTATGGGAAGGCTCTCGCAAGCACGCTAGTGATTATTAACAACATCACATTCATCAACTACACCATCGACAACAAGTTTCTTAAGCTCTCCTCCCACCATCTCTTCCAAGACATATTATGGATATTCACTATCTTGCCAAGGTTCTTGATCTCAAATCTCTCTTTGACTTTTACTGCCTTTTAGACTTTGTCACTCCTTACCATCATAGTTGGTCCACTAGAGTTGCCCATGAGTTTTATGTCAACCTATGTGTAGTGAATCAAACTTAATTTTTATATCTGTGAAAGAATTTCTTAAATTTTGTTTTGATGAATTAATAATATGTACCTACCATAAAATTCACAATGATGATCGGTCTGACAACCTTGATTTCACTTCCATAAATCCTATCAATGGTATTTCTAAATATACAAGAAACATTGTCACCCTTTAAACTATTTGTCAATATTTGTTGATTCTCGATACCAAAAATCATGATACTCATTCAATTAAGTTTGTGTCTTAACTGATTCCAAAAGTGCACATTGTAAATATTATTTTAAGCTCAAATATCATTATTTGTGCCAATAAGAGTGAGGTACCACAATTCCACATGTACCTCATCAATGTCATTCTAAATGAAATGCATATCAATTTCATGAGGATCATCACTAAATAAAGTCTTGGATTCAAAGGTAAATACTTTGTGTGTGGTATTATTGAGCAT
This sequence comes from Alisma plantago-aquatica, assembly GCA_963693085.1. Taxonomy (NCBI): domain Eukaryota; kingdom Viridiplantae; phylum Streptophyta; class Magnoliopsida; order Alismatales; family Alismataceae; genus Alisma; species Alisma plantago-aquatica. The sequence continues at coordinate 256,173,635 of OY856415.1, read as the reverse complement.
TGTTTTGATATCCCTCTTTTCAACCTAGTTTATCTTATGAGTCTCTCATAAAACCACATCAATCTTACAACTTTTGGAAAGATGGGTCTAGATTTCGATCATAAGTGGGATAGAGTTGAAGAAGGTACTTCAAGTGAACCACCTCCTCATACTTATACATGCACTCATGAAATTATATTGCATACTTTATAGGTGTAGCCTTTAAAGTTGTAAGATGCATGCAATACAACCATAATGCTACACTATACTTGAGTAAACGAATTAATGCCTTAACCCTTTATATTTTGGACAAGTGTCATGCTCATCTATATCGCCAACGCATTAAACCTTTCATACTGAGTCATGACTACACTTAATCCACTCCATTGCCATCTACTCTCTGCCACGTTCAATTTTCTATGGAGAACTTCAAGACATTGTGACTTATTTTAACTTCAATAGATTTCCCACATTTTTTGAAGAAGATCTAGTTATAGCTACAAAGATGTTGTATTGGGAGACGTTAGTGAAGCATTATGGTTCCACTCCTTTCTTGGGCCATGATTTGGATATTGATCAAATTATTTGCATTTTCCACAATGTATGATCATATATGCTTAGATTTGATCATATGATCTTTGCTCTTATAGTATTTTTGCTTGATACGTATTTTGGTCATTGTGTTTGGCATGAGTTATGTATCTTTCTTATTTTTTTACATATCTTTGTACTTCATTTTCTAATCAAATATATGCATGTGTGCTCCCTCAAGGATAAAATTGGGATATTATGATCCTCCAACTTTGTTCTCTTTTGTACCATTGGTTTTAAATGGATACTATTTTGAGCATGAGTATCACATGTAGGGGAGCATATTATGTACACCCCTACCTTTATGTATATGTCAAAGGGGGAGAAATATACGTTATGTACATTCTATGGTTTGACTAAGATGGATAATGTGTTCCTTTGCTTAGTCTCACAAGATACATAATTTTAGATATAAATGGGTGTTGGTGATATGTCCTGAGAACACCAATCATATGATGATTTTAATGGTACATCTTGCAATTGATTTGATTATTAACAAAGGCAGTTCCAATTATTATGTTTGTTTAAATATGAGGTGATAAATAAAATCAATAATATCCTAAGAATTTATTACACAAGGACAAGTGAATTCAGGTTGAGGATCTGAACATGAGATCATGTTAATGTTAAGATTATTCATTATTGTCTTAGTCCCTATTCATATATTATTAGGGATATTTGGACAACAATAATACATCAAGACTATTATGTGTGTTGATTGATGACTACATCTCGTTAGTCATGATATTGGATATTAAATCAAACACATGGGTACTTGTTATGGAAAAATGTACTGGATAGACCCACTTTGAGTGTGATACATGGAAGATAGTAATGGTGGTCATAATCACATTTCAATGTGACATTGGTGATTATGGTCCTTATACTTGAAGCCATTATAGTGATAGAATATCATTCAGTGTGCTTTAACACTACTCAATGTGACCATGAATAAGGGTTGCTATACAAGTAGTGAAGGGTGCATTGTGATGCATGTGGAACACTATGAGTGACTTAGAAGGGATTTTTCCCTCCCATTGGAGTGATACACTGGCCACTTGATGAGTGAGATTATAAAATGCATGGCCATGCTCATACGAGTCAATATACAATGATGATCTCATGTGTATATCAAATAGTCTACTCTAGATCAAGAAACAAAGATTGAACATTAAAAGGATGATGTTTCCATGCCTTGGATTCAATATGGATATTAGAGATAAAAGAATTATACAACCACTGTAACACTGGTCACAATACTAGGTTAAATTTGTTCTCCAACTTCTCCAATTACTTGGGTATAAATGAAGTCTTTCTAGATGCCAATCATTGCTTTTGAAGTCATAATTTGATTAAGAACATCAGTTGGTCATACGCATAGGATGTATTAGAATGGAAGTATAATTATGGATATGATTAGAAATGTTTCAAGTCAATTTGATTACTAAATTGTTTAAGTAATCAACTAGAATACTTTTGGAATATAATCCAAGATAATTGGTTGAAATATTTATGCCAGTTGATTGGATTTAAATTAGAATGACATAATAATTTGAATAGATAATCCCAAGAAATTGATTAGAGTTTACAGTCAGATGATGAGAAATTAGTTAAATGATTGATGTGACTAATTGATTAATTAATTAATGATGTGATTCAAGGATATTTTAAATGCTTGTTTGGTTGTCCATGGGTGTCTCACTTGAAATGCACCTACAACCTTTTATTTCTTAGAGTTTTTGGAAAACCATGCTTCCTTTCTTCTCCTATTTCAAGGGGCATGATGACCGGATCACATTGATATTCTCTTGTCACATATCCCTAGACATAATCATCCCCAAGAGAGAAAGAAGGAGAGTGATCGTGATGCTAGCACATCACCAAGTGAGAGGCTTATCCTTCCCGCGTGCTCAGGTAGCGTGACGAGGAGTTCTAATTCAACCACATGGACTTTGTAGAGATGTAAGTTTCAATTGACTATGCTTGCAGGATGTCAACGAGTATTGTTCGTGCACGTCAGTAGCAATGCATCCCACCTCACAAGGAGGACATATTCGGACTTGATACATGACCTCCTGAATACATCATGTTTGTAGGAAACGTGGAAATTTTTTTTTAGTTGTGTTTGTTGCCTCCATGATTTGTAACAATGGGTATACTCACTTGAGAGATGGATGACATGTTTCATTCCTTAGAGGTGAAAATTACACGCACTTTTCTTAGAGCTTCATGACATCATTTGGTATAAAGTTTTATTTGTGCAATACTTTTTGGAAATGTTTGTCCTCTACAAAAAGGGTAGATTCTTGGCTAAACTAGATATTATGCAACTTTCTATTTTAATGATTTCAACATTTCTAAATTATGTTTTGAATGTTCTATTTCAAGTGTTTCAATTATCAAGGCATGAGTAGAAGAGATTATTAGAGCTTAATTGCATATCTTGTGCAAAATTGACAAAAGTATATTCACACTATGCTATTTGTATAAGGAAAAATTACATTTCTCTAGATATCATGTAAAATCAAGAAATGAATCCACCACAACTATCCCAAAATAACTTATAGTATTCTTCGGGATTGTTAGGTCTCATTGCAAAATCATTAAATAGGGTTTTCTAAAATGAAACTAATTTGTTACACGGAAATTTTCATTGAACCCAATTTCAACCGAGAATGGGTCAGTTGAATCAAAACTTGACTGATAGTTAGATGTTGTTAAAACTTGTACATGAAGTGTGTCTCTAGCAAAATCCTTTTCTAATGAGGGTAAGATAGGTTGAAAACAATTGTGAGTGATGGGTGGTCTACATACTTTTTAGTTAGTCATTTTTATTCCACTAAAAACTCTATAACAAATATTTGTGCAACCTCAGATCAAACCCTTCCAACAGCTATTAAACACTTCCTAATGGTTTTGTATAAATAGGATTGCTTACATAGGATGCAAATACACTTGGAATTTCAAGAATTGATACACTAAGATTAGCAACTAAATTTCCATGTCCTATAGTGTAAAATCTAAGCTCCACTCAAGTGTCCTACTCCACAATGATAGAATATGTATGAATCCATATGGATGTGTCTAATAAACTTGATTATATAATATTTTTGGTTGATATAATATCAATTTGTGGTTTCTTTTCTCAATCTTGTTCCTATTGTGCTTTCATCTCCAAAACTACTTCTTGTGAGAAGGTTTCTTCAAAAGCTTCTTGCAAGAAGGATTGTCTGGAGCCTTTACATGCTTCATTAAATGATCTACAAACTAAACTTCTTCATGCATATATTGAGGTTGTCCACTTCTCATAGGCATTTAAAGAGGATCCAAGACTAAATCCTGCATGGACAATTTCTTCAAATATTCTTCTATGGATATGAGTTCAACAATGTTTTCAGCTTTGGCCACCTTGTAGACACCTCCTTGTACTCTACTAGAGTGGGATCGGTTTTCAAATCCTCCCTGGACAACTTCCCATGCATTGTCAAAAGTTTTGGAACATGAAATTTCATCCATATAGGAATTAAGAAATTTCACAGTGGCATTGTCAACAATTCTGTAGAAAGTCTCTATTAGTTGCACTTATGAGATCCCACATTTGGGCATTAGTGGAGAAGCTCCTTGAATCTTTCCTAAGCTTCAACAAGGGACTCACCTAGGACCATGGAAACATGTGTGAAATGACCTCTAATTTGATAGATGATAGGTGGAGGGTAGTAATTTTCCAAAAAATTGGCTTGCAGTCCCTCCAAATTCCTGATAGTGTCACTCTACATGGCATTGTACCAACTTCTAGTCTTGTCTATGAATGAATACTTGAATAGTCATACTTTTAGGGCATCCTCAGACATGTAGGTTGCTTGTTCAAGGAACAACAATGTACAAAGCACTACAAGTGGTCTTGGAAATCGTCACTTTTAATAATCTAAAAAGTGTTTCTTTGCAACATGGTGGTCCATCACGAGTGGATTTCAAATTACAGTTCACTGATAGCGGGAGGAACCACCAGATGATGTTTATCAATAGCTTTTGGATGAGAAGTCCTAGGTTGTTTTTGTTATTTGGCTTCAAGGGAGGTAGCCTATCTGGACCTAATCTATTTTAGTATAGAATTTCTTATCTCTTGTGCAATAGGCTCTCTATGGGATGTAAGATTTATTTTTACCCCACGGTTGATTTTTTCTTCATCCATGTTATTCCAGAATGCTCAATTTAGGCAGTGGAAAGTCGTGTCGATCTTTGGATTGAATGTGAGAGGTGTTTAGTCAATACTTAGTGAGAATATCATGCACCACTAGTACCTGAAAGTAGAGTAGAAAAGAAAATATTTGAGAAATAAAAATTTAAGTATATTATCAATTGAAAAGTAAAAATCCTAATTGTTGAAAACAATGGGGTTCATAAGCTATTTTGTTGTGCCCAACAACAGTGTCAAAATTTGATGTGATCATGGGTTTTAATCCTCTTTTCTTAATGCAATATCACTCACCCCCAAGAAAACAAGTCAACTACAATATAGCAAAAGGTCAAACCTAAGAGACAACATAAATGTAAGAAATATCTTACAAACAAGTTGTTGAGAATAATATTTGACCTCAATTGTTGAGGTTGATAATTTGCTAATGTCTGAATTGAAGTTGAAATGAAAAGGAATTATTGGTATTTGTTTGATATCAATATTAAAAGAAAACTAGGACAACTGAATTTAACTACCAATACCTACTTCCTCATCCCGACTATTACAACTTTGCTATCATAGCAAACTAGACTAGTTCCAAACAAACATGTTTTCCTTTCGGAACACAAACTACACAAGGATCAAATTTCTTATGGGCTCAAGGTCTCATTACCCATGGATCATAACATGATCATCAAGTAGAGTTCCTTCTTTAATTGAATTCAGAATCATGTGCTTTCATTTGAGGATATTATCCTAATTTTCATGGTCTCTACACTTAGGTTTATATGAATAATGCTAATGAAATGATCATTTAAGAAATCAAGCAATTATAGGAATAGAGAATAATTCAATTATTTTAAATAATGAGTTTGATGGAAATTAAGACAAAGTAAGGGAAATGGGGATAGTTCTCATGCCCCAACGATGACCTCTAGTTGCTCATATTCATAGTAAAATCAAAAACATAAGAGAAGATAGAAAGAGGCATTTCATTAGATGTGAGGAAGTAAGCAGCCAAAGGTCTCTGACTATAGTTGTTCACTTCAGTAGTAGTAGGTCTGGTCAACTTTGTGAAGAGGGTGATGTCCCTTCCTCCTTGTTTAGATCCTACACCCAAATTTTGGCTAGGAATTGAGTGTGGCCCCACAAGTAGTTAGGTCACATCTTGTAAGGAGTGGCACCCAAGAGGGGATCCACCCCCTACTAGATCAAATAATAGTCATCATCCATGACAAACACGTACATAATTTTTACAATGGATGAATGATCTTAAAAATTTTGAAATTTGTACTAATATTTAATCTTTCAAAAATGGAGATCATAAAGACCAAGTAAAGTAGTGGAAATAAATGTAATGATTTTTTTCAATTTACGAGATTACATAATGATATCACACTTGGGATTTACATGAAGGAAACAACTTCAAGATCTAAGTAGAAAAAATTATGAGTCTATCTCCCAAGAGTCGACTTCACTAGTCAAGTCCATGTAATCATGTCAAGTCATTTGTGTCCTTCACATAGGGGTTGTAAGTATACCCTATAAATGAATACAAAGTGGAAATTGTCAACACAAAAATGTCAGTATATGCATATAAAAAGGATTGAGAAATATTAGGTAAAAGGACAACAATAAACATTATCAAGGCTTCCATCACAGAGAGAAAGTTATACATAAAAGTGGATATCAATGAGAAACAATATAGGGTATACAAAACTATGCATTTTCTATATATCAAAAATAGCATTGTGTGCTACATAAGCAAAAATATATAAATTACAACACATAACCCATCATCAAAGTTAAACAAAACATTTAGCATGCAAATGAGATAAATGCATCACTAACGTAAATATAAAGCTAGAGGCAGTTAGGGGACAAACTCAAAACATGATAGAGAATGGCACCCAATTAAACTCTCATGTCATACAACATTAGGTATGGGGCATATAATCCTCCATTCCAATATATAGAAGTGTAGGATGACTAAAACCTCAATGCATGGTAGGAGGACTTCAGTGCCTAATAATATCACATAGGGGAATAATCCCCCAGGGGAATAAAATAAAAAACCAAAGCATTATATAACTCTAGGATATTGAATGAACTATCATCCATTAAAGTTGAGACAAGTGAAAGTATAGTCATAAAATATATTTAGTGATATTTCCAACACACAAGTAGATAATATGAAACATCCATCATAAAAGTGGGTAAAATCATTCATATCCACAATTTTGATTCATCATAAGACCATAAAATTCCAACACTTGAAAGCTAAGGTTTATCTGGTTCAATTCCTTAAATTTAGGTTACCACATGTAATAAGATGAACAATATACAAATTCGAGTCAAAAAATAGTATGCATCTAATCAAGTAGATCACAACATCATATCAATGAAGCACCAGTCTCATAAGTCAGATTCCCATAAGAGAGAGAAAAATAGTTCAATTTATTTACATAGAAGCTGGGAGGTACAACACTGAGAGAGAGAGAGAAAATAGGTCAATTGATCAATATGATTGTTAATGGGATGCAATCATATCTCATATCCAATCTACCAAGATCCAAACTAAACCCTAAATTCACATCAGGGTTACAAGTCACCTATAAAATACATATATGAAATTAGGGTTAAGTTCACATTAATTATATGAATCTTATAAATAATATTTTCATTTCTAGTGAATTAAATTATAAAACCTTTTCTAATGTGCAAAATATTTTTATAATTCCATAACATATTTTACTTTATTTTTCTGAGCTATAGATTGTTATATATGGATTTTAGATATTTTAGACAATTATAAAATCATTTACATATCATTTTTGTTAGATTGGAATTATATGAGAAACTAGTACATTTGATGGAGAACAATTTCTTAATTCCAAAACATTTTTTTTATTTTTTGTTATATAAATAATTAAATTGGAATTTGAAAACATTAACCAATGAGAAAATAGAGAAACTCCACATGTGTTATCATGTCCAAACCAAGAGAATCTAGTTGAGGTGGCCTATCACCATTATCCATGTGGATTGGGCCTACAATAAGTTAGGCGTATAGAAAATATGAATAATCATGTGGTCAAAGAAAACTAGGGAGAAAAAACATTAACACCCATGGTAGTGTGTGACAAATTTCGGGTCAAATTTGGGACAAATCATGCTTATGATGGGAGTCATTGAGATCATCGTAGTAAGAGAATCATAGAGAGAAGGAGATTAGATATGTGGAGGAGAAACTCAAGAGGTGGGGGTCAAGGAAGGAGCAAAAGGAAAGCCACAGGCTACATGGGTCTAGGTGGAAGAAGAAAGTGGGAGAGAAGGTGACAGACAAAACAGACTCTGATCCACGTCCTAGTTAGGGAATGACTCAAACTTTAGGCAAAAAAATGATAAATCACTTATTGAAACTTTTTTCTAATGTAATTGGATTATACATATTATAATTTACCATCCTCCAATAATTGGGGATAGCTATAGATCTTTAATCAATATGACACTTGGTATCCTAGCTAATTAAGACCCAAGGGATCCAATTTTGGGATTTGATTTCACTTTTGATACTTCCTTCCATGATTTCTAATAGAATTAGGATTTATTCTCATTACTATAATGTATATTACTTTATTACACCATTATCATCAATTAAACTTCTCTAGAGTCATAATGTCCTCATATTATTACCATCAAGTTTACATTCAATTATTTTGCACAAAATAAATTATCTTAATTAATTACTCATTTAGTTCATTAACCTCATTAACTAAAATAATATCACAAGATTCTCATCCATTTATATGAAGGCACTAATTATTATTCCATTTTATATATTAAGCATCAATTGTATCTATTTACCCTTATGTGTATTTAGTTCCATCCAATTACTCATTAGTCACATTTTAGCCATTGCATATTCATTAGTGGACATATTTGACATTAATAATGAATATCACTTACACTTCAAGCATCACTTAGGTTATTAAATACAATTTAGTATTATTAGGGCATCTCATTTTATCATGACACCTAATGATGTTAATGCATTACATCAGGTACCAAGCATATGTTGATTAGGTTGGTTAAATTTAATAAACTAGGGTTTAGGGCAACTAGAATATTTTACACAACATCACAATTTTCCAATATTAGGGTTAATCTTATGTATCCATTTCGTGATCATATGATGGTTTATAGCTCTAGTGTATGACTATGTTCACATATGAACTTAGTTAGGGTTTATACACGAGTTAAATCATTACATGTTTATTTAATGTTCATTAAGGCACAAATGAGTGCATTAGGGTTTATGTATATCCTTCTTTGGATGAAACTAAAGCTCTAAGCATACGACCAACATGTCAAGAAATTAGGATTTTGTAGAGTCAAGATAGTAGGTTTTGGTATGCTACATGTCTTATTTTATTTGGATGACTCTCAAACTCCCAACTGGTCTGGTGGCTGATTACATTGCACCAAGCCTGCCACACCGGTTGGGCAAATGGGGAATCCAGTCGGTTGACTGGTCTTTAAGTTGTTTGTATGATGGGCTATTAATTGGGTGAGTAGGTGGGTTGGTAAACTCTATGTCTGATGATTCTTCTAGAGAAGAATTGGTCGGCTGACTAGCATCAAGGGTCTACCGACCTATGAGGTGCCCAAAATTATGGTTGTTATTGATATTGAGGGGGTTAATTCCAATACGCTGATCAATGAAATGGGTTGGGCAATCAGGATCCTCTCGAGGGAAATTTTCTAGACAAGATTCGATTGACGGATGAGGTAGACTAATTGATCAATGGGACTCCAAAAAATGATGATTCTACTAACTTTAGGAGGATCAAATCTAGCCAGTTGATTAGCAAGATGGGTCAGTCGACTAGAATGCCATTAGTGATTATGTTGGTTTTGACTTTGGAGGCATGAATTCCAATTGACTGTCTGGTAGAGTGGGTTAGCCGATCAGATTGTTTGTGAGAGACACCCTTGGTTGGTAGGGACTATTGGTCGACTATTAATTTGTCTTGAATTGTTCTGGGACATGAATTTGGGGAAGGATTTACGTTGTTATTTCAAGCTGGTTTGTAACTTTCACTACATAAGAATGATAAATCTAATGAAAATCGTAATATTTTAAGAACAAAAGCAAAAAAAATATGGCTAGGTAAAATAACAAGAATTGACTACTTAGAACAAGAAAATATTTCCTAGAAAGTGCAATGAAATTGTGATGAATATGTATTCATCAAATTGTATTGTATATTTTCGATTTATTCATAAGAACTTGTCAAAAAGAGTTTCATATCTTATTCTTATGAAAGTTTTGGGGCTTGTTGATTATTTTGATTTTTTTTCTCAAGTGTTGTTTGGGATTTTAAATTTAGTCATGTCAATCATGTAGTTAGTCTTCTAAGTAGGTATGTACTCCTCGGGATCTTGGGGATCCTGCAAGTTTTTCCTCTAGAGGCTTGAAACATCTTACAGCTTCAAATCCTTTAGGGAGGGTTGTATCATCAAAAAGGAGGTAGGAAATTTTCAAATTTCTACCATCCATTTAAGGTTTTGAAAATCTAGGTTTGGTGAGACCAGGCCTTAAGTGGGTCTAATGTGGCTCATTTTTTACAAAATGAAATTTTACAAAGAATTTAAAAGTTTGTTATCGACTCGATGCTATCTTGATATTTAAAAATATGATCTTACTAAGATTGATACCTTACATAGGCATGATGCATGTTGAAGGTATCAGCAATAATTCAATATTGGAATCTCCAACTAGAACGGATTTAGAAAAATGTCATTACCAAATGGATGAAATTTCATCAACATTATAATTTTTTGGGTTATGAGAAAAGTTTACCAAGATTAATATCTCTTGTTGGCAGGTTATAGATAATGTTTTGGGAAAGGGTTTTACCAATAATGCTAGGAGTCTAACAAAATAATTGTTACTAAAAGGTTGAAATTTCAGTATATTTATTACATTTTTGGCTTTTTCAATAAAGTCGAGAAAGATACCCTATGTAGGAATGATATATCTTGTGTTTTGAAAAAGGTTCTATAAAGGATTCTAAAGTTTGGTAGCATTTTGACGCTATCTTAGGTTAGTGAGAAGGGGTTTACTGAGACCAATACCTTATCTAGGAATGATAGTATCTTTTGTTTTCAAAACCATTTTACTTAGGGATTGAAAGTTTGTGGGCATTTTGATGCTATCTTGGGTTTTCAAAAGGAAGGATTTTAGATATCAATACTTGTATAGGCATAATGTAGCTTGATTTTGTGGAAATGGTTTTATCAAGAAGTCAAAACTCAATTATCATATTGATGTTATCTTATATGTTAAAAATGGACAGTATTACCGAGATCAATGCCTTATGAAACTTAATGTGGCTCATGTTTTCAAATGATGTTTTACCAATGAAAAACTTGGGCACCATTTCAAAGATGATTTGGGTTCAGACTAAGGTTTACCAAAATCAATACCCTATGTTGGCATGATATGGATCGGGCTTTTTCAAGGGGTTAACCAAGGATTCAAAACTTTGGTAGTAGTTTGACACTATCTTGGGTTTTGTAAGAAGGTGGTGGTGCATTTTTGTCAATGGTGATACACACTACTCAATTGAGATTTGAATAGATGCAACCCTACAGACAAAAACACACGGTGGATTCATTTTCAAAATTTGAAAGGACTTACACAAACAACCTTGTACTACTAAAATGCTAACCCGCAAGCACACGGGGTCGTGTCATAGTATTGGTAAGGTGGCAAGTATAGGGTCGATTCACGGTGAGAAAGGGGGAACTATAGATAGATTAGTTTTTGGTGCTCGGTTCCTACTACGGAGTCTAGGGTTAAGGGTTTAAAGGTGATTTGTTGATTGATTGCACTAAGTTGAGCAAGAAAGCAAGTAAAGGAAAGCAAGCAAGAACAAAACCTAAGTTAACCCTAGACAGTTGATTCTGCTATGCAAGAAAAGACAAGGCAAGAAAGGAGATATCTACACTACACTAAGCTAGAAAACTAAGCTTAAGAGCAATTAAAGACCTAAACTAGCATGAACAAAGCAAGAACAAGGCAAGAAGATAACTAAGCAAGAAAAGAACTAACTAAGCTAACACTAGCTAAGTAAGATGGCAATTAGGGTTTTAAAGCAATAAAGGGAAATGTGGGTTGTTTGGGGGATGCACTTATCAACTAGGTTAGGGGTGACGTGAGAACATTATGATTCCATTTAGATTATCAAACCAAACAACAAGCTAGAGTCTAATAAATTAGCCTAAGCTACTAACTGGCCATGGATATGCTAGGTTGTGTATAGGGGAACTAGTCCCTAACACTCCTTACTACCCTTGTGAGGCTCAATTGGGGTAGGGTTTATGTGTAATTCAATTAGAGTCTAAACGATTCTAGGTTTCTAGGTTAGATGTTTTTAGGATGATTAGGGGCTAAGTTTAGTAATGGGAGTGGAAGTGAGGTTTTAGGCCTCCCATCACTCACATTCTAGCCTTGAGAAAGCTTCATACTAAGCACACCAAATTCATCTAAACTAGCTACTTAGATCTATCAACTAGGTTTAGGAGAATTGATTAGAACGTAGGAGGATGGGTTGCTAGCTAGGGATCCAAGAATTGGACCTAGGAACAAATCCCAAAATTCACACATATAAGCAATTTCCCTAAATTCCTAGGTGATTTCAATCACAAACCAACAAGCAATTAATAGTGAGATATAAATAGAACATAATCATTCGAAAATAAAATTACAATGTTTACATATCATTTTCCCCAAACACGGTATCAAAGTAACATTTTTCACCCCAAACAGCCCACCCAAGGGGCCTAGCTACTCATAACAATGCAAAATATAAAAAGAAGGGAGGAAGATGTAGAATAAGCCATGGAGCTCGGTGTAGATGAAGAATTTCTCTACATCAGCTACTGTAGGACGTCTCCCACTCTCCTCCAAGGTGCAATTTCATGGGATGATGGTGGAATAGGGGCAAAACATTAGAAAACTAGGGTTTTGGTGGTGGAAATGGTGAAATGGAGTGGAATGGAGGTGGAAATGGAGCGGAATAGCTATGGGGTGAAATGGGGAGATAAGAGGTGGTAGAAGGTAGCTAACCTCATGTTGTAGCCTCCACCTAGGTATATATAGGTGTGGGGAAAGCACTAGGTCAAGTAGGGGTGTATGGTAAATGTAGTGCAAAAATAGCTAGGTTTTTGTGAGTAGCACGGTTGTGGTGGTCACCAGAGACATGGTGGGGAGGGGTGAGCACGATCGTGGTGGAGTGGAACGATCGAGGTGAAAATGGGGAAAATCACATGGACTTGGTTGATTTTTTACTGGAGGTGGTATGGCAGTGGTGGTCACCACAACCGTGGTGGGGCTAGGGTAGCATGGCCGTGATGGTCACCACGGTTGTGGTGGATTGGATTCCATAGTCCGTTCTTGTCTCCACAGTCGTTCTACCTCAACTGTCACACAGTCGTGCAAGGTGGCACGACCGTTCTAGGTCTGTTCATCACATCCATTCTGTGTGGCACGGTTGTGGTGATTCTATCTTTTCTTGGAGATGGCTTTGTTGATTTACATGTGTGATAGCACGGCCGTTCTGTGGTACCACGGTCATGTTGGCCTCTAGATCAACAATTAGATTTATTTCTTTGGATTTTCTTGGACATCTTTGCTTTAATCGATCTTTGGCCACTAGGGGTAGGTTGAGGGAGCATCAGAACTCACTTTAGGTCTATCTAACCATAGGATCACTCCTTCTCTCTCTCCCTCTCTTCCATCAAGTGTGGTCCAAATTTAAAAAACATGCAAATAATGTCCATAAGTGCATTTTGTACAAATATGCATATTGAGGGGAATAACATGGAATCTAATAGGTATAGATATGATTGAAGTTCAATAAGACACAAGATGAAGCCCTAAAATAGGGTTGAATCACCACTCCAAACTTAAAACATACTTGTCCTCAAGTATGCTCCAACTCAATCTCTCTACAATTTTTCCACAACCAAGAAATGACAAATGTAATGCAAAATATGATTATTGCTGAATGGGATAAAAAATGACTAAGTGCATGTGTTCCACCTATCTCCTCTCCTTCTTTGACAACCCAGTCATGAAAAGAGAACAAAGCATATGAACTTCAAATATAGCGCAAAGAACACACAAGCTATCCATATTTCTTTCATGTAGTTTCGGGTAGACCGTTTCATGATGGCGTTAATCAAGGATGACTACGAGTATTGTTTCACCCTCATGCATTCAACCTTATGCTTCAAACCACACCAAGTGACCCACGTGGCTGTGAAAAAAGGGTAAAGTGAGCTAGGTTTCATGTTTCCTAGCTCAATGGGTATGAAAATGGAAGAAAGGATTGCGGTAAGCTTTTAGAGTGATTTTATACACTCATATTTTCTTTATTTAGCTGCTCTTAAACAAGAGCATCTTTTATTTTATTTTTGTATTTTCTTTTTCTTTTTCTTTTCCCTTGGGGTAGATAGGGCATATGGAGATGAGAGTGAAGTGGTGAGATGTAGATGTGGCCAGCCCAAACTTTTGGAGGTGGCCAAGGCTGATATGTGCACTTTGGCATCCTTTTATGAGGAAGGGTGGTAAGAAGATGGTGATGAAGAGTCAGGTCAAAGTGGGGTCACTGGCGTGATTCTCAACATAATGTCTCCTGCATGAAAATTTATCTAACACTTCATCCAAAAATTTCACACCACATGAATGAACAACCTAAAATTGATACTTCTATCAAGTAACTTCATAGGCACTAAGTGCTCATAGCTTGCTTAAGTCACAATTCAACCAAAACATTCACAAACACGAGAGGTGGTGCACATGTAAAAAGTCAATAATTGATACCAAGCAATAAATAATGATAATTCACCTGTATTTGTCAAAGGTCATCATTTTTAATCCAAAGAGTAGAGATTGGGTCAAACACACTTTTAGGCAAGAAATCTCACATTTGGGCAAAATTGGACAAAATGGTTCCAGGTTGCCTTCAATCACATCTAAGCCTATATTATTGAACATAAAGCAGGAAACAAGCAAATCCTAGCTAAAATATGCAAGAATTACCAAAAATCTACATGATGTGCAACGCATGGAAAAAAGAGAATTTTTTTTGAAAATTACGCAAAAATTGTAAGAAAGTAACTACATGGCATGCATGTACTCAAAGTAGGTAAATTCTAAACTAAAACAAGTAAAAAAACAAACAAAAGTAAATGGCAGGTGAAACTACAAAATGAGAGTGAACATGAGATAAGTGTTGGGTTTTAGAGGAGACAGAGAAGGCAGCGGAAACAAAAATCTTCTTCTCCCAAACCCAGAATAAAGGAATCGTGTCAACGTATATACAATAGGAAGGATGGTTTGTAAAGGTGTACCTTGTCCCGAGGCTTTCCCGGAGACGTTACCTTACAGCTTGCACAGTCTTCACCTCTGGTCTTGGACGGTGTCTGTACAGCTCTGGGGCTAACCGGGACTGTCGGGATTGGCAGCTAACCTACGAGCGACAGAAGTCTCTCGCCTCTACAGTAGTCCACACGGACCACCTGGAACTCTGATCGCCTTGCCGCACAAGGCACCAGAAGGAGTCGCACCCTCCTGTTGGCATACTAGTCACTGACACACTCTCCTGCCACCAGTCGCTTTTCTACAGTTGTCTTTCCCTTGTTGTGCCTCCCTTATCGGGTAGCACTTGCTCGGGCTTTCCTGGTTACCACAACCAGAGAGAATGATAACTTTGCATAGCAACTGGTGTTTTGAGTTGTACTTTGAGAAGCCCCCAATAACCCTATATATATAGGAGGGTCATGGGACAAGGTTCTCTACCCCAGACAATGCAGGATTAGAGCAGGAGTAGAAAGGTTCGAGATTTTCCACAAAACAATCAACTATGCCAGCTGAACTGATCGTTTCAAGCATGAACTGATCGGTTGCAGACTTGATCCGATCGGTTCACACCTGAACCGATCAGTTGGGGAACCTGAGCCGATCGGTTCACTTCTAAAATGATCGGTTCACTGCCCTGGTCAGTTCCCGATTGACTTTTCCTCTTTTGTTACGAATTGATCCAAATACCAATCCTTGTTCCAATCAAATTGGACAAGTGAAATGAAGAGAAATTTCTTGCAAACCTGACTTCCCCAACTCGCTCGGTTAGACCAGTTGAGCCGATCAGTTCAACCCGTGAACCTGTCGGTTCAGCCTATCATGAGCTGATCGGTTCATCACATGAGCCGATCGGTTGGGAGTGCAGACTGTGTAAAATCAGTCAATTGTAGTTTCAATCAATCTGATACTCTAATCAATCAGTCCAACACCTTGAACACTATGATATTGAGCTATCAATTGATTGAGTGTTTAATTGAACTACTAAACTCATTTAGTAATCAATATAAACATCATTTGTGGATAAACTCCTCTTCCAGGTTAAATCCTTTGTGTGTGATCCTGTAGGTCCATTTCATGTTGGCAGTGAAAGTCCATAACACTTGTGATTTCACAAGTAAAGAATGGTGCCTAGTCGCACAACAGTGCTACCCAAGTGAAATAGAAAGTTGGAGAACAACTTTCAATCCTACAATCCGTGAATGGTGTTACAGTGAATGTATAATTCCTTTATCACTAATGTCCTAAATGAACTCAAGGCATGGTATAGTCATCCTTTCAACGTTCATCCATTTCCTTGATCTCAGAGCAGATTGGGTGAGATGTGTGTGACATCAATATCACATATTGATTCACACATGCATGTGCATTCCTTTCTCAATCCTACTCATCAAGTGGCCAACCTTTATAACAACCCATGTTTCAGGACTGTGTTTGATGATGTCAAAATGTACCCAATGACATGCGTTCAGTGTAGTGATTTCAGGTCAAAGAATCACACTCCCCACCATCACTGTGAGAGTTGATTGTGACTACCAAATCATGGTTCCATGTGTCACTCTCACGGTGGGTCTGTCCGGTACACTTGTTCTCTAACAAGTACATATGTGCTTGGTTTGATATCACTATAACATGACTAATGAGATTTTGTCATCAACCAACACACAATCTAGTCTTTAATGTTATTTCTATCTATGGTTATTTCCACAATAACAACTGACTAGGGACAAAACAAGAATGTATACTCTTAACATCTGTATGATCTCATCATTTGGGTCCTCAACCCAAAGGCATACATCATCGAATAAAACAATTCTTTAGACATCTATCATGTTACACTTTCATATCAAAAATAGTTAAAAATATAGATAGAAAATTGCCTTTATTATTATTCAAATCATTTACAAAGTATCCCATTACAATCATCACATGACTTGCTATATGGGCATACATACCAACAGACTCCCACTTCCACTTAGAGATAGTCACCTAGGAACCTCAGTCCTTGTGACCTAGCATGACCATCATGCTTCTGTTGAGAAAGGGCCTTAGTCAGTGGATCAACTATGTTGTCTTCAGTTGGTACTTTGCAAATCTTCACATCTCCTCGATGTACAATCTCTCATATGAGAATGAAGCGCCGCAGTATGTGCTTGGACCATTGATGTGATCTGGGATCCTTAGCTTGAGCAATAGCTCCATTATTGTCACAATAAAGCTCAATTTCATCACATCTACTGGGAACTACACCAAGTTCAGTGATGAACATCCTGATCCATACAGCCTCCTTTGTTGCATGTGAAGAAGCAATATACTTGGCCTCTGTAGTAGAATCGGCAACTGTTTCTTGCTTGGAACTCTTCCAGCTCACAACTCCATTATTTAGGCAAAATACAAATCCTGATTGCGATCTGTAATCATCTTTGTCAGTTTGGAAGCTTGCATCGGTGTAACCTCTTACAACTAGTTCTTCCTCGCCGCCGTATATAAGGAACTGATCCTTAGTCCTTCACAAGTACTTGAGGATGTTCTTTACGGCTGTCCAATGAGCATCCCCGGGATCTGACTGGTACCTACTCGTCATGCTGAGGGCATACAAGACATCTAGGCGTGTGCACAACATAGCGTACATGATGGATCTGATGGTTGATGCATATGGGATCCTATTCATATGCTCCCTTTCTTCACAAGATTGGGGACATTGAGCTCTAGAGATGGTGACTCCATGTAGCATGGGGATGTTGCCTCTCTTTGCGTTCTCCATGTTGAACCGCTTCAGCACTTTGTCAATGTACGTGCTTTGACTTAGTCTGAGAAGCCTTTTAGATCTATCTCTATAGATCTTAATACCTAGATTGTAGGATACTTCTCCTAAGTCCTTCATTGAGAAAGTATTCCCAAGCCAAGTCTTTACCTTTTCTAAGGATGTGACATCATTCCCCATCAATAGTATGTCATCCACATACAATATGAGGAATGTGTCCATACTCCCACTAACCTTCTTGTACACACAAGGTTCATCTTTATTTTGAATACAGCCAAACACTTTGACTTCCTCATCAAATCGAAGATTCCAATTCCGGGATGCTTGCTTCAATCCATAGATTGACCTTTGTAGCATATAGACTTTACTGGCATTCTTTGGATCTTCAAAACCTTCAGGTTGTGTCATGTACACATCCCCATTTATATTCCCATTAAGGAATGTGGTTTTAACATCCATTTACCAAATCTCATAGTCATAGTAAGCCGCAATAGCAAGCATGATCCTGATAGACTTAATCATGGCAACTGGAGAAAAAGTTTTGTCATAGTCAACACCTTAAACTTGTCGGAAACCCTTTGCAACCAATCTGCCTTTATAAGTTTGCACATTGTCATCCATGTCGGTCTTCTTCTTGAAGACCCACTTGCACCCTATGGGTTTTACCCCTTCGGGTGGTTCCACCAAAGTCCATACTTTGTTGGAGTACATGGATTCAATCTCATATCTCATGGCCTCAAGCCATTTCTCAGAATTTGGTCCCTCCATAGCCTCTAGATAGGTAGTTGGATCATCATCTATGATCAACTCACCGCCTTCCCGAGTCACAAGGTATCCAAACCTATCAGGTTCAAGGCGTGTCCTACTAGATCTATGAGGTCCTTGTATTCTTGAGGAGATTGATATTCCACAACACCTTGTGAATCTCTATGTTCCTATTGTACATCTACCGATTCAATGTTTTCTTGTTGGGCTTGAACCTCTTCAAGCTCTATTTTCCTCCCACCGTTTCCTCTGGAAATAAATTCCTTTTCTAGGAACACAACTGTCTTAGCAACAAACATTTTGTTGTCAGGAGTGTGGTATAAATAATATCCCCTTGTTTCCTTGGGGTATCCAACAAAATAACATTTATCGGACTTGGGTCCAATCTTATCAGGAAACATTTTGCTGATGTAAGCCTCACAACCCCAAATCTTAATAAAAGACAAATCGGGACGCTTCATGCACCATATCTCATATGGTGTCTTTTGAACTGATTTAGATGGTACTCGATTAAGTGTAAACGCAGCGGTTTCAAGAGCATAACCCCAGAAGAAAATCAGAAGATCAGCAAAACGCATCATTGATCGCACCATATTCAGTAAAGTGTGGTTCCTTCTTTCAGACACACCATTATGTTGTGGTGTTCTAGGCAGAGTCCATTGTGATACGATACCAAGGGCTCACAGAAGGTCCTCAAACTCTTGGCTTTAGTATTCTCCACCTCGATCGGATCGAAGTGCTTTAATACTTTTACCAAGTTGATTTTGTACTTCATTCGTGAAATCCTTGAACCTTTCAAGGGTTTCTGACTTATGTTTCATCAGGTACACATAGCTATACCTACTGAAGTCATTAGTGAAGGTAATGAAGTACTGATACCCACCTCTGGAATTAGTTCTAAAAGGCCCACATACATCAGTATGTATGAGTCCTAATAGATCACTAGCTCTCTCACCTTTACCTGAAAAGGGAGTCTTGGTCATCTTACCCAGCAAACAAGATTCACATGTCTCTATTGATTCATAATCAAAAGAGTCTAGATAACCATCTTTATGGAGTCTAGAAATGTGCTTCTCATTTATGTGCCCTAGACGACAATGCCAAAGATATGTTTTGTTTGAGTTGTTGATTTTTTGCCTTTTGGTGTTTATGTTGTATACACTTGTCTCTAGATGTATGAAGTATAGACCATAAGACATTGGGGCACTGACATAAAAGATCTCATCTTTTGAAATGGAACACTTTCCATTCTTAATAAGAAATTCAAAATCATCCTTGTCCAAATAAGAGACGGAAATGATATTCCTATTTATGGCATGTAAATAATAGCAGTTCTTCAACTCTATTATTAGCCCACTAGGTAGAGTTAACTCATAGGTTCCTACGGCACTAGCGGCAATTCTTACCCCATTGGAAACATGTAGTTCAACCTTGCCTTTCCCCAAAGTCCTACTCCTTTTAAGATCCTTCACATTTGAACAAATGTGAGATCCACATCCGGTATCAAGTACCCATGACAAAGAAGTAGTAAAGTTAATCTCTATCACGTATACACCAGAAGTAGAGATCTCTATCTCTCACTTCTTCTTCCATCGTTCCTTCCATCCTCTCCATGTTCTGAGCACAGAAGATTCTGACATTGGTTCAGAGAGAGAACTCGTCTCTCCCTCACCTTTGTCCTTAGACTTTGTTCCATTGATCTCCATCAATGAACTATCCTTCTTCTTAAGCGTACATAGAGTGGATTCAAAGGTTATCGGAATATCAAGATTGTGCAGAACACTTCTCACAATCCCCAACCAGTGATGGAATTTATTCTCAATTAATTTTCCCATTTTAAAAGATGATTCTTTTGCCATTATACAAGAGAAAATTACATTTGTCAAAACTCCTTTTGATTTGATTTGATTTGAATAAAATTTGACAGTAGTTAATTAGGCCTTTAATTAATTACCGCTCCCACTATTTTGATTCAAATTGACAGCCCTCACCATCAATTTGGAAGATTGCAGCGTACAATCTTCTAGTGGGTCAAGATCATGAAATCCTCTGAGTCATGGACCAGGTAGGGTTGTCACCCACAACTTAGATCTTTCAGGTATGCAACTATTTCCAATTGCATCATATGCAACTCTTGAAAGATGTCATGTGCAACTCCTTGCCATGATCACCTCCATGCCTCAAGGTGCTAGATCCTATCTAGGTCACCTTGTTAAGTCTGACCCAAAGCCAACATGATGAATATGCACCCTGCTAGGGCAGACCCACACATCCATCCTTCACACTTCCATGAGATAGACGGTGTACCACGCTAGGGTGTGCCCACACTTGGCCGATCAAGCTTTTCACGTGTGTCGAATTTGGAAGGCATCTAAAGCTTTAATATTTAATGAGAGATTTGGTTTTTATAGGACATATACATATCCAATCACCACAATATAATAAGTATCATATACATGCTATATCCCACAGAAAACATGCAAAACAATAAAAGCAATGATTATGGCCATCCTAATGTGATTCCTTGAGCCAAGAGGAATCACGGTCATCTAGGTCCACATCACATGCAACCTATACAAGATGAACTTTGTGCTTCGCCATTCTGGTTTTGATCAACTCATCTCCATGATTGATCGGCTCACCATCAGGTCGGTCGGTTGGGTGCCACCAGCCGATCAACTGGCACCTCCAGCCGATCGGTTCACTGGTCGTCATGCATCTCCTCAGGTCGCCACCTGCTCATCTTGATCGCCAACTGATCGGTTCACACCTTGAACCGATCGTCTCAGTTGTCATCACATTGTCCTTTGTTCTTTGACATAATAGGAAATAAAAAATCTATCCTATTTTAAATTTGAAAAAGGAAACCATGAGTTTCATTCGGGGGGGAGCAAAGGTAGGAAAGAAATCTCGAGTTATCTCGAGTTACATCAGGAATAGGAGATAGGGAAACGGTGTGCAGACTGAGATGTAAACAACCACATTCAACCAAGCACACAAACATAGGGTTTATTGGCCATAACCATGCTATACATCCACCAAAAATCTCATTTAAGGGTGACGCATATCGAATGCATTTCATATTACATATCATATATGTATATTAGAATTTGTGGATTTAGGATTCGACATGCATAAAGCCAATTTTATTCACATCGTATGCAATAAATAAAGGCGACAAACCAAAATCGATCATATCGATAATTATAAAGCATAGAGCAGTTGACATGGCTCTGATACCACTGTTGGGTTTTAGAGGAGATAGAGAAGGCAGCGGAAACAAAAAATTTCTTCTCCCAAACCTAGAATAAAGGAATCATGTCAATGTCTATACAATAGGAAGGATGGTTTGTAAAGGTGTACCTTGTGCCAAGGCTTGCTCAGTGATGTTACCTCACGGCTTGCATGGTCCTCACCTCCGGTCTTGGACGGTGTCTTTGCAGCTCCTAGTCTCACCGAGACTGTCGGGATTGACAGTTGTCCTCTGAGTGACAGAAGTCTCCCGCCTCTGCAGTAGTCCACATGGACTACATGGAACTCTGATCGCCTTGTCGTACCCTCCTGTCGGCGTACTAGTCACCGACACACTCTCCTGCCACCATTCGTTTTTCTGCAGTTGTATTTCCCTTGTTGTGCCTCCCTTATCGGGTAGCACTTGCTCGGGCTCTCCTGGTCACCACAACTAGAGAGAACGACAACTTTGTAGAGTAACTGGTATTCTGAGTTGTACTTTGACAAGCCCCCAATACCCCTATATATAGGAGGGTCATGGGACAAGGTTCTCTACCTTGAGAAATGCGGGATTAAAGCAGGAGTAGAAGGGTTCGAGATTTTCCACAAAACAATCAAATGCACCAGCTGAACCGATCGTTTCAAGCATGAACCGATCGGTTGGGGACGTGAGACGATCAGTTCACACCTGAACCGATCGGTTGGGGCACCTAAGTCGATCGGTTCACTTCTAAAATGATCGATTCACTGCCATACCAATCCTTGTTCCAATCAAATTGGAAAAGTGAAATGAAGAGAAATTTCTTGCCAACCTGACTTCCCCAACTCGCTCGGTTGGACCAGTTGAACCGATCGGTTCAACCCTTGAATCGATTGGTTCAGCCTGTCCTGAGCCGATCGCTTCATCACATGAATCGATCGGTTGGGAGTGCAGACTGTGCAAAATCAGTCAATTGTAGTTTCAATCAATCTGATACTCTAATAAATCAGTCCAACACCTTGAACGCTATGATATTGAGCTATCAATTGATTGAGTGTTTAATTGAACTACTAAACTCCTTTAGTAATCAATCTAAACATCATTTGTGGATAAACTCCTCTTCCAGGTTAAATCCTTTGTGTGTGACCATGCATGTCCATTTCACGTTGGCAGTGAAAGTCCATAACACTGGTGATTTCACAAGCAAAGAGCGGTTCCTAGTCACACATCAGTGCTACCCAAGTGAAATAGAAAGTTGGAGAACAACTTTCAATCCTACAATCCGTGAATGGTGTTACAGTGAATGTATAATTCCTTTGTCACTAATGTCCTAAATGAACTCAAGGCATGGTACAATCATCCTTTCCACGTTCATCCATTTCCTTGATCTCAGAGCAGACTGGGTGAGATGTGTGTGACATCAATATCACATATTGATTCACACATGCGTGCGCATTCCTTTCTCAATCCTACTCATCAAGTGACCATGGACATCAAACTCCCTTAGGAGGGACAAATCCCATATCTATCACTCACCCCTCAAAAGCCCCATGTGTCAAAGCCACCCAATCATCACCTTTATAACAACCCATGTATCAGGACTGTGTTTGATGATGTCAAAGTTACCCAACAACATGTGTTGAGTGTAGTGATTTCAGGTCAAAGAATCACACTCACCACCATCACTGTGAGAGCTGACTGTGACTACCAAATCACGGTTCCATGTGTCACTCTCACGGTGGGTCTGTCTGGTACACTTGTTCTCTAACAAGTACATATGTGCTTGGTTTGATATCACTATATCATGACTAATGAGATTTTGTCATCAACCAACACACAATCTAGTCTTTAGTGTTATTGATGTCTATGGTTATTTCCATAATAACAACCGACTAGGGACTAAACAAAAAGGTATACTCTTAACATCTATATGATCTCATCGTTAGGTCCTCAACCCAAAGGCATACGTCATCGAGTAAAACAATTCTTTAGACATATATCATGTTACACTATCATCTCAGAAACAGTTAAACCATATAGATCGGAAATTGCCTTTATTATTATTCAAATCATTTACAAAGTATCCCATTACGATCATCACTTGACTTTCTCTATGGGCATACATACCAAGAATAAGGGCATACCGCCCTACCACCCTAAACTTTTGAATCATGTTGTCCTCAGCATGACACTAAAGTCTAGGAATGATAGGGTACATGATCACTGCGGTGGCAGTGCTCCTCCTTGTGGTGGAAGATGTTGGTAGTAGGAACCCCAGTAGTCGGACTGTTGAGGTGGATAGTTGTCCTGAAATGCTGATAGTGAACTCCACCAATATTCACCCCACTAGGGTTCCTCTGTGACTGGGCGTGCTAGAACTGATACAAGTGGTTGACCTTATAATTCATCTATTGATGGTCTAACCATATAGCATCCTGGGTGCACTGGAAACCCTCTTCTGCCGTCAAAATACCCTCCTGGCTGCTCAGTATGCAATCATGAGTGCTTTGTATGCCCTCCAGTTATGCATGTATGGTGGACATGTCATATGCATTCATTGTGGACTGCTACTGCTGCTATGATGTCTCCGCCTCACATCACCCCACCCTATGATTATCTCACTCCTCAGTTGTCCTCCTCCTCTCGACAGCTGCCAGTGACTCTCCAATCCCTTCAGGTGGATCTCTGGGTTGTTGTTTCCATGTATCTCTAGGGTGCTCCTCTTCCCACCTCCTCAAGATGTCCAGAAAATATGGAGATGGACCACATCCCTCTAGGAGAGGTGTGGCATGGTAGAGGAGCTCTAGTGAAACCCCTACATAAGGAGGGTTGAACTGGTAAAAAATATTCTAATCAACCACTGATATCATCGATGAGTGAGTCAAATAGTACATGTCAACGAGCTTTCCTCTTTCAACCTTTGTGTATCCAGATACATCAAGTCCCGAGGCCAAATCAATGGAAGTTACAATCCCTCCCATAATAAAAGGATTCTTGCTCCTAGACGGGATCATCTTCATGTGATCAATAATAAGTGACCCCAGATTTATAAGATTTCCCTTCACTATCCATCCCAACACAAATAGATCTTTCTTGGTGCAGCTACATTGATTTTTATATTGGACAAAGATGAAGTTCTCCTAGACCATTTGAATGTATCTTAAGACACGGTTGTGAATCAGACAAGTCCTTGATTTACCCACCACAAAACTACTTTGCCTTGTAACTTTCTTCCATATTGTAGTGTAGTTTACATTGGTTTCCTATTTGTGCTTCCTTGATCAAGTGATGATGATGCCTCAGGAGTTGCGAGTAAAAATGTCATTCAAAAAGGATGCAGTGATGGGGTAGGTGCTATTCCCCAAAGTGATATTGATGGCATCTTGTGAGACCTTCTCTAGTGTTGAAAAGAATTATTGTGAAGCTCCACATATGTCTCCTGAATTGTGGTCAACACCTCAACTAGCCCAACGAATTAAAGATATCCTAAAAAAATTAAAGTTGCCCAAAGTTCTCATTTTCTCCTAGCATGCGTAGCAAGTGGCAATCACTTGTTGTGTCAAGCACTGTGGGTGCTTTAACTTCTTCCCTTTCTTGCTTTGACTATCAGGTGTTTCCTCATGATGCACTTCAGGTGCATCCTCTTATTGTGCATCTGGAATTGCCTCATATGCATCATCTACTAGTATATGTTGTCGTGCTCTCGGTTATGGTTGTGGTTGCAGTGTCGTAGACGTCAAAGGTCATGCAGCTAAAAATGACGGACGAGCTGTCAAAACTGATGGGCGGACTTTTGAGATTGATGTTCAAGTTATTTCCCTACCTCCGCTGGGTAGTCTGGAGGACTCCTCCATCATGGTATCAACTGTTGCCTCTTGATGGGGTGATTCCCCTTGTGAACCATAGGATGTCGATGGTGTTGGAAGGGCAAGAGGTGTCGACATAGCCAAAGATGATGCCTTCTTGGGCTGGCATCTGTAGAAGATCACATCGTTGGTCCTAGATACAACCTTCTTATCCATTTGCTTCATTTTGGATCAAAATTGGTGCAGAAAATGGGATTTTAGGTTTTTTACCCAAGAACGAGGTTGTTGGGGCGGATTGGAGAGAAATGGGAGATTTTGTGGATGAAAATGTGTGGAATCTGGAGATTAAGGTAGTGGAAATGATGGGGGATTGATTGGAGATAGATCGGGGGTGATTTCGTGGTGATTTGAGGGTGGTGGAGTGGCTGGAAGATGTTTCACGGCCGTTGTTCATGGGGAACGGCGATGGTGTTAGCGGAGTTGAGAATAGAATTGATTTGAGAATTTTGCAAATTGCTGACTTAAATGTTGGAGTCGGGCTGTAGCGCATCCGTGTTGTGCGGCACGGCCGTGGTGGCTTTCTTGCTGCACGGTCATGGTGTATTTCTTGCTGCACAACTATGGTGCCCCACACAGACATTCTGACTGGATGGCTACACGACTGTGTTGTCTTGCAAAGTCATTGTAGGTTTATTTTTTAGTTCTCAACTTCTTTGATTTTTCTCAATTTCCCTATTGATTTTGAATGCACCACCATAGTCGTTCCATGTCACCATGGCCGTAGTGAGTATTTTGGTAGTTGTCCCATACTTTTTTTTGTGAATAGTTGTCCCACACTTGAATCTCATCAAAACATCAAATCTTTGATTCAAAATGATTTTTCATGGATTACTTGTCAAAATTTCATCTAATTTTCCTCATTTCACCCTATTTTCACATGTGCATCTTAAATCTAAACGAAAAATATCAAAAATAAGTGTGTGTGTGTGTGTTTTCTTAGAAAGTATAGAAACAAAAAAAGTATCAAAAATGGAAGGTTGGGTGAAAAATTCCCAAACCTAGGTGGGTTGCCTCCCACATGCACTGAGCTTCATGCCTTCAGTTGGGCTTCTTAGAGATTCTTCAATCATTCATCCATTTGGCATGCTCATTTTCCCATTCTTGCAATAGATACACCTCTCATTTGCATTCAACCTATGTTCCCCTTCCCTTTGATCACCAAAGTTGTCATCAAATCCTTCATCTATATCTCCTCTTCTTGAATGATCAATAGGACTCTTGAAGTGACCATATCCAATATCCTCATCTCAAACCCTTCAATTTGAGGACTTGTATATGTTTATCTTTATCTTCACGTCCATGAAAGAGATTGTTATTATGCCACTATGAACATGTATCTCAGTGTCAGTTGTAGATAAGAATGGTCTCCCCAAGATGATGGAGATTTTCATATCATCCAGCTCAATGTCAAGAACAATAAAATTAGCCGGGAACACTGCTCCTCTTTCCTTGTCAATCATCACCAAGAGATCATCCACTCATCCTCTAAGCACGTTGATGGAGCGATCCACCAATTGGATAGTACAATGTGTTAGTTTTAACTTTCCTAAACCCAACTCAACATAGACACTATATGGCATCAAATTCACATTGGATCCCAAAGAAAGTAGGGATTTTCCTATGTGATGTCCCCCAATGTATCTAGATACGATTGGGGCTCCTATCTCTTTCCTCTTCATGGGGAGTGAGTGCTAGAGGATAGAGATCACATGTTCAGTCAACTTCATTTTCTTTGGTATCCTCCTAGTTGACCTTCTCTTCATAGTGGATAAGTTCTTCAGAAACTTGGCTTATGATGGGATTTGTTTAATAGCATCCAACAATGGAATATTGACCTTGACTTGGCAAAACACCTCAAGAATGTCAACATTGTGCTTTTGTCTCCTCCTTATTTTCGGTGTCTCATCTAATACTTCAATGAATGATGGCTCACTTTCTTTGTATTTTCTTGCATCGACATGAGGTGGAACACTAGGGATGGTGGAACGTGCAAATGGAGTGTGAGGTGGGGCACATGGTATCCCAAAATCAATAGGTGGTATCATAGAATCATCTTCGGCAATATCAATCACAATATCACCACTTGGCTGCTTTTGCTTTTCTTTATCAACTTTTCTTTGACTAGTGGGCTTCTCCAGAGATTTCCTACTCATTAGAACTATCACAGCACTTCCTTGCTCATGGTGGAGAGGGGGAGCTAGTTGTGGTTGCAGAGGAGGTGGAGGTGGTACTTGATATTTAAATTGAGGTGGAGGGGAGAATTGAAGTTGGAAGGTGAATTTTTGAGACATTTGGTGGTGATGGAGGGGGTGATAAGGCTTGGGATTGCCTTGAAAGTGGTATATGGGATGCACCTGCATGGGAGGTCAACTGTAGAAAACTTGTGAATCAGTCATTGGTCCACTTGCTTCACTGAAACTCAAGATGGGTTTGGTAGACAATTTTTCTTCTTAGAGAGCATTTATGGAAGATAGTTGCTCTATCCTCTCTTCAAGCCTTGTCACATTCATTTGTATGCCATCAAAGCTCTTCAACCTAGAGAGAACCTCTTCCTCAAATCTTTAGCTATACCTTGGACTTTGGGGTTCCTTGTAGCTATAGAAGTGAGGTGTCTTCTTTTCTTCACCATAGAACTCAATAGAATTGACTGGGTGGTAAGGAACATTTGTCACCTAGTTCTTCATGAAGCTCACCATGTCACCAAGAATCTTCATCACTTGTGGGCTTGAGTCATTATGAGTCAGAGATGTCAAATCAAAGGCATAGACACCGTCATTCATCATGTTAGAAGCTTGTATTTTTGAACCTTCAGCCAGGTGCTCATACAAGGGCCATATCTCATCGGGTGGCCTAGCCATAAAACTCCTCCATAAGTGGAATCTACTGAGGTTTGGCTCTTTGGAGATAGACTGGAGTAAAAGGAATGAACTAGCTACCACAAAGGAATCGCATGGTGTGGGCACTCTGTCAATATCTTCTTAAACCTCTCCCATGCATTATGAAACTGCTCATTGCCCATTTGACTAAAACTTCTCACGACACGCCATATTTTTGTTAACCTTTCTATACAATAGAATTGCCTTAAGAATGCATTCTTCATCACTTCCCAACACATGATGTCCCTTCTTGAGTCATACCAATCTTTGGCTTTATCTTTGAGGGAATATGAGAACAAGGTCAACCAGATTGTGTCATCACTAGTCGTCGGCATCCTGAAGGTGGAGCATACTTCAAGAAATGAGTCCAAATACTTGTAGAGGTTCTCACTCTCCAAGTCATAGAAGATGAGGAGCCTAAGAATACCTATAGGGGTGGATAATTTCTCCCCTGACATTTGATCAACCCTGTTAGCAATTGGTGATTTATAGTTGATAGCATGAAGTAATCTTGAAGTAGCTTATGGGGTGCATTTTGGCCTTCCATCTTGTCTTCTCCCAAGTGGCTTGTCACATGCACGAGGCACAACCAAATAAAAGAGAACAAGTTAGCAACCCAATATGCACAAAGAATGCAAAGACTAAAGAATAAATATTAGCAATGATGAGGGCGGTAAGAAAAATCAAAGCAAAACTAACAAGCTAGGCCGAGCACCTTTTTCCCTGGAAACAACACCATAAAGCTTGGTGTGTTTCTACCAATGGTGTTACACACTACTCAATTGAGATGTGAATAGATGCAACCCCGCGCATAGAAACACACAGTGGATTCACTTTCAAAATTTATAAGGACCTACACAAACAACCTACTACTACTAAAGTGCTAACCCACAAGCACATGGGGTCTGTCGTAGTAAAGGTAATGTAAGGACTCTGACCTCCGTTTAGGGCTTATCCTATTTTCTTTGCTTATCCCTGATGCTTTGTTGCTTGCTAATCACCTTCTGTGGTGATTAGGGTTTGTTGGTACTTTGTTGAGAGCTGGAGGTGCTACTTGCAATTAACCCAAGTTTAGGGTTTGTGGGCAAGTTTGTCACCTTATGAGGTGTTCCTCCCTCTCCTTGCTTCCTCTAGTGTTGAGAGGAAGGGTTGGGCTCATTGCTTGAGTTCCTTTGGGTTTGGTTGAGCTTGTTGGGCCTTGTGGTGCCTTGCCTTTGCTTCTTTGAACCTTGTGTCGGGCAAGAGCATGCTTGTGTCGGCCTAGGTGTGTCGCCCAGGATGTGTGTCGCCCTGGTGGTGTGTCGCCCAGGGTTGTGTCGACCATGGAGTGGGTGTGTCGGCCATGGCATGGAGGTGTGTCGCCCATGGACCCTTTGACCTTCTTTGACCTTGTTTGTGTCACCACTAGTGGACACTTGGTG
Source organism: Alisma plantago-aquatica (assembly GCA_963693085.1). NCBI lineage: Eukaryota > Viridiplantae > Streptophyta > Magnoliopsida > Alismatales > Alismataceae > Alisma > Alisma plantago-aquatica. The sequence continues at coordinate 256,143,553 of OY856415.1, read as the reverse complement.
CTTGGTGCTTGCATGTGGCAATGGCCTTGGACTTGTTTTTAGAGCATGTTAGAATGGTGGCCTTACTCATGGACAAGTGTCCCTAGGATGGCGACACCTTGCCTTGTTCTACCTTGGTTTCTCCTCCATCCCCTTCTATATATGTGTTTCCTTTCCCTTGCTAAGGATCCCTTTAGTTCCTTAGTCCCCCTCTCCCTTGGTGCATGACACCCTCTCTTGTTTTGCAATCTTGGTGGCCGATCCTTCTTGGTGTATCCTTCTTCCTCTAGTGGTAGTCGAACCCTAGAGTGCCTTGCTCTCCTTCTTGTGGTGGTGCTTGGAGCTTGGAGCTAGGAGCTTGGAGCTTGCTTAAGGCAGGTTACATAACTCCTAACCCTAACTACACTACCTTCTTTTATGTTCTTATATGTTTCTATGATCATATCGGCTATGCTTGTTGCCATTTTAGTTTCTTGCTTAGGTGTACCTTGTTGGCCGAATCTATGCTCTAGGGTTTCTTGGTGAGCAACACCCCTTTCTCTCCTTGGTCTCGAGGAGTGAGCTTGAGTTCTAGTATCATGGGCAATACTCCTCTCTCACTTGAGTTGAGAGGTGAGCTCGTGTTCTAGTGGCTTGAGCAACACCCTCCTCTCACCATGGACTTGAAAGGTGAGCTATGTAGTAGTTGTGGACCTTGGTTTTGGTCGTTCCTTGTGTTGCCCGATTGGTTATAAGAAGCTTGGCAAGACCCCTCTCTCTTAGTTGTTGAGAGGTGAGTCATCTTCTTGATCCTTTAGGGTTTTGGTGCCCTTGTGCTTGAGGTTGGTGAGGACCTTGTCGAGTTGTATCTTGGCTGATACGACCTTAGGGTTTGTGATGCCCGATATTCCCTCTTGGCCTTAAGCCTTAGACGACACATGTTGTGGTTGTGTCGGGCGCTGCACTTGGTCCCTGCTTTGTGTGTGTCGGGCATCACACCTTGATGAGTAACCTGCTCGATACATGTGTGATGGTTTGTTGTCATTGTGCATTGAAGTGTGGAGCTATGTGGCTAGCTTGGTGTTGGGCGTCACGGCATAGTGATGATGCCCGACATAGTACCCTGTAGTAATCCTAGTTGTTGCATGACACAGAGATGTACGACGCACCGTTGCATGTTAGAGACCGAGTTGCACGTTACATATGTATGTCGGATACCCTATGTTGCACAGCGCTGCGTTGCCCAACACCTAGGTGCACGACACAACGTTGCACGATATGTATCTGGACATAGTTGCATGATACAGCTTGGGACGGTAGCTTGACACCCTTGTTGGTAGCTTAACTAAGATGAGGCTGAAGTGGTTGGACGATATGAGGAATTCCCTGCCCGATACCACCTCTAGTGAGGGTGCCCTACCCGTCACACTTCTTATGAGGGTAGTGGGCACTTCTAGTGAGGGTCTTGTCTCTTATGGAAATCTATGCAGTAGCTCTTGTTAATGAATCACGTTGGGTTTTGATAGTAAACCTTTGACATTCTTAATGGTAATTGTGATAGTAGGTTACATCTATATATCCTACCATGATAGTACATGTGTGTAATCATCTTAATGATATGGGTAATGCTGAGATAATGGTAAGCATATAAGATTGCTTTGTATGAACTGTATCTATGGTCACAGGTTGAGGCATGAATTATAAAGCATCTAATCATCAATGTTGACCTATATCAATAATATGATCTTTCTATTAATCCATGATGATTGTACTAATCATGCAGGTGATGCATAGCCAGGTAAAAATGATGAGTAACATTGCTTTGATAATTACTCTTGATGATGAGATGACATACATTATGTGTTTTGGTCTGAGGACTTGAGTTTGGCTAAAGTGTCTAAGTTGATGAGAATGCCTTGAGAGGCAGTGGCATTATGTGATAAGGGATTGAGATCCCATGGCAATGTGGTGATCCATGAGATGGATCTAGATGATTGACAAGAGGTCAAGTGGTAACATGTAATGTTGGATCCTTGTGATGGATCAAGATGATGTTGATTACAATAAAAGCATAATATTAAGTTTCATATTGTTTATTCTGGTTATAGTTTGCATGTCATATAGCTTGGTTGAATCTTGCAATCCACCTAAAATATACTGACTAATCACAGTGGAACATATCATGTAGATTGCCCTGGCCATAGATCCATCATCGTCAGGAGCTAGTGATGGTGAAACAGGCTCTCCTGTGGGTTAACCTGGAAGCGCATATTATTGAATATGTGTGGTTTCTCCTAGCCGAAAATGAGGAGGTATGAGTGCAACTTCAGTTGTAGACTCTAGAGTGTGGATTCAGGTCCGTAGCTCAGTATGTGAAGAGCATGGTGAACAGGCCCATGGCTCATGATATGTGATATGGGAGCATGAATGCGTTCATGGCTCAAAGAATGGTGAACAGGCTCGTGGATCAGTTTCACTAGCGCCGAGACCTATACCAAGGCAGGCTAGGCAGAGGGTAGCCTGACCCTGTGGCTGAGGCCACTTAAGTAAGAGATTGCGGTCCTACTTGTGTTGTACTCGTGCACTGACCACGAGGTGGAGAGGTCATGGAGTCTGGCTCTTCCATTGACCTTGTATGGCACCGGCTTGAGTTTCGCAACTGAAGGTTGGATTTGTGCGGTACAGCTCACTTCCTCAGGGCATAATAATACATAATCCAGCCGAATAGTATTTACTGCTTAAGGCAAAACATGAAACATTGGTTGAGGCCTTGCTTGTGTAGTTAATCTTGTTATACCTCCAGTTACTTATATGTTCCTCATGTTACGTGGTAAGACCTTATAAATCTTATCTTATCAATCATGTTCCATAAAACAAATACTTGGGTTTATGCTTTCCGTACATCCAGTAAGCTTGATGGTATGAATAGCTTGTTCACATAGACTGCTCTTGTTATACCTTTTATCAGTTACCTATTGTTGTTGCATTAATCTTCCTTTGGTTTTATAGTTTCGGCGGGGAGTTATGTTTCTCGCTGGGACTGTGTGTCTCACCCCGCTGGTTTAAAACCTTTTTAGGTGGTCGAGCTAGACGTGGTGGTGGTCGCGGAGTTGCGGCCGAGCAGCAAGATGAGCAGTAGAAGGCAAGCGATGGATATGTTGTTGTTTTGGGTTGTTTTGTAGTCGAGTCTTAGAGTCATCCCTCTACCCTCAGGTCCTTGGGAGCGTTTTGACATTGTTTCATGATGTATAACTGATGATCCTTTGTAAAACCTGCTGCTAGCCGGATGTGGGCCTTTATGTACATATAAACAGGTGATGAACTCGTGTGATGGCTAGACAGTTGTTCTTCCAAGCTGTGGACACATATCAAGTCTTGTAAATGTTTGTATAACATGTTTCCTTGTAGGATGTGGACTTAAATGTAATAGTTTTCTTAGTTTACCTGCTTTCCGCAATCGGTTTTAATTACCCGTGTTTTTGGTAATCTGTGGTTATGGTGATTTTTGCACGTTTTCGCGTAACACCTCGTTGTCTGTGTGATAGTGGGATGTGTTGCCACAAGTTTCAGTATCATAGCTCTAGGTTCGCTGAGTCTACAGGGATTTAGGGCTAGGTTGTGTCTGTTCTTGTGAGTTTTCCAGATTTTCTTACAATCATCTTCTGCCCTCAGTGGAAGAAAAGCCAAGATGTCTGGAAACCATGAAGAACATGTTGCTGAGAACAGCGATGCTGCATCAGTTGATGGAGCTATAGGGCAGGCACATAAAGATCGGGTGCCTGAGGTCCCCCAACCTGACCCAGCCATTCTTGAACACCCTGCCTACCAACAGCTTATGGGGCAAATAATGGCTACGATGAATCTCATGGTAGAGAGATTGCCAGTGCCTCTGCCGAGAGCACAGGCTCCCCATGGTGAAACATCAGGTCTTGGGAAGACCTTTGAGCAGCTTCACCTAGTCGGAGCTTCAGATTATGTTGTGACGGCTGATCCAGCAGATGTGGATCTATTGCTGACAAGTCTTGAGAAGGCTTTCTGGATCCTCGACATCCCCAAAGCAGACAAAGTAAAGCACGATGTATACCTTCTAAAAGGTAGTGTTGGTCACTGGTGGACCATCGAGGAGGAGAAGCGACCTGGTGAGGCGGTCGGTTGGGAGGTTTTCCGGTGTGAGTTCGTTAGCAGGTACTTCCCGAAGACGTATCTGGATGAGAAGATCAGTCAGTTTGAGAGCCTGCGGAAAGGAACGATGAACATCACTGAGTACGAAACCAAGTTCATGGACCTGCTGAGGTTCTGTCCTCACATGGCAGCGACAGATGAAGAGCGGATCAGACGTTTCGAGAAAGGTCTGAGTACTGAGATGAAAACACTTGTTTCTGTGTTAGAGAACAGAGAGCGGTTTGCTACGTTTTTGGAATCCGTCCGGAGGATCGAACGGTCAGTAAGGGAGAAAAGAGAATCCATGTCCAAGAAGGGGCATGCTCAGTTTCAGGGACAGAGGTTTGGTGGCTTCAAGAAGCCAAGGTTTGCAGCACCGTCAGTGATGAGAGGTTCCAGTGCACCGTCACAGTGGTCCCCGAGTAAGGGAAGAGGTTATTTTTCTTCACCGTCAAAGGCACATAGTACAACTTTTGTGGCAGTGACAAGGCCATCTAGGCCACAACAGCGAGACCAGTCATGCCATGTGTGTGGTCATATCGGGCATTGGAGGTTCAACTGCCCGAATAGAGATGTTGAAGTAAGACAGCAGCCAAGGTAGAATCAACAAGGGTCGGATAGACAACAACCCAGTAGTAGCAGAGGGCGAGGACGCGTTCCAGCATCACAAGCAGGATCATCTACTCAAGGAAGCAGAGGACGTGGATAGCAAGCAACGACTCGATTCTATGCTATGAGTCAGCCAGAGGCGATAGTCAACTCGCGAGTGGTGACAGGTCAGATGAAGTTATTTCATTCTGATATGTCTTATTCTTGTTTTATATATGTTCTGGTTGACCCAGGTGCTACACACTCTTTTATCGCCTATAGTATGCTTGAAAACTGTCGTTTACTTGTTAGCTATAAGAAGGATAGCTTGTTGTTAGAAACCCCTCTTGATGGTTCCTCGATGCTTCGAGAAGAGTGTCCATCTTGTATCTTATCTTTCTCGGAACACAACATACAAGTGGATCTTATACCACTTGATATGCACGGTTTTGATGTTATCCTTGGGATGGATACCTTAGAGAAGTATAAGGTTGTTTTGGACTGTGGTTCCAAGCAAGCTGTGTTTGATGATGGCAGTAAGAAGTGGATCTTCCAAGGAGATAGGAAGATTCTTCCTACATCTCTAGTGTCAGTTTTGGTGTCAGATAAGTTGTTACGACAAGGATGTGAGGCGTTCTTAGCTCACGTTGTGGATAACGTTGTGGATACCAAGGCGAAGGTCCTAGCCTTGAGGAGGTGCCAGTTTTCTGAGAGTTTGCAGATGTGTTTCCTGATGAGTTCCCCAGTGTTCCTCCACCTCGAGAGATTGATTTTGAGATCAATCTGGTTCCAGGAACACAGCCAGTTGCACAGACACCGTATAGGATGGCTCGAGTAGATATGGCAGAGCTTAAGAAGCAGTTGCAAGAGTTGTTGGAGAAAGGTTTCATCCGACCAAGTACATCGCCTTGGGGTTCTCCAGTGTTGTTCGTCAAGAAGAAGGACGGTTTGATGCGGTTATGTATAGATTACCGGCAGTTGAACAAGGTCACGATCAAGAACAAGTACCTGTTACCGAGGATAGATGATCTGTTCGATCAGTTGTGTGGTGCTACAGTGTTTTCGAAGATCGATCTACGGTCTGGATATCATCAGTTGAGGATAAAGGCGGATGACATACCAAACTCAGCTTTTAGGACGAGTTATGGTCACTTCGAGTTTTTGGTTATGTCGTTTGGGCTAACCAATGCACCTGCTGTTTTCATGGATCTGATGAATCAAGTGTTCCGTCCGTTCCTAGATCAGTTTGTTGTAGTGTTTATAGATGACATCTTGATCTATAGTCGGGACAGGCAAGAGCATGAGTGACATATTCGACTAGCGTTGACTCTTCTTCATCAACATCAGTTGTATGCCAAGTTCAGTAAGTGTGAGTTCTGGTTGGAAGAAGTAACTTTCTTGGGTCATGTGATATCTGCAGAAGGAGTAAAAGTGGTTCCGAAGAAGGTGGAGTTCGTTGCAGAATAGGAACAGTCGAAGATGCCGACAGAAGTCTGTAGTTTCCTTGGGTTAGCAGGTTACTACCGGAGGTTTATCAAGGACTTCAGTGCAGTTGCGTTGCCGATGACGAAGTTGACTAGAAAGGATGTACCTTTTGTCTGGGATGATCGTTGCCAGCAAGCTTTCCAAAGTTTGAAGGAGAAGCTGACTAGTGCTCCAGTACTAGTGCTGCCTGAGCCTGGGAAGGGCTATGTTGTTTTTTGCGATGCTTCTAAGAGAGGTTTAGGTTGTGTGCTGATGCAGGAAGATCATGTAGTTTCTTTTGCTTCACGACAGCTTAAGAAACACGCGGAGAACTATCCAACTCATGATTTGGAGTTAACAGTGGTAGTTCATGCGTTAAAGATTTGGAGACACTATCTTTATGGGGAAATGTGTCAGATCTTTACGGATCATAAGAATCTAAAGTACATCTTTTTGCAACATGAGTTGAACATGCGACAGCATCGATGGATGGAGCTAATCAATGATTATGACTGCACCATCGAGTATCATCTTGGTAAGGCAAATGTGGTAGCTGATGCGCTTAGCCGAAAGTCTTCTTCTTTTTCTTTTTCTTCAAAGAAGGCACAGTTGAGTTCCCTGGTATGCCATAGACGGGATATGCTTGTTTCCTTGTGGCAGATGAATGTGCAGATGGACATTTCCTTGTTAGTTGGACTTTTAGCACAGATGCAAGTCAAGCCTACGCTAAGACAACAGATTAAGGATGCACAGCAAGCAAATGATACAGTATAGTTGATCATATCAGAGTTCGGCAGCGAAAAGTGTGATGGGTTCCATGAGTCCGAGGATGGACTAGTCTTCTATCGTGATAGGATGGTGGTCCCCAATGCTGATGATCTGAGGGAGTTAGTGCTCGAGGAAGCACACACGTCTATGTATGCTATGCATCCGGGAGTCACCAAGATGTATCATAGTCTGAAGGACTTGTATTGGTGGCCTGGTTTGAAGAAAGATGTAGCCGAGTTTGTAGCTAGGTGTGCGGTTTGTCAGTAAGTCAAGGCTGAGCATCAAAAGCTGGAAAGTACATTGCAGCCCCTGCCGATACCGCAGTGGAAATGGGATCATATAACCATGTATTTCGTAGTTGGTCTACCCAGGACAACTAGGAATCATGATTCCATTTGGGTTATAGTTGACAGATAGACGAAGTCTGCCCATTTTATATTGGTGAAGACAACGTATACAGACGAGAAGCTCGCTCGAGTATATGTGGATGAGATAGTGCGTTTGCACGGTATACCAGTGACGATAGTTTCTGACGGAGATCCTCAGTTCACGAGTCATTTCTGGGAACAGTTGCACAGAGCGTTGGGAACACAGTTGAGGTTCACTACCGCCTTTCACCCGCAGATAGATGTACAGTCTGAGAGGACTATTCAGATTCTAAAGGATCTCCTTCGAGCTTGTGTCCTGCAGTTGCTAGGCAGTTGGGACGTACACCTCAGTTTGATAGAGTTTGCCTACAACAACAGTTATCAGTGGAGCATTGACATGGCTCCTTATGAGGCCATATACGGCAGGAAGTGCAGATCTCCTTTGTGTTGGTATGAGTCTGGTGAATATCAACTTTTGGGTCCTGAGTTAATACAGTAGACGAAAGAAAAGATCAATGTGATACAACAACATATGAAAGCGGCCCAGGACCGGCAGAATTCTTATGCAGACAATCACTGACGACCTTTGTAGTTCCAGGTAGGAGACAAAGTGTATCTTAAAGTCTCGCTATGGAAAGGTGTGATAAGGTTTGTCCGGAAGGGTAAGCTAGCACCCAGGTATATGGGGCCATACCCGGTCATAGCACGTGTTGGAAGGGTAGCTTACGAGTTAGAGCTGCCGCCAGAGTTGCACAGGTTACATCCAGTATTCCATGTCAGTATGCTAAAGAAAAGTCATTTGGATACAGGGACAGTGATACAGCCAGACAAAGTTGAGCTTGATGAAGATGTGACCTACGAGGAAGGTCATGTGATGATCCTTGACAGGAGAGTTAAGAAGCTGAAGAGGAAGTACTTGGTTCTTGTGAAGGTTCTTTGGCATCATCCTGGCGTTGAGGAAGCCACGTGGGAGCTTGAGGAAGAGATGAGGAGGAAGTACCCCTCACTTTTCTCTTCGGATTTCGAGGACGAAATCCTTTTGTAAAGGGTTAGCTTGTAAGGACTCTAACCTCCATTTAGGGCTTATACTATTTGCTTTGCTTAACCCTAATCCTTTGTTGCTTGCTAAACCTTCTGTGGTGATTAGGGTTTATTGGTGCTTTGTTGAGAGCTGGAGGTACTACTTGCAATTAACCCAAGTTTAGGGTTTGTGGGCAAGTTTGTCACCTTGTGAGGTGTTCCTCCCTCTCCTTGCTTCCTCTAGTGTTGATAGGAAGGGTTGGGCCCGTTGCTTGAGTTCCTTTGGGCTTGGTTGAGCTTGTTGGGCCTTGTGGTGCCTTGCCTTTGCTTCATTGAACCTTGTGTCGGGCAAGAGCATGCTTGTGTCGGCCTAGGTGTGTTGCCCAGGATGTGTTTCGCCCTGGTGGTGTGTCGCCCAGGGTTTTGTCGACCATGGAGTGGGTGTGTCGGCCATGGCATGGAGGTGTGTCTCCCATGGACCCTTTGACCTTGTTTGTGTCACCACTAGTGGACACTTGCTGCTTGGTGCTTGCATGTGGCAATGGCCTTGGACATGTGTTTAGGGCATGTTAGAATGGTGGCCTTGCTCATGGACAAGTGTCCCTAGGAGGGCGACACCTTGCCTTGTTCTACCTTGGTTTATCCTCCATCCCCTTCTATATATATATGTTTCCTTTCCCTTGCTAAGGATCCCTTTAGTTCCTTAGTCCCCCTCTCCCTTGGTGCACGACATCCTCTCTTCTTTTTCAAGCTTGGTGGTCGATCCTTCTTGGAGTCTCCTTCTTCCTCTAGTGGTGGCCGAACCCTAGAGTGCCTTGCTCTCCTTCTTGTGGTGGTGCTTGGAGCTTGGAGCTAGGAGCTTGGAGCTTGCTTAAGGCGGGTTACATAACTCCTAACCCTGACTAAACTACCTTCTTTTATGTTCTTATATGTTGATATGACCATATCGTCTATGCTTGTTGCTAGTTTAGTTTCTTGCTTAGTTGTACCTTGTTGGCCGAATCTATGTTCTAGGGTTTCTTGGTGAGCAACACCCCTTTCTCTCCTTGGTCTAGAGGAGTGAGCTTGAGTTCTAGTATCCTAGAAAATACTCCTCTTTTGCTTGAGTTGAGAGCTGAGCTTGTGTTCTAGTGGCTTGAGAAACACCCTCCTCTCACCATGGACTTGAAAGGTGAGCTACGTAGTAGTTGTAGACCTTGGTTGTGGTCGTTCCTTGTGTTGCCCGATTGGTGATAAGAAGCTTGGCAAGACCCCTCTCTTAGTTGTTGAGAGGTGAGTCATCTTCTTGATCCTTTAGGGTTTTGGTGCCCTTGTGCTTGAGGTTGGTGACGACCTTGTGGAGTTGTATCTTGGCCGATACGACCTTAGGGTTTGTGATGTCTGATATCCCCTCTTGGCCTTGAGCCTTGGACGACACATGTTGTGGTTGTGTCGGGCATTGCACTTGGTCCCTGCTTTGTGTGTGTCGGGCATCACACCTTGATGAGTAACCTTCCCGATACATATGTGATGGTTTGTTGTCGTTGTGTGTTGAAGTGTGGAGCTATGTGGGTAGCTTGGTGCTGGGCGTCACGGCATAGTGATGATGCCCGACATAGTACCCTGTAGTAATCATTGCCGTTGCACGACACAGAGATGCATGACGCACCATTGCATGTTAGAGACTGAGTTGCACGTTACATATGTATGCTCGATACCCTGTGTTGCAGGACGCTGCATTGCCCAACACCTAGGTGCACGACACAACGTTGCACGATATGTATTTGGACATAGTTGCACGATACAGCTTGGGAAGGTAGCCCGACACCCTTGTTGGTAGCTTGACCGAGATGAGGCAGAAGTGGTTGACGATATGTTGAATACCCTGCCCAATACCACCTCTAGTGTGGGTGCCCTACCCGTCACACTTCTTGTGAGGGTAGTGGACACTTCTAGTGAGGGTCTTGTCTCTTATGGAAATCTATGCACTAGCTCTTGTTAATGAATAACGTTGGTTTTTTATAGTAAACCTTGACATTCTTAATGGTAATTGTGATAGTAGGTTACATCTATATATCCTACCATGATAGTACATGTGTGTGTAATCATCTTAATGATATGGATAATGTTGAAATAATGGTAAGCATATAAGATTGCCTTGCATGAACTGTATCTATGGTCACAGGTTGAGGCATGAATGATAAAGCACCTAATCATCAATGTTGACCTATATCAATAATATGATCTTTCTATTAATCCATGATGATTGTACTAACCATACAGGTGATGCATAGCCAGGTAAAAATGATGAGTAACATTGCTTTGATAGTTACTCTTGATGATGAGATGACATACATGATGTGTTTTGGTCTGAGGACCTGAGTTTGGCTAAAGTGCCTAAGTTGATGAGAGTGCCTTGAGAGGCAGTGGCATTATGTGATAAGGGATTGAGATCCCATGGCAATGCGGTGATCCTTGAGATAGATCTAGATGATTGGCAAGAGGTCAAGTGGTAACATGTAATGTTGGATCCTTGTGATGGATCAGGATGATGTTGATTACAATAAAAGCATAATATTCACTACTACAGAAATAGCATTCAGTGTCGCTTTTCTGGGCGTCGGTTTTTAAGGAACACCGACGCCTTTAATATAAGGCGTCGGTTATTTAGAAGAACCGACGTCTATATTCAAAGACCAGCCAAACACGGGTACCGCTTTGTATACAGCGTCGGTTGTTTATACAAAACCGACGCATTATTTCATCCAATTTTCGAGCGAAAAAAATAATGTCACTTTCGGCGTCGAGTCTGTAGTTAAAACACCGACGCTTATGTGCGATGGAAATTTGCGCGAAAAGTGTCCTTTTCCGCGTCGGTCATCCTTTAATAACCGACGCTGAATGTGGTTCCCGCCAAACATTTTCACGAAAATATCATCCAAATGGACGTCAGATGTTGCGAACGACCGACGGTAAATATGTTTAGGCGTCAGTTGTTGTAAACAACCGACGCTATTAGGGAACTTCATAACCTTCGATCGCCCGACTCTTCCCCTCATTGCTACCCTATTTCCCTATTGCGGCGATTTCTCCGGCGATTTCTCTGCTGCTGGTACTAGTTTTTCTCCGGCGCTTCTCTCCGGTGCCCCATCTCCGGCGTCCCCTCTCCGGCGCCCCTCTCCGACGCGTTTCTTCTCTGGCACCCCTGCGCCGCCGCCACGCCTGACAACCGGCGCCCCTGCTCCAACCGCCTGCGCCGCCGCCACGCCTGACAACCGGCGCCGCCGCAACGCCTGGTGCCCACCTACCTGCCACGCCTGAGAACCGGCGCCGCCGTACCCCCTTCTCCTTCTCCTCCGCCTGGCCGCTGCCTGCCTGCCGCCGCCTGGCCGCCTGCCTGCCTGCTGCGGCTGACGCTCCTGCTCGTCGGAGTCACTGCCGCTGGTTCTGGAGCTCGTCGGCCGCCACCCACGTACTCAACCAGCTCGACCTCACCCTACTCTTCTTGCCCAGGTACCTGCAGACCTACCCAGGTGCGAAATTGGTTCTTTATGTGCTGACCTAATCTATTGCCTAATCTGTTTGCACGAAATTGGCTCCCTACTCTGCTTGCTTAATGTGCCTAATCTGCTTTAAGTGGTCCTAATATCATAACATGATAGTTTTATTATATGATTTGTGGCACTTTAGGGTGTATATACATGCAAATTATATAAGTGATAGATGTTGGATGTTTGTCAAGGTTTCTTGAAGATTGAATAAGTGATAGATGCTGGATGTTTATTTATTTCATCTATCCATGTTGCCTATAGTTTATAACATTGCATTGTGAATTATTGCATGTTTGAAACTATGAAATTCTTGATTTATTAGATGATATTCAAGAAAACCCTAGTTTGATGAGCATGTTGTTAATCATGTTAATTATGATTCTTCTATATATTCTGATGTCATTATATAATTATGTGATCCCAACATATTAAATTGAATTAGAATGATTTCATGAATTATAGGGTTTATATAAGAATGACAACACATGTATTTGTTGGCCTAGAAACCCGTCCAAGATTTACTCAGTAGGAGTAAATCTTGGATAGTCCCCAGTTTGGGACTGTTCTTGAACACCTAATCTCACTTAGGATGTAAGTGTATAATGTGTATTGGGTTTTCGAGAAAATTTCGGCAGCATTTCCCTGTTTGTTCTCTAAGTACATATGTACTTAGAGAACAACGGGGAAATGCTGCCGAAATTTTCTTGAAAACCAAATACACATTATACACTTACATCCTAAGTGAGATTAGGTGTTCAAGGATGGGATAGGTGGTACACATTTATTATATATAAGATTGACATCAAATGTGTTTGTTGGCCTAGAAACCCGTCCAAGATTGACTAATATATACTTGTTTCCTAATATATACTTGTTTCCTAATATAAAAGGTTAACTGATGTTATACAACTTTTTCTGAAAATATATAACATCGTTATATGTACTTACACTTTGTTAATACTAATATTGTGCAGTCTCTGTCTTCCCATAACAATGACTATGAATTGGGCCTCTATGTCAATGTTAACATTCCCTATTGAAGAACAATTGGACATCATCCTAGATGATCGTTCCTTAAACCAATTGGTCATACCCAAACATTGGCGTTTTCTAAAAGGAAGACACTACATGCCTGGTAAAGTGACCCTAACTTTTGGAAATTATTCACATGTAATCGAGGTTGAGTATGATTTGGCGGGAAATCTTGTATCAAAATCCGGTTGGCATGATTGGATTGGAGAGCTGTATCTGGTCCGTTGGAATAGGCTTTTTCTCCGTCCAGTTGGCGATAATTCCATCAAAGTTTGGATAACCAACAACAACTGCGACACCCTCGATCATCTTCTGCGGTATGAGCGCACGGCGTCGGATATCATCTATGAGGAATCGGAATCTGAATCTGAGGCGTGATTGGATTGGAGAGCTTCGTGACACAGCTTCATCATCAAAAAGAAGTTATTGATGCATGCGGGACCATGTTGATGTAGTATTTAGTTGTCTATCTATCTAGACTTGTCTGTATTAATAGTTTTTTTAATTATGCGCATGTTTAGGGGTACACCAACCCCTTTGTTTAGTTATTGTTATAACTAAAGTGTGTGTTCCCATGAATGGAACTGTAAGTTGCTACATGAATGCTTATAACTGAAGTGTGTGTTCCCATGAATGTTCCCATTTACATGATTACACTACTATTTTCTCATATTGTCTTGCCTCAAAAAATAATTCTTTTATTGTTTAGTCTATTTTAATACGACATACTTGCTTATATACTTGTTTCCTAATATATACTTGCTTTCCTAGTATATACTTGCTTTCTCTGATCATAGAATGGATAGATCATGGATGTCCATTCGTAATCGTTGCACCCCAGAGTTTATATCTGGTCTTGATCAGTTTATTAGATTTGCCGAGGAACATAGGAAAAAACCTACAGATAGGTTCTACTATCCATGTAGGCATTGCGGTAACAACTTGAAACTCAACACTGGTGAGGAAATCAAAAGTCATGTCATGTGCAATGGGATTGTACAAGGCTATACAGAATGGCACTGGCATGGAGAGATTTCAAAATCGAATCCAGTAGATGTCAATAGCAGTGCTTGGGTGGAAGAAGAAATTGCCTCCGATGACGTAAATGTGAACGAACCAGTTCCAGCAGACATTGTTGATGCGATGCTGGATAGTTGTAGGGTAGAGCACACCGATCCACCTCCTATCTTTACAAACATTGTGCATGATGCTGAGATACCGTTATACACAGGCTGTGCTAAGTTTACGAAGCTTAGCGCTGTGCTGAGATTGTATAAGTTGAAAGCTAACAATAGATGGAGCGACAAAAGCTTCACTGAATTGTTGACTTTGTTGAAAGAAATTCTTCCTGAAGGAAACGAGCTGCCAATCTCAACATACCAGGTAAAGAAAATGTTGTGCCCAATGGGAATGGAGGCCAAAAAGATACACACATGCCCGAATGATTGTGTATTATTTCAAAAGGACTATGTAGATTTGAAAGATTGTCCAAAATGTGGTGCGTCACGATATAAATTGACGACTTCGGGGGAGTCCAAAACTGGTTCTCCTGCCAAGGTGTTGTGGTATCTACCTATAACATCACGGTTTCAACGCTTGTTTGCAAATCCAAAAGATGCGAAGAATTTGAGGTGGCATGCAGATGTTAAGAAAAATAATGATGGGATCCTACGACATGCGTCTGATTCCCCACAGTGGAAGAAGATTGATGTATTGTTCCCTGAATTTGGTGAAGAAGTCAGGAATCTAAGACTTGGGCTTTGTACAGACGGGATGAATCCGTACGGGACATTGAGCAGCCAACATAGCACTTGGCCAGTCATGCTTGTTATATACAATCTTCCTCCCTGGCTGTGTATGAAAAATAAGTACGTTATGTTGTCATTGTTGATATCGGGCCCTAAACAACCCGGAAATGATATCGATGTTTATCTTGAACCTTTGATTGATGACTTAAAGAAACTTTGGGCTGAAGGTGTGATGACCTATGATGCTTCTGCAAGAGAGACATTTCGTTTGCATGCTATGTTGTTTTGCACTATTAATGACTTTCCGGCATATGGGAATTTGTCTGGATATAGTGTCAAAGGAGCTAAAGCGTGTCCTATATGTGAAGAAAACACTGATTCAATAAGACTAAAATATGGCGGCAAGACTGTATATCTTGGTCATCGAAGGTTTCTTTCAAAATTCCATCCGTATCGTAGGAAGCGCAAAGCATTCAATGGATGGAATGATGAACGGAGTGCACCTAAACCTATACCAGGGGATGTTGTTTATGAAAGAGTAAAAGACATTGTCAATGAATTTGGTAAGAAATCACAATGTAGTATGGCCACACGGAGTGACAATTCTTCATTCAAAAAGAAGTCAATATTTTGGGATCTTCCTTATTGGAGTTCTTTGTCAGTCAGGCATTGTATCAATGTAATGCACGTTGAGAAAAATGTCTGTGATAGCATCATTGGTACTCTATTAAATATACCAGGTAAGACTAAAGATGGGATAAAATCCAGACTGGACCTACGTGAAATGGGAATAAGGTCAGAATTAACAGAATTACGTGAAATGGGTAATAAAAGAACATACTTACCTCCCGCTTGTTACACGTTGTCTAGAAAGGAGAAGAAAACTTTTTGTGAATGCTTGGTAAATGTTAAGGTGCCACATGGTTACTCATCCAACATCCGTAGATTGGTATCAATGAAAGATCTGAAGTTGATAGGTCTTAAATCTCATGATTGTCACACTCTAATGCAACAAATATTGCCCGTGGCAATTCGATCTATATTGCCGAAGCATGTAAGGTTTGCAATTACCAGACTTTGTTTCTTTTTCAACAGTCTATGCAGCAAAGTTATTGACCCTGATACTCTCGATAATTTGCAAAGAGAAGTGGTTGTTACCCTATGTCAGCTTGAGATGTATTTCCCTCCTTCGTTCTTTGATATCATGGTACATCTTGTTGTCCACTTGACTAGGGAAGTGAAAATCTTGGGACCGGTTTTCTTGCATTGGATGTATCCCTTTGAACGATACATGAGCGTTTTTAAAGGTGATGTTCGAAACCGTTATCGTCCTGAAGGGAGTATTATTGAAGGTTATGTGGCGAGAGAGGTTATGGATTTTTGCAATGACTTTCTCAGTGGTAATGACACTCCTGATAATGACACGAATATTGAGGAGGGCAAAGGAATTTTGGGATCACGGGTGAAAGTAATCAGCCGTGAGCAGTTGGAACAAGCTCACTTGTATATTTTACATAATATGGACGAAGTGAGTGTTTATATCGAGGAACATACCAATTTCATAAAGAGACAACATCCTCGAGCAAGTTCAATGTGGCTTGCTAGAGAGCATAATAAGACTTTTACTAAGTGGTTTGAAGATAAAGTCTTACATCAACTATCTCAAACACCAAATGATATTACAGAAACTATCAAATGTCTCGCCTTTAAACCAAAACCGAATGTTATGTCTTATGAAGGGTTTGACATTAATGGATTCACATATTACACAAAGCGCCAAGATGATAAGAGTGTCGTCCAAAATAGTGGGGTCACTCTTCAAGCGTCAACTATGTACTTTGCAAGTGCAAAGGATAAGAGTCCACGTGAAGCTAAAATGTCATATTACGGTGTCATTGAAGACATTTGGGAGTTTGACTACATAGATTTCAATATTCCGCTCTTTAAATGTAATTGGGTTGATAACACCAAAGGAGTTATAGTGGATGAATTGGGTTTCACTTTGGTGAACTTTGAAATGATTGGCGAGAAGGCTGAACCATTCATATTGGCATCACAGGCAAAACAAATATTCTATATCGATGATCCTGCAAATGATAAATGGTCGGTTGTTCTTCATGGTAAAAGACAGTTCATTGAAGATCCTATAGATGAAGAAGAGTACTATGATAAGTATGATGACTCCAGTCCATTCTCAGTTGGGTTGCCAACTCCACAAAATATTGAAGCTAATGATGACTTATATGTGCGCGGAGATCACAATGAAGGATTGTTAATTGATAAAAGATCACAATTTTAGAGACATGTATGTTTATACAAATGGTAAATGTTTTCCTTTTTCTAGTTTATACAAATGCTAAATGTTTTCCTTTTTCTAGTTAATACAAATGCTAAATGTTTGCCTTTTTAATGACATTTTCAGATGCGCGGAGGCGGCTGCAAAAATGGCAAAATACAAACGTTTAGAGTAATGTTTGCTTTTTTAATACAAATGCTAATTTAGTGTGTTTATTTTTGTCAAATTTTAGGTTGATGATGCACATGTACCCACTGAAGCACTGGAGCAACTTGATGTGCGGAGAGGGACATTCCAACTCAAGATATCGTCTACCGTTTCCTCCTCCTCCGTAGTAATATCCTCATCTCTAAACGTTTCTCGTAGGATTCTGAACCCCTTCCTTCCCTCTACTGCATCGAAGCCATGCTGCAATTGAACCCTTTCGCCGAGCCCTACCCGGCCAAGTAGGCGTCGCCTGAAGCACCACTGTCGTCGTCGTCTCCACCTCCATCGCAACTTGCTGTGCTAGTCCTGGCAGTTTATCACCCCACATGCCTTCCTCCCCAGTTCCTGCCGCTAGACGACCACACAATGGATCCAAGAGGATATGCAGGAGTTCGCCAAAGACTATAAGCTGAGTATACTCATCCTATAGTCTGTGGCGAACGCCTGCATATCCTCTTGGATTCCGTTGTGTGGTCGTCTAGAGGCAGGAACTGGTGAGGAAAGCATGTGGGGTGATAAACTGCCAGGACTAGCACAGCAAGTTGCGATGGAGGTGGAGACGACGACGACGGTGGTACTTCAGGCGACGTCTGTTTGGCCGGGTAGGGCTCGGTGAAAGGGTTCAACTGTGGCATGGCTTCGATGTAGTAGAGGGAAGGAGGGGTTCAGAATCCTACGAGAAACGTTCAGAGATAAGGATATTGCTGCGGAGGAGGCAACGGAAGATGATATCTCGAGTTGGAATGTCCCTCTCCGCACAGGAGTCTGTGAGGGAGATACTGGAGGAGAGTTCTATACCATACACAGGCGAAGAAAGACATCGATACCATACATGAGGTATTATATATAGTCTCATTAGTTAGTATAAAATATATCAATCTTATTTTTATATTATTACTTATATACATCATTCTCTTTGCAGGTGTTTAAAACTGACCACACTATAGGCAAACACTTAAAAAATGTACATGCTCCATATACGAGGGAAGCATTAGATGAAGTAAGATAAGAATGGGCAATAGTTGTACAAACAGTGGCAACTGTAAGATATAATTGGGATGTTGATAGTGATGATGAATGATACTTTGTAAATGAATGTTTCTGAATGTTAAAACATGTATTTGAATGATTCTATATGTGTGAACGTGACAATTGAATTGATGTCTGAATGTATCTACTTGTGTGAATCTTTTTATGTTAATTTTGCAGGTTTGTGGCCTGTTTGTAGGCTGATATCAATGGATGTCGTAAACCTGCAGTTCAGAAAACTGAACTGCAGGTTCTCATCCTGCTGACCAGCCACAGCAGGCCTGCAAACAGATTTATAAAAAAAAATATATATAGGCGTCGGTTATTTAAAGATAACCGTCAGCACAGACTTACAGCGTCGGTTTTTTGTTGAACACCGACGCCAAAAGTGTTCGCACTACAGGAAATGGGAGTCATCTAGGACACTTTTCGGCGTCGGTTTTTTAGTATATAACCGACGCAGAAAGCGTCCTAGATGACGCCGTTTTCTGTGGCGCGAACCCTTTTGGCGTCGGTGTTTTATAATAAACCGACGCCTTTATGTTAAATAGGCGTCGGTTTTTTAACCGACGCTGAAGTGTCCAACCTTTTAGCGGCGCCCACATAGGCGTCGTTCAGAAACCGACGCCAAAGGGGGTTAAACAACCGACACTAAAAGCCACTTCTGTAGTAGTGATTAAGTTTCATACTATTTATTCTTGTTATAGTTTGCATGTTATATAGCTTGGTTGAATCTTGCAATCCATCTAAAATATACTAACTAATCACAGTGGAACATATCATGTAGTTTGACGTGGCCATAGATCCATCATCGTCAGGAGCTGGTGATGGTGAAATAGGTTCTCCTGTGGGTTAACCTGGAAGCGCATATTATTGAATATGTGTGGTTTCTCCTAGCCCAAAATGAGGAGGTATGAGTGCAACTTCGGTTGTAGACTCCAGATTGCAGATTCAGGCCCGTAGCTCAGTATGTGAAGAGCATGGTGAACAGGCCCATGGCTCAGGATATGTGATACGGGAGCATGAATGCGTTCATGGCTCAAAGCAAGGTGAACAGGCACGTGTCTTAGTTTCACTAGCGCCGAGACCTCTACCAAGGCGAGCTAGGCAAAGGGTAGCCTAACTATGGTTGAGGCCACTTAAGCAAGAGATTGTGGTCCTGCTTGTGTTGTACTCGTGCACTGACCACGAGGCGGAGAGGTCATGGAGTCTGGCTCTTCCATTGACCTTGTATGGCACCGGCTTGGGTTTCGCAACCGAAGGTTGGATTTGAGTGGTACAACTCACTTCCTCAGGGCATAATAATACATAGTCCAGCCGAATAGTATTTATTGCTTAAGGCAAAACACGAAACATTGGTTGAGGCCTTGCTTGAGTAGTTAATCGTGTTATACCTACAGTTACTTATATGTTCCTCATGTTACGTGGTAAGACCTTATAAATCTTATCTTGTCAATCATTTTCCATAAAAGAAATAATTGGTTTTATGCTTTCCGTACATCCGGTAAGCTTGATGGTATGAATAGCTTGTACACATAGACTGCTCTTGTTATACCTTTTATCAGTTACTTGCTGTAGTTGCTTTAATCTTCCTTTGGTTTTATAGTTTCGACGAGGAGTTATGTTTCTTGTTGGGACTGTGTGTCTCACCCCGCTGGTTTATAACCTTTTTAGGTGGTCGAGCTAGACGCGGTGGTGGTCACGGAGTTGCGGCCGAGCAGCAAGATGAGCCGTCGAAGGCAAGCGATGGATATGCTGCTGTTTTGGGTTGTTTTGTAGTCGAGTCTTAGAGTCATCCATGTACCCTCAGGTCCTTGGGAGCATTTTGACATTGTTTCACGATGTATAACTGATGACCCTTTGTATAACCTGCTGCTGGCCGGATGTGGGCCTTTATGTATATATAAACAGGTGATGAACTCGTGTGATGGCTAGACAGTTGTTCCTCTAAGCTGTGGACATGTATCAAGGCTTGTAAATGTTTGTATAACCTATTTCCTTGCAGGATGTGGACTTAAATGTAATAGTTTTCCCAGTTTACCTACTTTCCACAATCGGTTTTAATTAACATGTGTTTTTGGTAATCTGTGGTTATGGTGATTTCCACACATTGTTGCATAACACCTCACTGTCTGTGTGATAGTGGGATGTATTGCCACAAGTTTTGGTATCAGAGCTCTAGGTTCACTGAGTCTACAGGGATTTAGGACTAGGTTGTGTCTGTTCTTGTGAGTTTTCCAGATTTTCTTACAATCATCTTCTGCCCTCAACGGAAGAAAAGCCAAGATGTCCAAAAACCATGAAGAACATGTTGCCGAGAACAGCGATACTGCATCACTTGATGGAGCTATAGGGAAGGCACATGAAGATCGGGTGCCTGAGGTCCCCCAACCTGACCCAGCCATTCTTGAACACCCTACCTACCAACAACTTATGGGGCAGATAATGGCTACGATGAATATCATGGTAGAGAGATTGACAGTGCCTCCGCCGAGAGCACAAGCTCCCCATGGTGAAACATCGGGTCTTGGGAATGCCTTTGAGCGGCTTCGCCAAGTTGGAGCTTTGGATTATGCTGGGACAGCTGATCCAGTGGATGCGGATCTGTGGATGACAAGTCTTGAGAAGGCTTTCCGGATCCTCGACATCCCTGAAGCAGACAAAGTAAAGCACGTTGTCTACCTTCTAAAAGGTAGTGTGGGTCACTGGTGGACCATCGAGGAGGAGAAGCGACCTGGTGAGGTGATCGGTTGGGAGGTTTTCCGGTGCGAGTTCGTCAGCAGATACTTCCCAAAGATGTATCTGAATGAGAAGATCAGTCAGTTTGAGAGTGTGTAGCAAGGAACGATGACATCACCGAGTACGAAGCCAAGTTCATGGACCTACTAAGGTTCTGTCCTCACATGGCAGTGACAGACGAAGAGTGGATCAGACGGTTCGAGAAAGGTCTGAGTACTGAGCTGACAACACCTGTTTCTACGTTAGAGAACAGAGAGCAGTTTGCTACATTTTTGGAATCCGTCCGGAGGATCGAACGGATAGTAAGGGAGAAAAGAGAATCCATGTCTAAGAAGAGGCATGCTCAGTTTCAGGGACAGAGGTTTGGTGGCTTCAAGAAGCCAAGGTTTGCAGCACCGTCAGTGATGAGAGGTTCCAGTGCACCATCGCAGTGGTCCCCGAGTAAGGGAAGAGGTTATGTTTCTTCACCATCAAAGTCACATAGTACAACTTTTGTGGTAGTGACAAGGCCGTCTAGGCCACAACAGCGAGACCAGTCATGCCATCTGTGTGGTCAGATCGGGCATTGGAGGTTCAACTGCCCGAATAGAGATGTTGAAGTAACACAGCAGCCAAGGTAGAATCAACAAGGGTCGGATAGACAGCAGCCCAGTAGTAGCAGAGGGCGAGGACGCAGTCCAACGTCGCAAGTAGGATCATCTTCTCAAGGAAGCAGAGGATGTGGACAGCAAGCAACGGTTTGATTCTATGCTATGAGTCAGCCAGAGGCGATAGTCAACTCGCGAGTGGTGACAGGTCAGATGAAGTTATTTCATTCCGATATGTCTTCTTCTTGTTTTATATCTGTTCTGGTTGACCCAGGTGCTACACACCCTTTTATCGCCTATAATATGCTTGAAAACTATCATTTACTTGTTAGTTGTAAGAAGGATAGCTTGTTGTTAGAAACCCCTCTTGATGGTTCCTCGATGCTTCGAGAAGAGTGTCCATCTTGTATCTTATCTTTCTCGGGACACAACATACAAGTGGATGTTATACCACTTGATATGCACGGTTTTGATGTTATCCTTGGGATGGATACCTTAGAGAAGTATAAGGTTGTTTTGGACTGTGGTTCCAAGCAAGCTGTGTTTGATGATGGCGGTAAGAAGTGGATCTTCCAAGGAGATAGGAAGATTCTTCTGACGTGTCTAGTGTCAGCTTTGGTGGTAGATAAGTTTTTACGACAAGGATGTGAGGCGTTCTTAGCTCACGTTTTGGATATCGTTATGGATACCAAGGCGAAAGGTCCTAGCCTTGAGGAGGTGTCAGTTTTTTTAGAGTTTGCATATGTGTTTTCTGATGAGTTCCCTAGTGTTCCTCCACCTTGAGAGATTGATTTCGAGATCAATCTGGTTCCAGGAACACAGCCAGTTGCATAGACACCGTATATGATGGCTCCAGTAGAGATGGCAGAGCTTAAGAAGCAATTGCAAGAGTTGTTGGAGAAAGGTTTCATCCGACCAAGTACGTCGTCTTGGGGTGCTCCAGTGTTGTTCGTCAACAAGAAGGATGATTCGATGCGATTATGTATAGATTACCGGCAGTTGAACAAGGTCACGATCAAGAACAAGTACCCATTACCGAGGATATATGATCTATTTGATCAGTTGCCTGGTGCTACAGTGTTTTCGAAGATCGATCTACGGTCCGGATATCATCAGTTGAGGATAAAGGCGGATGACATACCAAAGTCAGCTTTTAGGATGAGGTATGGTCACTTCGAGTTTGTGGTTATGTCGTTTGGGCTAACCAATGCACCTGCTGCTTTCATGGATCTGATGAATCGAGTGTTCCGTCTGTTCCTAGATCAGTTTGTTGTAGTCTTTATAGATGACATCTTGATCTATAGTCAGGACAGGCAAGAGGATGAGCGACATCTTCGACTAGTGTTGACTCTTCTTCGTCAACATCAGATGTATGCCAAGTTCAGTAAGTGTGAGTTCTGGTTGGAAGAAGTATCTTTCTTGGGTCATGTGATATCTGCAGAAGAAGTAAAAGTAGATCCGAAGAAGGTGGAGTTCGTTGCAGAATGGGAACAGCCGAAGACGCCGATAGAAGTCTGTAGTTTCCTTGGGTTAGCAGGTTACTACTGGAGGTTTATCAAGGACTTCAGTGCAATTGTGTTTCTGATGACGAAGTTGGCTAGAAAGGATGTACCTTTTGTCTGGGATGATCGTTGCCAACAAGCTTTCCAAAGTTTGAAGGAGAAGCTGACTAGTGCTCCAGTTCTAGTGCTGCCAGAGCTTGGGAAGGGCTATGTTGTTTTCTGTGATGCTTCTAAGAGAGGTTTAGGTTGTGTGCTGATGCAGGAAGATCATGTGGTTTCTTTTGCTTCGTGACATCTTAAGAAACATGAGGAGAACTATCTGACTCATGATTTGGAGTTAGCAGCAGTAGTTCATGCGTTAAAGATTTGGAGACACTATCTTTACGGGGAAATGTGTCAGATCTTTACAGATCATAAGAATCTGAAGTACATCTTTTCGCAGCATGAGTTGAACATGCGACAGCATCGATGGATGGAGCTAATCAATGATTATGACTGCACCATCGAGTATCATCCTGATAAGGCAAATGTGGTAGCTGATGCGCTTAGCCGAGAGTCTTCTTCTTTTTCTTTTTCTTCAAAGAAGGCACAGTTGAGTTCCCTGGTATGCCATAGACGGGATATGCATGTTTCCTTGCGGCAGATGAATGTGCAGATGGATGTTTCCTTGTTAGCTGGACTTTTAGCACAGATGCAAATCAAGCCTATGCTAAGACAACAGATCAAGGATGCACAGCAAGCAGATGATACGGTACAGTTGATCAGATCAGAGTTTGGCAGAAAAAAGTGTGATGGGTTCCATGAGTCCGAGGATGGACTAGTCTGCTATCGTGATAGGATGGTGGTCCCCAATGTTGATGATCTGAGGGAGTTAGTGCTCGACGAAGCACACATGTCGATGTATGCTATGCATCTGGGAGTCACCAAGATGTATCATAGTCTGAAGGACTTGTATTGGTGGCCCGGTTTGAAGAAAGATGTAGCCTCGTTCGTGTCTAGGTGTGTGGTTTGTTAGCAAGTCAAGGCTGAGCATCAAAAGCTGGTAGGTACATTGCAGCCCTTGTCTATACCGCAGTGGAAATGGGATCATATAACCATGGATTTCGTAGTTGGTCTACCCAGGACAACTAGGAATCATGATTCCATTTGGGTTATAGTGGATAGATTGATGAAGTCTGCCCATTTCATAACGGTGAAGACAACGTATACAGCGGAGAAGCTCGCTCGAGTATATGTGGATGAGATAGTGTGTTTGCATGGTGTACCAGCGACGATAGTTTCTGACAGAGGTCCTCAGTTCACGAGTCATTTCTGGGAACAGTTGCACAGAGCGTTGGGAACACAGTTGAGGTGCAGTACCACCTTTCACCCGCAGATAGATGGACAGTCTGAGAGGACTATTCAAATTCTGTAGGATCTCCTTCGAGCTTGTATCCTGCAGTTCCTAGGCAGTTGGGACGTACACCTCAGTTTGATAGAGTTCGCCTACAATAATAGTTATCAGCGGAGCATTGACATGGCTCCTTATGAGGCCTTATACGGCAGGAAGTGCATATCTCCTTTGTGTTGGTATGAGTCTGGTGAATATCAACTTTTGGGTCCTGAGTTAATACAGCAGACGATAGAATAGATCAAGGTGATACAACAATAGTTGAAAGCGGCCCAAGACAGGTAGAAGTCTTATGCAGACAATCGCCGACGACCTTTGGAGTTCCAGGTAGGAGACAAAGTGTATCTTAAAGTCTCGTCGTGGAAAGGTGTGCTAAGGTTTGGACGGAAGGGTAAGCTAGCACCCAGGTATATGGGGCCATACCCGGTCATAGCTCGTGTTGGCAGGGTAGCTTACGAGTTAGATCTGCCGCCAGAGTTGCATAGGTTACATCCAGTGTTCCATGTCAGTATGCTGAAGAAAAGTCATCCGGATACAGGGAAAGTGATACAGCCAGACGAAGTTGAGCTTGATGAAGATGTGACCTACGAGGAAGGTCATGTGATGATCCTTGACAGGAGAGTTAAGAAGCTGAAGATGAAGGACTTGGTTCTTGTGAAGGTTCTTTGGCATCATCGTGCGTTGTGGAAGCCACGTGGGAGCTTGAGGAAGAGATGAGGAGGAAGTACCCCTCACTTTTCTCTTCGGATTTCGAGGATGAAATCCCTTTGTAGAGGGTTAGCTTGTAAGGACTCTGACCTCCGTTTAGGGATTATCCTGTTTTCTTTGCTTAACCCTGATGCTTTGTTGCTTGCTAATCACCTTCTGTGGTGATTAGGGTTTGTTGGTGCTTTGTTGAGAGCTGGAGGTGCTACTTGCAATTAACCCAAGTTTAGGGTTTATGGGCAAGTTTGTCACCTTGTGAGGTGTTCCTCCCTCTCCTTACTTCCTCTAGTGTTGAGAGGAAGGGTTGGGCTCGTTGCTTGAGCTCCTTTGGGCTTGGTTGAGCTTGTTGGGCCTTGTGGTGCCTTGCCTTTGCTTCTTTGAACCTTGTGTCGGGCAAGAGCAGGCTTGTGTCGGCCTAGGTGTGTCGCCCAGGATGTGTGTCACCCTGGTGGTGTGTCGCCTAGGGTTGTGTCGACCATGGAGTGGGTGTGTCGGCCATGGCATGGAGGTGCGTCGCCCATGGACCCTTTAACCTTGTTTGTGTCACGAGTAGTGGACACTTGGTACTTGGTGCTTGCATCTGGCAATGTCCTTGGACATGTGTTTAGGGCATGTTAGAATGGTGGCCTTGCTCATGGACAAGTGTCCCTAGGAGGGCGACATCTTGCCTTGTTCTACCTTGGTTTCTCCTCCATCCCCTTCTATATATGTGTTTCCTTTCCCTTGCTAAGGATCCCTTTAGTTCCTTAGTTCCCCTCTCCTTTGGTGCACGACACCCTCTCTTCTTTTGCAAGCTTGTTGGTCGATCCTTCTTGTAGTCTCCTTCTTCCTCTAGTGGTGGCCGAACCCTAGAGTTCCTTGCTCTCCTTCTTGTGGTGGTGCTTGGAGCTTGGAGCTAGGAGTTTGGAGCTTTCTTAAGGCGGGTTACATAACTCCTAACCCTAACTACACTACCTTCTTTTATGTTCTTATTTGTTGCTATGATCATATCAGCTATGCTTGTTGCTAGTTTAGTTTCTTGCTTAGTTGTACCTTGTTGGCCGAATCTATGTTCTAGGGTTTCTTGGTGAGCAACACCCCTTTCTCTCCTTAGTCTAGAGGAGTGAGCTTGAGTTCTAGTATCATGGGCAATACTCCTCTCTCGCTTGAGTTGAGAGGTGAGATTGTGTTATAGTGGCTTGAGAAACACCCTCCTCTCACCATGGACTTGAAAGGTGAGCTATGTAGTAGTTGTGTACCTTGGTTGTGGTCGTTCCTTGTGTTTCCCGATTGGTGATAAGAAGCTTGGCAAGACCCCTCTCTCTTAGTTGTTGAGAGGTGAGTCATCTTCTTGATCCTTTAGGGTTTTTGTGCCCTTGTGCTTGAGTTTGGTGACGACCTTGTGGAGTTGTATCTTGGCCGATACGACCTTAGGGTTTGTGATGCCCGATATCCCCTCTTGTCCTTGAGCCTTGGATGACACATGTTGTGGTTGTGTCGGGTGTTGCACTTGGTCCCTGCTTTGTGTGTGTCAGGCATCACACCTTGATGAGAAACATGCCCGATACATGTGTGATGGTTTGTTGTCCTTGTGTGTTGAAGTGTGGAACTATGTGGCTAGCTTGTTGTTGGGCGTCACGGCATAGTGATAATGACCGACATAGTACCCTGTAGTAATCCTAGCCGTTGCACGACACAGAGATGCACGACGCACTGTTGCATGTTAGAGATTGAGCTGCATGTTACATATGTATGCCCCATACCCTGTGTCGCACGATGCTGCATTGCCCAACACCTAGGTGCACGACACAACGTTGCACGATATGTATCTGGACATAGTTGCACGATACAGCTTGGGGCGGTAGACCGACACCCTTGTTGGTAGCTTGACTGAGATGAGGCTGAAGTGGTTGGATGATATGAGGAATACCCAGCCCGATACCACCTCTAGTGAAGGTGCCCTACCCGTCACACTTCTTGTGAGGGTTGTGAGCACTTCAAGTGAGGGTCTTGTCTCTTATGGAAATCTATGCGCTAGCTCTTGTTAATGAATCATGTTGGTTTTTTTATAGTAAACTTTGACATGCTTAATGGTAATTGTGATAGTAGGTTACATCTATATATCCTACCATGATAGTACATGTGTGTGTAATCATCTTAATGATATGGATAATGTTGAGATAATGGTAAGCATATAAGATTTTTTTGCATGAACTGTATCTATGGTCACAGGTTGAGGCATGAATGATAAAGCACCTAATCATCAATGTTGACCTATATCAATAATATGATCTTTCTATTAATCCATGATGATTGTACTAACCATGCAGGTGATGCATAGCTAGGTAAAAATGATGAGTAACATTGCTTTGATAGTTACTCTTGATGATGAGATGAAATACATGATGTGTTTTGGTCTGAGGACCTGAGTTTGGCTAAAGTGCCTAAGTTGATGAGAATGCCTTGAGAAGCAGTGGCATTATGTGATAAGGGATTGAGTTCCCATGGCAATGTGGTGATCCTTGAGATGGATCTAGATGATTGGCAAGAGGTCAAGTGGTAACATGTAATGTTGGATCCTTGTGATGGATCAGGATGATGTTGATTACAATAATAGCATAATATTAAGTTTCATATTGTTTATTATTGTTATAGTTTGCATGTCATATAGCTTGGTTGAATCTTGCAATCCACCTAAAATATACTGACTAATCACAGTGGAACATATCATGTAGATTGCCCTGGCCATAGATCCATCGTCGTCAGGAGCTAGTGATGGTGAAACAGGTTCTCCTGCGGGTTAACCTGGAAGCGCATATTATTGAATATGTGTGGTTTCTCCTAGCCGAAAATGAGGAGGTATGAGTGAAACTTCGGTTGTAGACTCCAGAGTGCGGATTCAGGCCCGTAGCTCAGTATAAGAAGAGCATGGTGAACAGGCCCATGGCTCAGGATATGTGATATGGGAGTATGAATGTGTTCATGGCTCAAAGCACAGTGAACAGGATCGTGGCTCAGTTTCACTAGTGATAACATCAGTTTTTGTGACGTTTTTGCCCTTTATTTTGTTATCAAAACTACCCTTTTCTGCTATTTTCCTCTATTTTATTAGCATTTTCGCAATAATTGGCCAAGCTATGTTCTAACTCCAATACTTCCAATCTTTGCAGTATTTCCTCTCCGTTGGGTACATTTTGATGACAATAAGGGCTGACTCCGGCCCACGAATAAGTCAAAGTCTTTTCGCCCTGCAGACGCCCGATACAGACCCCGCCCGACAGGGCGGAACGACACAGTAGCGTGACACAAAGGCGCGCTGAGCGACAGGAATGTGCCGTCCGACACACCTTCTACCCGACATGGAGCCAAAGCCGCCTCGACGACCCAGCTTGTCGGGCGACACAGCCACCCACCGGCAGGCGTGCCACCCACCACATGACCGATAGCCAGCGCCTCGCGTCGAGAGATGTCTAGTATCAACCGTCCAACAACTGGTGCTTAAGGTGGCCACGTGGCGCTTCGAGCACCATGTCTTCTCACCAACCAGCTGACTATAAATAGCAACTACAGGGAGCCGAAAAGAGGGTTCGCATTTGGCAAGTCCACAGCGGGAGATTCGGACAGTTAGGAGCTTCGAGCTATCTTCGGAGGAAACCTGCGAAGAGAAAGAGTATCGTGTCCAGTGCTCATGTCGGGCGACACTAGGTGAGCTTTTCCTCATCCCGAGAGGGAGGGGATAGTTCACCTAGGACCGTCCCGACCGACACTGTGGGCTGATATCGGCCAGCGATGACGAGCGACATAAGTGCCCGACACGTGGATGCATAGCTCTTAGCCCAACATGATATCGAACCTGATACGCTTCGACCGTCGGTGTGTGCCGCCCGAGAGGGTGTGCCGCCCGACATGAGCATATCGGCCAGGGTCCTTGAGCCATACGGTCGACAGTCGGTGCATGCCGCCCGAGAGGGTGTACCGCCCGACACCTCTGTATCGGGCCAGGCCTATGACCGGTATCGGGCAGGAGAGCTACAGCACCCTGTCGTCCTTCTACATCAAGGAGGTGACACCTATCTTTTATTTCTGTTATTTTAATTCTTTATTATATGCAATGTATTAAGACCTTTAATGTTTATGGAAATATAAAGATTTAATTACTTGTTGCTCTATGCTTGGTGCACTATGATTGGATGACTGCTCTGTTTAATATCTGAACTCTAGCTTGCATGTTTGGATCGCGTTTCGCTTAGCTACCGAATCATGTTTTCCTGTCGCAACAACTTCGAGAGTTGTGTTGTGTCTCTAGTGTTTGGTCCGATTCTGGAGTACGAGAGTGCCTGGAACGGAGCTGTTTCTGTGACATTCCACTCTGGCCAAAGCCCAGCAACCTCGAGAGGGGTGTTGATGCAGAGGTTAGAGGTACCCGCTCTGAGAGGAGGGGTGTAGGGTGTTACTACTGCCGCTTGTTTTACTATATTCTTATCCTTCATACCTTGCCTGAGCTCTAGTATTTATCTTTCTGCTTCTGTTGCATGAAAACCCCTAAAAACTGCTAAATGACTAAAACCCTTAATCTTTCTTGTAGCTCCACTTGGAGATAGTTTTCTTGTTTTATTTTGTGACAATCTTGTTGTTCCCTTTAGGGAATTTATATCTCTTTATACCTACCGGAGTGTAGCGTGTCGATTCATGGTTCTCAACACTACCCCCTTGTCCCTGTGTTTGATCCTGTATGACTACTTCAACCCCGTAAGCAAAGTTGCGGGGGCCTATAAGGATTCGGGTTTATAAATGTAAAAGCTCGACTACCTCAAATCCGCCTCCACTTTTGGACGCGTGATTTAGGTCGGTCAACTAGTGCCGAGACCTGTACCAAGGTGGGCTAGGCAGAGGGTAGCCTGACCTTATGGCTGAGGCCACTTAAGCAAGATATTGTCGTCCTGCTTGTGTTGTACTCATGCACTGACCACGAGGAAGAGAGGTCGTGGAGTCCGGCTCTTCCATTGACCTTGTATGGCACCGGCTTGGGTTTCGCAACTGAAGGTTGGATTTGAGCGGTACGGCTCACTTCCTTAGGGCATAATAATACGTAATCCCACCGAATGGTATTTACTGCTTAAGGCAAAACACGAAACATTGGTTGAGGCCTTGCTTGTGTAGTTAATCTTGTTATACCTGCAGTTACTTATATGTTCCTCATGTTACGTGGTAAGACCTTATAAATCTTATCTTGTCAATCATGTTCCATAAAATAAATAGTTGGGTTTATGCTTTCCATACATCCGGTAAACTTGATGGTATGAATAGCTTGTTCACATAGACTGCTCTGGTTATACCTTTTATCAGTTACATGTTGTTGCTGCTTTAATCTTCCTTTGGTTTTATAGTTCGGCGGCGAGTTATGTTTCTCACTGGGACTGTGTGTCTCACCCCGCTGGTTTATAACCTTTTTAGGTGGTCGAGCTAGACGTGGTGGTGGTCGCGGAGTTGCGGCCGAGAAGCAAGACGAGCAGTAGAAGGCAAGCGATGGATATGTTGTTGGTTTGGGTTGTTTTGTAGTCGAGTCTTAGAGTCATCCATGTACCCTCAGGTCCTTGGGAGTGTTTTGACGTTGTTTCACGATGTATAACTAATGATCCTTTGTATAACCAGCTGTTGGTCGGATGTGGGCCTTTATGTACATATAAACAGGTGATGAACTCGTGTGATGGCTAGACAGTTGTTCCTCTAAGCTGTGGACATGTATCAAGGCTTGTAAATGTTTGTATAACATGTTTCCTTGCAGGATGTTGACTTAAATGTAACACTACTCTCAGTTTACCTGTTTTCAGCAATCAGTTTTAATTAACCCGTGTTTTTGGTAATCTGTGGTTATGGTGATTTCCGCACGTTTTCGTGTAACACCTCATTGTCTGTGTAATAGTGGGATGTGTTGCCACAGGTAAGGTGGTAAGTATAGGCTTGATTCACAGGGAGAAAAGGGGGCACTAGAGTTAGATTAGTTTTTTGTAGTAGGTTCCTACTACGGAGTCTAGGGTATGGGTTTAAAGGAGATTTGTTGATTGATTACACTAATTTGAGAAAGAAAGCAAGTAAAGGAAAGCAGGAAAGAACAAAACCTAAGT
The DNA here is from genome assembly GCA_963693085.1 of Alisma plantago-aquatica. NCBI lineage: Eukaryota > Viridiplantae > Streptophyta > Magnoliopsida > Alismatales > Alismataceae > Alisma > Alisma plantago-aquatica. The sequence goes on along the minus strand of OY856415.1, from coordinate 256,112,357 downwards.
TAACCCTAGACAATTAATTTTTCTAAGCAAGAAAAGACAAGGCAAGCAAGAAGAGATCTAAACTACACTAAGCTAGCAAACTAGTCTTAAGAGAAATTAAAGACCTAAACTAGCAAGAACAAAGAAAAAACAAGGAAAGAAGCTAACTAAGAAAGCAAGGAACTAACTAAGCTAACACTAGCTAAGCAAGATGGCAATTAGGGTTTCAAAGCAATAAAGGGAAATGTTGGTTTTTTGGGGGATGCACTTATCATCTAGGTTGGGGGTGATGTGTGAACATTATGATTTCATTTAGATTATCAAACCAAACAACAAGCTAGAGTCTAATGAATTAGCCTAAGCTACTAATTGGTCATGGATATGCTAGATTGTGTATAGGGGAATTAGTCCCTAACACTCCCTACTACCCTTGTGAGGCTCAATTGGTTTAGGGTTTAGGTGTAATTCAATTAGAGTCTAAATGATCCTAGGTTTCTAGGTTAGATTTTTTTAGGATGATTAGGGGATGAAGTTAGTAATGGGAGTGGAAGCGAGGTTTTAGGCCTCCCATCACTCACATTGTAGCCTTCAGAAAGCTCCATGCTAAGCACACCAAATTTATCTAAACTAGATACTTAGATCTCTCAAATAGGGTTAGGAGAATTGATTATAATTTAGGAGGATGGGTAGCTATCTAGGGATCTAAGAATTAGACCTGGGAACAAATCCAAAAATTCACACATATAAGCAATTTCCCCGAATTCCTAGGTAATTTAAGCACAAACCAATAAGCAATTAATGAAGACTGAGATAGAGTTAGAACATAATCATTAGCAAATGGAATTACAATGTTTACATATCATTTTTCCCCAACATGGTATCAAAGTAACATTTTTCACCCCAACAGCCCACCCAAGGGGCCTAGCTACTCATAGAAATGCAAAATACAAAAAGAAGGGAGGAAGAGGCAGAAGAAGCCATGGAGCTCAGTGTAGATGAAGAATTCATCCAATTCAGTTGTTGTAAGACATCCTCCACTCTCCTTCAAGGTGCAATGGCATGGGGTGGTGGTGGAATAGGGGCAAAACACTAGAAAACTAGGGTTTTGGTGGTGGAAATGGTGAAATGGAGTGGAAATGAGGTGGAAATGGAGTGGAATGGCTAAGGGGTGAAAATGGGGAGCTAAGAGGTGGTAGAAGGTAGCTAACCTCATGTTGGAGCCGCCACCTTGGTTTATAAGGTGTGGGGGAAGCATGCGGTCAAGTAGGGGTAGTATGAGAAATGCAGTGCAAAAATAGCTAGGTCTTTGTGAGTAGCGTGATCGTGGTGGTCACCATGGACGTGGTGAGGAGGGATGAGTACAATCATGGTGGAGTGGAACGACCAAGGTGAAAAATAGGGGAAAGTCATAAGGACTTGGTTGATTTTGTACTAGAGGTGGCACGGCCATGGTGGGGCTAGGGTAGCACGGCCGTGGTGGCTTAGATTACACAGTCCGTCCTTGGCTTTAAGGCCATTCTGCCTCAACTGTCACACGGTCATGCAAGGTGGCACTGTTGTTCTAGGTCAGTTTACCATGGCCATTCTATGTGGCACGGCTGTGGTGATTCTATCTTTTCTTGGAGATGGCTCTATTGATTTGCAAGTGTGCTAGGATGGCCGTTCTGTGGTACCACGGTCGTGATGGCCTCTAGATCAACACTTGGATTTGTTTCTTTGGATTTTCTTGGACATATTTTCTTCAATGGATCTTTGGCCACTAGGGATAGGTTGAGGGAGCATCGAACTTCACTTTAGGTCTCTCTAAGGGTAGAGAAACCCTAGTATCACTCCTTTTCTCTCTCTTCCATCAAGTGTCATCCAAATGCCTGAAAAACATGCAAATAATGTCCATAAGTGTATTTTATACAAATATGCATATTGAGGGGAATAACTTGTAATCTTAAAGGTATAGTTATGATTGAAGTGCAACAAAACACAAGGTGAAGCCATAAAATAGGGCGGAATCAGGTGGGTACATCCTTTTTGCATCCATCACCAAAATTGTGTGTCCCTTAGTTTATCTCTCATGATTTTAACATATATATTCTAAATTTTTCCACTTGTGTACCTATAATAGGTGAAATGGATTTCCTTAGCTTCCCTGGGAATGAATATATTTTATCCTACATAAGTCTCTACGTGCACCGGGTAGGATACTTCCTTAGTATACCTCTTGATTATGGTATTCATACTGGAATTTCTCATATAAGGGATTTGGCACGTTTGGGCTAAAGATTATCCCACTTGTGTGCTATCCCTATAAATATTGATAATCTAGTGTTGTTTGGGTGGATGACTGTGGGTATTATGCTTTTGCATGTTTATCATCGAATGAGGAGGGTGTGAAGTCTGGTGTGTTGAACTTAAGTACCCAAAAACTGTTTTTCACAATACTATGGCTACGCAAGAGTGTCTTTGAGAAATCAAAAGATATTGAGCAGAAAATGGATAATTCGTCACATTTATATTTTCTTGCAAGCATATTAGTTATAGGAAAAATCATGTATTAACCATTTTTTTTTGTCGGCAAAAAACTTTGTTGCTATTAAAATTCCAAAACTTTAGGTACAAGAAGACGCACCCCCTAACCCTTTGCAGGATTACAGAAAGAAAACAAAAGACCCGATTAAATCGGTCTTGAACATAAGATCTCTAAACAGAAAAAAAGACTCCAAACCAGAAGAAAACTGTTGGGTTTTGAGGGAGGTAGAGAAGCAGCGGAAACAAAAATTTTCTCCCAAAACCCAGAACAAAAGGAATCGCGTCAACGTCTATACAATAGGAAATATAGTTTGTGGATGCATACCTTGTCCCAAGGCTCGCTCGGAGACAGTACCTCGCACCTTGTGCGGTCTTCACCTCCAGTCTTGGATGGTGTCTGTGTATCTCCTGGTCGCACCGGGACTGAAGACTCATGGTCTCATCGAGACTGACGAGATTGACAGTTGTCCTCTGAGCGGCAGAGGTCTCCCGCCTCTGCAGTCATCCACACGGACTGCCTGAAACTCCGATCTCCTTGTCCCACAAGGAATCGGAAGGATTCGCACCCTCCTGTCGGCGTACTAGTCGCCAACACACTCTCCTGCCACCAGTCGCTTTATGCAGTTGTCATTTCCTTGTTGTGCCTCCCTTATCCGGTAGCACTTGCTCGGGCTCTCTCGGTTACCAAAACCAGAGAGAATGACAACTTTACAGAGCAACTGGTTTGCACTGAGTTGTACTCTGAGAAGCCCCCAATACCCCTATATATAGGAGGGTCATGGGACAAGGTTCTCTCTCTCGGGAAATGCGGGACTAAATAAAGAGTAGAAGGGTTCAAGATTTTCCACAAAACAACCAACTGCACAACCTAAACCGATCGTTTCACAACTGAAACGGTCGGTTGGGGATTTGAGCCGGTCGGTTGACACCTCAACCGATCGGTTGGGATCCATGAACCGGTCGGTTCACTTATGAACCAGTCGGTTCGTGATCCTGGTCAGTTCCCGATTGACTTTCCATCTTTTGTTTCTAATTGGTATCAAATACCAATCCTTGTTCCAATCAAATTGGGCAAGTGAAACGAAAGGAAATTTCTCACCAATCCTACTTTCCCAACTTGCTAGGTTGCACCAGTTGAATCGATCGTTTCAACACTTGAAGCAATTGTTTCACCCTATGCATGAGCCGATCGACTCACCAGTTGATCCGATCAATTCACCAAGCTCAGACGATCGGTTCATCACATGAGCCGATCGGTTGGGAGTGCAGATTGTGCAGAATCAGTCAATCACAGTTTCAATCAATTCGATACTCTAATCAATCAGTCCAACACCTTGAACACTATGATATTGAGCTATCAATTGATTGAGTTTTTAATTGAACTACTAAACTCCTTTAGTAATCAATCTAAACATGTTTGTGGACAAACTCCTCTTCCAGGTTAAATCCTATGTGTGTGACCCTGCAGGTCCATTTCACGTTGGCAGTGAAAGTCCATAACACTTATGACTTCACAAGCAAAGAGTGGTGCCTAGTCACACATCAGTGCTACCAAAGTGAAATAGAAAGTTGGAGAACAACTTTCAATCCTACAATCTGTGAATGGTGTTACAGTGAATGTATAATTCCTTTGTCACTGATATCTTGAATGAACTCGAGGCATGGAACAGTCATCCTGTCAACGTTCATTCATTTCCTTGATCTCAGAGCAGACTGGGTGAGATGTGTGTGACATCAATATCACATATTGATTCACACGTGCATGTGCATGCCTTTCTCAATCCTACTCATCAAGTGGCCAAGGACATCAAACTCCCTCAGGAGGGACAAATCCCATATCTATCACTTACCCCTCAAAAGCCCCATGTATCAAAGCCACCTAATCATCACCTTTATAACAACCCATGTTGCAGGACTGTGTTTGATGATCTCAAATGTACCCAATGACATGTGTTGAGTGTAGTGGATTCAAGTCTAAGAATCACATTCACCACCATCACCGTGAGAGTTGACTGTGACTACCAAGTCATGGTTCCATGTGTCACTCTCACGGTGGGTCTGTCAGGTACCTTGTTCTCTAACAAGTACCTATGTGCTTGGTTTGATATCACTATATCATGACTAATGAGATTATGTCATCAACCAACACACAATCTAGTCTTTAGTGTTATTGATGTCTATGGTTATTTCCACAATAACAACCGACTAGGGTCTAAACAAGAATGTATACTCTTAACATCCGTATGATCTCATCGTTTAGGTCCTCAACCCAAAAGCATACGTCATTGAGTAAAACAATTCTTTAGACATCTATCATGTTACACCATCATCTCAGAAATAGTTTAAACATATAGATCGGAAATTGCCTTTATTATTATTCAAATAATTTACAAAGTATCCCATTACAATCATCATATGACTTGCTCTATGGGCATACATACTAACAGACTCCCACTTGCACTTAGAGCCAGTCACCAAAGAACCTCAGTCCTTGTGACCTAGCATGACCATCATGCTTCTGCTGAAAAAGGGCCTTAGTCAGTGGATCAGCTATGTTGTCTTCAGTTGGTACTTTGCAAATCTTCACATATCCTCACTATACGATCTCTCGTATGAGATGGAACCGCCGCAGTATGTGCTTAGACCGCTGATGTGATCTGGGTTCCTTAGCTTGTACAATAGCTCCATTAATGTTACAATAAAGCTCAATTGCATCACAACTACTGGGAACTACACTGAGTTCAGAAATGAACTTCCTGATCCTCACAGCCTCCTTTGCTGCATGTGAAGCAGCAATATACTCGGCCTCTGTAGTAGAATCGACAACGGTTTCTTGTTTGGAATTCTTCCAGCTCACAACTCCATTATAAAGGCAAAATACAAATCCTAATTGTGATCTATAATCATCTTTATCGGTTTGGAAGCTTGCATCGGTGTAACCCTTTACAACCAGTTCTTCCTCGCCACCGTAAACAAGAAACTGATCCTTAGTCCTTCACAAGTACTTGAGGATGTTCTTTACGGCTGTCCAGTGAGCATCCTCGGGATCTGACTGGTACCTGCTTGTCATGCTGAGAGCATACGAGACATCTGGGTGTGTGCACAACATAGCGTACATGATTGATCTGATGGTTGATGCATATGGGATCCCATTCATATGCTCCCTCTCTTCACAAGATCGGCGACATAGATCTCTAGAGACGGTGACTCCATGTAGCATGGGGATGTTGCCTCTCTTTGAGTTCTCCATGTTGAACCACTTCAGCACCTTGTCAATGTACGTGCTCTGACTTAGTCCGAGAAGCCTTCTTGATCTATCTCTATAGATCTTAATTCCTATAATGTAGGATGCTTCTCCTAAGTCCTTCATTGAGAAAGTATTCCCAAGCCAAGTCTTTACCTTCTCTAAGGCTAAGACATCATTCCCCATCAAAAGTATGTCATCTACATACAATATGAGGAATGTGGTCGAGCTCCCACTAACCTTCTTGTACACACAAGGTTCATCTTCATTTTGAATAAAGCCAAACATTTTGACTTCCTCATCCAATCGAAGATTCCAACTCCGAGATGCTTGCTTCAATCCATAGATTGACCTTTGCAACTTACAGACTTTATTGGCATTCTTTGGATCTACAAAACCTTCAGGTTGTGTCATGTACACATCCTCATTTATATTACCGTTAAGGAATGTGGTTTTAACATCCATCTGCCAAATCTCATAGTCATAATAAGCTGCAATAGCAAGCATGATCTTGATGGACTTAATCATGGCAACTAGAGAAAAGGTTTCGTCATAGTCAACACCTTGAACTTGTCGAAATCCCTTCGCAACCCATCTGCCTTTATAAGTTTGCACATTGCCATCCATTTCGGTCTTCTTCTTGAAGACCCACTTGCACCCTATGGGTTTTACCCCTTCGGGTGGTTCCACCAAAGTCCATACTTTGTTGGAGTACATGGATTCCATCTTAGATCTCATGGATTCAAGCCATTTCTCAGAATCTGGTCCCTCCATAGCCTCTACGTAGGTAGTTGGATCATCATCTATGATCAAATCACCACCTTCCTAAGTCACAAGGTATCCAAACCTCTCAGGCTCAAGGCAGGTCCTACTAGATCTACGAGGTCCTTGTGTTACCTGAGGAGACTGAGATTCCACAACATCTTGTGACTCTTCATTTTCCTCTTGTACAACTACCGGTTCTATGTTTTCTTGTTGGGCTTGAACCTCTTCAAGCTCTATTTTCCTCCCATTGTTTCCTTTGGAAATAAATTCCTTCTCTAGGAATACAGCATCCCTGGCAACAAACACTTTTTTGTCAGTAGGGTGATATAAGTAATATCCCCTCGTTTCCTTGGGGTATCCAACAAGATAACATTTATCGGATTTGGGTCCAAGCTTATCAGGAAACATTTTCTTGACATAAGCCTCACAACCCCAAATCTTCATAAAAGACAATTTGGGACACTTCCCATACCATATCTCATATGGTGTCTTTTGAACCGATTTAGATGGTACTCGGTTAAGTGTAAATGTGGCGGTTTCAAGAGCATGACCCCAGAAGGAAATCGTAAGATCAGCAAAACTCATCATTGATCGCACCATATACAACAATGTGTGATTCCTTCTTTCAGACACACCATTATGTTGTGGTGTTCCAGGTGGAGTCCATTGTGATACAATACCACGGGCTCGCAGAAGGTCCTCAAACTCCTGGCTTAAGTATTCTCCACCTCGATCGGATCGAAGTGCCTTGATACTCTTACCAAGTTGGTTCTATACTTCATTCATGAAATCCTTGAACCTTTTAAGGGTTTCTGACTTATGTTTCATCAGGTACACATAGCCATACCTTCTGAAGTCATCAGTAAAGGTAATGAAGTACTGATACCCACCTCTGGCATTAGTTCTAAAAGGCCCACATACATCAGTATGTATGAGTCCTAATAGATCACTAGCTCTCTCACCTTTACCTGAAAAGGGAGTATTGGTCATCTTTCCCAATAAACAAGATTCACATGTCTCTATTGATTCATAATTAAAAGAGTCTAGATAACCATCTTTATGGAGTCTAGAAATGCGCTTCTCATTTATGTGCCTTAGACGACAGTGCCAAAGATATGCTTTGTTTGAGCCATTGAGTTTTTGCCTTTTGGTGTTTATGTTGTATACACTTGTCTCCAAATCTATCAAGTATAGACCATAAGACATTGGGGCACTGCCATAAAAGATCCCGTCTTTAGAAATGGAACAATTTCCATTCTTAATAATAAATTCAAATCCATCTTTGTCCAAATAAGAGACGGAAATGATATTCCTATTTATGGCAGGTACATAATAGCAGTTCTTCAACTCTATTATTAGCCCACTAGGTAGAGTTAACTCATAGGTTCCTACGGCACTGGCGGCAATCCTTGCCCCATTAGCAACACGTAGTTCAACCTCGCCTTTCCCTAAAGGCCTACTTCTCTTAAGATCCTTCAAATTTGAACAAATGTGAGATCTGCATCCGGTATCAAGTACCCATGACGAAGAAGTAGTAAAGTTAATCTCTATCATGTATACACCAGAAGTAGAGATCTCTATCTCTGACTTCTTCTTCCATCGTTCCTTCCATCCTCTCCATGTAGAAGAAATTGGTTTGGCGAGAGAACCCTTCTCTCCCTCAACTTTCGTTCCATTGATCTCAATGAACTTTCTTTCTTCTTCACCAATGCATTAAGCGTACATAGAGTGGATTCAAAGGCTCCTGGTATATCTGGATTGTACATAACACTTCTCACAGTCCTCAACCAGTTATGGAATTTATTCTCAGTTAATTTGCCCAGTTTAAAAGATGATTCCTTTGTCATTCTACAAGAGAAAATTGCATTTTTCAAAACTCCTTTTGATTTGATTTGAATAAAATTTGAAGATAGTTAATTAGGCCTTTAATTAATTACCGCTCCCACTATTTTGACTCAAATTGATAGCCCTCACCATCAATTCGGAAGATTGCAGAGTACAATCTTCTAGTGGGTTAAGATCCTGAAATCCTCTGAGCCATAGACCAGCTAGGGCTGTCACCCACAACTTAGATCTCCCAGGTAGGCAACTCTAGCCAATTGCATCATATGCAACTCTTGAAAGATGTCATATGCTACTCTTTGCCATGACCATCTCCATGCCTCAAGGTACTAGATCCCATTTAGATCACCTTGTTAAGTCCGACCCAAAGCCAACACAATGAATATGCACCCTTCTAGGGTAGACCCACACATTCATCCTTCACGCTTCCACGAGATAGACGGTGCACCACGCTAGGGCGTGCCCACACTTGGTCGATCAAGCTTTTCACATGTGTCGCATTTTGAAGGCATCTAAAACTATAATATTAATGAGGGATTTGGTTTTTATATACATATACATATCCAATCACCACAATATATAGTATGTATCATATACATGCTATATCCCACAGAAAACATGCAAAACGATAAAAGCAATGATTATGGTCATCCTATTGTGATTCCTCGAGCCAAGAGGAATCACGGCCATCTAGGTCTACATCACATGCAACCTGTACAAGATGAAATCTATGCCTGCCTTTCTGGGTTTGATCATCTCATCTCCATGACTGATCGGCTCGCCATCAAGTTGGTTGTTCGGGTGCCACCAGCCGATCGACTGGCGCCTCTAGACGATCGGTTCACCGGTCATCGTGCATCTCCTCAGGTCGCCACCCGCTTGTCTCGCTCCTCGAACCGGTCATTTGGAACACCAACTGGTCAGTTCATGCCTTGAATCGGTCGTCTCAAGTCGTTCGCCAGGTCGTTTGTTGTTCTTTGACTTAACAGGAAATAAAATCTATCCTATTTACAATTGAATTGTGAAACCTCGAGTTACATTTGGGGGGAGCAAAGGTAGGAAAAGAAATCTCGAATTATTTTGAGTTACATCTGGAATAGGAGAAAGGAAATCGGTGCGCAGACCGAGATGCAAGCAACCACATACAACCACACACAGATATAGGGTTTATTGGCCATAACCATGCTACACATCCACCACAAAACTCATTTAAGGGTGATGTGTATCGAGTGCATTAATATTACATATCATATATGTATATTTGGGATTTGTGGATTGGACATGCATAAAGCCAATTTTATTCGCATCGTATGCAATAAATAAAGGCGACAAACCAAAATCGATCATATCGATAATCCTAAAATATAGAGTAGTTGATGTGGCTCTGATACCACTGTTGGGTTTTGAGGGAGGCAGAGAAGCAGCGGAAACAAAAAATTTCTCCTAAAACCCAGAACAAAAGGAATCGCGTCAACGTCTATACAATAGGAAAGATGGTTTGTGGAAGCATACCTTGTCCCGAGGCTCGCTCGGAGATAGTACCTTGCGCCTTGTACGGTCTTCACCTCCGGTCTTAGACGGTGTCTGTGCAGCTCCTGGTCGCACCGAGACTGAAGACTCCTGGTCTCACCGGGACTATCGGGATTGACAGTTGTCCTCCGAGCGGCAGAGGTCTCCCGCCTCTGCAGTCGTCCACACAGACTGCCTGGAACTCCGATCTCCTTGTCCCACAAGGAATCAGAAGGAGTCACACCCTCCTGTCGGCGTACTAGTCGCCAACACACTCTTCTGCCACCAGTCGCTTTCTGTAGTTGTCCTTCCCTTGCTGTGCCTCCCTTATCTGGTAGCACTTGCTCTGGCTCTCTCAGTTACCAAAACCAGAGAGAATGACAACTTTGCAGAGCAACTGGTTTGCACAGAGTTGTACTCTGAGAAGCCCCCAATACCCCTATATATAGGAGGGTCATGGGACAATGTTCTCTCTCCCGAGAAATGTGGGACTAAAGCAGAAGTAGAAGGGTTTGAGATTTTCCACAAAACAACCAACTGTGCAACCTGAACCGATCGTTTCACAACTGAAACGGACGGTTGGGGATCTGAGCCGGTCGGTTGACACCTCAACCGATCGGTTGGGACCCATGAACCGGCCGGTTCACTTCTGAACCGGTCGATTCGTGGTCCTGTTCAGTTCCCGATTGACTTTCCATCTTTTGTTTCTAATTGGTATCAAATACCAATCCTTGTTCCAATCAAATTGGGCAACTGAAACGAAAGGAAATTTTTCACCAATCCTACTTTCCCAACTTGCTCGGTTGCACCATTTGAATCGATCGTTTCAACACTTGAAGCAATCATTTCACCCTGTGCATGAGCCGATTGACTCGCCAGTTGAGCCGATCGACTTGCCAGTTGAGTCGATCGGTTCACCAAGCTCAGCCAATCGGTTCATCACATGAGCCGATCGGTTGGGAGTGCAGATTGTGCAGAATCAGTCAATCACAGTTTCAATCAATCCGATACTCTAATCAATCAGTCCAACACCTTGAACACTATGATACTGAGCTATCAATTGGTTGAGTGTTTAATTAAACTACTAAACTCCTTTAGTAATCAATCTAAACATGTTTGTGGACAAACTCCTCTTCCAGGTTAAATCCTATGTGTGTGACCCTACAGGTCCATTTCACGTTGGCAGTGAAAGTCCATAACACTTATGACTTCACAAGCAAAGAGCGGTGCCTAGTCACACATTAGTGCTACTAAAGTGAAATAGAAAGTTGGAGAACAACTTTCAATCCTACAATATGTGAATGGTGTTACAGTGAATGTATAATTCCTTTGTCACTGATATCCTGAATGAACTCAAGGCATGGAACAGTCATCCTGTCAACGTTCATTCATTTCCTTGATCTCAGAGCAGACTGGGTGAGATGTGTGTGACATCAATATCACATATTGATTCACACGTGCATGTGCATGCCTTTCTCAATCCTACTCATCAAGTAGACAAGGACATCAAACTCCCTCAGGAGGGATAAATCCCATATCTATCACTTACCCCTCAAAAGCCCCATGTGTCAAAGCCACCCAATCATCACCTTTATAACAACCCATGTTGCAGGACTGCGTTTGATGATGTCAAAGTGTACCCAACGACATGTGTTGAGTGTAGTGATTTCAGGTCTAAGAATCACATTCACCACCATCACTGTGAGAGTTGACTGTGACTACCAAGTCATGGTTCCATGTGTCACTCTCACGGTGGGTCTGTCTGGTACCTTGTTCTCTAACAAGTACCTATGTGCTTGGTTTGATATCACTATATGATGACTAATGAGATTCTGTCATCAACCAACACACAATCTAGTCTTTAGTGTTATTGATGTCTATGAATATATCCACAATAACAACCGACTAGGGACTAAACAAGAATGAATACTACTAACATTTGTATGATCTCATCGTTTAGGTCCTCAACCCAAAAGCATATGTCATTGAGTAAAACAATTCTTTAGACATCTATCATGTTACACCATCATCTAGAAACAGTTTAAACATATAGATCAGAAATTGCCTTTATTATTATTCAAATCATTTACAAAGTATCTCATTACAATCATCATATGACTTGCTCTATGGGCATACATACCAACAAAAATGTCCCAGAAAATACATAAATAAGAGATTGACTATCCATCAGTCTAAACATCTGAGGAGCTACACTGACAATAAAGACCACCCACAAATTGTGCAGGTACAGAAGGAAGACAAAGGACACCCAGCCTCTATCTATGCACCAAGCAAGGCCGCACTTCAGAATTGGAAATTTATTTGTCTCAAACAGCTACAAATCGCACTGTCTATCATGTCATACCATCATCTCATAGAAGACTCCAAACGCAGACTGATGACTGGAGCAATGATCAATCCAACTATCATATCTCTCCTTCGCACATAGCAATATAATCATCCTCTGAAAATAGTGGTTGGAAAAGATACAAAGGTTAAGATAAAGCCCCAAACAACACCAATTAGTGTTTGGTGAACTCAACGAACTAATAGCAGCAGAATCCCGATCGCAGGGATAGACTGGAAGTAACCCCGGTCCATCATTGTAACATCCCAGGATTTGAGGCCTCGGATAACATGATCTTAAAAGGAATGATTGGACTACCCATATCACCAAGGTGCACCTCCTTTTCCGGGAGCCCATCACTAAGAACTCCATAGTTAAGCGTGCTCGGCTTGGAGTAGTACTGGGATGGGTGACCTGTCAAGAAGTTGATCCTGGCATGCGCGTCAGTGAGGACAAAGTGCGCAGTTAAGGCTAGTGGTGGTTTGTGGGGATAGTCGTCATTCCTGAAACTCTACTAGAGCCTTGGGCAGTGGGCCCAGGCGTTACAAATGGTATTAGAGCCATAACCCCTCCAGTAGGTGGGGACCACATGGGCATGTGGCATGCCAGTCTTGAGCCGTGCGGTCCAGGCAAGTTGGAAAGGGCTATCTGTAGAGACGAGATGGAGCCGCCCTTGCACTGGTAGCTGTGGATGGGAGCTGGGTGTCTATGGGTCATTGTGGGTCTGCACTGAAATGGGGTCAGATTATGAGGCCATATAGTTGAGCCTTGACGAGGACGTCAAGAGCCTAAGTGGGGGATATTGTAACATCCCAGGATTTGAGGCCTCGGATAACATGATCTTAAAAGGAATGATTGGACTACCCATATCACCAAGGTGCACCTCCTTTTCCGGGATCCCATCACGAAGAACTCCATAGTTAAGCATGCTCGGCTTGGAGTAGTACTGGGATGGGTGACCTGTCGGGAAGTTGATCCTGGCATGCGCGTCATTGAGGACAAAGTGCGCAGTTAAGGCTAGTGGTGGTTTGTGGGGGTAGTCGTCATTCCTGAAACTCTACTAGAGCCTTGGGCAGTGGACCCAGGCATTACAACTGCATTCAAATTGTGTCTGAGAGACTCAAAATGAAGATGTTTCTTAACCATGCCCCACCGCCTCCCAACCACTTTTGGCTTGAGAGGCTCACTTCTAAACCTTAAACCATGTGTAACCCCATAGTATGACTCCTCAACCTCCATTTACAGGGGCTAGTCTACACGAACTACTTGAAAGAGCCCCCAGGATGTCATTTTGAGTTGTTGATACCCATTGAGAGAAGCTCTCCTTTTTGAGATCAAAGCACCTAGATCCGCCCTTTATACATCTAAACCCAAGAGAAAAGAGAGGAAAGGTTCATCCTCACCTCCCTACAACACCAAATCAAGATAGTTTGTGCCTAACAATCCAGTATATCTTTCTCCTCCCCCTTGCCAACCCCTGATGATGTAATGATACAAGCACAAGGGGTTGATGATCACACTTACACTTTTTTTATACGCGATCTTTGTTTCATAGTGGTTTCGTATCAATTTATTTTGCACTTATAAGCCCCATTCTTAAGAAAGATATTGACTTCATCAATATTCATGGGGTATAGTGGGGGTGCCTAACTCCTTTCCCATGCATGACTTGACACCTTACCCGATCTTTTATTTTCCTTTTGCCTCATTCTCCCATTTTTTTGAAGCGGTCTTCACAATTTTCTCATCTTCCATTATAAACTTTATGGTGACTCCTCTTCTTCCTGGCCCGCCCATCAACATTTGTCCATTTTGGTTTTCATGAGAGATTTAGTCGATCTAATGCACACAAAACAACATAGAAAACTCTGATAGGGATTTCATCATTAAAATTGTTGGAGGTCTCGTTGATGTCTTCTTTTATTTTTTGTGAAGGGTTGCCGCCATCTAAGCATTCTAGTCAAAAATCCATATATGTTTATCATTATCCTTTGCCACAACCTATTTTCTAGAGCCTACAGAGTGGGGGCCCGATCCTTTTGGGCACCCCACGATTCCCCGAACATGTGTCTCATTTGTTTTCTTTCTGTTGCTCACCAAAGCCTACTTTATTGGACCCTAAAGCTGGGTTGCATACCACATGGGCACCTTTTTAGGCCCTGATCCTCTACAAAGAGTCCATCCACCTACTCCCAAACCTTTGAAGCACAAAGACCAGGGGCACATACCATCTATGCATCCACTAGCCCTAGAATTAGTTTTGAAAGTCATAGTTCTTTGTTGGGCCTCTTTATAAGGCAACATGAGACTATGTATGTAAGAGGTCATCCCTACACGTGAAATACTCTTAATATGATTTTCTTTTCCCTTATTTTGAGGCAACCTTTTGATTTGGTTTATTTTCTTAGTGATGGTGTCGGGATAATGTACACTTTACTCAGAGTTTGAGACTACGTGTTGCTGGAGGGGTACTTGGGTTTGTGATCAAAACCATTACATGGTGATTATATGGAGTAACCTCAATGATCATTGGGCCATCCACATGTTCTAAGAATGATTAAACAACCTCATAATAAGATCACATGTTTTAAGAAAATTATGAGAGGTAATGTCATAACCGAGATGATCATGTATTTGAGAAAAAGGGGCTAGTTCTACAAACCTGTTCTTTAGATGCCATGGTAGTCATACTCGATTTAGTTGTATCTTAAAGGTAACATGTCCCCTTTACATATTTCCCCCTTTCATGCTGTTCACATTGATTTTTTTGTAAACACCATTGTTTTCTTTCAAGTCTCTTTTTTTCCCTTTCTTTGCATAGGTGTTACCTTTTCATTTGACATTTTAGAATGAAAAAAAGAATATAAAAGAAAAGAATAAATGAGATTAAAATCAAGGCACACATGACTTTCAACAACGTGATTGTTGATTAGGTCTCTTATGAAAATTCAAGCATGACCTTTAACACATTGATAAAATATTTATCTTATTGATAAAATAAACGGGGGAAGTTTGGGCTCTCTCTCTCTCTAGACGGGAGATCCCGCTTCTCTCTAGGGATTCTTACGCTGGGGGGAGGGGCGCCGCTTCCCTTCTGGCGTGCCCTCCCCTTGTCCCTCTCAAGAAGCGAGGTTAGAAAGAGGTGGGCTTCGCTTGAGAAAAGGGAGCTGGGTTCACGAGGCTGCTCTGGCACTCTAGTTGGATCACAGGGGCCCCTCGGCTGGCTGGAGTGGAAGGAGGATGGTCGCGCCGCCTAGTTGAGATCTGGCTCACGGGGGCGCTCGACTTATGGTCGACTTCAATCGTTCAAGAGAGATGGTTGGAGAGAATCTGTCCTTGCCATGGTCTGTGACGACAATGTGTGGATTTGGTATTGCAGGTGAAGAACTGGCTAGTCGCTTGTTATTCTCAGGTGCCTACTACTCCAACGGCCGAGGTGTGGATGGCTAGCTAGGTCGACGATGACCATGCGACTCCCGACGAGATCCTGGAATAGCTAGTTTGGTAATGGATGACGATGCCTCTCATCCCCGGCATTGATGCGACCTCGCGATTGCTGTGGTCCAAGGCGTGTTAGGGTGGATCACCATTAGGCTAGGGATTCACCCCTGCGTCTCCTGACCATGTGGGCGTCCCGACCTTGGCCTTTGGCCACTTGAAGATCGGTGCTGTTGTGGGCGCTCATCCCATATGGCCATCTATGGTGGCATCGACAGGGTGGCGCCCTCATCTCAGCTGAAGGTCGGCTCCGCCCAAGCCCCTGCCAGCAAACAGAGGAAGACGCTGCCACGCCTCCCTTTCTCTACATATCAAGTTGCTCAACCTGATATACTCCTCGGAGCTTGATCCTAGTCAAGGCTACAGTAAGGATTTACTGGGGTTGGATCCATCTTCCTGACTTCACCTCCTTTGCTGGGTGAAGGGACACCCCCAAGGTGTTCGACGAGCAGCCCCTCTGCTATTTTGATGTTGTGTGCTTGTCGGTTCTTCCAGGTTTGTTTGGATGATTGAAGCCTGCAACATGGCAACATCTTAGGGATCCTCAGGAGGTGCTGCTTCGACGTCGAGCCCATTCGGCAACACCGAGGTGGTATTGTTGCGCTGCAGCATTACCACTGCTATCTTGCGTCTATGGGTTTCTAGTGTACTTCTTCCTTGGAGGTCGATGAAATCGTGGTGGTACACAGGACGATCTCGTCATTGGCATGCTAAGTTCCACTTGATCGACAGTTGGCTCTGACCAATTAGTTGATGAGTTTCCATGGATGACGATTGTAAGGACCCTGACCTGCGTTTAGGGCTTACCCCATTTGCTTTGCTTAACCTTGATGGTTTGGTGCTTGCTAATCACCTTTAGTGGTGATTAGGGTTTGGTTGTGCTTTGTTGAGAGTTGAAGGTGCTACTTGCAAATAACCCAAGTTTAGGGTTTTGTGAGCAAGTTTTCCACCTTGATAGGTGTTCTTCTCTCTCTTTGCTTCCTCTAGGGTTAAGAGGAAGGCTTGGGCTTGTTGTTTGAGTTCTTTGGGCCTTTGTTAAGCTTGTTTGGGCCTTGGAGTTCCTTGTTTGGGCTTGCTTGGGCCTTGTGTCGGCCAAGTAGAGCTTGTGTCGGCCTAGAGAGGAGGTGTGTTGCCCTAGAGAGCTTGGTGTGTCGCCCATAATGCTTGGTCCAACCTTGGTCATGTTTGGAGGACACATGGTGCACATCTTGGACAAGTGTCTTATGGCTTGCAAGAGTGGTGGCTTGAGTTGGTGGACAAGTGTCCCTTGAGTGGACGACACATAGCAAGAGCTTACCTTGTTTTCTCCTCCTTTCTCATCTATATAGGTGGTCCCTTTCTTAGCTTGAGGTCCCTTTAGTTCTCTCCTTCTTGTGCACGACACACCCTCCATCTTTCCCTTGCTTGGTGGCCAACACACCCTTGAAGAAGGAGATAAGGTGGCCGACACACCCTTGTGAGAGCAGCTTGGAGGTCGAGACTCATCCTTGAAGAAGCTTTGGTGGTCGACAAGCTTGGAGATCTTCTTCTTTGGAGCTTGGAGCTTAAGGTGGGTTGCATGACTCTAACCCTAACCTACTCTACTCTCCTTTCAATATATGTTGTTTTAATCTTGCCCTTGCACGTTAGTAGTTGATCTTTAGTTATCTTGCATGTTGGCCGATCTTTGTGTTAGGGTTTAGGAGAGCAACACTCCTTTCTCCCCTTGGTCTAGATGAGTGAGCTTTGGTCCTAGTGTCGTGAGCAATTCCCCTCTTTCCTACCCGATGGAGGTGAGCTTATGACCTAGTGGCTTGAGCAAGACTCTCATCTCACCTTGGCAAGATGGTGATCTCATTTAGATGGCTTGAACCTTAGTCAAGATGTGTGGGGAGGTGTTTCCCGACATCCCTTTCCCTAGTTTCCCCTTGAACGGCTTTGAGTGAGCAAAGCTTCTCTTTTGTGCCTTGAGTGGATGAGCACTCTGGCTCTGCTCGCTCGATGGGCTGCGTGCTCAGTAAGCTCAGTGTTGTCTCGCCCGATATACTTTGCTCTACTCACTCCACAAGCCTGCTCGCTCGGTTTTCCCTGGCTTGCCCTGCACGCATGTCGCTCAACGCACTTAGCTCACACGGCTCTCCTTTGCATGCCCCTGTGTCGCCC
Source organism: Alisma plantago-aquatica (assembly GCA_963693085.1). Classification (NCBI taxonomy): domain Eukaryota; kingdom Viridiplantae; phylum Streptophyta; class Magnoliopsida; order Alismatales; family Alismataceae; genus Alisma; species Alisma plantago-aquatica. The sequence goes on along the minus strand of OY856415.1, from coordinate 256,094,508 downwards.
GGCACTAGTTCTGTCGCCCGACACACACACCCTTGCACGCATGAGTTCTGCTCGCTCAGTGGTTTTGCTCGCTCTGTGGCCCTGCTCGCCCGGTGGGCCTGTCACCCGATACCTTGGCTCGCCCTATAGGTTCTTGGCTCATGCGGCTTTAACCTGCTCGCCCAGCTTGAATCGCTTGATACCAGTGCTCACCCGGTTTCCCCCTGACGCGCCCTGCTCGTTCATGTTTTGGCTCGCGCGATACCCCTCTGCTCACCCAGTAGTTTTGGCTCGCCCGATAGCACTTGTGTCGCCCGACACACACACACCTGCTCGCCCATGTTATACCCTACTCACACGGATAAGTCTTGTTCTACACGCCTGCTAGGGCTGCACGCCCGATAGGGGCTGGATAGGAGTGAGTTCTGCCCGGGGGTGACTTCTAGTGAGGGTTGTTGTTATCTCTTGTGAGGGCACGGCCTGTTATGATGCTCTTATGATGATTCAACGCTTAATAATGAGAATTATGTTCTTGTGGCTAAAGTACATGTGTATGAATATAACTACTCTATTTCTTAAATGCCAAATGTGATCTTGAGCATGCATTAGGGTTGCTTGATTATGTGTTTACATGTGTAACCTTAAGATAGGGCACGGATATAGTTATTATTGCCATTATGTGCTGGCAATGTACTTAACCCTAATTATCATCTTATGTTGATAATGTAAGTCTCTTGATTATTCACATGGATATTGAATGATGTTAACCATGCAGGTAATGCTAGCCAAATGAAAGGCTATGAGAAATGATTATATGTGAATACTGTGATGACAGGTGAATTATGAATGATGTTCCATAATGATGTTGAAAGCCTTGAGAGGCTATGGCACTATATAATGAGGGATTGAGACCCCATGATATGTGATGATCCTTGAGATGGATTTAGGTGGTTGGCAAGAAGCCAAGTGATAACATGTGATGTGAGATCCTTGTGATGGATCAATGTGATGTAAATTGTAGGAAATGCATAATGTTGAGTTTATGTTGTTTTCCTTTTGTTATGTCTTGCATGTTATACAACTTGGTTGAACCTTGCAATCCATCTAAAAGATACTTATTAATCACAGTAAAACCTATCATGTAGTTTGCCCTGGCCATAGATGAAACGGGTTCTCCTGCGGGTTAACCCGGAGCGCATATTTTTGAATATGCAAGGTTTCTCCTAGCCTAAAGTGAGGAGGTAAGAGTGCAACTGCGGTTGTAGACTTAAGGGCGAGGTGAACATAGCCCACTGATGATAAGGGTGAGGTGAACATAGCCCATGACTCCAGATATATGATATTATGAGCATGAATGCGTTCATGGCTCAGAGCATGGTGAACAGGCCCGTGGCTCAGTTTTACTAGCACCGAGACCTGTACCAAGGCGGGCTAGAGTGAGGGTAGCCTGAAGAGCAAACCATGTGGCTTATGACCACTTCAGCATGATACTGCGGTCATGTTTATGTTATACTCATGTTCCACGGTAGAGGGTAGCCTGAAGAGCTAACCCTGTGGCTTATGACCACTTCAGCATGAGTTTGCGGTCCTGCTTATGTTATACTCATATACGGAACATGAGGCGGAGAAGGTCTTGGATTCCGGCTCTTCCATTGACCTTGTATGGCACCGGCTATGGGCTTTGCAGCCGAAGGTTGGAATTGAATGGTACGGTTCAATTCCTCAGGGCATAATAAAACATAATACAGTTGTTTAGTATGCGCTGCTTAAGACAAACGAAACATTGGTTGAGGCCTTGTTTGTGTGGTTAACCTTAATTATCTTGCAGTTGTTTGTGCATTACTCTTTTTTGGTGAGTCTCATATATTTTATCTTATCAATCATGTTCCATTGGAAAATATGTTGGTTATATGCCCTTTTTATACAGCTGGTAAGACTGAGGATGGCTTATTATTCATAACTGTTCCGAATATATATATTCTTCCTAGTAATCTGCTCATATAACTACTTATCTGAGGTTTTTTAGTTTTGGCAAGGAGTTATGCCTCCCCCTGGGACAATGTTTAATTGTCTCACTCTGCTGGTTTATACCCTTTTTAGGTGGTCGAGCTTGTCGTGGTGGTGGTCGCGGAGTTGCGGCTGAGCAGTAAGGAGATCAGTAGAAGGCAAGCTTTGGAGATGCTGCTGTTTTGGATGTTTTTTAGTAGAGTCTAGAGTCATCCCTGTACTCTCAGGTCCTTGGTGGTGTTTTGACGATGTTTTATGATGTACGATCGAGATCGTTTGAATATCCTGCTGCTGGCCGAATGTGGGCCTTTATGTATATAACAGGTGATGAACTCATGGTTACGACAGGACAGCTGTTGCTCTAAGCTGTGGACATGTATCCAGGCTTGTATGGATATGTATATAACATGTTTTCTTGCAGGATATGAACTGGAATGTAATATGTTTCTCAGTTTATCAGTTTTCCGAAATCGGTTTTAATTAACCTGTGTTTTTGATAAGCTGTGGTTATGGTGATTTCCGCATGTTTTTGCATAACACCTCGTTATCTGTGTGATAATGGGATGTGTTACCACAAGTTTTGGTATCAGAGCTTTAGGTTCGTTGACTCTACAGGGATCTAGGACTAGGTTGTGTTTGTTCTTATGTGTTTCCCAGATTTTCTCATAGAAATCTTCTACCCTCAGCGGAAGAAAAGCCAAGATGTCTGGAAACCATGAAGAACTCGCTGCTGAGCACAGCGATGCTGCATCTGTTGATGGAGCAGTAGGACAAGCACATGAAGATCAGGTGCCTGAGGTCCCCCAACCTGACCCAACCATTCTTGAACGCCTTGCCTACCAACAGCTTATGGGGCAGATGATGGTTACGATGAATCTCATGGTTGAGCAATTACCAGTGTCTCCTCCGCGAGCACAGGTTCCCCAAGGAGAAGCATCGGGTATTGGGAAGACCTTCAAGCGGCTTCGTCGAGTCGGAGCTTCGGAGTATGCTGGAATGGTTGATCCAGCGGATGCAGATCTGTGGCTGACAAGTCTTGAAAAGGCTTTCCGGATCCTCGACATCCCCGAAGCAGACAAGGTAAAGCACGCTGTCTACCTTCTGAAAGGTAGTGTTGGTCACTGGTGGACCATCGAGGAAGGGAAGCGGCCTAGTAAGGTGATCTGTTGGGAGATGTTCCGACGCGAGTTCGCCGCCAGATACTTTCTGAAGATGTATCTGGATGAGAAGGTCGCTCAGTTTGAGCACTTACAACAAGAAAGGATGAAACTCGCCGAGTATGAGACCAAGTTTATGGATCTGTTGAGGTCCTGTCCTCACTTTGCGGCAACAGACGAGGAACGGATCAGACGTTTCGAGGAGGGTTCGAGTGATGAGGTAACAACCCCTGTACCTGCTTTGGAGGACCAAGGACAGTTGGATACGGCTGTAGGACCTTCCCGGAGAATCAAACGATCAGTCAGGAAGAAAAGAGGATCCATGCCCCCACCAAAGGCCTTATCTTGCACCCAGGATCTGCTATCAGTGCAAACCACCAGGACATATCAGGTCAAGTTGTCCCTACAAAGATGATGAAGTGACGCGGCAGCCGAGACAGAACTTTCAGGGGTCTGAGAGACCACAGCCCAGTGGTAGCAGAGGACGAGGACGCGGTCGAGCGTCTCAGGCTGGATCGTCTGCTCAGGGAAGCAGAGGTCGTGGACAGCAAGCAACTGCTCGATTCTATGCTATGAATCAGCCGGAGGCGGTAGTCAACCCGCGAGTGGTGACAGGTCAGATGGAGTTATTTCATTCTGATATGTCTTCTTCTTGCTTTATATTTGTTCTGGTTGACCTGGGTGCTACGCACTCTTTTATCACCTATAGTATGCTTGAGAACTGTCGTTTACCTGTTAGTTGTAAGAAGGATAGTCTGTTGTTAGAAACCCCTCTTGATGGTTCCTCTTTGCTTCGAGGAGAATGTCCATCTTGTGTCTTGTCTTTCTCGGGACATCGCATTCAAGTGGACCTCATACCACTTGATATGCGTGGTTTCGATGTTATCCTTGGGATGGATACCTTAGAAAGGTAAAAGGTTGTCTTGGACTGTGGTTCCAAGCAGGCAGTGTTTGATGTTGCTGGAGAGAAGTGGATCTTCCAGGGAGATAGGAAGATTCTTCTGACGTGTCTGGTATCAGCTTTGGTGGCAGATAAGTTGTTACGACAAGGATGTGAGGCGTTCTTAGCTCACGTACGTGGTATATACCGTAGTGGATGCCAAGGCAAAAGGTCCTAGCCTTAAGGAGGTGTCAGTTGTTCGTGAGTTTGTCGACGTGTTTCCTGAGGAGTTTCCTAGTGTTCCCCCACCCCAAGAGATTGATTTCGAGACATTGATCATCCCAAACAAAAGGTCTACCCAAGACAACTAGGAATCATGATTCCATTTGGGTGATAGTGGACAGATTGACGAAGTCTGCCCATTTCCTTCCTGTGAAGACGACGTATACAGCAGAGAAGCTCGCTAGAGTGTATGTGGATGAGATAGTTCGTTTGCATGGTGTGCCAGCAATGATAGTTTCCGACAGAGGCCCTCAGTTTACCAGTCATTTTTTGGAACAGTTGCACAGAGCGTTGGGAACGCAGTTGAGGTTCAGTACAACCTTTCATCCACAGACAGATGGACAGTCTGAGAGGACTATTCAGATTGTGGAAAATCTCCTTCGAGCTTGTGTTTTGCAGTTCCCAGGTATATGGGGCCTTACCCAGTTACAGCACGTGGTGGAAAGGTAGCCTACGAGATAGAGTTGCCTCCTGAGTTACACAGGTTGCATCCAGTATTCCATTACAGTATGCTAAAGAAAATTCATCCAGATTCAGGTACAGTGATACAGCCAGTTGAGGTTGAGCTTGATGAGAAGAGTTAGGAAGCTGAAGAGGAAGGACCTGGTTCTTGTGAAGGTTTTTTGGCAGCATCTTGGCATCGAGGAAGCCACGTGGGAGCTTGAGGAAGAGATGAGGAGGAAGTGCCCTTCGCTTTTCTCTTTGGATTTCGGGGACGAAATCCCTTAAAGGGGGTTAGATTGTAAGTACCCTGACCTGTGTTTAGGGCTTACCCCTTTTTCTTTGCTTAACCTTGATGGTTTGGTGCTTGCTAATCACCTTTAGTGGTGATTAGGGTTTGGTTGTGCTTTGTTGAGAGTTGAAGGTGCTACTTGCAAATCACCCAAGTCTAGGGTTTTGTGAGCGAGTTTGCCACCTTGAGAGGTGTTCTTCTCTCTCTTTGCTTCCTCTAGGGTTGAGAGGAAGGCTTGGGCTTGTTGTTTGAGTTCTTTGGGCCTTTGTTAAGCTTGTTTGGGCCTTGGAGTTCCTTGTTTGGGCTTGCTTGGGCCTTGTGTTGGCCAAGTAGAGCTTGTGTCGGCCTAGAGAGGAGGTGTGTCTCACTAGAGAGCTTGGTGTGTCGCCCATAATGCTTGGTCCAACCTTGGTCATGTTTGGAGGACACATGGTGCACATCTTGGACAAGTGTCTTATGGCTTGCAAGAGTGGTGGCTTGAGTTGGTGGATAAGTGTCCCTTGAGTGGACGACACATAGCAAGAGCTTACCTTGTTTTCTCCTCCTTTCTCATCTATATAGGTGGTCCCTTCCTTAGCTTGAGGTCCCATTAGTTATCTCCTTATTGTGCACGACACACCCTCCATCTTTCCCTTGCTTGGTGGCCGACACACCCTTGAAGAAGGAGCTGAGGTGGCCGACACACCCTTGTGCGAGCAGCTTGGAGGTCGAGACACATCCTTGAAGAAGCTTTGGTGGTCGACAAGCTTGGAGCTCTTCTTCTTTGGAGCTTGGAGCTTAAGGCGTGTTGCATGACTCTAACCCTAAACTACTCTACTCTCCTTTCAATATATGTTGTTTTAATCTTGCCCTTGCACGTTAGTAGTTGATCTTTAGTTATCTTGCATGTTGGCCAATCTTTGTGTTAGGGTTTAGGAGAGCAACACTCCTTTCTCCCCTTGGTCTAGATGAGTGAGCTTTGGTCCTAGTGTCGTGAGCAATACCCCTCTTTCCTACCCGATGGAGGTGAACTTATGACCTAGTGGCTTGAGCAAGACTCTCATCTCACCTTGGGCAAGATGGTGAGCTCATTTAGATGGCTTGAACCTTGGTCGAGATGTGTGGGGAGGTGCTGCCCGACAGCCCTTGCCCTAGTTTCCACTTGCACGGTTTTGAGTGAGCAAAGCTTCTCTTTTGTGCCTTGAGCGGGTGAGCACTCTGGCTCTGCTCGCTCGATGGGCTGCGTGCTCAGTAAGCTCAGTGCTGTCTCGCCCGATATACTTTTCTCTACTCACTCCACAAGCCTGCTCGCTCGGTTTTCCCTGGCTTGCCCTGCACGCGTGTCACTCAACGCACTTAGCTCACCCGGCTCTCCTTTGCACGCCCATGTGTCGCCCGACACTAGTTCTGTCTCCCGACACACACACCCTTGCACGCATGAGTTCTGCTCGCTCAGTGGTTTTGCTCGCTCTGTGGCCCTGCTCGCCCGGTGGGCCTGTCGCCCGATACCTTGGCTCGCCCTATAGGTTCTTTGCTCACGCGGCTTTAACCTGCTTGCCCGGATTGAATCGCCTGATACCAGTGCTCACCCAGTTTCCCCGTGATGCGCCCTGAATGTTCATGTTTTGGCTCGCGCGACACCCCTCTGCTCACCCAGCAGTTTTGGCTTGCCCGATAGCACCTGTGTCGCCCGACACACACACACACCTGCTCGCCCATGCTATACCCTGCTCACCCGGATAAGTCTTGTTTTGCATGCCTGCTAGGGTTGCACGCCCGATAGGGGCTGGATAGGAGTGAGTTCTGCCCAGGGGTGACTTCTAGTGAGGGTTGTTGTTATCTCTTGTGAGGGCACGACCTGTTATGATGCTCTTATGACGATTCATCGCTTAATAACGAGAATTATGTTCTTGTGTCTAAAGTACATGCGTATGAATATAACTACTCTATTTCTTAAATGCCAAATGTGATCTTGAGCATGCATTAGGGTTGCTTGATTATGTGTTTACATGTGTAACCTTAAGATAGGGCACGGATATAGTTATTATTGCCATTATGTGCTGGCAATGTACTTAACCCTAATTATCATCTTATGTTGATAATGTAAGTCTCGTGATTATTCACATGGATAATGAATGATGTTAACCATGCAGGTAATGCTAGCCAAATGAAAGGCTATGAGAAATGATTATATGTGAATACGGTGATGACATGTGATTTATGAATGATGTTCCATAATGATGTTGAAAGCCTTGAGAGGCTATGGCACTATATAATGAGGGATTGAGATCCCATGATATGTGATGATCCTTGAGATGGATTTAGGTGGTTGGCAAGAAGCCAAGTGATAACATGTGATGTGAGATCCTTGTGATGGATCGGTGTGATGTAAATTGTAGGAAATGCATAATGTTGAGTTTATGTTATTTTCCTTTTGTTATGTCTTGCATGTTATACAACTTGGTTGAACCTTGCAATCCATCTAAAAGATACTTATTAATCACAGTGAAACCTATCATGTAGTTTTCCCTGGCCATAGATGAAACGGGTTCTCCTGCGGGTTAACCCGGAGCGTATATTTTTGAATATGCGAGGTTTCTCCTAGCCTAAAGTGAGGAGGTAAGAGTGCAACTGCAGTTGTAGACTTAAGGGCAAGGTGAACATAGCCCAGTGATGATAAGGGCGAGGTGAACATAGCCCATGACTCCAGATATATGATATTATGAGCATGAATGTGTTCATGGCTCATAGCACGGTGAACAGGCATGTGGCTCAGTTTTACTAGCGTCGAGACATGTACCAAGGCGGGCTAGAGTGAGGGTAGCCTGAAGAGCTAACCATGTGGCTTATGACCACTTCAGCATGAGACTGCGGTCCTGCTTATGTTATACTCATGTTCCACGGTAGAGGGTAGCCTGAAGAGCTAACCCTATGGCTTATGACCACTTCAGCATGAGACTGTGGTCCTGCTTATGTTATACTCATATACGGAACATGAGGCGGAGAAGGTCTTGGATTCTGGCTCTTCCATTGACCTTGTATGACACCGGCTATGGGCTTCGCAGCCGAAGGTTGGAATTGAACGGTACGGTTCAATTCCTCAGGGCATAATAAAACGTAATACAGTTGTTTAGTATGCACTGCTTAAGACAAACGAAACATTGGTTGAGGCCTTGTTTGTGTGGTTAACCTTAATTATCTTGCAGTTGTTTGTGCATTACTCTTTTGTGGTGAGTCTCATATATTTTGTCTTATCAATCATGTTCCATTGGAAAATATGTTGGTTATATGCCCTTTTTATACAACTGGTAAGACTGAGGATGGCTTATTATTCATAACTGTTCCGAATATATATATTCTTCCTAGTAATCTGCTCATATAACTGTTTATCTGAGGTTTTGTAGTTTTGGCGAGGAGTTATGTCTCCCGCTGGGACAATGTTCAATTGTCTCACTCCGCTGGTTTATATCCTTTTTAGGTGGTCGAGCTTGTTGTGGTGGTGGTCGCGGAGTTGCGGCCGAGCAGCAAGGAGATCAGTAGAAGGCAAGCTTTGGAGATGTTGCTGTTTTGGATGTTTTGTAGTAGAGTCTAGAGTCATCCCTGTACTCTCAGGTCCTTGGCGGTGTTTTGATGATGTTTTACGATGTACGACCGAGATCGTTTGAATATCCTGCTGCTGGTCGGATGTGGGCCTTTATGTATATAACATGTGATGAACTCATGGTTACGACAGGACAGTTGTTGCTCTAAGTTGTGGACCTGTATCCAGGCTTGTATGGATATGTATATAACATGTTTTCTTGCAGGATATGGACTGGAATGTAATATGTTTCTCAGTTTATCAGTTTTCCACAATCGGTTTTAATTAACCCGTGTTTTTGATAAGTTGTGGTTATGGTGATTTCCGCATGTTTTCGCGTAACGCCTCGTTATCTGTGTGATAATGGGATGTGTTGCCACAGCAGTCATGTTGGTCAGTAAATGCAAGAAATGCAAGAGTGTGTGCCAAGTCGGAACCCTCCTTATGGAATCTTCTAGACGTGATTCGAGTGCAATCTAGTTGACTCAATCAAAGTAGAAATAGGTGAGTCTGGGGTGTGTGCTTGTTAGGTAGCCCTTCTTTTGGAGGCTTCAAAGTATAGAAAAATGGCATTTAGTGAATCGGTCTGGGTGGTGAAAGGCGGGGTATGGGCTAGTGGGCACCCTACCTCTCAAGTCCCAATTTGGCTCAAACCATATGAACCTCATGCTGACTTGACTCGAATCTGGTCTTCCAAGTAGGTAGGTGCCCTGCCAGACCTCACTTTATGTGGGCTTATAGTCAAGCTACAATGGGATGTGAACCCATATATAATTAGGTATCATAACGCAATGCATGTTCAGGATGCATAGTATGGACTCGTGCTGAAAAGCTTGTAATGGACGTCGGGGACCAAGTTATGGGATTGTCTCTGGTCAAAATCTTAATGAAAACATCTAATCAAGGTAGTCCACAATGAAACATCTATTAATTAAGCATCTATTCTGGTCGGCGGCATTCTCGTAACATGAACTGGATGTTTGAATTATATAAAAATGACATCTAATAATGAGAGATATAGAATCGTCTCATGCTAATGCATTAAGTGACTATCAATCGCATCGATTGTCCAATCATATTTACAGATATAGTCATTATCATTGTGATCTATATGATATGTTAAAAATTGCATGGAATTATTATTTTCATATTGTGACACCTCTTGAAACGATACTCACAAATTTTAAATGTTTGTATTGCTTCTCTGATTCTAGGGTAACCTTTAGCGCCCTTCAATCAGATTTTGGTGACTAAAGTTACGACATGGCTAATCGTTAATCTTTTCTGATTTCAAAATTTACAAATGGATCGGGATGGACTCAAAAATGAAGTTTTCGACACCTTTGAAGTAGAAAAATTAATAAGTAAAGACAATGTTACATAGAATTTGGTAGGAAACTTCAAAAATTTCGGTCTTGAAAGAATCTTAGTAAAAGATTTGGATAAAGCATAAATGATTAACATTATTTTAAACACCCCCACCCATGCCTCCACAACGTAGACACATACACGAACCCTACTCCGCCCTTCCTACCTCCAGTTCCGTTGGGTGTACCGCGGCTCTGGTTGAAGCCCATCCTTAGACTTTATTACTTTTATAATAACGTCGGACTTAGTTTTTGAGTTACGCTATACACACCCCCGCTTACTCCCGGCTCCCATCCGATTCTTACAGTTGTCTTTGTATTAATACTCATGCAAAGTTCATGCAAAGTACAGAGAATGACACAATATGTCTCTCCACTCTTCTCTCCAGAGTATTAATACTCATGCAAAGTTCATGCAAAGTCCATGCAAAGTATATTAATTAGTTTTTTCTCTTGTAATTATTTTCTCTCGTTCTAATTCACCCACATGCATTCTCGTATTAGTAGAGTACTTACGGAATCTAATAGCAACATTGATCTGGAAGCATAAGTACAGTACCTACGGAATCCAATAGTAACATTTGTCATCTGGACATAAGTACAGTACTTACGGAATCCATGCAAAATAAGTACAATACCCACTGTTAATTCCAACTCAGTTTTTTCAAACATAAGTACAGTACTTACTAAATTATAAAACCAAGCATAGTACAATACCTAACAAATTACAAAATCAAGCATAATTGTATAACTGATCTGGAAGTATAAGTCCAGTACAATCCAATAAAAACATTTGTGAAACATAAGTACAGTACCTCTCAAAATCATTTGTGAATGTATATGTATTTATTGTAGGTACAGTACTTACGTAATCTGCAGTGGGGATAAATATGCAATAGAACTTTTTGTAAACTATAGTGAATCGATATCTGTAATTTGCATGACTGTTGCATGGAGTGGACAGAGTATTTGTACCTTGCATGTATTTTACATGCTTTTATATGGGTAATAGTATCAAAAATCGGTTGCATGCTGGGACTAATTAAAAATCACTTATTCACGAGTTCCGGGTAGGCCAACGCATAGGTCAGCGGTTATGGGTAGAATTTTTCTAGCTTTTAAGGGAAAACGACCAATTGGAAGCTAAAAATAGTTGACATAGACAAGTTCTGACACGGCATTAATCAACCGTGTCCTTTGACGACCCCATTCAAGTGAATTCCCTGCAAGCCCAGACTCCAACGTTCTTAACGGCTACTGAATGAACAAGCGGGCGGCAGGGTGGAACAGGGGGCAGGTGACTCATGTCAAACAGACTCGGATATCATATGCACGCGGACGCCAACGGCCATGTGGAAACAGCACAGCAAAGAACGAGGTATAGAACAATATGTGCCTCTTTTAATATAATATACGTTCTTCTTTAAGGAAAAGTAAGAAGAAAAGATAGAGCGCACACAATGACTCCTCAGCACCAATTCCGGTTACATTTCTTCCCCGCGACAACTGTTTTTTTCAATCAAGCTGTACACGGAAGATTCATCTGAGGCTGGCCGTTGCTTGAAGGAAAAGTCTTCCTTAAGAATACATATACTGGAATGGTCCCAATAATAATCCACCCTCACATGCTTGATTCGGCAGTCACATCATTACAGAAAGCAACGGGCCACTGGCATATTTTACTATCTTTGATATATTCTAGGTTGTATAAGCAAATAATACATAAGTTAGAGTATAAGCAAAGGCATTATTATATAGAGTTTTTTCCCAAAAAAAAACCCTCACATCTGTTATAATTTCGTAAAACCCCTCTGTTATCTTAAATCCCTATACCCCCTCCCTTTCATCCTAAATTCCTACCAACCCCCTCCAGTCAACACCGTTAGCATGTGAGTTAACGGCGGCTGCTGCTCTATTACTTTTTGTTAAATCAACTATCTATTACCTGCTAAGAGATAACAATGCTTAGTTATTTATAATAATTATTATTATTATTTAAATGTTATGTTATCATGATGTAAATGTAAATAATATTTGTTGACTAAAAATATATTTTTTGTAAGGATGAGAAAATTGTGGTTCAGAGCGTAAAATTGGATTGGACTTATCTGTTCAGTAATGGTCTAGACCGCAAAATCATGACCAGACTGTTCAATTCGGCGCGATCCGTTGTGAGTTTGGTCCGGACCGAGATCTGGGAATTTCAATGAGTTCGGTTTTCAGTCTGGTCCGGTCCAAAATAGGTCCAACCGCAGATCGGATAACAAACCGACTTTCATATAAAATTCATGTATATTTGTAGGTATATTATGTAACAAGTACATATATAAGCACTAGTATTATAAATATTTGCTATTAATGTTTTATAATTATTAAAAGTGACTAAGATTTTCAACTTTGTACAATTAGATAAGTTGCAAAACATGTAAAAAATATTGATTACAATCCAAACAGTCAGGTCTAGTCCTACATGAAACGGTCTGGTCGCGGTCCGGTCCTATCTCAAAATGGCCCAGTCTACGATCCATAAATTTGTTAAAAAATATTACTTACGGTCCAAACGATCCGGTCCGGTCCTATATGAAACCGTCTAGTCGCAGTCCGGTCCTACCTCAAAACGCTCCGGTCTACGGACCATAAATTTGTTAAAATTCGGTTCGCGGTCTGGTCCGATTGTGAATGGGGCTGAACTAGGGTTGTGCATCGGTCTAAAATCAGAATGGACCGGACCGCTGACCGAATTTTAACAAATTTATGGACCGTATACCGGACCGTTTTAAGGTAGGACTGAACCGCGACCAGACCGTTTTATGTAGGACTGGACCAGATATTTTTGAGCATAATCAATATTTTTTATATATTTTAGAACTTATTTAATTGTACAAAATTGAAAAATCTTAGTCACTTTTAATAATTATATAATATTAATAGCAAACTTAATACTAGTATTTCTAAAAAAAACTTGAATACTACTAGTGTTTATATATGAACTTGTTACATAAAATACCTACATATATACATGAATTTTATATAAAATTCAGTCTCCTATTTGGTATCCGGTTGGACCGATTTTGGACCGGACCGGACTAAAGACCGAACTCACTGAAATTCCCAGACCTCGGTCCTGACCGAACTCACAATGGAACGGATCGAATTGAACATTCAGGTCACGATTTTGCGGTCTGGACCATTATTTGCTCACCCCTAGGCTGAACTGACACGTCCAATCTAATTTTTCGGTCTGAACCACGATTTTCTCACCCTTAAAAATTATATTTTTAGTTAACAAATATTATTTACATTTATATCATTATAACATAACATTTATAAATAATTATTATTATTATAAATAACTAAACATTGTTATCTTTTATGCTAATTTAATAGACAGCTGATTTAACAAAAAGCAATAGAGCAACAGCCGTCGTTAACTCACATACTAACAGTGTTGGCTTGAGGGGGTTGGTAGAAATTTAGGATGAAAGGGAGGGGGCTATAGGGATTTAAGATAACAAAGGGAGTTTTACGGAATTATGGCAAATGTGAGGGGGTTTTGGAAAAATAAAACTCTATTATATACACCTCAACAGCGGGGTACACCTTAACAGCGGATACCAGCGTACACCAGCAATAACCGTTATTTCAATGATAAGCTCAATAATCAATATAGTGATAACTTTCTTCCATTAGTATTCTAGATCAATTATGAGACAAACAAACCGGCCAAGTATAGCCACAAGTTTCAGCTGAAGAGCTGTTAATGAAGCAATCCGGATTCAGATCTCTGGACAACATCTTTGATTTACCTTCTCCACGCATATCTTGAGCTTGTGCTGCCCCTCACTGTTGTTCTTAACAAAAGATGGTTCAAAAAAAAGAGAATTCTTATGGCTGCAAACTAAAGACTACCATGTAAACTGTGAAACAAATAACCCACCATCCACCATGCCAACCGACATCTCAATATCTCATGCACGGAGATCACTAAGGTAGCAATAACTCCCGCAATCAAAGGAGTAGGTCAATCAAGGGGCAGCAACCCATCCAAGCAAAAACTGATCATACGCCACCAGCCCATCCAGCTTTCCTGGCCACACCATGTGCATGATTGGACCCACACCAGCTGGATGCACATTGAATGGGCCGCTTAGCCTATAATACTCCCAAGACAAGAAGACGAGAGGAGAGGGTCCCCACCGGTTCCACCACAACTACAGGCTACTTGGCCTCCGCCTAAGGCCCTGTTTGGTAGGGAGTAAAACCAGATCCTTACTTTTGAACTCTGGGAATTAAGTTGTATTTTTTATTTGGTTAGCAAATGGGAAAACACGCAAGCGACTCCGAGTTCTGTCCGTGCTAATACTAAATAAAAGTAAATGCAAGCAAAATCCTTTAGATCTGTTTTCTGATTCAGCCAACTGCACCGTATTATATCCTAACAAAAAGGGTTGAAATCCTATGTGTCCGGGACAATGTGTCTAATACATCCCGACTATATACCTCCCTATGGGGTCCACAAGTGTATGGATCAGATCATGTGGGTACAGAGGTGGACACAGAGATTGGGTACAGAAGATTTGGACCCAGCAAACAGGCCCTAAATGCCAACAAACCCACAACAGTTACTCAACAGTTGTCAGATTCCCAGCCTTAGTTCATCATCTTTCTATCTCGGGTTCATTAGTTAATCTGTAGCTTTCTACTATTATGCTAACAGCAACATGCCGAAAAGAGATCGTTGAGCGACCCAGGGCCTGCCTGCAAAAGCTTGTAGTAGCATGCGGGAAACCCATGACAACAGAGTAGAAAAATAAATTAAAGAGCATGCCATTGATGACAGTCGCTACACCAGTCGGCGCTGCTGCTCTGCCTCTTTCACCAGCTAATAATAATAATAATGTACAAACGACATAACCAGTCGGAACAAAGATCTGATGATCCATGAGACGGCCACTTTGGACTTTTGTTTCATGCGGTAAAGAAAAAAAATCAAGACACGACTAAAGTCTAGAAGGAATTCAAGTGCAATGTAATCCAGATAGCATAAAAAAGAAAAGTTCACAAACAGCACACAGAAAGCTTAGTGCATGGAACATGAAGTTTCTTTAGCCTGTGAATCATATACAAAGCGTGCCCAGATTTCATCTGGGGTAAAAGGATACAAGAAAATAACGAACCCATTTTTTAAAAAAAGAGAAAAGGGATCATTACTAATAGGAAAATCCCATACTAAAGAGAGAAAGAAAGAATAGAGGGCTACCGACATCTCAAGCCAAAGACTACAACAACCACTAAAAGAGAATAGACAGGGAGAAAGAGAGAAGTAATAATGAAAATAAAATTTTCTGTCGTGTCAGAAAGAAAAAACTGAGACACCGCACACCACCAACCAGCGCATGGTTCTTCAGCTTCTATGGGTTGATGTTGCAGTCCCTCAAGTAAGATTGGTCGTAATCGAGATACTTGGCCCAGTAGCTGCGGAACTTAGGGATGCCGATCTCCAACCAGGGCTTCATGTTGCCATTGTAATGTATCACGGCGGCTTGCTCAATCTCCTTTTGGCTCACGGAAGGATTGTAGCCGAGTCCCAGCACGTGCCAGGACTTCTCTAGGGGATATATGCGCTTCCAGAATGTTATTAGACCGGGTGGTAAGGTTCCCAGCTTCCATAGAGTGCGATCATGGTTCTGCATTGTTGTTGTTGTTACCACAAAAATGTCAGAATTATGTAAGACCACGATTCATGAAAGATTAAGAAGAAGAAGAAAAATATTTATTCAAAAATCTAAATAGCCTCCTATAAGAAGAGTTGGTTATTATTTTCACATGGTCACTTACCAGGTTCTGCCATGAGTGGTAGACTTCGGTGATGTTTTGTCTCTTCCATTCCGCCAAATCAAACACATTCATTCCATAAGCCCACCCACACGCTCGCGGATCAAAGTTCTTTGAGATGAGGGGGTTGGAGAAGTTCAGGTACCTATCGAACCTGTGGAAATTCTCTCCACATGTCTCCACAGCACCATTGACCTTGCCTTTAAGATCCAGCCTCCAAAGCCCCGTCAGATCTTTCTGCACAACTATATCATCGTCTAAAAACACGACCTTATCGAGCTTTGGGAATATCTCAGGGAGGTAGAACCGTAGATGGTTCAATATGGACAGGTACTTTGGGTTCCTGTACTTCAAGTTGGGATCAGAGTTTGCACGGTGAGTTCTAAAGTAGTAGTCTATCATGGACTGAGACCCAAGCTGCCTTAACACGGGGCTGTAGCTTGCATTCAACCATGTGAAATCATCAATGTTCTGAACTTCGATTGTAGCTTTTCCGGGTGGGTTCGCCAGAAACCACATCCGCATAGCAGCATAGTTGAGTCTGTCGGTCACAATGTGGAATACATGGTCCTCGGGAACCTACAGCAGAAAGGGACGTAAATAAAGACCTATGGGTTTTCTTAAATTGAATAGTAACACGACTGGAAAGCGAATACCGAAAATAGCATTTCTGTGAATTTTTACTACTTACCTTGGCATGAGTAACCGTTGAGTTAACAACAACTGCAGAAGCCAGTATGTTATCAGAGAAGAGCGCATAGTGATGGAGCCTTGGGTCTTCCAGCTTTTCTTGATTGGGAAACTCTTGCTTGCTTCTTTCCAGTGAGTAGTACTCAGTAGACAGACGCAATGGGAGGCAATGCAGACCTTTAGGGAGGGTTTTCGCAGCAAGTTGTGTCAAAAATAATGCTTGTTTCTTGTGCACTCTCAGTTGCTCCTCTGTTGAGTGGAGCATAGCTCGAAGTTTCTTTATCACTTGAGAGCAGTCATCTTGAATCTGCTTCCCTTTGGCCAGAATTTCTTCCATTGCCTTTATTTTATCGTTGGCACTGCACTAACAATCAAACCATTTAGACCTAAAACCCCACAACAACGTAGGAAGAAAAGAGTTTTGGGAGGCAACTTTACTAGCATTGGATCAAATGAACACTAACCAGACAGACACAATCTAAGTTTTCTTACTTTCGAGGTAGGTCGGAATCCTTTGTGGCATCACCCACTGCTTTCTGGACTTCCTTAATCCGCAGGCGCAGCTCTCTAATGAAGTGACCGTCGCTTCTAGTCGAGCTAAGGCCAAGGTACACCTTAGCTTGGATGAGTTGATCCCTAAGCTGCCGAACCTTGGCATCAGGTACGGGCCTATCTCCATTGCTTCTATCAGCTGTCTTTGCAGCTCCATTACGGCTCACTTGTGCAGCAGGCTTTCGTTCAGAATGCCTCCTACTCTTACGTTCCTATAATTTTTTGAATCGTCTTTATCAGCTAAAGTGATGATAAAAGGCTAAGCTAGAGTAAAAAGATGAAAGCTTAAAGCTGAGGGGGTATCATCTTGGCTTAAGGAATGAACCCAGAAAAAAAAGCCATTGTTAAAAATAAAGTCTAAGTGGATAAAAAGAGGGAACAATTGAAAAGCTAATTGAGTGTATCCACTGCAGATAATAAAAGTTGAATATGCACATAGAAACAAATATATCGCGGAAAGCAACACAATCAACACGCTATCTTCATGTGGTCCACCGTTGGATCGCCTTTCTGTCGAGTTTAAGCAAAACTTCACAGACAAGAAATGCTACTCACCTGGCGATGAGAAGGTTTGTTGTTATCCACAGTTCGCTGAGGATTCTCAGCAGACTGATTAGTTTCCCCGGACTGCTCATGATCGGTATTCTCCGTTTTAGCTCTATCATCCTGTGCTCCATTTTCACCAATGACCAGCCGTATCACAGACTCTTTCTCAGGCAAAATCCCTTCCCCATCCGTCGCGGAAAGAACCCGACTCTTGTGCTCCCCGGAAGCCCCCAAAGCAACCTCTGGAAACAGAGAAAAACCAAAAACTTCAGTTGGCGGGCACTGTTTATCCTTTTGACCAAATATACTCTCCAATTGATCCTTTAGTTTACAATTTGAAAGCAAAAGGGAATACAGATATCCATAATCTAGAGAAAAGAAATGAGTACGGTGAAAGTAACCGAAAGGAGGAGGCAGCTTTTGTCAGGCCAATCAATCAATTAAATACACGGAAAAGGTAAAAATAAACTACCTTGCCCTTTGGGTAAAGGGATTTGTTCTTCAGCAGTACGCGTTGGCAATGGCTCCTCCTTTGGAATATCCAAAACTTGGAGTGCGCCTGTGGTGGTTGAATTATCGACGTAAATAACTCCTGCGGGTTCTTTGATTGCATTCTGCGCCTCCTGCGGGAAATGAGGAAAGTATTCCCAAATTAGCGACCAGAGTTATGAAGAAAACGAAAGAGAATCTCACACCAATAAAGTAAAAAAGGAAGAGACAGATATGAAGGAATGAGAAACAGTTTTGGTAATGGATGATTGCTCACCTGGGAGAGAGCATTCAACTTCTCAGACTCTACGCCGACGTTCTGAGATCCACCGAAGCAATAATGTATTAGATGAAATAGAAGGGGAGGACAAAAAATAAACCCTAGTCTTGCAAAATTTTATGGAAGACTCACCAGTGAAGGGCTCTCCTCGATGAACTCGGCCTTAGCTGCGAAGGAACAACATTAACACAGACACGTTAGGCTATCTGGCGTGAGGAGGGAAGGCACGACAGGGAAAGAGGAGAGGGGAGGGAGGATTGAAATGACACAAATGTTTAATTTGACCCCCCCCCTGTTTTTTTATGATCCTAACAGCCTGAAGCGAGAATCTTACATGCGGAAGAACCGGTGTAGGTGGCGAGCCTGTCGGTGTAGAGGACGATGGGAGCGAGGACCGTGAGGGCGAGGAGCGCCAGCATCGGCTTCCTCCCCACTACCCCCATCTCCGCTTCCTCCCCTTCCGATAAAAGGACTGTCCCTCTCTTTCACACCAACCTCACCGCTCTTCTCTCACGATCCTTGAAAACAGGAGTTACCGGAGCCCGCTGTTCATCCTGCGTCGGATGCCTCTACTTGCGGCGGCGGCGGCTGTGTATAGGTCAAGCCAAGGCAAGGTAGGGCGGCGGCAAGCTCAGAAGTGGGATGTGGAGACCTGCATTTGGGAAAAGGGGATTAGGGAAGGGAGGAGATGCCTCTTGCTTTTGGTGGTGCCAGCCCCAGACTGCTGCCAGCTATGACAACAGATAGAACCCTCTCTCTCTCTCTCTCCTCGCGGCTTTCTCTATCCCTCTCACTTGGGACTGGGCGCTGGCTGAAGGGCGCTCTCTTTCTCTCTCTCAACCACCACTCCTCTTGCTATCTATCTATCAACCAAGCCACAGCTTTCGCTTTCTCTGTCTAGCGCCCTCCTCGCTCTTCCCTCTCTAGGTCTCTTGTCTTCCTCCTCCCCTTATTTCCTCCCGCTGTAGAAACAAAACAAACAAGCCTCTCGTTTCTTCTTTCTCTCTCTACTCCACGAGCCGTTGTTAGGAAATGCGTGTTTACTGTGACGTGGGGATGCGAGGGAGGCAGGTGCGGGACCGGCGATTGGAAACGCCGATTTGGAGGACCCCAAATCGAGCCCTGTTGTCGACACCAGCGTCGGCAAGCGAAGCACCGCGTCGGCGGATCAGGACTCTGGCGGAGCGGGTGTGGCGTGATCCATCCATCCTGCATTCTCGCTAGATCCGCTTATAATGGCCAGAACAGGACTGGAGGCCGGAAGTAGGAAACTGCTGCCTGCCTGCAAGGTCGGCGCTGTAATTGGCAAAATGTGATTTGGACTTGAGTTCATATGGAGTATTGGGTTGGGCGGAGAGGATAACTTGAGTTTGGGCCGGTATCTAGTATCCATGTTGATTTGCACTGTAGATCTCACGTAGTTTTATAAATTTGCACGAGCTTTTATTCATAAGGAAGGAAAATCTACAAAAACTAACTTATTATATAGTAATGCCACAAAATGATCCATAAAGTCCAAATCAATTCTATATGCATATGTATATATACATGACGGAACCATACAATCTTTGAGAGATATGATTGTTTATAGGAGTGTTTCGCATCTAAATTTTTTCCTTACTTTAGTCACTTCTAGGGTTATTAATTGAGTCAGATATGATTATTGCCTTATATAACCTCATAGTGTCAGTGTATATCACAAGTATTGTTTCTTCTGATGTGAATACTTAGATCTCCAGTATGTATACAAGTATTGAAAGTATTTAGTGTCTAATTACATGCATGAAAGAATGTGGCATGTCCTATCATTCAGATTCTGACAAAGGATATAAGGTCCTCTCTAAAAATTCATGTCATTATATTCAAGAACATTCTTCTTATCAATACACTCTTATACACTACACTCATATTATGTGAGGTCCAGACTCAGCAATCTTGTTGCGAGTATGAAAGGATTAACACCCCCATCTCGTCTGATAAACTGATATCAGATCGCTTTTAGGGTGTTGCAGAAAAATAAGCAATTCAGGGCGGTGAAGGTAAAATAATCAAAGAAAATCATAAAAAATATTTTTTATTAGTGGGCGGGCGATCCCGATAACTAACCAGAGACCCATTATTAAGAACAGACTAAACCCCAATCAACAAAGATAATGATATCAATTAAGTAGCTTTTTTAATCGGAGAGTAATTTATGTATACATATCATTTGTCACTGATCAACAAGATATAAGTAGCAATGGTTTCATTTAGTTCTTGGTAACTATATTTAGAATGTTCACATAAATCTACACTTTCAACTTCTATACAAGGCTTTACATACTAACTGCCATGCTGAGCTACAAAATACAAGAAAAACTACATGTTCGCCCCATGACCCCAGTATAGGAACAAACTCTGCACATCAAATAAAGATTTTACCTATCTGAGTAAACTACTCGACTTGAGAAGAGGGTTGGCTTGTAACATCCTGATCTCTAGCCCAAATTAAAACTCCTTATTAGAGCTATTCATAAAAACAAGCTTCTTTGAGGATTTTTTTGTAAAATCAATTATAATATTAAAATAATCCATTTTGATTAATTTAAAAGCTTTTATATATTGAAAATATAATTACGGTACTTTTGCCAAATTTTGGAAAATATATATATATTAGTGGGTAAGCACACAAACAGGTAGCTGGGTGGCAAGCAAGTTGCTTCTAGAGGTAAGCATATAGCTGGGTAGCAAGTAGGTAGCTTGAGCAAACACACTACTTGGTCAAGCAAGAAGCTTAGTGTCATGCTCCTCTTTCAAACACCTAGCACATCTAAATGTTTGACACATATCATACCATGTGTCAGCTAATCCTTGATAGATATCTTAAGATGACACATATGCATCCATGTGTCATATAGCCACGAATTTATCTCTTATAAGATGACACATACACATCCATGTGTCACTTAACTACAAATCATCTCTCTTTTGATGACACACATATACCCATATGTCATCCACACACTTTTTGCAATTAGGACCATGCTACCCTCCACCATTCCTATAAAAGGAGCCCTCATTCACCCCACCATAATCACAAGTTCTCTCCTCTTCATCCCAAAGCAAAGGTGAATGTCTCTTCTCCCTCCTTTCCCATCCCCTTCACCATAAACCTCCAATCTCTGTCTAGATTAGCAAACCACTCTCTCTTTCTTTATGTTAGTGAATGGAACCACTTCCTAACAAACCCTCTATATATATAAACCTACTATCTCCCTCCTCCATTAATCCAAATACTATATCTTCCACATATGTCATGATGCTTTAAGCCATATCTCTTTTACTCTAGTAAGATAAACCTAGAAGTTGTTCTAGTTGGGGATGAGGATCAAGGTGATGGAAAATGCGACGTAATATTGCTGAAAACATATCAAGACTGGATGTATTTAATGATGCTATGGTCTTCTTGTTGAACTATGCATCAATGTACATCTACAGGTATGGTTCCCACATTTTGTCATCCAAAAAATACGGTTTATTATTGTTTAATATGATATTCAATTCATATTGTAATCTAGTATATCAACATCAATAAAAGGTATGGTATAAAATGGTTTGGTATTATATGCAGTAAGATTATAGGAATACTTTATATACTTTCCTAAAGAATGAATAAGTGATCAACTATACACAAACTCTTTATTAATAAGCTAGGTATGACTTCCATATATTCGTCCATATTATCCTTCAAAATTGAGTTTAAAGGCTTTAGATGATAATCAAGCATTTCTTTGAATTCCAATCCTATTGTCTTTTGGTTCCCTTTTCCTTTATTTCTCTCTATTAATTGTGTCATGTGATATTGTTGGAAAGTGGAATTCTATCAGACACTTCTAAGGTGACTAGTAGCCTATTTCACTGATGCCTGTAGCCAGTAGAGAGGAAAGGTTATTTAATTGGTTCAGTGTTCGCACGGGGGGACTCCCTAACCTCTTGCACGCTCCTGACCATAGACTTGTCTGATTCAATTCTACAATCCCACAAGTTTACATTTTAGGTATCATAGTGAAATACTTAATTATTCATGGCTACCTTTTGACCTCATTAGATTTGACTCTCCAACATTTTGAGTTGTATATCTTTGATGATGTCCCTTTAATTGTAATCCTTGAATTGGGAGATGTGTTGGTAACAGAGTCGGCATGTCTTGGTCGGGGATTGATACATTTGGGATCCAGATCTAAGTCTTTTGGAGTCAGGGATGGATGAGTTTAATTCTCTACCATACTCAGGCCCACACTTGGGTTGGTCATGTAGAGTCAGGCATGAACATGTTAGTAATGGGGAATAATCTCCTGCAAGGATTAAGCATGCTAACTAATGATACTCCAAGTGGCATTTTGTGCAAGGAACACTGTCACGCCCCAATCTCACATTAACCACAAACCACGAGATTAAGATGCGACAGGATGGGATTTACACATAAGCCAATCACTCTTCACTTTTTAAAACATTTTAAAGATATTAATAGGAAAATCTGATTTATGCTGTAAAATAAAACTAAACAAACTGCGGAAGCATCTTTATTAAACTGACTAGCAAGATAAACAGAGTCTACAGCATATTACATTGTCCGACATAAAATAAAGCATAACATATAATTTACATCTTATACACATTCACTCTCTCACTCACACCTTGTCCCAAAGATCGAGGGGAAAGGACTAAGAGACCTCTAACTACTAACTACGAACCTTCTATCGACTAGGCGTAAGGATAAATCGATCCTTCTGATTCCCTGCTACTGATGATAACCTGAAAATGTTTTGAGTAAGGTATGAGCCTACTCGCTCAGTGAATAGTATTTCACTTAGCTATCACTAAACAACTCATCAGGTTTATAATATTGAAATTAAACATAAATGCAGAACTAAGCAAGACAGTTCTAAATACATAGCAGATATACAGATATTAATCACATTTCTAAGCATCAACATATAATTCAGGTAAATAAACAGTTATATAAATTTACTGTGATCCTACATGATTACTTATTCACATTATTATTATGCCCGAAATATATGCAGTGTACTCTGCATATAAAGATCCACAGCAAGTTCATTCTACAGTCCCACCGTACAAGACTTAGCGACACACCCGGGAAATGCTAAGTCTGACGCCAGCCCTGCTCTGCCACAGGACCACAGGCTCTCCGGCCTACAGGCTCTCCGGCCTCAATGCACTACTCCGAGTGCTCTAGACTCCTCCTCTAACCTGAGTACACAGGCGGAGAGTCTCACAGGGTTACCACCGTGACTCCGCACGGATTAATGTTGAATAACCCCCCATTTTTCCTCCAGTGCCACCGTGACTCCGCACGCGTTGTTGTTGGACACTGCCTCTCTGTCCTCGTGTCTCCATGACTTCGCACGGATAATGTTGCAACATGAGTTTCACCCCTAAGTTGCAGATACCTCTTAGGGGTTCTACGGTGTTAGGGCACCTAGGTCTATTAACTGATTAACAAATAAACATTTAAACAGGAATATCACATTTCATGCATATTGAACAATCTGAATAACACATGAAGCAAATATATATCCTTTATCATCATTAAACATGTTTCAGTATCATTTATCCACTTTTGATGCTAAACATCTATTTTTAAATCAGCAAATACATTGCAAGTCTAATACAGGAAATTTCATCCATTCCACTAAGCATATTAGGTATTTCAAGTTCCAATGAAACTAACATACTCTATTGTATGTACTACACTGTTTAGAGGTTATACTAACTGATACAGAAACAATAAAAAATTTAAATTGAGTTGGATAATGATTACTGAATGAACTACTACTCACCCACTTCGGTGTGTTCGTATACACCGAAAAACGTCCACAACCACGCCTAATTCTGCCCTTTACAGCAGAGTGCACGCCGTGCACCTGGGAAAAAACTCGTTCTGCTATCTGTAACTTTGCATGTCGTGCAAATTGATTTGCACGCCGTGCAACCTGTGCAGAACAGAAAACTCATTGAAGATGAACTCGATCAAAAACTAAGTCTAAATTACACGTACCAATTAACTAATTAGTGTCATGCTACATTAATAAATAAAATGTGCAAATCACTCTTAACCCTTGGTCGTGTGCCTTTTTACTTAATTAGATTAAATACATAGCTGGATTATTACCATCACTCGCTGTGATTAAACTTCAACGCTTGTTCTTGGAATTCGAGCCTACAATGTTAGCCCAGAAATTAATTGATTGTATTGGATACAAGCAGGTTGTCTTAAACCTTGCAACTGTGCACTGTAGCTGGGACTACAGCTGGGATTATTCGTTCGAATCGTGCAAGTCAAACAGTGAAACTGTGCATTTCCCTTTATCCCTTGAGATCGTGCATATGAATTTAAGATAAAAACATACACCTGACTCCTTCCAAATCGTACGCCAGGAAAAACCCAAGCGTGAGCTACTAACAAGCAGTTTCATTACAAGAAAACAACAGATGCAATCGATATTCCATTTTTTTTGTTTGTTAGAGTTGAATTCAATGACAGGGGTGAGTTTCTACTCACAGAGAAACGTGGCAGCTAAAATCTGTTGGATTCCGCCCAAAAGGATCTGCTTCCAGGCGACGTTGGGTCATCTTCTTCAACCTTGGGTCAGTCCTGGAACAAGCCTGCTTCACGTGCAGGTGCTCCCGTACGACAGGTTGAAGACGAACCTGGTTAAGGATGAATTGAAGACTAAGGCTACGGATTTCCTGCTCCATCATCTTGGTCGAGCTCGGAGCTGATCTTCTCTTGCTCTTCCATGCGCCAAAAGGGCTCTAGGTTGAACGGGCTGCTTACAGCAGCTTCTGCTGCTTTCTAGATGGGGCGTCGCCCCTGCTGATTTGGGGCCTCCATGGAGCGAGGAAGAAGAAAAAAGGGGGCAAACGTTGCAGATTTGTGATGGGAGTCGTCGGCCGAACTCAAAGTAAGCTTCCCCTTGCGATTTCGTGCGCCCAAGGGGGCTCTTGGCCGGCCGCCATAGCTGCAGCAGCTACTGGCCGCAGCTACAGGGCGCCGCCCTAGCTGTTGGTAGCGGCTGGCAAGCAAAGGAGAGGGGAAGGGAAGAGGAGTGGGCGGAGGTAGAGGAGAGGTGGGCGTAGCCAAATCGGGGCTAAGGGCTGAGAATCGCCCAGCCATCGCCTCCCTTTCCTCTGCAGGTCGCGCGCTACAGTGCGCCGCTTCCCTGTTCTATCGGGAAGGAAGAGGGGAAGGGATAAGCGAGAAATGAAAAAAAAATAAAAGAAAGGAAAAGAAATAGCCTAAGTTTTGGAAAAATTGCAAACTGAACCCTAGTTCTAGGAAGTGCCATAACTTTCACCTCGGATATCCGATTGAGGTGATTCTTTTTGCAAAAAGTCAAGCATGAAATCATCTATACCCTCAGAGCAAGAAATAATCTTAATTGGATTGTATCACTTGATCAAAGAACTAAACACATCACTGAGTACTTAACTCAACTCAATTAATCTAACGATCATCATTACTATTATCATTAATTACCTCAGATGATTCAATCTCAACTATTGATTCACATATTATCTTATCTTAATTATCCATGATGTTTAACAGAGTGCTTTGCACTAATCAAGGTACTTCACGCTAATCGAGGTATTTATTAACTAACCCTGATATGGGTCGTAACAATCTCCCTCCCTTATAAGAATTTCGTCCCGAAATTCCTAAAAGAGAAAAGGAAACTTGTCATTCATTCCTAACTCGTGTTTCCACGTGCCTTCCTCTAGGTTAAAATTTCTCAACTCTTGAGTTTCTTGATCCACTGATCAATCATCCGTATAGGTCCCTTAGCCTAAGATACATCTGATCTGATTCCAGATCAACCCACAAAACATTGTCTTTCCAGAACCGTTATAACAGTATCTCAATTTATGATAACTACTGAGAAATTATCATACTATTCATGCAGACAAACATTTTAAATTCTTAAATAAACAGAATGCATGTCAACTTGGTACTAAAATTAAATCATGAAATTTAACTGTTAAACATCACTACATCTCATACTGAGAATTGATATCAAAATACTTGATTCATCGTACACCCTATCCTTAGGGTTTCATTTGCCTTATTCATTCATCACATGCCAACACCCTACTCTTAGGGTTATCTCATATGTTTGATTGCAGTTCAAATCACAATACGGTATCATTCTAGAACTGGCAGAGTAGTATATTCAAAATCATTGTAATTACTGAGTAATTTTTATATCATGCATGCAGACAGATTAAAAATTCATAAATATTCCAAACTCAAATCAATTTTGGCACATACATACTGAATTCATGTAATTGAACATCCTATGACACCAATAAAAGAAATTTTCTCCACTAATAAGAAACCATCTGTAATATTTATCAATTATCTGAAATTTCTCGAAGTACGTGCATATTAACCAAATTCCTAGTTTATGCATCACATAACTCAATTAAGAGTTATTTACGTATCATATCACAAATATTTAATAGTACTTGAGAATTTCTGATAATATCTCAGAGAAATGTGCCAATTCATGTAAATGTCAGTTCACACACATTAACATAACAGGAAGCATGCAATTAGGTTTATTTACATATTTTAATGCTATCTTGCTAGCTTGAAATCATGCATCTAATGATTTACCAAATCTGTGCTTTCTGGGTTCATACTCAAACCGTACCATTATCAGTTGTGTATTTCTAAACTCAATGTGATATGATTGAAACTAGATTACCAAGCAACCTAATTATTTTATCCATGTATATCTTAGTCAAGTCTCGAGACATCAAAGGTCGACTTAATATGAAAAAAGTGAGCAGACTAAATTAATCTATCCACAATCATTCATATCAAATCACAACCTCTAGGTGTCCTGGGTAATCTTACCACAAAATCCATTGTGATAAATTCCCATTCCCATTCAGGCATAGAAAAGATTACAAGGTAGCTATAGATTTCTAGGGTTCAGCCCTAACCTACTGGTACACACTACTTCTAACCATGTACTCTGCTACATCCTTCTACACATCTGACCATCCATTTCAATTTCTTGGGATTCATATACATCTTAGTGTTTCCTGATAGCATAGCATACATCAATACATGCACTTCCATAAGAATCTTTTCTTTCAGCTTTTTCCCCTTAAAAGAATTTTACTCTATCTCGAGGTACACACAACATGGCATGCTAATACACCATCTTATTATCTAAAAACTTAAACTCTAGCCTCTTTTCCTCCTATCATGTCATGCATGGTCTGGTTTAACTTACTATCACCCTATGGTAGTTCCTTGATCTGCTCATAAGAAGTAGGCTTAACTTACATCTGTACAATCAAATCACTTTGTGTTGTCACCCCTAAGTCTAAGTTCAACTCCCACATTTCTACTAACAGGTCTCTATTGAAACCTGTCATAGAGAATGCATTAGTTGATAAACTTGACTTTCTACTGGAAGCATCAGTCACCACATTCTCTTTACCAGGGTGATAATCTGTTGTCACATCATAAAGATAGTGACGCCATGTCTTAAAAATATGAACTTCATCAGCTATCTTCATATCATATATCGGGTAATACTCCGCTTTCTATGCTACTTTCTTATAATTACATTTTAGGTTTATGTTTTACTCTTTTCTCTAAGTCATTTCATGTTGTTCATGTACCGTTCAGATTAACTACCTTAAAACCCTAGTTCACTGTCACTACCAGATTACATTACATAGAACAAATCTCAAGGTCTTATTTTACAAGGTTACTAGTATTCAAGGTTACATCACTAATGATATCCCTTAAACTACTACAACTTTAATCATTCTAGGGTTTGGTCCTTATTAATAACATAGCATTATTGTATGTGTGTGTGGTCGATCATATTGATCAAATTGAGTTGCTTGGGTCAATAACATATTAACCCAACACTCAACTTTAATTACATTGGCTGAAAATTCAGTTTTCATAATAGTTTCTGTAATTCGTTTATTAAACAGCTAACAGAAGCTCCAAAAATTCTGGAAATTTTATATGTTGTACCTAATGAAGTTTCAAACCTCCAGTAAAAATTTGAGATCATTTCTAATTACCAATAAATAATTAAAAATCAAACAGTGCGCTGCTATATAGCAGTCTGCAGCAGATTCGGTCGAGTTGCAAACTCGACCGACACCTTACTGTAGAGATCAAAAGTCATCCAAAATTACGCCAATTTAATAGAGTGTCTAAAATTTGTGATTTTCAAACACAGTTAAAATTTGAGATCAATTGGATGTACCAATAAAAAGATAAAATTCAATTACCACACTGCTATATTATTCAGAAAATGTGATCGGTCGAGTTTGATACTCAGCCGATCAACAGGTCAGAACATTCTTCAAAAATTCTGATATTTTCTAATGTTGTTCACATTTTATATATCCAAATTATATCCCAATTTTAGCCAAATCAGAGTTACACATAAAATACTAAAAATAATTTAGTGAGGCATCCTGTTTATCAAATTCTGTATGCATATGTCATTTGAATCCTAATTTGGGCCAATTAGGGTCTATCTTCTCAAACCCTAATTCTCAAGATAAAAGAACATTTAGACTTCTATTCTTATTTTACTTGTTAATAGGAGTCATTAGATCCCAGTAACGCATCCTGCCAGCCGGACCAGGCCGAACCTGTAGTCTTGAAGCCAAGAGCTACTCGAGATTAATCAACCCCTATTAATCTTAAACATGTGGAAAGAATATCCACTCAGGGCAAATTCAATGATACATGATTTGGGTCTACTTTAGTACTTAAGAAAAACAATCATTAAACAATTCACTTCATATCACAACAATATAAAAGAATCATACTTATTGTACAAACTGAAAGTCTAAATTCATGCATATAAGAGTGTTTCTAATGATCTTTAAATCAAATAAACAATATAAAGTAGGAGTTATATCACATTCCTTATTTAATCTCTTATTCCTACATTAATTTCTGATTTCTTAACCCTAAGATTTCTAGGGTTTCTCTCTAGCCTATCCTCCCTCTGCATACCTGGCCAGGGCATCCAGAGAAGAACAGACAGAGTAGCTTGATACTGGTCAATCTAAGTATTCAGACACCTGGCCAGGGTATCTAAACACTCAGACCTTCCAGAGCTAGAACACATCATTCATTATTCGCCTTACTTATAACCTTATCTTTTGACCCTAATGATTCTTAACGACTCATCTTAAGCTCATTACTTGATTCTCGTGACCACATCCTCTTCCTGCTATCTGCAATAATATAACAGAACACTTCCTGTTAGAAAATTACAGATAGAAGAAAGACACCTAAACCTTAATCCTATTGGTCTATTATCGTCCCCTGACCTTGAGTAACTATGTACTCAAACCAACGCTCTGATACCAAAAGTTGTCACGCCCCAATCTCACATTAACCACAAACCACGAGATTAAGACGCGACAGGATGGGATTTACACATAAGCCAATCACTCTTCACTTTTTAAAACATTTTAAAGATATTAATAGGAAAATCTGATTTATGCTGTAAAATGAAACTAAACAAACTGCGGAAGCATCTTTATTAAACTGACTAGCAAGATAAACAGAGTCTACAGCATATTACATTGTCCGACATAAAATAAAGCATAACAGATAATTTACATCTTATACACATTCACTCTCTCACTCACACCTTGTCCCAAAGATCGAGGGGAAAGGACTAAGAGACCTCTAACTACTAACTATGAAACTTCTATCGACTAGGCGTAAGGATAAATCGATCCTTCTGATTTCCTGCTGCTGATGATAACCTGAAAATGTTTTGAGTAGAGGTATGAGCCTACTCGCTCAGTGAATAGTATTTCACTTAGCTATCACTAAACAACTCATCAGGTTTATAATATTGAAATTAAACATAAATGCAGAACTAAGCAAGACAGTTCTAAATACATAGCAGATATACAGATATTAATCACATTTCTAAGCATCAACAGATAATTCAGGTAAATAAACAGTTATATAAATTTACTGTGATCCTACATGATTACTTATTCACATTATTATTATGCCCTAAATATATGCAGTGTACTCTGCATATAAAGATCCGCAGCAAGTTCATGCTACGGTCCCACCGTACAAGACTTAGCGACACACCCGGGAAATGCTAAGTCTGACGCCAGCCCTGCTCTGCCACAGGACCACAGGCTCTCCGGCCTCAATGCACTACTCCGAGTGCTCTAGACTCCTCCTCTAACCTGAGTACACAGGCGGAGAGTCTCACGGGGTTACCACCGTGACTCCGAACGGATTAATGTTGAATAACCCCCCATTTTTCCTCCAGTGCCACCGTGACTCCGCACGCGTTGTTGTTGGACACTGCCTCTCTGTCCTCGTGTCTCCATGACTTCGCACGGATAATGTTGCAACACGAGTTTCACCCCTAAGTTGCAGATACCTCTTAGGGGTTCTACGGTGTTAGGGCACCTAGGTCTATTAACTGATTAACAAATAAACATTTAAACAGGAATATCACATTTCATGCATATTGAACAATCTGAATAACACATGAAGCAAATATATATCATTTATCATCATTAAACATGATTCAGTATCATTTATCCACTTTTGATGCTAAACATATATTTTTAAATCAGCAAATACATTGCAAGTCTAATACAGGAAATTTCATCCATTCCACTAAGCATATTAGGTATTTCAAGTTCCAATGAAACTAACATACTCTATTGTATGTACTACACTGTTTAGAGGTTATACTATCTGATACAGAAACAATTAAAAAATTAAATTGAGTTGGATAATGATTACTGAATGAACTACTACTCACCCACTTCGGTGTGTTCGTATACACCGAAAAACGTCCACAACCACGCCTAATTCTGCCCTTTACAGCAGAGTGCACGCCGTGCACCTGGGCTGCACGCCGTGCACCTGGGCAGAAACTCGTTCTGCTATCTGTAACTTTGCAAGCCGTGCAAATTGATTTGCACGCCGTGCAACCTGTGCAGAACAGAAAACTCATTGAAGATGAACTCGATCAAAAACTAAGTCTAAATTACACACACCAATTAACTAATTAGTGTCATGCTACATTAATAAATAAAATGTACAAATCACTCTTAACCCTTGGTCGTGTGCCTTTTTACTTAATTAGATTAAATACATAGCTGGATTATTACCATCACTCGCTGTGATTAAACTTCAACGCTTGTTCTTGGAATTCGAGCCTACAATGTTAGCCCAGAAATTAATTGATTGTATTGGATACAAGCAGGTTGTCTTCAACCTTGCAACCGTGCACTGTAGCTGGGACTACAGCTGGGATTATTCGTTCGAATCGTGCAAGTCAAACAGTGAAACTGTGCATTTCCCTTTATCCCTTGAGATCGTGCATATGAATTTAAGATAAAAACATACACCTGACTCCTTCCAAATCATACGCCAGGAAAAACCCAAGCGTGAGCTACTAACAAGCAGTTTCATTACAAGAAAACAACAGATGCAATCGATATTCCATTTTTTTTGTTTGTTAGAGTTGAATTCAATGACAGGGGTGAGTTTCTACTCACAGAGAAACGTGGCAGCTAAAATCTGTTGGATTCCGCCCAAAAGGATCTGCTTCCAGGCGACGTTGGGTCATCTTCTTCAACCTTGGGTCAGTCCTGGAACAAGCCTGCTTCACGTGCAGGTGCTCCCGTACGACAGGTTGAAGACGGACCTGGTTAAGGATGAATTGAAGACTAAGACTACGGATTTCCTGCTCCATCATCTTGGTCGAGCTCGGAGCTGATCTTCTCTTGCTCTGCCATGCGCCAAAAGGGCTCTAGGTTGAACGGGCTGCTTACAGCAGCTTCTGCTGCTTGCTAGATGGGGCGTCGCCCCTGCTGATTTGGGGCCTCCATGGAGCGAGGAAGAAGAAAAAAGGGGGCAAACGTTGCGGATTTGTGATGGGAGTCGTCGGCCGAACTCAAAGCAAGCTTCCCCTTGCGATTTCGTGCGCCCAAGGGGGCTCTTGGCCGGCCGCCATAGCTGCAGCAGCTACTGGCCGCAGCTACAGGGTGCCGCCCTAGCTGTTGGTAGCGGCTGGCAAGCAAAGGAGAGGGGAAGGGAAGAGGAGTGGGCGGAGGTAGAGGAGAGGTGGGCGTAGCCAAATCGGGGCTAAGGGCTGAGAATCGCCCAGCCATCGCCTCCCTTTCCTCTGCAGGTCGCGCGCTACAGTGCGCCGCTTCCCTGTTCTATCGGGAAGGAAGAGGGGAAGGGATAAGCGAGAAATGAAAAAAAATAAAAGAAAGGAAAAGAAATAGCCTAAGTTTTGGAAAAATTGCAAACTGAACCCTAGTTCTAGGAAGTGCCATAACTTTCACCTCGGATATCCGATTGAGGTGATTCTTTTTGCAAAAAGTCAAGCATGAAATCCTCTATACCCTCAGAGCAAGAAATAATCCTAATTGGATTGTATCACTTGATCAAAGAACTAAACACATCAGTGAGTACTTAACTCAACTCAATTAATCTAACGATCATCATTACTATTATCATTAATTACCTCAGATGATTCAATCTCAACTATTGATTCACATATTATCTTATCTTAATTATCCATGATGTTTAACAGAGTGC
Source organism: Alisma plantago-aquatica (assembly GCA_963693085.1). Lineage (NCBI taxonomy): Eukaryota > Viridiplantae > Streptophyta > Magnoliopsida > Alismatales > Alismataceae > Alisma > Alisma plantago-aquatica. The sequence goes on along the minus strand of OY856415.1, from coordinate 256,061,490 downwards.
TTTGCACTAATCAAGGTACTTCACGCTAATCGAGGTATTTATTAACTAACCCTGATATGGGTCGTAACAATCTCCCTCCCTTATAAGAATTTCGTCCCGAAATTCCTAAAAGAGAAAAGGAAACTTTTCATTCATTCCTAACTCGTGTTTCCACGTGCCTTCCTCTAGGTTAAAATTTCTCAACTCTTGAGTTTCTTGATCCACTGATCAATCATCCGTATAGGTCCCTTAGCCTAAGATACATCTGATCTGATTCCAGATCAACCCACAAAACATTGTCTTTCCAGAACCGTTATAACAGTATCTCAATTTATGATAACTACTGAGAAATTATCATACTATTCATGCAGACAAACATTTTAAATTCTTAAATAAACAGAATGCATGTCAACTTGGTACTAAAATTAAATCATGCAATTTAACTGTTAAACATCACTACATCTCATACTGAGAATTGATATCAAAATACTTGATTCATCGTACACCCTATCCTTAGGGTTTCATTTGCCTTATTCATTCATCACATGCCAACACCCTACTCTTAGGGTTATCTCATATGTTTGATTGCAGTTCAAATCACAATACGGTATCATTCTAGAACGGGCAAAGTAGTATATTCCAAATCATTGTAATTACTGAGTAATCTTTATATCATGCATGCAGACAGATTAAAAATTCATAAATATTCCAAACTCAAATCAATTTTGGCACATACATACTGAATTCATGTAATTGAACATCCTATGACACCAATAAAAGAAATTTTCTCCACTAATAAGAAACCATCTGTAATATTTATCAATTATCTGAAATTTCTCGAAGTACGTGCATATTAACCAAATTCCTGGTTTATGCATCACATAACTCAATTAAGAGTTATTTACGTATCATATCACAAATATTTAATAGTACTTGAGAATTTCTGATAATATCTCAGAGAAATGTGCCAATTCATGTAAATGTCAGTTCACACACATTAACATAACAGGAAGCATGCAATTAGGTTTATTTACATATTTTAATGCTATCTTGCTAGCTTGAAATCATGCATCTAATGATTTACCAAATCTGTGCTTTCTGGGTTCATACTCAAACTGTACCATTATCAGTTGTGTATTTCTAAACTCAATGTGATATGATTGAAACTAGATTACCAAGCAACCTAATTATTTTATCCATGTATATCTTAGTCAAGTCTCGAGACATCAAAGGTCGACTTAATATGAAAAAAGTGAGCAGACTAAATTAATCTATCCACAATCATTCATATCAAATCACAACCTCTAGGTGTCCTGGGTAATCTTACCATAAAATCCATTGTGATAAATTCCCATTCCCATTCAGGCATAGAAAAGATTACAAGGTAGCTATAGATTTCTAGGGTTCAGCCCTAACCTACTGGTACACACTACTTCTAACCATGTACTCTGCTACATCCTTCTGCACATCTGACCATCCATTTCAATTTCTTGGGATTCATATACATCTTAGTGTTTCCTGATAGCATAGCATACATCCATACATGCACTTCCATAAGAATCTTTTCTTTCAGCTTTTTCCCCTTAAAAGAATTTTACTCTATCTCGAGGTACACACAACATGGCATGCTAATACAACATCTTATTATCTAAAAACTTAAACTCTAGCCTCTTTTCCTCCTATCATGTCATGCATGGTCTGGTTTAACTTACTATCACCCTATGGTAGTTCCTTGATCTGCTCATAAGAAGTAGGCTTAACTTACATCTGTACAATCAAATCACTTTGTGTTGTCACCCCTAAGTCTAAGTTCAACTCCCACATTTCTACTAACAGGTCTCTATTGAAACCTGTCATAGAGAATGCATTAGTTGATAAACTTGACTTTCTACTGGAAGCATCAGTCACCACATTCTCTTTACCAGGGTGATAATCTGTTGTCACATCATAAAGATAGTGACGCCATGTCTTAAAAATATGAACTTCATCAGCTATCTTCATATCATATATCGGGTAATACTCCGCTTTCTATGCTACTTTCTTATAATTACATTTTAGGTTTATGTTTTACTCTTTTCTCTAAGTCATTTCATGTTGTTCATGTACCGTTCAGATTAACTACCTTAAAACCCTAGTTCACTGTCACTACCAGATTACATTACATAGAACAAATCTCAAGGTCTTATTTTACAAGGTTACTAGTATTCAAGGTTACATCACTAATGATATCCCTTAAACTACTACAACTTTAATCATTTTAGGGTTTGGTCCTTATTAATAACATAGCATTATTGTATGTGTGTGTGGTCGATCATATTGATCAAATTGAGTTGCTTGGGTCAATAACATATTAACCCAACACTCAACTTTAATTACATTGGCTGAAAATTCAGTTTTCATAATAGTTTCTGTAATTCGTTTATTAAACAGCTAACAGAAGCTCCAAAAATTCTGGAAATTTTATATGTTGTACCTAATGAAGTTTCAAACCTCCAGTAAAAATTTGAGATCATTTCTAATTACCAATAAATAATTAAAAATCAAACAGTGCGCTGCTATATAGCAGTCTGCAGCAGATTCGGTCGAGTTGCAAACTCGACCGACACCTTACTGTAGAGATCAAAAGTCATCCAAAATTACGCCAATTTAATAGAGTGTCTAAAATTTGTGATTTTCAAACACAGTTAAAATTTGAGATCAATTGGATGTACCAATAAAAAGATAAAATTCAATTACCACACTGCTATATTATTCAGAAAATGTGATCGGTCGAGTTTGATACTCAGCCGATCAACAGGTCAGAACATTCTTCAAAAATTCTGATATTTTCTAATGTTGTTCACATTTTATATATCCAAATTATATCCCAATTTTAGCCAAATCAGAGTTACACATAAAATACTAAAAATCATTTAGTGAGGCATCATGTTTATCAAATTCTGTATGCATATGTCATTTGAATCCTAATTTGGGCCAATTAGGGTCTATGCTTCTCAAACCCTAATTCTCAAGATAAAAGAACATTTAGACTTCTATTCTTATTTTACTTGTTAATAGGAGTCATTAGATCCCAGTAACGCATCCTGCCAGCCGGACCAGGCCGAACCTGTAGTCCTGAAGCCAAGAGCTACTCGAGATTAATCAACCCCTATTAATCTTAAACATGTGGAAAGAATATCCACTCAGGAAAAATTCAATGATACATGATTTGGGTCTACTTTAGTACTTAAGAAAAACAATCATTAAACAATTCACTTCATATCACAACAATATAAAAGAATCATACTTATTGTACAAACTGAAAGTCTAAATTCATGCATATAAGAGTGTTTCTAATGATCTTTAAATCAAATAAACAATATAAAGTAGGAGTTATATCACATTCCTTATTTAATCTCTTACTCCTACATTAATTTCTGATTTCTTAACCCTAAGATTTCTAGGGTTTCTCTCTAGCCTATCCTCCCTCTGCATACCTGGCCAGGGCATCCAGAGAAGAACAGACAGAGTAGCTTGATACTGGTCAATCTAAGTATTCAGACACCTGGCCAGGGTATCTAAACACTCAGACCTTCCAGAGCTAGAACACATCATTCATTATTCGCCTTACTTATAACCTTATCTTTTGACCCTAATGATTCTTAACGACTCATCTTAAGCTCATTACTTGATTCTCGTGACCACATCCTCTTCCTGCTATCTGCAATAATATAACAGAACACTTCCTGTTAGAAAATTACAGATAGAAGAAAGACACCTAAACCTTAATCCTATTGGTCTCTTATCGTCCCCTGACCTTGAGTAACTATGTACTCAAACCAACGCTCTGATACCAAAAGTTGTCACGCCCCAATCTCACATTAACCACAAACCACGAGATTAAGACGCGACAGGATGGGATTTACACATAAGCCCATCACTCTTCACTTTTTAAAACATTTTAAAGATATTAATAGGAAAATCTGATTTATGCTGTAAAATGAAACTAAACAAACTGCGGAAGCATCTTTATTAAACTGACTAGCAAGATAAACAGAGTCTACAGCATATTACATTGTCCGACATAAAATAAAGCATAACAGATAATTTACATCTTATACACATTCACTCTCTCACTCACACCTTGTCTCAAACATCGAGGGGAAAGGATTAAGAGACCTCTAACTACTAACTACGAACCTTCTATCGACTAGGCGTAAGGATAAATCGATCCTTCTGATTTCCTGCTGCTGATGATAACCTGAAAATGTTTTGAGTAGAGGTATGAGCCTACTCGCTCAGTGAATAGTATTTCACTTAGCTATCACTAAACAACTCATCAGGTTTATAATATTGAAATTAAACATAAATGCAGAATTAAGCAAGACAGTTCTAAATACATAGCAGATATACAGATATTAATCACATTTCTAAGCATCAACAGATAATTCAGGTAAATAAACAGTTATATAAATTTACTGTGATCCTACATGATTACTTATTCACATTATTATTATGCCCTAAATATATGCAGTGTACTCTGCATATAAAGATCCGCAGCAAGTTCATGCTACGGTCCCACCGTACAAGACTTAGCGACACACCCGGGAAATGCTAAGTCTGACGCCAGCCCTGCTCTGCCACAGGACCACAGGCTCTCCGGCCTACAGGCTCTCCGGCCTCAATGCACTACTCCGAGTGCTCTAGACTCCTCCTCTAACCTGAGTACACAGGCGGAGAGTCTCACGGGGTTACCACCGTGACTCCGCACGGATTAATGTTGAATAACCCCCCATTTTTCCTCCAGTGCCACCGTGACTCCGCACGCGTTGTTGTTGGACACTGCCTCTCTGTCCTCGTGTCTCCATGACTTCGCACGGATAATGTTGCAACACGAGTTTCACCCCTAAGTTGCAGATACCTCTTAGGGGTTCTACGGTGTTAGGGCACCTAGGTCTATTAACTGATTAACAAATAAACATTTAAACAGGAATATCACATTTCATGCATATTGAACAATCTGAATAACACATGAAGCAAATATATATCCTTTATCATCATTAAACATGATTCAGTATCATTTATCCACTTTTGATGCTAAACATCTATTTTTAAATCAGCAAATACATTGCAAGTCTAATACAGGAAATTTCATCCATTCCACTAAGCATATTAGGTATTTCAAGTTCCAATGAAACTAACATACTCTATTGTATGTACTACAGTGTTTAGAGGTTATACTAACTGATACAGAAACAATTAAAAATTTAAATTGAGTTGGATAATGATTACTGAATGAACTACTACTCACCCACTTCGGTGTGTTCGTATACACCGAAAAACGTCCACAACCACGCCTAATTCTGCCCTTTACAGCAGAGTGCACGCCGTGCACCTGGGCTGCACGCCGTGCACCTGGGCAGAAACTTGTTCTGCTATCTGTAACTTTGCAAGCCGTGCAAATTGATTTGCACGCCGTGCAACCTGTGCAGAACAGAAAACTCATTGAAGATGAACTCGATCAAAAACTAAGTCTAAATTACACGCACCAATTAACTAATTAGTGTCATGCTACATTAATAAATAAAATGTGCAAATCACTCTTAACCCTTGGTCGTGTGCCTTTTTACTTAATTAGATTAAATACATAGCTGGATTATTACCATCACTCGCTGTGATTAAACTTCAACGCTTGTTCTTGGAATTCGAGCCTACAATGTTAGCCCAGAAATTAATTGATTGTATTGGATACAAGCAGGTTGTCTTCAACCTTGCAACCGTGCACTGTAGCTGGGACTACAGCTGGGATTATTCATTCGAATCGTGCAAGTCAAACAGTGAAACTGTGCATTTCCCTTTATCCCTTGAGATCGTGCATATGAATTTAAGATAAAAACATACACCTGACTCCTTCCAAATCGTACGCCAGGAAAAACCCAAGCGTGAGCTACTAACAAGCAGTTTCATTACAAGAAAACAACAGATGCAATCGATATTCCATTTTTTTTGTTTGTTAGAGTTGAATTCAATGACAGGGGTGAGTTTCTACTCACAGAGAAACGTGGCAGCTAAAATCTGTTGGATTCCGCCCAAAAGGATCTGCTTCCAGGCGACGTTGGGTCATCTTCTTCAACCTTGGGTCAGTCCTGGAACAAGCCTGCTTCACGTGCAGGTGCTCCCGTACGACAGGTTGAAGACGAACCTGGTTAAGGATGAATTGAAGACTAAGGCTACAGATTTCCTGCTCCATCATCTTGGTCGAGCTCGGAGCTGATCTTCTCTTGCTCTGCCATGCGCCAAAAGGGCTCTAGGTTGAACGGGCTGCTTACAGCAGCTTCTGCTGCTTTCTAGATGGGGCGTCGCCCCTGCTGATTTGGGGCCTCCATGGAGCGAGGAAGAAGAAAAAAGGGGGCAAACGTTGCGGATTTGTGATGGGAGTCGTCGGCCGAACTCAAAGCAAGCTTCCCCTTGCGATTTCGTGCGCCCAAGGGGGCTCTTGGCCGGCCGCCATAGCTGCAGCAGCTACTGGCCGCAGCTACAGGGCGCCGCCCTAGCTGTTGGTAGCGGTTGGCAAGCAAAGGAGAGGGGAAGGGAAGAGGAGTGGGCGGAGGTAGAGGAGAGGTAGGCGTAGCCAAATCGGGGCTAAGGGCTGAGAATCGCCCAGCCATCGCCTCCCTTTCCTCTGCAGGTCGCGCGCTATAGTGCGCCGCTTCCCTGTTCTATCGGGAAGGAAGAGGGGAAGGGATAAGCGAGAAATGAAAAAAAATAAAAGAAAGGAAAAGAAATAGCCTAAGTTTTGGAAAAATTGCAAACTAAACCCTAGTTCTAGGAAGTGCCATAACTTTCACCTCGGATATCCGATTGAGGTGATTCTTTTTGCAAAAAGTCAAGCATGAAATCCTCTATACCCTCAGAGCAAGAAATAATCCTAATTGGATTGTATCACTTGATCAAAGAACTAAACACATCAGTGAGTACTTAACTCAACTCAATTAATCTAACGATCATCATTACTATTATCATTAATTACCTCAGATGATTCAATCTCAACTATTGATTCACATATTATCTTATCTTAATTATCCATGATGTTTAACAGAGTGCTTTGCACTAATCAAGGTACTTCACGCTAATCGAGGTATTTATTAACTAACCCTGATATGGGTCGTAACAAACACCCTCTTCCGATCTAGGAAAGGCGACCGGTGGCTGCATGTGGTAATCTGATTCATTGTGTATAGCATGCAGTGTGCACGAGTCGCTGGGGGTGTGCCAGGGTACTTATCGGTGGTTTGGTAACCCTCATGGCCTAAAGTCTTGGCTAAGCAAGTTTTTGTGGTTGCAGGCTAATTGCCCAAGGTGAATTGACACCTTCTCTGAGAGTTGTAGTTAAGCTCATTTATGGAATAAGGTCTCCCTTTTTGTTATCTTTATAACAATAATCTTGATTATGCTCCACAGTATTGGTCTAACATTTTGATAGAGTTGTCATATGATAAATGTTTTATGAATATACATACATACACATTCCTTATGCTTCATGCTAGTAGATGGTCAATAATTTTGGTTTGGACTTTTGATACTTTGGTAATACATTAAGAGTACAGTTATATTATGAAAGTGAGAACCTAGACATTGTATGATGGGATGTGGAGGCATTAACATCATTCACTTGTGTATGACTAAATAATTAACAATGGAATGGATAAGCAAGTGGGTGACAACAAAAGTGGTATGGATGTGATAGAATGTATCTTTGAGGTGTTTGTGGACTTTGTAAGTTTGTAGCATGGTTTGACAATGGAAGTGAAGATGGTAATCAAGTTGTTATCCTCTTTCCACTCTAGAATTACACCCATGACAGGAAGAAGGTGAACATATAGTTGAGATTGGAAAAGAGATTGTATTTGATGATGCACGGGGATAAAGACACCATAATAAGAAGGATGGGTGATTTTCAACATCAATCAATGATGCATCATTCAAAGGAGACGTTCCATGTTGGAGGTGTAAGGCACATATACCAAAATGAGAAGACAAAGTACACAAATAAAACAAATATAATCATACATAAGAGTTTCATCATTAAGATTTACATAAACATCAACCTAAGATGTGATCAGCAAAATTACATGCATATAATAACTGACACCCATATAGAACAAGACAAACATTTGTAATTTATTTAAAACATGAACGTCGAAGGATAGTGCAAGAACATAACAGACCGGTGGATAGGCTAAACATCGAACAGTCTTAATGATGAAACCCTTATGTATGATTATATTTGTTTTATTTATGTACTTTGTCTTATTTTGTCTTTTAGGCCCTGTTTGGTAGGATGTTTTTGGGTGTAGTTTGATGAAAAAGAAAATCAAACAAACATAATCATGTTTTTTGTATTGCTCCATATTTATTTGGTAGGGTGTGGTATAAATTCTTTACTTTTGCTTACACTTATTTGGTAGAATTTCCTTACAGCAGCAGTTTGTAATATCTCTGTCCGTGATGTAGGGGGGTGGGATCAGCAAATTTTTTTTATATATAATCTAGAGCTACATGTCCATGTAACGGCTACAGGAAGTTCATTCCGGAACAAATTGAGTTACTCGGTCGTTCGGCTGTTTTCTCGTACGCTCGGTCACAATTGCCTTTTCAGACTACTATTATCGTGAGAATGTGCTACAGGTGGGACCCCCCTACATGCTTCCTCCGCCAACTGCATCCGACCACCTGAAATTTCGCTGCGGTACATATTCCCGGATTTAGAGCCCAAGTGAGCAGTCCAGTGGGCTTAGAAAAAAATGAATTTCAGCTGCATCTTTCCATACCAAACAAAAACAAGGACAAAAATACTATTTTTGAATTCATTGAACCCAAGATACACCCTACCAAACAGGCCCTTAGTTTCACTTTTAAAATTTGATTTTGTAATATTTAGACTGGATAACACGAAAGGAGTTTTGAACGGATATGGCCCAACAATCACAACCCGGAAGCCATTGGCGCCCCTAATACTAGCGATGTTATTTACGCATCGGTGGGAGAGTGGTCTTTACTAAGAGATAAACCCGCCAGGAAGAATCCGCTGACAAGGGGAAATAGAGGGCTCCCATGTTGTGATTAACAAAAGATAAAGAGCAATAATTGGCACATTTTCAAATATTCCCTTGTTATGCTGGGCATAACGTTGTTTGAATAAGAAGTAATACCCAATAACGGTAGACTTAGGACGTACTAAAGCAAAGGAATGTGGATTTCGTTAAATAAATTAGCCCAACGGCAAACGGTAATAGACAAAAATCTTTGATTGTATTGTTAGGGACCACAGATTGTGGAGCCCTTCCAAAAATTGGCGTATGCCGCTGTTTGCGGCGCGCACACGGTATTCTTTAGTAAAAGGCGAAAGAATAGTTCGCTCTGTGCGCACCGCGCGGCTGCGTGGTTTTGAAAGGCAAGGAACAGTCTTTACTTATACACGAACCCGGTGATGGACGCTTTGAATTTAGCCAGTATGGGACTAACAGACCGGCCCTTCTGAAATCGACAGCCGGAAACCGAGAGAGGGTTGCGTTTGTCCCTCTACTACTACCCCAGGTATACACAGCCGAAATGGAGGGGAGCGTGTAGTGTGAACTTTGCAACCCTCGTAAGCGTGTGTCTTGGTGATTTCCATCTAAACTTGTTTTTCTTAGACGTGAGTTTTAGCTGCAGCCTGCAAAGCTGGAGCTAAAACGTCCAGTCAAAAAGAGTTCTACAATATGCGATTCCCACTCAACTTCCGTTCTCGTGTCAGTCTAGTTGCTATCATCCTGGTGAGTGTGTGACGTTTAATGCCAACAGTATATGCTCATGTCCTTGGAATGTATAGGTATCCCTTGCACGAGGGAAAACCATTGAGAAGTCTTTGTTTCGATCGTCAGTTCAAGGGCAAGTTGGTTACTTATAGCAATTCAGAGTACCTTGGTATGATTGACTATTCTGTACATATATATATATATATATAAAGTCAGGCTAGAATACACTCGAGTGTACAAATTACGTCGTACACCTCAATGGTGTTTGCCTATCTAGACCTTATTTTTCCAAAATCCAATCCATTGATCTTCATGGTTACAATAATAATAGGCCACATACAAAATTTGAACTCATTTGGGTGAGTGTAAGTCACTCATCCAAGGGCAACAAAATCGACGCACAAAACCAATTTGAAATGCATGATTCTTGCCTCATTTAGATGTATGACCTATATGTATCGAAATGAGCTAAAATTTATTATATATTATGTTCTTAAGATACTTAAGAAGATCAACGGTTTTGAATTTTCAAAAAGTTACTACATTTTTAAAAATGACTGAGGTGTACAGTGCCTCCGGTACACTCGAGTGTACACTAGCCTCTCTCTCTCTCTCTCTCTCTCTCTCTCTCTCTCTCTCTCTATATATATATATATATATATATATATATATATATATATATATATATATATATATATATATATATATATATATACAGCAAAACTTGGTAACATCTTGTCTTAGTTTGGAAAGATTAGAGCCATAACATAATAACACAAGGGATGAGAATTATATTGTGACTTGTGCTTAACGTGTATGTTCTAGGAGCTGGTAGAAGAACTAGACTAGGATGCTAAATTTAGACCAAACCGACAAGATCATCCATTTCTGTTTGATTTGTAGAGATTATATGACAGGGTCTGGCCTAGTTTATCCCAGTTTGAAGAGTAATGACATTGGTAAAAAAAAATTAGTTGAGTGAGGAGTTGCAGTGTGCATACATAAATCGACACACACATAGTTGAGGGTAAGAGTCCGTGATGGGGAAGGAGAACAATAGCTTAGCCAACATGGGTAGTTGAGAGATGGGCACCAATGCACACAATGACAATGTCAAACCTGGTGTAGGAAGAGGATACAATATGCAAATTTTTATTGAAAGGTTTGTGGGCGTCATCTCTTCTATCTACAAGCCAACCTAGTAATTGTGATCACAAAGTTAGGGCATGTAGTTGTTGCATGCTGAAGGTGGTCATAGATCTAACTGAAAAACGAGGGTGAAGGTTGTTGATGTGGAGTATAATTTCTTGTGCCTGAAAAATGGGGTGTTATTTCTTGTTTATAATTTAGGTTCTTCTCTGAAATCCTAGGGATTAGGTCACTAGATAGATAGATATAGGCTTTTATTATGCATCCTTGTGTCAATTTGTCTCTCTTTTCATTCTTTTAGTTTGATTTTTCATTCGATAACAAGTTGCATTTAATATCACTTATATTTTTAATACTAGATGTATGCATTCCTCTCTAGAGAATTGATTTGGTGCAAGATAAAGGCTTAAGTGTGGTGCCCCGATGTGCCACAAATGAGATTACTCAAAACCAAACTGCAGAATTAAATCTAAACACCTAGATTACCATAAAACATAGGAAATTAAAACCGATTTCATCAAACCATATGAGTCACAACATATTGCGCATGAGTCCACAAAAACCACATGTATTGCATATCACCTGCCCAAAACATTATACAAGATACCGTTCAAAGGCTCTCAAGCCACATCATATTACACATGATAACCTATTCATATACATATATGTCATTTATATACAACAATGGGCATAAAGCCAAAACCTTGTATTGATACATACAACAAAAATCTCCCCAAGGACATAAGTGTATAGGGATGACACATAGGACTCTACTTCTATACACAAGCAACATGTCCAACCTTTCAGCAACTACTGGTCTTCTTGTTGCTTAGCACCAACAACACGATCTCTACTTCCTCGTGTTCGACCACCTAAAAGATGTGGAAACCCACGGGGTGAGACCAAATGTCCCAATGAGAGATATAACTCTCTGTCAATGTCTATTAAAAGAACATATAAGATAAGAAATAGATAACATACTAAGCAGAGAGATAGAATACCACATAGGTTGAGCAGATTTAGCTAAATGATATATAATCAAGAGATAAAGCAAATTAAGCAAGACTGGGCAGTTACCACTGAATAATAGATCAAGATATATACTAAAAAGGAATATAAAGAACATGTATAACAATTGACTTCTCTTGCCGCCTTATAATTTTAGAAATCAATAAAGGACAAGGCAAGGGCCCAACCAATGTTATCGGTATTTGACCCTAATCAAGATACACTACATGGTTGTATTACATCTTTCAATATTGCCTCGAAGATTTGAGTCGTATCACCCAAATCCAACCGACCACTACTAAGTCAAATCGGTGCCATAGAAGGTCTATTGAAGAGTCAGAATCCATGACCTCTCCACACCTATTGGTCAGCACAAGAGAAAACATCTCAGAGGCATATCAGTCAAGTACAAAAGAAGTGAAATATAGTCAGCAAAAGGATGGGCTCACGCATGGCCGTCCATATATAAACATCTAACCCACCTTGGTACAGGTAATAGTGCTGGAAGAACAAGTTCACACTTGGTCATTCTTAAAAGAAGGATTGGCTCACGCATGGCCATCCATATCACAAGGAGATCGGTTCATGCATGGCCATCTCACACAACCTGCAATTATGGATGCAAGGAGGTACCTCTACTTACACCCCCGCATATTAAAAAATATGCACTCCTAGTTATACTCGTGTCACCTATTCAACAATTAGATATGACACTAGAAAGGATCTAAGGCAGAGGGAACCTACACGATTAGGGTTCCACTTGATTATTTAGCTAATTGGGTGACTTTTAGCAGCAATCAAGTTATAACATATAAAGCCAAAACAAACTCTATAAGAATAAGGGCATGGTACAACTTCTGAAGATATAAACTGTATAAGGTGTGAACTTTTCACACTATCACCACATGCTTCATGTAGCATTTCCATACACAAGGCAACCACCAAAAGTCCCATCATTGGGGAACATCACTCCCTCCATCATATCAGTAGAGGTTATCACCTCACAACAGGCATCATGCCATCACCAGGTCATCAGACCCAAACACATAAACCCTGCATGTACATCACCACATTATGCCTCAACAATTAATGTGCATAATCACCATTATGTATCATAAGATCATCACCACAGCTTACACTAGCCAAGGCATACTTATCACCTGCAAGGCTAGAGTTTTATAAATAGGAGAGAGAAAGCATCACAATATAGTAATCACATCAAAGGAGTCAATCAAGCACACCATAGTTTCCAACATTAGATTTAGGGTTGCAAGTGTAGCCGATTAGGGTTTTATAGCTACATTCCATCACCAACCCTCAGTACATTATCTCCCACTTTCTTGGATCATACTAGGGCTAAGGAACATGATTAGGGTTGATAAGGCAACTATCCAAACAGAATTATACTGGGCTTACATAATTACTTATATATAGACATCGAACATGTACTCAAGCATATGTCTCAACCATTCACCATGCATATGTCTTGACTATCCATCATCCATGTGTCGTGACCATCCACCATACATGGTTCGTGACCACCCACTCTTGAAAGTGTATCGACCGTGACCAACACACATGGTGTCGTGACCTTAAGAACAAAGGCATGTCTTGACTCAAACAAGGGTTGTATCGACCTCAAAAACCAGACCATGTCACGATGCCAAGCACCAAGGACATGTCACGACCTTCAACCTATTAGGGTTAGGTCATGATTGGGATAATAGGTCATCCATCTCGACCAAACCAAACCAAAGGAAACATTTCAACCAAACAACCCATGGGTTACGACCATCAGGGAAGTAGATATCTCAATCAAAACACCAAGCATAAAGTGTCACAAGCTCCATTAAAACATGGTGCAACAACCACATAGGTCAAGCTACCACGAAAGCAAGAGAACAATACCAAATATTGGGATTAACCATGATCATAATAGACGATTTCCACGGTCAAAACAGAAAGTGAAACTAAGAAAAAACCAACATGTTCATGGAGAAGAAACCTCATACCAAACTATCACCAAAACCCTAGAGTATATATCATAAAACCACCATGAAAACACCTCATGAAAGAGGGATACAACCACATTTAACAACTCCAAAATAGAACATGTACTTCATAGGACATCAAAGTAAATGGGTACCATGCATGCAACCCAAATCAAGGTCAAAGGATAGGATAAAACCACCATTACACAACAATTACTAAAATTGGGTTCCATCAATTAGGGTTTTGGATTCTAAGCAAACCAAGCAAGTTAATCATCACCAACCAAAATCTAGAGCATGGTATCTGTAACACCCCTGACCTAGGTTATGAGGTAACCCTAGATTTTTTTCCTAATTAAGATGATTAGAACCTTGTATCAGTCTTTTGAAATGTAATTAAGACTTAAGGAGGACTCAAGTTTCAAGTTTGAGCCTGTTTGAAGGTTGTTTGTGTTATATATGATAGTTTTGGTGCAAATTGTAATTTACCCAAAATATGGGGTTGATGTGAAATTTACCACCTCTAGAGTGTCCCTTCTCTCTCTTAGAATCATTTAGAGGAAAGATAAAGGAGGGTGCACCTTGTTCGAGTCTTGTTTGAGTGATATCACTCTTGGTGGTGAAAGAACCAAAGAATGTTGAGTATCTTGAACCCTATATAAGGTTATGTCGAGTTATGAAGAGTATATGGGAGTGCCTATCAATTTATAAACATAGAGGAGGTCTCATATCAGTTTAGAAACTTTTTGGAAGTATTCATATTGGGATAAGAGCTTCAAGTAGGTGAAGCATATCGGTTTAGACGTTCCTTGCAAAAGTTGTATCGGTTTACATGAAATGTGATATTGGGTTGTGATATCATATCAAGCAAGATACCCAATGGTCGATATCTTATCCTTGAATTATCCACAAGAGTTTTGTATGTCGAGATAATTATGTTTGCATGGTGCCACCATGCATGGACATGTGTCACCTAGTTACATATGGTGATGACACCTCTCATGTAGCCTCTCTCATGAGCCTCAACTATATAAGCCTCTTTTTTCACCTACTAGTGAACATTTCGACTCTCATATCATCCCTCCCTTGGAGGAAGACTATAGGATCTCAAGGATCAAGAGGAAGGTTGAGCATCTTGTCTAAGGTGATGCCATGACCATCTTCAACCTTGGAGAATTATGCATCTCAGATCATAATTCTTTCTTTCTTTTCTTCTTCACCAAGTTTCTAACTATGATACATTCTTCTTCATTGAGGTTAAGCTATAGACAAATATTGGACCTATGAATACGTCATCTTCAACCTTGGGAATGTGGAGCTTTGAAGCTTGATGCTCTAGTGGTGATCTTGAGGCGGGTTATATAACTTGAACTCAACTATATTGTTATTCACCTTCAATCATGAAATACTTGATGATTCCTTTTCAATTTTGACTTTCCTTGGTTGAAAAATGATTCTATGATATCTAATGGATATATGGGGCTGTTGTCCATGAGATAGAGTGTTCATCGATGAAGGGTTGAAGCTTGAAGATGATGGAATTTCCCATGCACAAATCGATATTGGTTTAAGAAACTCAAACTGATACATAGTTATGTGAGGGGAAACAGATACACATGAGGTCTTAACCCTTTACCAGTTTGTTGTATGTGAAGGACTATTGTTCTTATAGTTGTCTAGCCTGTCACCTAAGTCTAAGGATGAGGGTAGGCTGATATCTTGAAAGTTGAGTGAAGATATGAATTTTATAGGGATAACCTGATATGCCCTAACCCTAACAACTTGACACCCCTCAAAAGGGTGACACACTTCTTTGAGTCTAAGTCCGACACACCATATGAAGGTGTGGGCGACACACTCCTTGAAGTCATGGCCAACACACCAAGGCCGGTACCTTGATAGGTGAAAGTATATAAGGGTGTTGATGATGGCTAACCCGATACTATCACAACCCTAGAGGCCGATATCACTTGGTGATAGCTAGGGTGACACAATAGATGGTTCTATGGCCAATACACTAAATGACAGTGTGGCAAATACCCTAGAGTATACTATGACCGACACACGAAGTGATAGGGTGGCCAATACCCTAAACTGAGGTCAAGTTGTTATACTTAAGTGAGGTGAAAATATTATGTTAAAGTGTGAAGAAGGTGATGCACCAAGGTATGGTGAAGGTGATGCATCAAAATATGATTCATGGCCAATATCACTTTAAGCACCTTAAAACTGATATTACCTTAAGCACCTCAAAACCGATATCACCTTAAGCACCTCAAAACTGATATCACCCTAAGCACCTCTAAACCGATATCACTTTGATGTGCCATGGGCGGCACAACTGATAGTGTCATGGGTGACACAAAGTGATAATGGTGTCTAAGTCAATACAGCCCTAACCTGATATATGTTGATAGTGTCTAAATTGACAAAAAGTGAGGGGCTTAGGCCAACACAAGTGAAAGTGTCATGGCTGATACAAGTGTCTAATCCAAATCAAGTGAATGTGTCTAGAACGACACAAGGGTTAGTGTGTAGGCCGATACACTTTGATGAGTGTAGGTCGACACATGATGAATATAATCAATTGATACACTATGAAGTAATGGGATGGATACACTTTGATAAGTGTAGGCTGATAAACCCTAAAGAGAATCAAGCCAATGTAATAAATATGTTGAAATTAATATTCTAGTATGGATGAGAGAGAAACTTATACTACTCATATGAGAAAGGTAATACTTCATGTTGATAATCAATTAATGATAATTGATGAAAGCATGTTTGAATACTTATGGCAAGGAAATAAGCTCCTAGATGAGAGGAGTTATGCATTAGGGTTTGGTGGTAGAATATAACCCTAGAAATCCTAATCGACTACAATAGAAACCCTAACCATAATTATGAGAGGGTTGTAACTTTATTGAGTGATTATCTATGATACAATTGAATGTAAAGATGATAATATAAACTTCTAGAGAGGAGAAGTTATGTTTTAGGGTTGGTTATTGAAAATAACCCTGGAAACCCTAATCAGTTGAAAAGAGAAACCCTAACCCTAATCACAAGAGGGAGTGTAACTTGAAATGACATGATGATAATAATCAATGGTTACAATAATGAAATCTTAACCATGAAGGTATTATGGATATAGCCAAATGAGGGCTATAATGGTTATAATATAGTATAGCTTGATTATGCCTTATGATGCTTATGGAATAATTGTATCGCAAGAAGGATGTGAATAGGTTTGATGACATGACAGAGGCATATTTCCTAGTAAGGTGATGTGGTACTCAATAATGAGTTTAAGGGATTGATATCCCATTGTGAAAGTAATAGGGTAACACATAAAGAGTCCTTGGCAATACGTTATACCTTTTCATACTTATAACTTGATTGATGCTATAAAATGTTGTAATGCATTTAACCCATCACCTGGTAGAACAACCACATGATTGACAAATGTCAATATATGTCAGTGTAATCACATGATTGATGTAGATCAATACATGGTAGTGTCATCACAGGATTGATAAAGGTCAGTACCTACAGGTGTAATCGCATGACTGATAAAGATCAATACCTGACAGTGTAATCACATGATTGATAAAGATCAATACCTGGAAGTATAATCACAGGATTGATAAAGATCAATATTCGACAGTATAATCACAGGATTGACAAAGGTCAATTGTAACATCCTAATCTCTTGTCTAGGTTAAAACTTCTGATTTAGAGCTATTCATAAAAACAAGCTTCTTTGAGGATTTTTTTTGTAAAATCAATTTTAATGTTAAAATAATCTATTATGATTTATTTAATAGCTTTTATATATTGAAAATATAATTGTGGTACTTTGTCAATTTTTGAAAAATAACATTTTGGTGGGTAAGAACACAAGCAAGTAGCTCGGTGGCAAGCAAGATGCTTATGGAGGCAAGCATATAGCTGGATAGCAAGTAGGTAGCTTGAGCAAGCACATTAGTTGGTGAAGCAAGTAGGTGAGTGGCACACTCCTTCCCTTGACACCTAGCACCTCCAAAAGTTGACACCTATCCTGCCATGTGTCAACCACCCTTTAATAACTATCTTGAGATGACACATATGCTTCCATGTGTCATCTAGCAATTCTTGAGATGACCCCTAACCATCTATGCCTAACCTAAATAGTAAACATCCACCTAAAGATGACACCTTGCACCCATGTGTCATCCACACACTTTTTTCTATTAGGACCATGCTCCCCTTCACCATTCCTATATAAAGAGCCCCCATCCACCCCACCATAAGCACACGTTCTTTCCTCTTCATCCCAAAAACAAAGGTGGACGTCCTTCCCTTATCCTAGCCCCTCTCCCTACCATAAACCTCACATCTCTCTCTAAACTAGTGAATCACTCTCTCTTCCTCTATGTTAGTGAATGGAACCACTTCCCAACAAACCCTATATATAGAAACCTACTACCTCCCTCCTCCATTGTAGTAAGATAATCCAAATACTATATCTTCCACATATGTCATGATTCTTTAAGCCATCTCTCTTCTACTCTAGTGAGAGAAACCCTAGAAGTTGTTCTAGTTGGGGATGAGGATTGAGGTGATGGCAAATGCAATGTAACGCTGCCCAAATATATCAAGATTGGATATATTTAATTATTCTATGGTCTTCTTGTGGAAAGATGTATTAAGGACATATAAAGGTATGGTACCCACATTTTTGTCATCCAAAAAGTAGGGTTTATTATTGTTTAATATGATATTCAATTCCAATCGCAATCTATAATATCAACATCAATAAAAGGTATGGTATAGAATGGTTTGGTATTATATGTAGTAAAAGTATAAGCATACTTCATATACTTTCCTAAAGAATGAATAAGTGATCAACTATACACAACCTCTTTATTAATAAGCTAGGTATGAATTCCATATATTTGTCCATATTATCCTTCAATTTTGAGTTTAATGGTTTTAGATAATAATCAAGAATTTCTTTGAATTCCAATCCTATTGTCTTTTGGTTCCCTTTTCCCTTATTTATCCCTATTATTTGAGTCATGTGATATTGTTGGAAAGTGGAATTCCATCAGACATTTCTAAGGTGACTAGAATCCTATTTCACTAATGCTTGTAGCCAGTAAAGAGGAAAGGTTATTTAATTGGTTCTGTGTTTACAAGGGGGGACTCCCTAACCTCTTACATGCTCCTGGCCATAGATTTGTCTGATTCAATTCCACAATCCCACAAGTTTACATTTTAGGTGTCATAGTGAAATACTCAACTAGTGATTCATTTATTCATGACTACCTTTTGACCTCATTAACTTTGACTAGCCATCATTTTGAGTTGTATATCTTTGATGATTTCCTTTTAATTCTAAACCTTATATTGGGAGATGTGTAGGTAACTGAGTTGGCATGTCTTGTCCGAGGATTGATATATTTGGGATCCGAATCTAAGTCCTTTGGAGTCAAGGATGGATGAGTATAATGCTCTACCATACTCAGGCCCACACTTGGGTTGGTCATGTAGAGTCAGGCATGATCAAGTTAGTAATGGGGAATAATCTCCTGCAAAGATTAAGCATGCTAACTAATGATTATACAAGTGGCATTTTGTGTAAGGAGCACCCTCTTCTAGTCTTGGAAAAGTGACCGGTGGTTGCATGTGGTAATCTGATTCATTGAATAGAGCATGCAGTGTGCACGAGTGGCTGGGGGTCGCCAGGGTACTTACAGGTGTTTTGGTGACCCTAATGGACTAAAGTCTTGGATAAGTAAGTTTTTGTGGTTGCAAGATAGTTTCCCTAGGTGAATTGACACCTTCTCTGAGAGTTGTAGTTAAACTCATTTATGGAATAAGGTCTCCCTTTTTGTTATCATTATACCAATAATCCTAATTATGCTCCACAATATCGGTCTAACATTTTGATAGAGTTGTCATCTAATAAATGATTTATGAATATACGTACATACACATTCTGTCACGCCCCAATCTCATATTAACCACAAACCACGAAATTAGGACGCGACAGGATGAGATTTACACATAAGCCAATCACTCTTCACTTTTTAAAACTTTTTAAAGAGATTAATATGATAATCTGATTTATGCTGTAAATTGAAACTAAACGAACTGCGGAAGCATCTTTATTAACTGACTAGCAATATAAACAGAGTCTACAACATTCTACATTGTTTGACATAAAATAAAGCGAAACAGTTAATTTACATTTTAAACACATTCTCTCTCTCTCACACCTTGTCCCACAGATCGAGGGGAAAGGACTAAGAGACCTCTAACCACTTACTACATATTCTTTCTACAAACTAGGCGTTAGGATGAAACGATCCTTCAGATTTCCTACTGCTGATGATAACCTGAAAATGTTTTGAGTAGAGGTATGAGCCTACTCGCTCAGTGAATAGCATTTCACTTAGCTATCACTAAACAACTCATCAGGTTTATTAACTGAAAATAAACAGATATACAGTTCAAACAGGGCAGTTCTATTGACATAGTAGATATACAGATAATAATCACATTTCTAAGCATCAACTGGTATTTCAGGTAAATGAACAGTTATATAAATTTACTGTGAACCTACTTGATTATTTATTCATTTTATTATTATGCCCTAAATATATGCAGTGTACTCTGCATATAAAGATCCGCAGCAAGTTCATGCTACGGTCCCACCGTACAAGACTTAGCGACACACCCGGGAAGTGCTAAGTCTGACTACTCGTCCTGGTCTGCACATGACTCTCAGGCACTCAAGGGCCTCAGGCACTCAAGGGCCTCACTGTACTCTCAGGCGCTCAAGGGCCTCACCGTAGGTCCTAGGCACTCAAGGGCCTCTCTGCAGTATTCTAGTACTCTAGATTCCTCCTCTAACCTGAGTACACAGGCGGAGAGTCTCACAGGGTTACCTTCGTGACACAAGCACGAATGGTGTTAGATAACCAAGTTTTCTTTTTCCCAGTGCCATCGTGACACAAGCACGATTGTTGTTGGACACTGCCTCTCTTTCCTCGTTGTCCGTGACACAAGCACAGATGATGTTGCAACACGAGTTTCACCCCTAAGTTGCAGATACCTCTTAGGGGTTCTACGGTGTTAGGGCACCTAAGTCTAACAATTGATTAACAAATAAACATTTAAACAGGAATATCACATTTCATGCATATTGCACAATCTGAATAACACATGAAGCAAATATAAATCCATTTTCCTCATTAAACATAATTCAGTATCATTTATCCACTTTCGATGCTAAACATCTATTTTTAAATCAGCAAATACATAACAGTTATAATACAGGAAATTTCATCATTTTCGCTAAGCATATTAAGTATTTCAAGTTCCAATGAATCTAACATACTCTATCGTATGTACTACACTGTTTAAAAGTTATACTAACTGATACCGAAGTAATTAAGCATTTAAATTGAGTTAAATAATGATTTCTAAATGAACTACTACTCACCCACTTCGGTGTGTTCGTATACACCGAAAAACGTCCACAACCACGCCTAATTCTGCCCTTTACAGCAGCGTGCACGCCGTGCACTTGGGCTGCACACCGTGCACCTTCAGTGCACCCTTGTTCTACTTTTCTGCCACTTTGCACGCCGTGCAAACTGATTTGCACGCCGTGCAACCTGGGCAGAAACTCATTCTGCTTTCTATAACTTTTCACGCCGTGCAACCTGCGCAGAGACGGAAATCTCATTGTAGATGAACTCGATTTAGCACCTAATTAAGGCTATAAGCTACAGATTCTTGATTTGGAATCTCAATCAAAAGCCAAAGCTACCTTTCTTTGGTGTCTCGTACACCCAGCTTCTCCTGGTTTAGAACCTGCTACAAGCAGAAGTAGCGTCACCCACATAGGAAGAATGGGAACTCATCTAGGAGCGGAATCAGGGGCTAAAGCTCTAGATTCTTGTGCGAATCTCAAGGTCGGAATTAATGGTACCTTCCTGAAGAACTAGCTGGGCCAAACAACTTTTCCCTGGTCGTGCATCGTGCAGCCATTGCTGCTGCTACGTAGGGCGCCGCCCCTGCTGCTAGGTGGGCGCGCAGAGGAGGAAGGAAAGAGGTGAAAGGAGGACGGAGCTCAGGGGAGCTCTCCTGCTGCTGGGCGCGTCCACGACGGCTCCCCTGGCCGTTGTTGTGGCTGCCGTACAGCAGCTTCTTGCTAGGGCGCCGCCCAGTAGATCGGTGGCTAAAGGGCACCTCTAGGGCATGGAGGACGAGGAAGAAGAGAAGGAGAGGAGTGGGTGGAGGTAGGCGCAGCTACACGATGCCATGGGCGCTCAAAATCGCCCCATAGATCGCCCCTGGTCGCAACCTGCTAGTTCAGTTGGGCACCGCTTTTGAGGTTGTTCTGTAAGTGTCGGGTGAAGAAGGGATAAGGGAGAAGGGTCGCGGAGGGGGCCAGCTGCAAATTTCCCATATATTTCCCATATTTACAAATAGGTCCCTAAACACTCAAATGTCCATATCTTTTAACTCGGAAGTCGGTTTCGAGTGATTTTTCTTGCAACGGTTTAAGCACGGAATTCTCTATAACCTCAAAGTGCATAACATGCTAAAAGGACTATTTCACTGGATCAAAGCTCTTATTACAACTGTGATTACTTGATTCAACTTAATGTACTAAATAATCAACATTGACATCATTAATCGCCTCAGGTGATTCAAACTCAACTATTGATTCACATATTAAGTTATTTTGATTATCCATGATATTTAATTTGATTCTCAACACTAATTGAGATGTCTTCACGTAATTCAAGGTATTTATTAGTTAATCATGGAGTGGGTCATAACAACCTTTTCCCCTTAAAAGAATTTCGTCCCGAAATTCCTAAAAGAGAAAGGAAACCTGTCACTCATCTCTGACTCGTATTCCTACATAGCTTCCTCTAGGTTAAGATTTCTCCACGAAACTATCACTAATGGTACCTCACAATTCGTGAGTTTCTTGATCCTCTGATCAACCATCTGCATAGGTCCCTTAACTTAGGACACATCTGATCTGATTCCAGATCAACCCACAAAACATTGTCTTTCCAGAACTGTTATAACAATATCTCACTTTATGGTAATTACCGAGAAATTATTATACTATACATGCAAACAAACTAACATTCTTAAATAAACAGAATGCATGTCTATTTGGTACTAAAATTAAATCATGCAATTTAACTGTTAAACATCACTACATCTCATACTGAGAATTGATATCAAAATACTTGATTCATCGTACACCCTATCCTTAGGGTTTCATTTGCCTTGTTCATTCATCACATGCCAACACCCTATTCTTAGGGTTATCTCATTCACTAATCACATGGCAACACCCTACTCTTAGGGTTTCCATTATCTCATCTGTTTGATTGCAATTCAAATCACAATACGGTATCATTCTGGAACTGGCAGAGCAGTATATTTCAAATCATTGTAATTACTGAGTAATGTTTATATCATGCATGCAGACAGATTAAAAATTCATAAATATTCCAAACTCAAATCAATTTTGGCACATACATACTGAATTTCATGTAATTGAACATCCTATGACACCAATAAAAGTAATTTTCTCCACTAATAAGAAACCATCTGTAATATTTATCAATTATCTGAAATTTCTCGAAGTACGTGCATATTAACCAAATTCCTGGTTTATGCACCACATAACTCAATTAAGAGTTATTTACGTATCATATCACAAATATTTAATAGTACTTGAGAATTTCTGATAGTATCTCAGAGAAACGTGTCAATTCATGTAAATGTCAGGTCACACACATTAACATAACAGGAAGCATGCAATTAGATTTATTTACATATTTTAATGCTGTCTTGCTAGCTTGAAATCATGCATCTAATGATTTACCAAATCTGTGTTTTCTGGGTTCATACTCAAACCGTACCATTATCAGTTGTGTATTTCTAAACTCAATATGATATGATTGAAACTGAATTACCAGGCAATCTAACTATTTCATTCATGTATATCTTGGTCAAGTTTCGAGACATCAAAGGTTGACTTAATATGAAGAAAGCGAGCAGACTAAATTAGTCTATCCACAATCATTCATATCAAATCACAACCTCTAGGTGTCCTGGGAAATCTTACCACAAAATCCATTGTGATAAATTCCCATTCCCATTCAGGCATAGAAAAAGATTACAAGGTAGTTATAGATTTCTAGGGTTCAGCCTTAACCTACAGGCACACACTACTTCTAACCACGTACTCAGCTACATCCTTCTGCCTATTTGACCATCTGTTTTAATTCCTTGAGATTCATATACATCTTAGTGTTTCCTGAAAGCATAGCATTCATCAATACATACACTTCCATAAAAAATCTTTTCTTTCAGCCTTTTCCCCTTAAAAGAATTTTACACTATCTCGAGGTACACACAACATGTCATGCATAGTCTGGTTTAACTCATTATCACCCTATAGTAGTTCCTTGATCTGATCATAAAATGTAGGCTTGACTTGCATCTGTGCAATCAAACCACTCTGTGCTGTCACCCCTAAGTTTAAGTTTAACTTCCACATTTCTACTAACAAGTCTCTATTGAAACCTGCCATAGAGAATGCATTAACTGTTTATTAGAATGTGTGGTATTCAATCCAAAACCAATTAGCAATGGGTGAAGGGACCACACACCTTATAAGCCCAGGACCTTTCCCAGAGCTCAGCGGTGTGGGACAATTCTAACATCCCCCCTCAAGTGCAGCCACTTTGTGTGCTTGCACTTGTTCTTTTTTTTTTTAGGTAGGATGTGGTCCTCACACTTGTCTAATGGGGTCCGCTCTGATACCATATTAGAATGTGTGGTATTCTACCCAAAATAAACGGAAGAGACGGATTTGTGTGTGTTGCACTAGGCAACGTGAGAGACCCAATAGGGTTCTCCTCTCTATTTATAGTAAAGGGAAAATTACATGTAGGTACAGCAGTAATATGAAATATGAAATAAACACAAAGTAAAGATATATTAACACTCCCCCTCAAGCTGGAGTGTACACATTGTGGATGCCCAACTTGCCGCATAAATTCTGGAACACTGCTGGACCTAATGGCTTTGTCAAGATATCAGCTAGTTGATCTTCAGACTTGACATATGGCGTCACCACATTGCCATTCTTTATCTGATCTCTGATGAAATGACAGTCAACCTCTATATGCTTTGTGCGCTCATGAAAGACAGGATTCCTGGCAATATGTATAGCAGATTGATTGTCACACTTGAGAATCATGGGAGTTTGAATCAAAATCTTCAACTCAGATAAGACAAATTTGATCCATTGCAGTTCACAGCATGCATGTGCCATAGCACGGTACTCAGCCTCAGTACTAGACCGTGCTACCACTTGTTGTTTCTTGCTCTTCCAAATAATCAGATGATCACCAAGAAAGGTGCAGTAGCCAGATGTGGATCTTCTATCAACTTGATTACCAGCCCAATCTGCATCTGCATAACCTGTGAGAGTCAAAGAAGATAGAGGACTCTTGGGTTTATAATAAGTGATCCCCTTTCCAGGAGCACTTTTCAGATATCTCAGAATCCTGCATACAGCTGTCCAATGTGACTGTTGTGGTGTGCACATGTGTTGACTTACTACTCCAACATCAAAAGAAATATCAGGTCTTGTGACAGTTAGGTAAATCAACTTCCCAACTATTCTCCTGTAATGACCTGGATCTGAATATGCAGTATCATCTTCCACCTCCTTGATGTGATAATCCATAGGAGTGGATACGGGCTTAGAATTAGTCATAACCGTTTCCTGTAGCAAGTAAAGCACATACTTTCTCTGGGAGAGATTTATACCTGCATGGGATCTAAGAACCTCAATCCCTAGAAAGTATCTCAGCTTCCCCAGGTCCTTTGTGTGAAAGTGTTGTTGTAGTCCTTCCTTCACACGTGATATGCCTGTAGAATCGCTGCCACTAATCACAATATCATCAACATAGACAGCAATAATTATGGACCCACCAGAAGAATTTGAATAAAATAGAGAGTGATCAGTCATGGAACGAGAGAAGCCCATCTGTAAAACAACAACACTGAACTTGTCAAACCAAGCTCGAGGAGATTGCTTTAACCCATAGATAGCCTTCTTCAATTTGCAGACTTTCTGACACTCCCCCTGAGCAACAAAACCTGGTGGTTGCTCCATATACACCTCTTCTTGAAGATCTCCATGAAGAAAGGCGTTCTTGACATCCAGCTGGAAAAGAGGCTAATCAAAAGTAGTAGCTAGAGATATAAGGATCCGCACAGAATTGAGACGAGCAACTGGAGAAAAAGTCTCAAAGAAGTCCACTCCATATGTCTGTGTGTAGCCTTTTGCTACCAATCTGGCCTTCAACCGCTCAATCAAACCATCAAGGTTGTGTTTGACTGTAAAGACCCATCTACAACCCACAACTTTCTTGCCCGCAGGTAAAGTAACAAGATCCCATGTGCCATTATCAATCAGAGCAGAGATTTCCACCTGCATTGCCTGCTGCCAGACACTGTCCTTCAGAGCCTCTAAGTGGTTTCTTGGTATCTTAATGGAGTCCATCCCAACAGAAAATGCACGAGCCTGTGTAGATAAGTGCGACAAGCAACATACATTCGATATGGGATGTCGAATAGTACATGACCGTATACCTTTCCGGACAGCAATAGGAAGATCAAGGTCAGAAGCTTCTGTAGGAATCTCTTGAGTAGAAGATGGCGAAGGAGGCTCATGGACTTGTGCCGCTACCTCATCTGGATCCTGTCTACCTCGCCTGTGATAAACCTGGGTATAGGGTTGAATGGTAGGTGGATCATGCGGTATGTCCTCAACAATGATAGGTGGCACTCCCTCACTTTGAATTGCGGGTGGCACTCCCTCACTCAATTGCTCCCCCTTGCTCATAGCATGTGCAAAATATGGACTGGTTTCATGAAAGGTGACATCCTTAGAAACAAACATACGATGCAAACTTGGGCAATAACACTTGTAACCTTTACTCGTACCAGAGTAACCAAGAAACAAGGTTTTCAAGGACCTAGGAGAGAGTTTGTCTTGTTTGGGATCAAAGTTATGAACGAAGGATGTACAACCAAAAACCCGAAGCGGAACATGAAACGGTTTATCCATAGGGCGTAAGACAGAAAAGGGAGTGCGCCCATGCAAAACAGAAGAGGTCTGCCGATTAATCAAAAAACAGGCAGTGAGAAGAGCCTCAGACTAGAAACGTTTAGGCACATTGGATTCAAACATGATAGACCTAGGGATATCCAAGAGATGGCGATTCTTTCGCTCAGCAACACCATTCTGCATAGGAGTGTGAGGACAAGAGGTGTGATGAATCATACCAACCGAACTGCAAAACTCATTCATCGCTTTCTGAACATACTCAAGGGCATTATCAGATTGAAAAATTTTGATATTGCAGTTAAATTGAACCTGAATTTGTTTATGAAAATGTTTGATAATGGAAAGCACAGGTCACGACTTTTTAAAAGATAAATCCATGTCATGCGAGAGTAATCATCCACAAAAGAAATGAAATAGCTAAAACCATTATAACTCTGGTTTTTAACAGGACCCCATACATCACTATGGACTAACTCAAACGGACTAGAAGCCCGATTATTGACACGAACATGATAGGACAACCGATGATGTTTGCCCAACTGACAGGACTGACACTCTAATGAGGACACATGAGCTAGATCGAGTTCCAATTTCTTCAAGCTTTCTAAGGAAGGATGGCCATATCTACAATGCCACAACAAGGGGGAACCACTCAGCATGGCGGAGGAAACTGGAGCAGGAGGTGGATGGCGAGGTAGATAATCACCAGGAAAGAGGTAGAGATCACCTTTCCTAGGCCCCCCACCAATCATCTTCAAACTCTTGAGATCCTGTAAAACAAAGCAAGAAGGCCCGAATGTTACTGTGCAGTTTACAGTGTCAATCAACTTGGCAACAGAAAGCAAATTGAAAGGAAATTCAGGTACAAAATGAACAGATTTCAAATCAATATCTGGTGTAAGGGACACAGAACCACTAGCTACCACCTTCCTCACAGAACCATCTGCCAAGGTAACAGATGGGTGAGGAATATATGAGTCAAATGTGCGGAGCAATCGCCTCATACCAGTCATGTGCTGGGAGGCACCAGAGTCAACCACCCAGGGAGTTGCGGATCCAGAAGCCATAAAAGATGTAGCCTGATTACCCACTGTAGAGGCAAGATTTGCTGTAGAAGCAGATGACGCGCCCATACTCCAATGTTGAGTTGCCTGAATAAACCTGTCATACTCCTCCTGAGTAAGTGTGATGCCAGAGGAACTCGAGCTCGCAGTAGTAGAGTCAGAAGTAGCACAGTTGGCAGCTCCAACAGGTGGGGCGGCAGGTCGCCCATGTTTCTTCCAGCATTTCTCAACAGTGTGTCCCGGTCTGTCACAGAAAGTGCATCGAGGACGAGTCCCACGTCCTCTGCCCAAGCCAGGTCTGTCAGCTGGTGTAGGTCGTCCTCCGCGAACTGCTGCAACAATGGAGGCATGAGAATCTCCAGAAGGAACAACAGGAGTAGGATCAACGGACTCAAAGGTGGACTGTTGAATCCTAGAGAAAGCTTCCGCAAGGCTCGGTAATTTGTCGGATGCAAGTATCACACTTCGTGCTGAACCAAATGAGGAGCTAAGGCCAGATAGAAATTTAGCAGTGACAAGATCATCTCTATCTTTAATCTGCTCAGCAACTTTCACTGGATGATAGTAGCTCAACTCCTGGGAGATAGCTTGAATCACACCGAAATACTCTTCAAGGGATCTATCACCCTGTTTCTCTGCAAACAGACGATCATAGATCATAAACTGGCGAAGAGCATTCTTCTCCTGAGCATAGTGCTACTTAACGGCATCCCAAATCTCCTTAGCAGTGGAGTAGAACATGAACCTAGAAGCAATAGAAGGTTCCATGCTACCCCATAGCCAAGTCTTCACTAGGCTGTCAAGACGTTTCCACTCGGCATAGTCTTTGTCAGTGCTAGTGAGAGGTGCAGAATCAACAAACTTTGCCCGATCGCGCGATTCCAAGACAGTATGAACCGCATTCATCCATAGCAAAAAATTCTTCCCATTGAGCTTGATAGGAATAGGCGAGACCTCATAATAGGTCTTGTTCTCCATGATGCAACTGAGATATGGGTGACGGAGTGATACACGTCACACAGAAGGCTGAGTGGACGGACAGATACACGTCCCGTGACGGAGAGATACACGTCACAACAGAAACTGAAAAGAGGATGCGTTACTGACGCATCGACAGCCTTCAAACGAGAAGTTCCTAATCACACATGAAGGAGATGTGATTAGGAAGTCACTATGGAAGAGACGAGACCTCCGGGTAGGGCTTTAGAAGGCCGTTGGATCAACCGGAGATCCCCAAGCAGCAGGGTCGGCGCCCGAAAAAAAAGAACCGAAAAGGCTGAAAAAGTGCCCGGAGACGGAGACGGAGCCTTTAGATCGTTGCGGCTGGACCTACGGCAGCATGAGATGGACTACCGAAGTCCAGCGGCGATGGACGGGGGTGGGAACCCTCCCTTAGGCGGCGATCAGCAGCGCCGCAGGGAGGCTCCGCGCTCCTGCCGCGCGCCGGCGGCGAGGAGCAGCAGCCGCTGCTGCTGGGGGCGGCGGCCGGCGGCTGGAGAAGGACCGGCGGCGGCCGCCGGAAGGGGAGAAGAGGGGGGGCGGGAGGGAGGGGCGGCGCCGGGCGGGAGGGAGGCTGCGGCGCTGGAGCTCTAACCTGCTCTTGATACCATGTAAACGGAAGAGACGGATTTGTGTGTGTTGCACTAGGCAACGTGAGAAACCCAATAGGGTTCTCCTCTCTATTTATAGTAAAGGGAAAATTACATGTAGGTACAGCAGTAATATGAAATATGAAATAAACACAAAGTAAAGATATATTAACACTGTTGAACTTGGTTTTCTGCTGAAAGCATCAGCCACCAAATTCTCTTTACCAGGGTGATAATCTATTGTCACATCATAAAGATAGTGACACCATGTCTTAAAAACATGAACTACATTAACTATCTTCAGATCATAATCGGATAATACTCCGCTTTCTATGCTACTCTCTTGTTGTTATATTTCAAGTTTATGTCTTATTCTTTCCTCTAAGTCATTTCATGTCATTCATGTACTGTTCAGATTAACTACCTTAAAACCCTAGATCACTATCACTACCAGATTACTTTACATAGAACAAATCTCAAGGTCTTATTTTACAAAGTTACTAGTATTCAAGGTTACATCACTAATGATATCCCTTAAACTACTACAACTTTAATCATTCTAGGGTTTTGGTCTATATCAGTAACATAGCATTATTGTGTGTATGTGTGATCGATCATATAGATCAAATTGAGTTGCTTGGGTCAATAACATATTAACCCAATACTCAACTTTAATTATATTGGCTGAAAATTCAGTTTTCACAATAGTTTCTGTAATTCGTTTATTAAATGGCTAACAGAAGCTCCAAAAATTCTGGAAATTTTATATGTTATTCCTAATGAAGTTTTAGACCTCCAGTAAAAATTTCAGATCATTTCAAGTTACCAATAATTAATTAAAAATGAAACAGTGCACTATTATATTGCAGTCTGCAGCAGGTTCGGCTGAGTTACAAACTCGGCCGACACCCTTACTGTAGAGGTCAAAAGTCATCCAAAAATTTCACCAATTTAACAGAGTGTCTAAAATTGTGTTTTTCAAGCACAGTTAAAATTTGAGATCAATTGATATACCAATAAAAAGATAAAATTCAATTACCACACTGCTATATCATTCAGAAAATGTGATCGGTCGAGTTTGAAACTCGGCCGATAAACAGGTCAAAACATTTTTCAAAAATTCTGATATTTTCCAAATGTTGCTTACATTATATATATCCAACTCATATCCCAATTTTAGCCAAATCAGAGTTACACATAAAATACTAGAAATCATTTACTAAGACACTTTACTTATCAAATTTGTATTTATGTATCATCAAAACCCTATTTTGGGCCGATTAGGGTCTATGCCTTTCAAACCCTAATTCTCAAGACAAAAGAACGTTTAGACTTCTTATCATAGTTAAAACATTCTAGTGTATAAACATTCTCACTATGTTATGGGTCTAAATCATCCAGAGTCTATTCTTATTTTACTGTTAATAGGAGTCATTAGATCCCAGTAACGCATCCTGCCAGCCGGACCAGGCCGAACCTGTAGTCCTGAAGCCAAGAGCTACTCGGGATTAATCAAACCCTATTAATCTTAAACATGTGGAAAGAATATCCACTTAGGGCAAACTCAATTAAACATAATTTCGGGTCTACTTTATTACAAAGAAAACAAACATTAAACAATTCACTTCATGACACAACAATATAAAAGAATCATGTTTACTTTACAAATTGAAAATTTCATTTCATGCATATAAAAGCATTTCTAGTGATCTTTAAATCAAATAAACAATGATAGACAAGAGTTGAATCGCATCTTATATGTAATCTCTTATTCCTTTATTAATTTCTGATCTCTTAACCCTAAGATTTCTAGGGTTTTCTCTCTAGCCTATCCTTCCTCTGCATACCTGGCCAGGGCATCCTGAGAAGAACAGACAGAGTAGCTTGATACTGGTCAATCTAAGTATTCAGACACCTGGCCAGGGTATCTAAACACTCAGACCTTCCAGAGCTAGAACTCATCATTTATTATTCGCCTTACTTATAACTTTATCTTTTGACCTTAATGATTCTTAACGACTCAACTTAAGCTCATTACTTGATTCTCGTGACCACATCCTCTTCCTGCTATCTGTAATAATATAACAGAACACTTCCTGTTAGAAAATTACAGATAGAAGAAAGACTCCTAAACCTTAATCCTATTGGTCTCTTATCGTCCCCTGACCTTGAGTAACTACGTACTCAAACCAAAGCTCTGATACCAAAAATGTCACGCCCCAATCTCATATTAACCACAAACCACGAAATTAGGACGCGACAGGATGAGATTTACACATAAGCCAATCACTCTTCACTTTTTAAAACTTTTTAAAGAGATTAATAGGATAATCTGATTTATGCTGTAAATTGAAACTAAACGAACTGCAGAAGCATCTTTATTAACTGACTAGCAATATAAACAGAGTCTACAACATTCTACATTGTTTGACATAAAATAAAGCGAAACAGTTAATTTACATTTTACACACATTCTCTCTCTCACACCTTGTCCCACAGATCGAGGGGAAAGGACTAAGAGACCTCTAACTACTTACTACATATTCTTTCTACAAACTAGGCGTTAGGATGAAACGATCCTTCAGATTTCCTGCTGCTGATGATAACCTGAAAATGTTTTGAGTAGAGGTATGAGCCTACTCGCTCAGTGAATAGCATTTCACTTAGCTATCACTAAACAACTCATCAGGTTTATTAACTGAAAATAAACAGATATACAGTTCAAACAGGGCAGTTCTATTGACATAGCAGATATACAGATAATAATCACATTTCTAAGCATCAACCAGTATTTCAGGTAAATGAACAGTTATATAAATTTACTGTGAACCTACTTGATTATTTATTCATTTTATTATTATGCCCTAAATATATGCAGTGTACTCTGCATATAAAGATCCGCAGCAAGTTCATGCTACGGTCCCACCGTACAAGACTTAGCGACACACCCGGGAAGTGCTAAGTCTGACTACTCGTCCTGGTCTGCACAGGACTCTCAGGCACTCAAGGGCCTCACTGTACTCTCAGGCGCTCAAGGGCCTCACCGCAGGTCCTAGGCACTCAAGGGCCTCTCTACAGTATTCTAGTACTCTAGACTCCTCCTCTAACCTGAGTACACAGGCGGAGAGTCTCACAGGGTTACCTTCGTGACACAAGCATGAATGGTGTTAGATAACCAAGTTTTCTTTTTCCCAGTGCCATCGTGACACAAGCACGATTGTTGTTGGACACTGCCTCTCTTTCCTCATTGTTCGTGACACAAGTACGGATGATGTTGCAACACGAGTTTCACCCCTAAGTTGCAGATACCTTTTAGGGGTTCTACAATGTTAGGGCACCTAAGTCTAATAATTGATTAACAAATAAATATTTAAACAGGAATATCACATTTCATGCATATTGCACAATCTGAATAACACATGAAGCAAATATAAATCCATTATCATCATTAAACATAATTCAGTATCATTTATCCACTTTCGATGCTAAACATCTATTTTTAAATCAGCAAATACATAACAATTATAATACAGGAAATTTCATCATTTTCGCTAAGCATATTAAGTATTTCAAGTTCCAATGAATCTAACATATTCTATCGTATGTACTACACTATTTAAAAGTTATACTAACTGATATCTAAGTAATTAAGCATTTAAATTGAGTTAAATAATGATTTCTAAATGAACTACTACTCACCCACTTCGGTGTGTTCGTATACACCGAAAAACGTCCACAACCACGCCTAATTCTGCCCTTTACAGCAGCGTGCACGCCGTGCACTTGGGCTGCACACCGTGCACCTTCAGTGCACCCTTGTTCTACTTTTCTTCCACTTTGCACGCCGTGCAAACTGATTTGCACGCCGTGCAACCTGGGCAGAAACTCGTTCCGCTTTCTGTAACTTTGCACGCCGTGCAATTTAATTTGCACACCGTGCAACCTGCGCAGAGACGGAAATCTCATTGTAGATGAACTCGATTTAGCACCTAATTAAGGCTATAAGCTACAGATTCTTGATTTGGAATCTCAATCAAAAGCCAAAGCTACCTTTCTTTGGTGTCTCGTACGCCCAGCTTCTCCTGGTTTAGAACCTGCTACAAGCAGCAGTAGCGTCACCCACATAGGAAGAATGGGAACTCATCTAGGAGCGGAATCAGGGGCTAAAGCTCCAGATTCTTGTGCGAATCTCAAGGTCGGAATTAATGGTACCTTCCTGAAGAACTAGCTGGGCCAAACAACTTTTCCCTGGTCGTGCATCGTGCAGCCATTGCTGCTGCTACGTAGGGCGCCGCCCCTGCTGCTAGGTGGGCGCGCAGAGGAGGAAGGAAAGAGGTGAAAGGAGGACGGAGCTCAGGGGAGCTCTCCTGCTGCTGGGCGCGTCCACGACGGCTCCCCTGGCCGTTGTTGTGGCTGCCGTGCAGTAGCTTCTTGCTGGGGCGCCGCCCAGCAGATCGGTGGCTAAAGGGCACCTCTAGGGCATGGAGGACGAGGAAGAAGAGAAGGAGAGGAGTGGGCGGAGGTAGGCGCAGCTACACGATGCCATGGGTGCTCAAAATCGCCCCATAGATCGCCCCTGGTCGCAACCTGCTAGTTCAGTCGGGCACCGCTTTTGCGGTTGTTCTGTAAGTGTCGGGTGAAGAAGGGATAAGGGAGAAAGGTCACGGACGGGGCCAGCTGCAAATTTCCCATATATTTCCCATATTTACAACTAGGTCCCTAAATACTCAAATGTCCATATCTTTTAACTCGGAAGTCGGTTTCGAGTGATTTTTCTTGCAACGGTTTAAGCACGGAATTCTCTATAACCTCAAAGTGCATAACATGCTAAAAGGACTATTTCACTGGATCAAAGCTCTTATTACAACTGTGATTACTTGATTCAACTTAATGTACTAAATAATCAACATTGACATCATTAATCGCCTCAGGTGATTCAAACTCAACTATTGATTCACATATTAACTTATTTTGATTATACATGATATTGAATTTGATTCTCAACACTAATTGAGATGTCTTCACGTAATTCAAGGTATTTATTAGTTAATCATGGAGTGGGTCATAACACATTCCTTATGCTTCATTCTAGTAGATGGTCAATAATTTTGTTTTGGACTTTTGTTACTTTAGTTATTTGAGGACATTTGTCAAACCCATACTCTCCCACTTGGCCTGCGACACATTCTTCCATGTTGTAGATTGTTATTCATAGGACCTTTCCTTGTGGAAGACTCATCTTGAAAAGATCCTGAAGGGCGTCAAGAATCAAAGACGGATCAAGCTTAATTTTAAACTCATGTATCATTTTTTTATTGATATAGGAGATAATGTAAAAATACCTTTTGTAAGGGTGTAATATTTTGAAATAAAATATTTCTTATCTCACTCTTGTGCTTTGATTCTTGGTGCCATATTAACAGCTCAGATTTAGCTACTTGATTTTTGAAGGAAGAAAATCAGGTGGTTGAATCGGGGACGTTATAGAGATGGTATCACATAGTATTGGGTTTCTCTTACTATGGTGGAGGAAGGAGGTAGTAGGTTTCTATAGAGAGAGTGTTTGTTGGGAGGTGGTTCCTTTCACTAACATAGAGAAAGAGAGAGTGGTTTGCTAATATAGTGAGAGATGGGAGGTTTATGGTGAAGGAGATGGGAAAGGAGGGAGAAGGGACGTTCACCTTTGCTTTGGGATGAAGAGAAGAGAACTTGTAATTATGGTAGGGTGAATGAGGGCTCCTTTTATAGGAATGGTGGAGGGTAGCATGGTCCTAATTGCAAAAAGTATATGGATGACACATGGGTATATGTGTGTCATCAAAAGAGATATGATTTGTAGTTAAGTGACACATGGATGTGTATGTGTCATCTTAAGAGAGATAAATTCGTGGCTATATGACACATGGATGCATATGTGTCATATTAAGATATATATCAAGGATTAGTTGACACATGGTAGGATATGTGTCAAACATTAGGATGTGCTAGGTGTTTAAGAAATGAGCATGAAACAAAGCTACTTTCTTTACCTAATAGTGTATTTGCTCAAGCTATCTACTTGCTACACAGCTACATGCTTGCCTCTATAAGCAACTTGCTTGCCACCCAGCTACCTACTTGTGTGCTTACCCACCAAAATGTTAATTTTCAAAATTAGCAAAAAGTATCGCAATTATATTTTCAATATATAAAATCTTTTAAATAAATCATAACAGATTATTTTAACATTAAAATTGATTTTACAAAAAAATCTCAATGAAGCTTGTTTTTATGAATAGCTCTAAATAAGGAGTTTCAATTTGGGCTAGAGATCAGGATGTTACATCAATACCTTGCAATATAATCGTAGGATTGATAGAGGTCAATACCTAGCAGTATAATCACAAGATTGATAGATGTCAATACCTGGTGATATAATCACATGATTGATAGAGGTCAATACCTAGAAGTATAATCATAGGATTAAAAAGGTCAATACCTGGCAGTATAATCATAGGATTGATAGAGGAAAATACCTGGTAGTATAATCACCAGATTGATAAAGATCAATACCTTGCAGTTTAATCATAGGATTGACAAAGATCAATACTTGGCAGTATAATCACTGGATTGATAAAGATCAATACCTGATAGTATAATCACAATATTGACAAAGATCAATACCTAGAAGTATAATCACATGATTGATAAAGATCAATACCTAGAATTAATCATAGGATTAACAAAGATCAATACCTGGCAATATAGTTATAGGATTGATAAAGATCAATACCTG
Source organism: Alisma plantago-aquatica (assembly GCA_963693085.1). Lineage (NCBI taxonomy): Eukaryota > Viridiplantae > Streptophyta > Magnoliopsida > Alismatales > Alismataceae > Alisma > Alisma plantago-aquatica. The sequence continues at coordinate 256,024,985 of OY856415.1, read as the reverse complement.
ACAGTGTAATAACAAGATTGACAAAGATCAATCCCAGTAGTATAATCACTAGATTGATAAAGATCAATACCTGGCAGTGTAATCACATTATCGAAAAAGGTCAATACCTAACCGTATAATCACAAGATTGATAAAGGTCAATACCTGGAAGTATAATCTCAATATTGACAAAGGTCAATACCTGACAATATATTCACATGATTCATTGATATCATACCATGTCAATATGATGACAAGATAAGCTTGAGATGCCAGTATAGCATGATTGATAATTGATATACATGTTCTTCATATTCCTTATAAAAATATTGAATAACCTATTGTCCAGTCGTAGATATCTGATCTGCTCATTTATGGGGATACCTAGCTAATGTTCATATTATAATTGAAACTGCTTAGTATAGTTGCCATTTTATCATTACTTTGAATAAATAATTATATCTATGATAATAATAGTGTTGGTGGAGAGTTATTTCTCCCTTGGGACTTTAGTCTCACCCCGTCGGTTTCCACAACTTTTTAGGTGGACGTGCATGAGGTAGCAGAGATCGTCTAGCTGAGACATGACAACAATAGGAAGAAGACCTATAATTTCAAGGTAGTGTGTTGTTGGTTGTGTCTTGTTGTAGATAGAAATCCTATGTGTCGTCCTTGTACTCTCAGGTCCTTGGGTGATAGTTTCATTTCTAGTTTTACAATCAATATGAGGTTTTGGCTAAAAGGTTGTTATTGCTAATAGTTTGCTCATGTACATGTTTTTGGTAAAAGCAAACTAATATCAGATGAAACATGTATGTTGTTGAGATAGAACATGTGTGATGTATCATGTTTTATATGATAGGCTTTGAACCTTTCTATAATAAATTTCCTAGCAAAGGATCTTAATGAAAAATGGTTTAAATTTTTAGTGATTTTCGATAAAGTATTATTAATGGTTGTTTCCACGTGGTTTTGTGCGATGTCGTTATCAGTTTGATAGCAGTCATCACAAGTTTTGGTATTAGATCTATAGGTTTGTTGAGTCTACAAGGACATAAGACTAAGGTTGTTGAGTATGTTCTAGTGTCCTCTAGTATGTCTAATAGTGACATCTACTCATGCAGAAGAAAGGATAAAGATTAAAAATGTCTGGAAAACATGATGGACATATTGTTGCACAAGGAAAAGGTGTGAGGGATCAGGCAAGAGAAGAATGAGTGCCTGAGAATCCCCAACCTGATCTAGTCATGATAGAGAACCCTACTTTTCATGCTCTCGTTGGGAAGCTTATGATAGCAGTGATGCATATAGTGGACCAAACATTAGCAATACAACCTAGGGCACTAGTCCCCAATGCAGAATTTTCAGGTTTTGGTAAGACCTTTGAACGGCTACGTCGTGTAGGAGCTATAAAATATACTAGAACAACTGACCCAAAAGATGATGATCTATGGCTCATTGAGTTAGAAAAGGCTTTCAAGATCCTTAGTATCCCATATGTTGACAAAGTCAAGCATGCAGTGTACCTTTTGAAGGGTAGTGCTGGCCACTGGTGGACCATAAAAGAGGTAAAAAAGAATGATGAAGTGGTTGGTTGGGAGGAATTTTGTCAAGTATTCGTCAATAAGTACTTTTCACAGACATACTTAGAAAAAAATATCTCACAGTTTGAGAGGATTCTGCAAGGAACACTAACAATTAATGAGTATGAGTCTAGGTTAATGGAAATTTTACAATTTTTTCCTCAAATGTCTACTACTAAGTAGGAGAGGATCTGACGTTTTGAGAAAGGATTGAATGCTGAGATGCTACCTTGGCAGCCACTTTGGAAAGTAGAGAGAGATTTTCCACATTCATGGAATTTGTATGGAGAATAGAAAGGTTTTTGATAGAGAAACATGAGGAAAACCTCAAAAAGAGGTCTACACAATCACAGGAATAGTTGTTTGGTGGTTCTAAACAACCAAAGTTTTTAGTGCCACCAGAACATCAAGCATTTAGTACACCAATGTAGTGGTCAACAAGTAGGGGTAGAGGTCGGAGTTCACCTCCACCAGGAGTTCCAAGTGTTCCTTTAGTATCAATGAGGAGCTTGCCTAGGTCACAACATGGGGCCTGAGCTTGTCACAAGTGTGGACAGATAAGGCATCTGAGGTGGCAGTGTCTAAGAGGAAATAATGAAGTAACCAAATAGTCAAGGCAGAATCTACATGGCTCACATGGACTACAATTTAGTGGAGTAGAAGGACAAGGACAAGGACATGCGTTGCAGGATGGTCCATCTACTTCAGGTAGTAAGGGATGAGGGTGATAGCAGGTGATGACTAGACTCTATGCGTTGAGTCAACCCGAGACAATAGATAACTCGTAATAGGTAACAAGTCCGATAGAAATTTTCCATCTTGACTTATCTCTCTCTTTATTTAGCCTGTTAATCATAAGAAGCATAGTTGTTGTTAAGTTTCCTTTGGTTAGTCCTTTTGGGATATGAGGAAGATATGAAGGGGACTAGAATTCATATTCTATCCAGTATTCTCTAAAAATGTTTTGTGGTTTCTTCTGTTCATGTAAAAGAGGAAGAGGTGTAAAAGAGACACCTGGAGAGAACTAGAGATACTAAGTCTTGTGAACTTAAAAGAGATGTTTAAGGTAAGAAACATGATATAAAACAAAGTGCATACTACCTAATCTCAGTGCTTGAATACCCTGGCCAAGTATTCAATCAATAAAGAAAAAGGGAAGTATGGAACTCTTAAATTGTAATCATAATGATTACTCCGATCAAGTAGTCATTTTGAGACAATCTAATGAGTATAATGAAATGGGATATGTGGAATAGATATTCCTACCACATCCTAATTGTAATGAGGTGGAACTTGAGTTAATCTCAGACCAACCTATAAGGAAAAGAAGATGTTTAGTATAATAATCTTGTTTGATAAGAAAAAAGAATTAAGGGAAGAGATCCATATAAAATGAAAATATGAAATCTAATGATATACCTCCTGAGTATAGGTAGAGGTATGTAGTTATTTATTAAAAGATGATTAAGAAGTCCCCAGTCCTTTAAGTAAGATTTTGAGGACAACATCCTTATTAGGGGTTGATAACTTGTAACACCCCTGACCTGGGTTATGAGGTAACCCTAGATGTTTTTCCTAATTAAGATGATTAGAACCTAGTATTAATCTTTTTAAAAGTAATGAAGACTTAAGGAGAAATCAAGTTTCAAGTTTGAGCATGTTTGAAGGCTGTTAGTGTTATATATGATGGTTTTGCTGCAAATTGCAATTTACACAAAATATGGGGTTGTTGTGAAATTTACCACCTCTAGAGTGTCCCTTCTCTCTATTAGCAACATTTAGAGGAAAGATAAAGGAGGGGGTGCCTTGTTTGAGTCTTGGTTGAGTGATATCACTCTTGGTGGTGAAAGAACCAAAGAATGTTGAGAATCTTGAACCCTAGATAAGGTTGTGTCAAGTTATGAAGAGTATATGGGAGTGCCTATTGGTTTAGAAACCATAGAGGAGATCCCATATTAGTGTAGCAAATTTTTGGAAGTATTCATATTGGGATAAGCACCTCAAATAGGTGAAGCATATCGATTTAGACGTTCCTTGCAAAAGTTGTATCAGTTTACATGAAATGTGATATTGGGTTATGATATCTTGTCAAGCAAGATACCCAATGGCCGATATCTTATCCTTGAATTATCCACAAGAGTTTTGCATGTCGAGATAATTATGGTTGCATGGTGACACCATGCATGGACACGTGGCACCTAGTTACATATGGTGATGACACCTCTCATGTAGCCTGTCTCATGAGCCTCAACTATATAAGCCTATCTTTTCAGCTACTAGTGAACATTTCAACTCTCATATCATCCCTCCCTTGGTGGAAGACTCCAAGAGCTCAAGGATCAAGAGGAAGGTTGAGCATCTTGTCTAAGGTGATGCCATGACCATCTTCAACCTTGGAGAATTATGTATCTAGGATCATAATTCTTTCTTTCTTTTCTTCTTCACCAAGCTTCTAACTATGATACCTTCTTCTTGATGGAGGTGAAGCTATTGATGAATATTGGACCTTGGAATAGGTCATATTCAACCTTGGGAATGTGGAGCTTTGAAGCTTGAAGCTCCAGTGGTGATCTTGAGGTGAGTTATATAACTTGAACTCAACTCTATTGTTATTCACCTTCAATCATGCAATACTTGATGATTCCTTTTCAATTTCGACTTTCCTTGGTTGAAAAATGATTCTATGAGATCTAATGGATATATGGGGCTGTTTTTCATGAACTAAAGTGTCAATGGATGAAGGGTTGAAGCTTGAAGATGATGGAATCTCCCATGCACAAACCTATATTGGTTTATCTAACCAAATACAAGGATATGTGAGGGGAAACAGATACACATGAGGTCTTAACCCGTTATCGGTTTGTTACATGTGAAGGGCTATTGTTCTTACAGTTGTCTAGCCTATCACCTAAGTCTAAGGATGAGGGTAGGCTGATATCTTGAAAGTTGACTGAAGATATGAATTTTATAGGACTAACCCGATATGCCCTAACCCTAGCAACTTGACACCCCTCTAAAGGGCGACACACTTCTTTGAGTCTAAGGCCAAAACACCATATGAAGGTGTGGGTGACACACTCATTGAAGTCATAGCCGACACACCAAGTAGTGGTGAGGCTGGTACCTTGATAGGTGAAAGTATATAAGGGTTTTGATAATGGCTAACCCGATACTATCAAAACCCTAGAGGCCGATATCCACTTGGTGATATCTAGGGTGACACAATAGATGGTGTTGTGGCCGATACAATAGATGACAGTGTGGCCAATACCCTAGAGTGTACTATGACCGACACACAAAGTGATAAGGTGGTCGATACCCTAAAGTGAGGTCAAGTTGTTATACTTAAGTGAGGTGAAAATAGAATGTTAAAGTGTGAATAAGGTGATGCACCAAGGTATGATGAAGGTGATATAGCAAAATCAAAATTGATATCACCTTAAGCACCTCAAAACCGATATCACCTTATGCACCTCAAAATGGATATCACCCTAAGCACATCTAAACCAATATCACTTTGATGTGCCATGGGTGACACAAGTGATAGTTTCATGGGCGACACAAAGTGATAATGGTGTCTAAGTCAATACACCCCCTAACCCGATATATGTTGATAGTGTCTAAACCAACACAAAGTGAGGGCTTAGGCCGACACAAGTGAAAGTGTCATGGTTGATACAAGTGTCTAGGCTGAAAAAGTGAATGTTTCTAGCCGACACAAGGGTTAATGTATAGGTCGATACACCTTTGATGAGTGTAGGCCAACACATGATGAATATAATCAATTGATACACTATGAAGTAATGAGATGGATTCACCGTGATAAGTGTAGGATGATAAACCCTAAAGAGGGTCAAGTCAATGTAATAAATATGTTGAAATCGATATCCTAGTAAGGATGAGAGAAAACATATACTACTCATATGAGAAAGGTAATATTTCATGTTGATAATCAATTAATAATAATTTATGAGAGTAATAAAGTATGTTTGAATACTTATGGCAAGGAAATAAGCTCCTAGATGAGAGGAGTTATAAATTAGGGTTTTGTGGTTGAATATAACCCTAGAAACCCTAATCGGCTACAATTGAAACCCTAACCCTAATTATGAGAGGGTTGTAACTTTATTGAGTGCTTATATGTGATAAAATTGAATGTAAACATAATAATATAAACTTCTAGAGAGGAGAAGTTATGGTTTAGGGTTGGTTATTGAATATACCCTGGAAACCCTAATAAATTGAAAAGAGAAATCGTAACCCTATTCACAAGAGGGAGTGTAATTTGAAATGGCATGGCGATAATAATCAATGGTTACAATAATGAAATCTTAACCATGAAGTCATTACGGATATAAACAAATGAGGGCTATGGTGGTTATAATCTAGTATAGCTTGATTATGCCTTATGGCCTATGGAATGATTGTATCACAAGAAGGATGTGAATAGGTTTGATGACCTGGCAGAGGGATATTGCCTAGTAAGGTGATGTGGTAATCAATAATGAGTTTAAGGGATTGATATCCCATGATGAAAGTTATAGGGTAACACAAAGGTGTCCCAATTGTTAAAGAGTCCTTAGCAATATGATATACCTTTCATACTTGTAACTTGATTGATGCTATTAGATGTTGTAATGCATTTAACCCATCACCTAGCTAAACAACTACATGATTGAAAAAGGTCAATAACTGGCAGTGTAATCACAGGTTTGATAAAGGTCAATACCTGGCAGTGTACATGATTGATAAAGATCAATACCTGGCAGTATAATCATAGGATTGACAAAGATCAATACTTGGTAGTACAATCACAGGATTTATAGAGGTCAATACATGGCAATATAATTACATGATTGATAGAGGTCAATACCTAGCAGTATAATCACATGATTGATAGAGGTCAATACCTGGAAGTATAATCACAAGATTGATAAAGGTCAATACCTGGTAGTATAATCACATGATTGATAGAGGTTAATACCTGGCAGTATAGTCATAGGATTGATAAATATCAGTACCTAGCAATATAATTACAGGATTGATAGAGGTCAATACCTGGCATTATAATCATATGATTGATTAAGATCAATACCTGGTAGTATATTCATAGGATTGACAAAGATCAATACCTGGCAGTATAATCATAAGATTAATAAAGATCAATACATGGCAGTATAATCATAGGCTTGACAAAGATCAATACATGGCAGTATAATCACAAGATTGATAAAGATCAATACCTAGTAGTGTAATCACAAGATTGACAAAGATCAAACCCTGGCATTATAATCACATGATTGATAAAGATCAATACCTAGTAGTGTAATCACAAGATTGACAAAGGTCAATACTTGGCAGTATAATCACATGATTGATAAAGGTCAATACATGGTAGTATAATCATAGGATTGACAAAGGTCAATACCTGGCAGTATATTCACATGATTCACTGATATCATACCATGGCAATATGATCACAGGATAGGCTTGAGATGCTAGTATAGCATTATTGATAAATGATATACATGTTCTTCATATTCCTTCTAAAAAGAATGAATAACCTATTGGTTAGTCATAGATATTTGATCTGCTTATTTATGGGGATACCTTGCTAGTGTTCATATTATAATTGAAACATCTTAGCATAGTTGCTGCTTTATCATTATCTTTGAATAAACAATTATATCTGTGATAATAATAGTGTTGGTGGAGAGTTATATCTTCTGTTGGGACTTTTGTCTCACCCCATGGATTTCCACAACTTTTTAGGTGGACGTGCACAAGGTAGCAGAGATTATGCAGTTGAGACAGAACAACAGTAGGAAGAAGACCTATAATTTTGAGGTGGTGTGCTATCGGCTGTGTCTTGTTGTAGATAGAAGTCCTATGTGTCGTCCCTATACTCTCCGATCCTTGGGGGGTAGTTTCATATCCGGTTTTACAATCGAACTGAGGTTTTGGCTAAAAGGTTGTTATTTCTAATAGTTTTCTCATGTACATGTTTTTGGTAAAAACAAACTAATATTAGATGAAACAAGGATGATGATGAGATAGTACATGTGTGATGTATCATGTTGTATATGACAGGCTTTGGGCCTTTCTATAATAAATTTCCTGGCAATGGATATTTATGAAAAATGGTTTTAATTTTTAGTGATTTTTGGTAATCCGTTATTAATGGTTGTTTCTGCATGGTCTTGTGCGACGTCGTTATCAGTTTGATAGCAATCGTCACAATATCTTTTATTATCTCATTAGGGGTACATTTTAGAGAGAAAGACAACAACATACAAATATGCAAAGTGTAATAATAGAGAGGGAAAAGTGTTATATAAGCCACCTATTTTGAAGAGAGAACAAGCTCCAATATCAAGCTCTAAAAGAGGGAAGGAAGCTCCAACAAGGATCACCACTTTAGCCACAAGACCACCTTCAAAAAGAAGAACACCTTGGTCAAAGGATAACCCAAGAAAAGAGGACAAGAATCTCTAGGCCGAACCAAGAGAAGAAAGGAGAAGGAGAAAAGAAACTTCTTCACACTTGGCTCCACCTTGTCGAAAAATGGTATATGACCCTTGTGATGAGGGGTTCACTTCTCAGGGATGACCACCATGAAGGATCCATGGTCTAGGGTAGAGAAAAGAGAATAAGAGGGGGTAGGAGATAAAAAATAAATGCCATCAAGGAAAGGTAAACACTTACCAACGTTGAAGACGACCAAGGATCCCCACATGCAAAGGATCCGATCACCAAAGCTCCAAGGGATCAACCCTTCTAGCTCTTCAAGGCTCCAAGAACGACCAAACAAGAAAGGAGAAAGAAGATGTCCAAAAAGAGTTGCTTGCATGGAGAGAAGAGGGTTTATAAAGCAAAGGAGGAGAGAAGTAGGGTGAGGGATGAGGTGTCAACAAGACATGGCTCCAAAGGAACACTTGTCCACTCTCAAGTACTTGAGGATGTTCTTCACAGCTATCCAATGAGCATTACCTGGATCTGTCTGATATCTATACGTCATGCTCAAGGCATACGAGACATCTCGAAGGGTGTACAACATTGCGTACATGATTCATCCAATTGCTGATGCATATGGAATCTCACTCATGCGTTCCCTTTCTTCACAAGAACTGGGACATTGACTCTTAGATATGGTCACTCCAGGCAACACTGGCACATTTCCTCTCTTTGGGTTCTCCGTGCTGAACCACTTCAACACTTTGTCAATGTATGTGCTCTGACTTAGTCCAAGAAGCCTTCTGGATCTATCTCTATAGATCTTTATCCCCAAGATGTAGAATGCTTCTCCCAAGTCTTTCTTAGAGAATGTATTTCCAAGCAATGTTTTTACCTTGTATAAAGTAGGGATGTCATTCCCCATTAATAGTATGTCATCTACATATAATATGAGGAATTTCACTATGCTCCCACTAACCTTCTTGTACACACAAGGTTCATCTTCACTTTGAGAAAATCCAAACCCTTTGACAGTCTCATCAAAATAAAGATTCTAGCTCTGAGATGATTGCTTCAATCCATAGATTGACCTTGTAGCTTACAGACTCTATTGGCAAACTTTGGATCTATAAACCCCTAGGTTGTGTCATCTACACATCCTCTACAACATTCCTGTTATTAAATGTAGTTTTAACATCTATTTGCCAAATATCATAGTCATGATAAGCTGCAATAGCAAGCATGATCTTGATGGACTTAACTGTGGCCATTGGAGAAAAGGTTTTGTCATAGTCAACACCTTAAACTTGTCTTAAACCCTTTGCAACCAATCTTCCCTTATAGGTTTGTACCTTACCATCCATGTCAGTCATCTTCTTGAAGACCCACTTGCACCCCTTTAGGTGGGTCCACCAAAGTCCATACTTTTTTGGTATACATGGATTCCATCTCAGATCTCATGGCCTCAAGCCAATTCTCATATTCTGGTCCCTTAATAACATCTTTGTAGGTAATTGGTCCATCATCTATGAACAATTCACTACCTTCATGAGCTACAAGATTTCCATATCTCTCAGGTTCAAGGCATGTCCTATTAGATCTATGAGGTTCCTATGTAACTTGAGGAAATTGAGATTCCACAACACCTTGTGAATCTTTTGGTTCCTTTAGTACATCTAATGGTTCAATATTTTCTTGTTGGTCTCAAACCTCTTCGAGTTCCACTCTCTTACCATTGATTCCCTTGGAAATAAATTGCATTTCAAGGTATACAACATCTCTAACAACAAACACTTTGCTGTCACATAGGGAATAAAAGTAATATCCTCTAATATCTTTAGGATATCTAACAAAGTAACATTTATCAGATTTAGGAAAAATCTTATCAGAAAACATTCTTTTGACATAATCTTCACATCCCCAAATCCTCATAAAAGACACTTTGGGACATTTCCCATGCCATATCTCATATGGTGTCTTTTGAACCGATTTAGATGGTACCCAATTTAGTGTATACACGGCGGTTTCTATAGCATACCCCCAGAAGGTAGTTGGAAGATCAGCTAAACTCATCATAGATCGTACCATATTCAATAATGTGTGATTCCTTCTTTCTAATACACCATTATGCTAAGGTGTTTTAGGCAGAGTCCACTGGGATACAATCCCATGGGCTCTAAGAAGGTCCTCAAACTCCTGGTTTAAGTATTCTCCACCTCAATCAGAATGAAGTGTCTTAATACTTTTACCAAGTTGGTTCTATACTTCATTCATAAACTCCTTGAACTTTTCAAGAGCTTCTGACTTATGTTTTATCAGGTAAACATAGCCATACCTACTGGAATCATCAATAGAGGTAATGAAGTACTAAAACCCACCTATGGCAGTTCTTCTAAAAGGGCCACACACATCAGTATATATGATCCTAATAAATCACTAGCCCTCTCATTGTTACCAACGAAAGGGGTCTTAGCCATCTTGCCCAACAAACAAGATTCACATGTCTCTAATGATTCAAAATCAAAAGAGTCAAGATAACCATCTTTATGGACTCTAGATATGCGATTCTCATTTATGTGCCCTAGGCGACAATGCCAAAGTTATGTTTTGTTTGAGTAATTGAGATTTTGCCTTTTGGTATTCATGTTATATACACTTGTCTCTGATATATCAAGTATAGACCATAGGACGTTGGGGAACTACCATAAAAGATCCCATCTTTACTAATAGAACATCTTTCATTTTTTATAAGAAATTCAAATCCTTTCTTGTCCAACAAGATACAGATATGATGTTCCTATTAATGGCAGGTATGTAATAGTAGTTCTCTAACTCTATTACAAGCCCACTTGGTAGAGTTAACTCATAGGTTCCAACTGTGCTGGCCTCAACTCTTACGCCATTAGCAACACACAGTTCAACCTCACCTTTCTATAAATGTATACTTCTTTTTAGATCCTTCACATTTGAGAAAATGAGTGATCCACATCTGGTATCAAGTACCCATGATAAAGAAGTATTGAAGTTAATCTCAATAACGCATACCCCAGAATTAGAGATCTCTATCACTGGCTTCATCTTCTTGGGTTCCCTTATCCTTCTCCTTACTTTGAGTGCAGAAGATTTGGACTTTAGCTTAGCCACAAAATACTTTTTGGCTTTGCCTTTATCATTGGACTCACCTTTGCTTATAACCATCATGGATTTGTCCATCTTCATTTGTTCTTCGACATTTATCAAGATGTCAAGCAACTCTGACAGCAGTCCAACCATGTTGCTCAAATGATAACACTTAATGAACCAAATATATCATTTAGGTAATGATTACAAAATCATATCTGTGGCCAACTCTTGACCCAAAGGAAATCCCAACTTCTCAGGATCTCCAAATGCATAATCATATTAATAAAATGGGCTCTATTAGATCTCCCTCTATTAGTTTGCACTCAAATAGTGCCTTAGAGACATTATAACTTTCATACTTATCATGATGTTTATGCAACTTATAGTTCATACAACCCATCATAAGGTACCTAATGTTCACAACATCATTGGCATGCTTCAAATAAGCATCCATGTCAGTTTTGGGTGAATTTGGAGTGGATATGGCTCTGGTGTTTCAGGATCATGCAGAACACTTCTCAAGGTCCTCAACCAGTTATGGAAATAAATCTCATTTAATTTGTCCGAATGTGATGATTTGTTTGCCATTTGATTCTATAAGAGATAAAATTTGCATTTATCAAAAGCCCTTTTGATTTGATTTGATAAATTGATGATATTACTTAGGTCTTTGATATTATTTCTCCCACTATTTTATTCAAATTGATAGCCCTCAATGTCAATTTAAAATATTGTAACATACAATATTCTAGTGGGCCAGATCCAAGATAATTCAACTATGGCCCGATCAACACCGCAAACACAATAAACCATCAAGGTAGGCAATTCTTGCCAATTACATCACATACAATTCTAGATAGATGACATGGCAACCCCTTGCCATAATCATCTGCATCCTTATGGGCCCATATGCTCTGAGAATCACAAGTTAAGGCTGACCCAACAGCCAACGCGATAGATATGCACCATGCGAAGGCCAAAACTACATATCTAGCATCACACTTCCACGATATAGATGACACACCACACGAAGGAATAAACTATACTTAGTAGACCGAGCTTTTCATGTGGGTTGCTATTGGAAAGCATCTAAGACTTAATATTATATTTGAGGGAGTTTGTTTTTATAAGTATATACATATACTTTATCCAATCATCACATATATAGCACGTATCATATACCATGCTATATCCCACAATGAAAACATTCAATAAACAAAAGCAATGGTTATGGCCAACCTAATGTAATCCCTTAGAGCCACAAGGAATTGCATCATCTAGGTCTACATCACATGCAAAAACTTGATGTTGATGAAGATTTGTGCTTGCTAGTATGGGTTGATTAGTTCAACCCTTGAACGGATCAACTCGCCTCCTGTCCGATTGTTAGGTCGAATCACTGGTCGTTTGGTTCCATTGGTCCACCATCTGTTGGCTCTTCCATCTGATCGATTGGGTCCATGAGGCGGTCGATTCAAATCATCCTTCTGATCCTCCATGGTCCTCCAACCGCATGGCTCATCATCATCAGACCTTCATGCATCTTCATCATAACATGAAAGTAAACTATCCTACTTTTACATAATTATTTGGAAACCTCGAGTTACATTCAAGGGGAGAAATGGTAGGAAAGAATTAACTTTACTTGGGAAGAAAAGATAGAGGCTTGATGCACATACCAAGATAAGAGTATCAACCAACCATACAATCATGCATAGAATATAGGGGTTATTGGCGATAACTATCCTACACATTCACCATCAAAACCACTTTTAGAGTGACACATATAAATTGCATATATATATATATATTTGTTTGGGATTATTATTGTGTTTGGATTTGACAAGATATTATTCACAATCGCATGCAATAATAGAACAACAAAACCAAAATATGATTGTATTGATTATCACATAATTTAATAAATGGACATTGGCTCTGATACCATTGATGGGAAATATGGCTACGATATAGGCAGCAGAAACAATTTTTTTATCTACCATATTCCTCTTGTCCAATAGATCACACAAATTACTATTAGACATGAAGGATGGTTTATGAGGATATACCTAGTCCTGGAGCAAGTCTAGTGACAATCCTCGTGGTTGTAGATGCACAACTCTGAATTCCAGTTGCACTGGGACTTGTCTGACTGCTTCTCCTAGGACGCCAAACTTACATGTCGTCTTCTACATTATCTCCTCTCGTCACAGACTGCTGGTTGATGATGTCCTCCTTAGAGATAGACAACAGCCTCCCACCTCTAGAGAAGTCCACACAGACTGCCTAGAACTTCTTTCGTCCTGTTGGACTAGACAGGAAGGAGTTATCCCTCCCACTGGCATACTAGTCACTAGCCTGCTCTCCCACAACAATAAACTCAGTTATTTCTCTCCCTTTAGCTATCCATCCCTAGTCGGATAGGACTTGCCTGGGCACTCTTGGTTACCACAACCGGAGAGGACAATGTTTGTCTGAGCAAATGATTCTCAAAGTGTACGTGTTGTACTCTGGGAAGCCCCTAGTACCCCTCTATATATAGTAGAGGCCAGGGTTAGGGTTCCCAGTTGCTATCTAGTACATGATTAATGTGTGGGAGTGTAAAGGACCATCTCAAAATTTTACAACAATTTTGGAAGTTTCACAACATGCGATAGTTAAAATGGCTATTTGGCAAACCCAGATGCCCATCTTACATGTGAGACAGTCATTTCACAGTTTCCCAATTGTACAAAAATTTGGCAAATCAATTCCTATCAATGTTAGACATGGATTTCCTTGTGCAACAAGTATTGCTTTAGAGAAATGAATAGGGAAACATCTAGAACCTTCCCCGACCAAACTGGACCATCTCATCCATGCGAGACGACCATCTCAGTCACCCAGACAATCATCTGGTGACCTGAGTCAAGCCAGTTTGGTTGGGTCAGTTCATTCCTTAGCCAAATTCAACTCACAATAGGGCTGACACCCAAACGCCCGTCTCAACTTTTGAGACGGTCATTTGGCACTCCAGACGGCCGTCTCAACACTTGAAATGGACGTCTAGCAGTGTTGTCATCCTATTTGTTGTGTGAATCAAATACCTAAACACTTTAGTACTTATTCAACTGCCATTCGATATTTGAACTCTTCTTCTAGGTCAAGACCTATGTGTGTGACCCTATAGGTCCCACATTACATTGGAAGTGAATGTCCATAACACTTATGACATCACAAGAAATGAGCGGTGCCTAGTCGCACATCAATTCTACCCAAGTAAATGGAAAGTTGTAGATCAACTTCAACCTACAATCTGTGTATGGTTTTGTAGTGTTTGTATAGTCCCTTTGTCACTGATATCCAAATTGAACTTGAGGCATGGAGTAGTCACCCTCATGATTATTCAATCTTATTTCTTGAACCAAGAGTAGACTGTCTGAGATATATGTAAGCTCAATATCACATATTGACTCACATGTGCATGTTCATGCTTTTCTCAGTCTCACTAATCAAGAAGCCTAGGACATCACACTCCAGTAGGAGGGAAAAATACCATATCTATCATTCTCAATCTATCCCCTTGTATCAAAGCCACCCAATCATCACTTTTATAATAACTAATATTTTAGGATTGTGTTTGATGATGTCAAAGTGTACCCAACGATGTGATGAGTGCAATGATTTCAGGTCTAAGAACCACAACCACCACCATCATTGTGAGATCTGGCTATGAATTCCATGAAGATGGCTTCCATGTGTCAGTCTCACAGTGGGTCTATCCGATACACTTTTCTCTAACATGTATCTATATGCTTGGTTTGATATCACCATATCATGACTAAATGAGATTCTTTCATCAACTAAATGACACTCTGATCTTATGTGTTATTGTTGTCTACCAACCTTCCATAATAACAGCCGATTAGGGACATAATGACAATGTAAATATGTACTTTTAACATCCGTATGATCTCATTTCTTCCAAGTCACGTACTTGAAGACATACATCATTAAGTAATATTATTCTCTAGACATTTATCATATTACATCATTATCTCATAATTGAATTAAACAGAATAAATTGGAAGTTTGCCTTTTATTAAAAATCAAATCATTTTTACATGATATACCATTACAATCATCAAATGATTGGCTCTCTAGGCATACATAACCAACAAAAACACATAAAATTTTTCACCAAAGCGATGGTAACCAATTCATTCAACATGTATGTATCATAATACCAAAAGTAGCAGCAAAATATAAAAGTTCTAACTATTACAAAGCTTGATAACATTATACATCTCTCCACTACACATGGGTGAGTCAAAAGGAAAACTATCTAATCAAATAAAGATCCAACTGAGGGTCATTTAACCACCTCTTCAAAGTCTCCCAAAAAATCTCAGCTATAATTTTTTTGTCCAAGTTCACCTTGATTATTCTCTCCTTGCACTAAGCCTAGGGATGGAAGCATACCGCACAAAAAGAGAAGAAAAGGTAACATCAACAAATACTAGTATGTGCACACTAAAATAGGAAATTGAGCAATATATGGAATAAAGGACATCAAAATAAAAGGCTTCCCATAGAAAAGTAAAGGACTACCCAATCGGGCATAAAAAAGAGTTTAATAAAATCAGAGCAAGGAATTCACGTGGTCCTATGACAATACTAGACAATATAAACATGTAGGTAGCAAATAACACATCTACCAAAAATGTGGGATGAGTAGGAACTGTATACATCCTTTCTAAATGTGGAGTGGCAGGAACTACATACATCCGCCCTGAGAAGGAAATACACATATACTCAAAATATTTTCATATGTAGGAATTTTTAACATCTGCATTCATATGTGGGAATGTTCACATCCACATAAAATAACATGTAACATTATACTAGCAATCACCACATGATACATATCAAAATAATAAGCAAGTATAAAAGAGAATAAGAGAGATGAGGACATCCAACAAAATAAGGTGGGATCAGAGGATCCGTGCCATCACATAATGTGCCATATAAACACCCACTACAAAGATGGGAAAAGAAGCATATATCATCAAAGAATATTCCACAATGAGCAATGTATAAGGAAGAGTCCAAATAGGAAAGTATGATCACAAGATCAGTAAAAAATAAAGTAGTTCACATGAACAATAATTTTCAAAAGAAAAAGAGATAATGTGTAGGCTAGTGTACATAGGACCAAGAGAAAGAAGAAAATAGGTTAAATGCTTATAAAAAATAATAGGGGATGCAAACATACCTCTCTTCATAGTCTAACAGTCCAAAGTCATTTCTAGATCCAAGTCTTGGTCTCCAAAGAACCTAATAAGAATGTATGTAGATTTAGAGTCAATCCCACATTGATTATTCAAACCCTAAAAATCATTTTCTTCTTATTTTTATGTGAATTAGGTTATCAAAACCATGTGAGTTTAGAACATATTTTATTTTATTTTTCTAACTTATATATTATTAGTTATGAATTTTGCAAATTATAACCAATTAGGAATATTCATTAAGATCCATATATTATTTAGTTTGAAATTATGCGATAAAGCTGTTACCACTGGTTAGATTATATTTTTTTGATTCTAGAACACATTTTATTTTGTTTTTCTGAGCCATAAATTATTTATTACAAAATTTGGAAAACCGACCAATCATAAATTACCAATAATACTTGTCAGCAACAAAAACCCAATTAGTGGTCAAGTCACTGAGTTGGTCCAATCAAAAGTAGACAACTCAGTCAAACCCACAGACATAAGTGCAAATTTGCATATGCAGAAGAGAGAGCCCAAGACGGCGATTAAATGACATTTTTGCCCTTTGACGAGAAACAAAACGGTAAGGAGTGGGACCTAGAGGGGATCCACTCCCTACTAAAAATTTGAAGAATAGAACCTCCAGTCCAAACATAGCCAAAAGTTATGTTGGAGTGTGTGTAAATTTTTCAAATCTTATTAATGTTATTCAAAACAACCAAAGTTTAGCAGTGGAATAAAACAAAGACTATATTCAATTTCTCAACAAGATTCCAAAAGTTTATTCATAGTCTCCCATGTAGGGTTTACATAAAAGGTACAACATATGGATCTAAATAGAGTGAAATCTAGACCTTAATAAGTTTGTCTCCAAGCTTTAAACTCCTTAAGCCAAGTCCATAATTTCTTGCCATCATCCAAGTCCTTCAGCTAGGGTTGGAAGCATACCCCAACAAGACGAGAAAATAGATGACATCAGCAAAGGCTGGTATGTGCATACTAAAAAGGAAATTGAGCAATATATATGGAATAAAGGACATAAAATACAAAAGGATTCCCATAGAAAAGATAAAGTCTACCCAATCAGGATTAAAACAAATGATTTGCAACAAGAGATAACAAAAGGAATTACTTGCCATGAATAAACAATAAAGTTGTGCCACACAAGCACATATCATGAAATTAGGGCACACAACCCATAACACCCTGCATGAATGTGAGATAAACATAGCCCTAGAATAACATAAATACAATGGCGGCCAAGCCTCATAAACTTGAAACATGATAGAGATTGGCACATAACCAAACTCCCCAATAAAAAGTGTGTGGGCCAAACCTCATAAATTTGAAACCAGGCTATGGGGCACATAACCTCCCTCCCAAAAATATAATAAGGGCACATAATCCAAAAACAATGCAATTAAACTACTCTAGTGCTAGTGAATCACATAGCATGTTTAATGTAGAGGCAAGTAGAAAGTATAGTTAGATTATACAAACTAGTCACCACATAAGTGATCAACATATGCATCCACCTCATAAGTGGGCAAAAGACATCACATGTCATCATATAGAGTTCCGTTATGAACAAAGCCTAAGAAAACCCAAGAGAATGTCCAAACATGATAATGCAATCAAAGGATCAATAACAAATAAAAGGTCCTTCACATGAAGCATATTTTCCAAAAGAACAAGATAAGGTGTAAGCTAATGTCCATAGGACCAAGAGAATGATAAAGATAGGTGATTTCTTAATAATAATAATATAGGATGCAAACATACCTCTCTTTAGAATCCAAGCAGACCAAAGTTACTTCTAGATCCAAGTATAGGCCTCCAAAGAACCTATTAATCATATATGTTGATTTTAGGTCAATTTCACATTGAGTATTCAAACTTTAAAAATCACCTTTTTCTTTATATACGATTTAGGTTATCAAAACCATGCCATATTTTAGATTACATTTTTCTAAGTCCAAAACATATTTTATTACATTTTTTGACTTATATATATTTAGTTATGAATTTTACAAGATATAACCAATTAGGAAAATCCATTAAAATTACTTATTATTAAACATTGGATTTAGGCGACAAAACTAACACCATAAGAAAGCTTACATTTTTCTGAATTTATTAACTATTTATTTGTATTTTTATTAATAATTAATTAGTTATTAATTTTTGAAAACAACCAATAAGATAAATCCAGGTCAGCAAACTAGTTGTGAGAAAGAAAGAGAGAGAGGGAGAGGGCCGCGCATCCGAGTTGGCCCAATCAGGGATGGCCAACTCGACTAGCCACTCATCCATGTTAGTAATGCCGAGGCACAAAGCAAAGAAACTAGAGGGGTGTAAAGACAAAAATGCCCTCGATCAAAAATGAACACAAGAAGAAAATCAGGAGGGTAAAGGGGAGATTGCACCTGGGGCTTTGTTCCCCCATCGCTCAACGCAAAGTGAGATCCCAGTAGGGGAAACTTCAAGCCATATATCATGAGTTAGGGAAAACCAAGAAGAACAAACTCCGAGATCTTGTTCTTGACTTGCCAATGGCTCCAACGGACCTTAGCACATGCACAAAGGCCATCCAAGACCCAGAGAACACTCACCGCCATTACACTAGTAACTACAAGAACCAAGACGGTGAGAAAGAGCCAAGCAAGCTCAATTTTGATCACAGAGATAGAGTCGGAAGGAAGCGTCAAAGCCAGAGGTAAAGGAAATGGGGATCACGACAGAGAGAAACTTGTCAATTGCCGTGAAGGTCAGAAACCAAGAGAAAGAGGTGAATTCGGTATACCTATAATTTGGCCAAACCAAAGCCTTCCCAAGCACACCCAAGCCTCATGGAGAAGACCCCAGTTGAGGGGAAATGTCACAGAGGGCAGAAGCTCCACAAACAAACTTGAAGGTGAACGTCCAGGAAATAAGAGAAGGGGAAAGCAGGTGCAGGGCTTTTGGACCAAAGCACCAAGTGGGGACGCTTACTGTGAGTTCGAGGAGGGTTTTAAGAGGGTTACATATATAGGGTAAAACCCTGGGAAACCAGGAAATCAACCGAACCAAGAAATAGGGAAGGAGGAGAATTCTTCTTGTCGATCAGGAGTTTGGATGAGGAAAAAATTACAAATTAGGGTCCTATGGATTCAGAAAGACATGGTGATGGTGAAAAGAAAATTGGATTGAGGTGAAAAGGAAAGGCAGGAGAGATATTCCTGAGCGAGAAATTGAAGCACTGTAGTTGGAAAAGAGAGTTCGACTGGAGGTAGGAGACAACTCCTCCGCCGTCAGATCTCGATCTAAGGGTCGCGATGGAAACCGACATTAAGAAGTTGTGTGACAGAATTAACTTTAGGAAACCTGAAAATTAAAACATAATATTTGAATTAGACGATTTAATAAAGTGAAACTTGTATTCAATTTCCTTTTTCTCTTTCTTCATTTAAGGGTGCAAACATAATCCAAATTATGCAAAGTTTTGCACAAAGGCCAATTAAGGCATGTAGATTGCGATTATGCAATCAGATTTTCATTTTTAAAACTTTTGATGCATTAATTTCACAAGTCATGTTTCTCATGCATTAATGGCTCTAGGAATATCCAAATTTGGTGAAACTACTTCCACAAGTTATCCTTGATGCGTTGAATACAAATTTCCCTTTATTTCCATCTATTACAGTTATATATCACATTATTGATCATTTATGGCTTTTACATATTTTCTCTCTCCTAAATTTATCCTAAATATTCAAGGTTGTCCAAATCAGATGAAATTTGACATATAGGCTATTTTTAACATGTAGATTATGAATTTGAAGTTTGTTTCCACTTTTGTGATTTCCTTCTATGAGGTATGTCCCTTTTATTATTTGAGCCTATTATTCTCACATTATTTTATCATTATCACTATTGCTCATTCAATTGTGTTCCATAGCTTAATATTATCACCAAAAGAGTTATGTGTGATTATTTGTACGGAATATTATATTTTTACCTTCATGTGACATATTTTATGTGTCCATTGTTGGCCTAAGACTAATGTGAGACCATCGGGTTACATTAGGGTGATTTTTACATACATTACTCATTAGGGTTATACTAAACATCTTTTAGGTCTATACCTTAACCTTGTTTGGGCTAGTCCAAAAGGTCAAAGCTCTAGGGTAGGGTTCAAGATCTTGTATGTTATAAAAACAATACTAGAATATGAGGGGAAGAAAAGGAATACCACAGGGTGGATTCAACCCATTCCTCATTCTCATCCATGGCCACGAGCCATGTAGAAGCAGGCAAGATTGAAGAAGCTAAACTGGCGATCTGTCAACATACCTCTAGCGAAAAACCTCCATCAAAACCGCAAAGGACATATGATCTCAAAGTTCATTGAATAGAGGGCTTGAAGGCCCCAAAACTCACTGGTGTTACTCTTCCATGGCTAATAGGAAGAAGAAAAATGCATGTAGCAGTGGAGCTACCAAAGCAAAAAAGACTCACCTCAAAACACTCATGATGACCTCTCAGCTTGAACCAAAACTCAAAGAAGTATGAAAGAGGGAGATAGACACCCTGTGGCACCCTCGTCCACATTGGAAAAATAAAGGGACACTAAAGATTTCATGACCGAGGACATAGCATCATACAAGAGCATCCAGAACCACAGAAAGAAAGGTGATGAGCTCGGGAGACTCATCACCAAGTTAATTGACCCCTGGTGGTCGGTAACATCCTACAGATGATGAGGGGTTTGTCAGATAAGGGGGATCTTGTAGTGGCAACATACTGGGTAAGGATCCCTATTGACATTGGAGGAGAGTCGTAAGGAGGCTGGTAAAGGTTTCTAGGAACTTTTGTGAAGAGGAGGTGTAGTGGACGTGCATCTATGAAAAAATGATGGAGAAGGGGGATTTGGGCATTTCCTATGTTTAGGGATTTAGGGCTCATGCATGGGATTGTCATGTGTGTAATTTGATTAGGAAAACAAAGGCAAAAGAATCATGGGAAACAGATGAGAATCAAGAAAGTTATGAGGGAAAGAAGATTTGAGTCACTGTTCACAAGGAACTCGGTCTCCTACCAAAGGTAGGAGATGACCCACGACTGTCAAATCATGGTTCAGATGGTCCACATTAAATTTGAAATCATAGATGGCACGTGACAATAAATACGATACCAAATCAAATTTGACTAAAGTATGAAATAAATTATTTCCCTTTCTCTCTCTCTCTCTTCATTTAAGGGTGTAAACAAATTCCAAATTAAGTGAAATTTTGTGCATAGGTCAATTAAGGCATGTAGATTCTGATTATGCAATTAGATTTCTATTTTGAATATTTTTGATGCATTAATTAATCAAATATTAGTTTCTCTTTCCTCATGCATTAATGACATTAGGGTTATCCAAATTTGGTGAAACTTCATCCACAAGTTACCTATAATGTGTTGAATATGAATTTGACTTTATTTCCATCTTTTGAAGTTATTTATCATATTATTCTACTTATATGGCTTTTACACATTTTCTCTCTCCTAAACTTACCCTAAATATTCAAGTTTGTCCAAATTAGATGAAAATTGACATATAGGCTATTTTTAGGATGTGTATTATGATTTTGAAGTTTGTTTCTACTTTTGTGAATTCCTTTTAAGAGATATATCACAATTGATATTTATGGCCCTTTATTACATTAGTTATCCCATTTGTCATTATTAGTACTATTATTCATTCAATTATGTTCCAAAACTTCATGTTACTTCCCTAAGAGTTATATATGATTATTTTGCTAAAATTCTTATGTATTCCTTTATCCATCTCACGTGACACTTTTATGTGTCCATTATTGGCATAAGACTAATGTGAAAGTTACATTAGGGTGATTTATACATGCATTAGCTCATTAGGGTTATACTAAATATCTTTTAGGTCTAACCTCAAACTTGTTTGGCTATGTCCAAAATGTCAAAGTTCTAGGGTAGGGTTCAAGATCTAGTATGTTACATGTTTGTTTAGAATTTTTTATATAAACTCACATATAAAATTTGTTTAGTTATATAATTATGTCTAGCATTATTTATGAGACCAACAACAAGCTAATTAATGAAGATATAAATTCTGATAAATGATTGACATATGTGTGGCATAGAGACTGACCTTATTCTATAAATACAAATTTCTAAATCATGGCATTGGCCTAGAAATTCTTTTGAGATTTACCCATTAGGAGTAAATCTTGGATAGTCTCCAGTTTCAGGCTATTCTTGAACACTTAATCTCACTTAGGATGTGAGTGTATCATGTATATTTAGTTTTCAAGATGTTTCATACGCACATCCTTGTTTTTTCTCTAAGTACATTTGTAGGAGGGCATTTTCCCATCTACATCGATGTACTTAGAGAACTGTGGGGAAATGCTGCTAAAATATTCTTGAAAAATAAATACACATTATACACTTACTAGTGAGATTAGGTGTTCAAGAATAGGTTAGGCGGTACACATTCATAACTAAACCCCAAACCCTAGTCTGTAAACTCTAAACCTTGAAACCCTAATTTGTAAATCCTAATCCCTAAACCAAAAATGATAAACCCTAATCTCTAAATCTTTCTCTTTAAATACCTGATTCAATACTTGTTTCCTCTGTGATCATAGAATGGACCGATCATGGATGTCCATTTTGTTGGGTTTTACATGTCGGAGTAGGAAGCGATTTTTTTTTTACTTGACCATAAACCCATAACCAACATATCACATCAACATCTATGTAATAGGAATGATGGTTTTAGCAAGATATACCTAGTCCTGAGGCTTGCTCAGTGACTATACCTCACAACAAGTGTGGTCTTAAACCACCTATCTTTGACGACGTCTATGCAGCTCATGGTCTTGACCCAGACTATGGTTGACTGTCATCCTCCTGAGCGAAAGAAGTCTCCCGCCTCTATAGATAGTCTACATGTATCACTGAGAACTCTAGTCGTCCTGAAGAACAGACTGGAAGGAGTTATCCCCTTCTGTTAGTGTACTAGTCACCGACACACTATCCCACCACCAATTGCTTTTCTGCAGTTGTCTTTCCCTCGTTGTTCCTCCCTGGATGGGCAGAACTTGCTTGGGCTCTCTCGACTACAACAACTAGAGAGAACAACAACTTTGCAGAGCAACTGATGTTTTGAGTTGTCTCTCTAGAGAAGCCCTTGTACCCCTCTACTTATAGTAGAGGCCAGGGTCAGGGTTCCCAGTATGTGTGGGAGTAGAAGGGTCCAAAATTTCCATGAACTATTTGCACTACAGTAGAGACGAATCAGTCATTTCATAACTAAAACGGTCGTTTGGCAAGGTGAGCCGATTGGTTCACTAGTGAGCCGATCGGTTCACTAGTGAGCCGATCGATTGGGAGTGTGAGCCAATCGCTTCACCCAGTGAACCAGTAGTGTCACTTCCAAGACTTGCCTACAATTGACCTTCCTTATTCATTTTTAATTAATACAAATATTAATTCATGTCCCAATCAAATTGAACAAGTGAAATGAAACACTTTTTCTCACAAATTGGGACAACTCAACACTGTTCGTTTAGACCAATTGAATCGATCAGTTCACTAGAGTGAACTGATCATATTAGTGGCCATGAGCCGATCGGTTCACCCAGTGAACTGGTCGGTTGGTGGTCCAGATTGTGTAGAACACAGTCAATTCAGTTCTCAATCAATATGACACTCTAATCAGTTGGTTCAACACTTGAACTTGATGATTCTGAGTCAGGTCTATTGATTGAATGTTTGATTGAGTACCTAAATACATTAGTAATCAATCCAAACATCATTCATGGATAAAATCCTCTTTCCGGTTAATCCTTTGTGTGTGACCCTATAGGTCCCATTTCACATTGGCAGTGAATGTCCATAACTAGCTTGTGACATCACAAGCAAAGAGCGGTACCTAGTTGCACATTAGTGCTACCCAAGTGAAAAGGAAAGTTGGATAACAACTTTCAATCCTAAAGTATGTGGTTGGTGTTCTAGTGAATGTATAATTCCTTTTTCTCTGATATCTTGAATGAACACAAGGCATGGAGTTGTCATCCTTTCAATGTTCATTCATGTTTCTTGAACTAGAGTAGACTGTTTGTGATATGTGTGACATCAATATCATATATTGATTCACATGTGCATGCACATGCCTTTCCCCGTCCCTCTTATCAAGTGGCCTAGACATCATACTCCCTTAGGAAGGACAAATCCCATATCCATCACTCACAATCTATCTCATGTGCCAAACCCTCCCAATCATCACCGTTATAACAATACATGTTTTAGGACTGCGTTTGATGATGTCAAAGTGTATCCAATAACATTCGACGAGTGCAGTGATTTTAGGTCTAAGAATCACAATCACGAGATGATTCTGACTACCATGTCATGGTTCCATGTGTCACTCTCATGGTGCGTCTGTCTGATACATTGTTCTCTAAAATGTATCTGTGTGCTTGGTTTGATATCATATATCATGATTAATGAGGCACTGTCATCAACCAACACACACTCTAGTCTTGATGTGTCATTGTTGTCTATCAACCTTCCACAATGACATCCAACTAGGGACATAATAAAAATGTAAATACTCTTAGCATCCATATGATCTCATTGTTCAGGTCCTCAACCTGAAGACATACGTCATTGAGTATTGCCATTCTTTAGACATTCATTCTGCTCTATCATTTATCTCATAATCGAGTGAGCTAGAATAAATTATAAGCTTTCCTTTGATATTTATCAATTCAATCATGACGTATGCCAATCCAATCATCATAAGATTGGCTCTCAGGGCATACATACCAACAGACTCCCACTGGCACTTAGAGACAATCACCTTTGAATCATATTCTTAGTGATCTCTAAACATGTCTGACGTGTTTTTGTTGCGCTATTCCTTGCCTAACAATTAGCTCCATAGTTTGACTTAGTATTTCTACTTTTCATCGAGGGTTGGAATATCTATAAGTTCATCTATATGAACTTCTAGATCCATTTAGTATCCTCTGGTGTTCATAACACAAGGATACTCAACATTCCTTTTGGAATTAAATGGCTTTTAGTTTTACTCAGAACATTTCCATTTATCAACACATATTCACTTTTATATTTTGTGTTCATTTTTATGTCATTTTGGAAGCTTGCATTAGTGTAACTAATTTACACTCAACTCTTCCTTTTATTACCATAGAACTAATCCTTTAATACTTCATAAGTACTTAAATAAGTTCTTTATGATATTCTAGTAACTCTCACTGGAAGTAGATAGACATCCACTCATCATGTCCAATACATATGAGATAACTGGATGAGCATAAAATATTGTCATGTCCAATACATACTAGCTGATGAATGCACATACATTTTCTTATCATGACCAATACATACAAGATAATGGGATGATTACATACATGATAGATCCATTTGCGAATGCACAAGGCATCTATCTATGTGTTCCTATTCTTCATAAGAATTTGGGGCACTAGGCATCTGAGAGACTAACTCTATGTAATATGGACAAGTTTTCTCCCACTGAATCTTTGCATAATGAACCCTTCAACACAAACTGCCAATGTATGCTCTCTCTTTAATAGGTCAAGAGACTTTTGGAGAACTATCTCTATAGGTCTCTATTCCTATCACATATGACATTTCTCTTTATTCCTTTAAAGAAGGTATTTCCACACCAGTTTTGTTTTATTAGAACACTTCATTCATCATCATGTGGAATATGAATATGCTCCCACTAAATATTTGTAATCATAGATCCCTTCTTTATTTCGATATATCAGTCAAACCTTTTGACTATATAATCAAAGTAAAGACTCCAATTATAAGGTGCTTGTATTTAATCAATCATATTGATTAAACTCTTGTAACTTATAGACTGCATTTGCGTTAACGGAATTATAAAACCCTTCAGGTTGTGTCACATACACAACCTCATGTTATTCCTACTAGGAATGCAGTTTTAATATCCATATGCCAAATTTCATAGTCTTTAAGTTCCAATAGAAAGCATGATCCTTTATGGCCTATAGCCACTGCAATTGGTTAAATAAAATCATCAGTTTCAACACTTTGAATTCACTTGAATTTATCTCAACCAATTAGCTCTTCTAATGTCATCCATGTCAGTCTTAACTCTTAAGACCCATTTGCACTTATGGTTTTTATCCCTATAAGTGCTACCATTAAGGTCATACCTTATTTGGTTCACATGGAAGTCATTTTGGATCTTATGTCTTCAAGCCATAACTCAAAATCTGGTTCCTCAACATCATCTAGATGGATTATTGGCTCATCATCATATGACCAATTAATCACCTTTGAGTTTGTAGGATATCATTATCCATCAACATCAAGGTGTTTTCTACTAGGTATATGAGGTGTATCTGTTACATAAGGAATTTGAGATTCCACAACATTTGTGATTCTTAATCTCATTTTGTACATTTATTTAGTGTCAAGCATGTTCTTTAGAAGAATTCTAGAAGATTAGTTATTTGCTTGATGATCATACTCTTACTATTTAGAGTATGATTCCTTCTTTGATCTAGATATCATTATGCCTTAATCATGAGTTCTCTATGATACACTATCTTAGTTACTCATAAGGTCCTCAAACATTTGGTTTAAGTATCTCATCCATTGATCATATCAAAGAGTTAGTACTTTTACCAAGTTTGTTCTTCATTTATGATATTCTTGAACATTTCAAGATATTCATATTGGTATTTCAATTAAATACCATATCTGAAGTATTAACATTTGTTCCAATAGGTATGTATATACATCAATATGTATTATACCTAATAGAATAGTCTTTCTCCCACTACATCTAGTAAAGTTTGACTTGTCATCATGCCCAATAAATAGGACATTCATATCTCTTAATGGTTCATTAACCAAGATAGTCTAGTTTATCCATCAACATGGATCCCAGAGATGAATTTCTCATTCATTTGTTTAGATGATAATGCTAATTTATTGTTTGAGTCATCATTAACTTTTAGGTATTATTATTTTATCTCATGCATACCAAGTACCACAAGATAAATAAGACATTGCCATAAAAGATCATATCTTTGAAATTGAAATATGAATTTTATTGATAGACATCCTTGTCATTACAAGATGCATAAATAAAAATGTTTCTGTTTATGGGAAAAATGAAATAGTACTTCATAACTCTATTACATGCCCTTTGGGCTGAAATAAACTAAAAGGTACTACTCTCTATGGCAACAACACTTGCTCCAATGTTGATGAGTGTTCCTTCTTGGTCCTTTCATAAAGGACATCACTTCATTTCAGATCCTGCACATCATATATGTCAGATCTGTATCTTGGTATCATATACCTAAGATAAAGAAGCATTTTAAGTTTATTTCATGATACCTAAGGTGGAGACTTCCATCCCCTCCTTCTTCTTCTTTAGTTCATCTATGTAGAGAGCACAATTTCTCTTCTAATGTCTTGGCTCATGACAATGGTGACATTTGCCTCCCTTGTTCACCCCTCCCTTGGATTTGAGAGTTGAAGATGACTTGGGCTGCTGGCTAGCATCATAACCTTTCTTTGATTTGCCCTTGCCCTGCCTTTAGAATTTCCCTTCTTTTTGCTGATCATCATCACAATTTGGGTTTGTCTTTCTTCATCTATGCCTCAGATATCCTCAACATGCCCAAAAACTCTGTCAGTGACCTGTCAAAGTTGTTCATGTTGTAGTTCATCACAAACTGACTGGAGGATTCTGGAAACGATTACAGTATCACATAAGTAGCCAAATCTTGGCTAAGAGGGAATCCTAGTCGAATTGGTTCTCCACATACCCAATCATCTTGAGCGTGTGAGGTCCTACTAGATCTCCTTCTGTCATGATGCACTTGAACAATGCCTTGGAGACATCATATCTCTCTTGTCGTGCTTGGTCTTGATACATGTTCTTGAGATGTGGAACCATCTCAATGATGTCCATGTTCTCATGTTGTCTCTGCAACTCATAGTTCATTGAGTACAACATCAAGTACTTCACATCAATGGCATCCTCAACATGCTTCTTGTAAGCATCCCTTTTAGCCTTTGGTGCATTGGGAGAAAGTTCTTCTGGCTCTAGTGTATCTAGGATATAGAGCTTTCACTCTTGAGTGAGAACAATTCTCAACGTCCTAAACCAGTCATGGAATTTGTTCCCATTTAGCTTGTCCTTCTCAAGGACCGATCGCAATGAAAAGTGATGTTGGTAGCCATTTATTCTACAAAAGGAAATTTGCAATTTTAGTCCAAAACTCTTTTGATTTGATTTGATTTGAAAATTGAAGATATTAATTAGGTCTTTAATTAATTATCAATCCCACTATTTTGATCAAACTGATAGCCCTCACCATCAACTCAGAAGATTGTAGCGTACAACCTTCTAGTGAGCAAGATCCTGACTTCCTCTAAGTTATGGACCAGTGAGGGTTTTCACACACAACTAGATTATTTCAGGTAGGCAACTTTTACCAATTGCATCATATGCAACTCTTAATAGATGTTATGCACAACTCTTTGTCATGAGCATGTGCTTGTCTCAAGGTGCTTAATTCAATTAAGGTCACCTTGTTAAGTCCAACCCGAAAGACAACACAATGAATATGCACCATGCGAAGGCATACCCACATATTCACCATCACACTTCTACGAGATAGACGGTGCACCACGCGAAGGCATGCCCACACTTAGTTGATCTAGCTTTTCATGTGTGCTACTTTTGGAATTCATCTTCAACTTAATATGTTTGTTGAGGGGTTTTAATATGCTTATATATGCATATATGTATCCAATCACCACATATATAGTACGTATCATATACATGCTATATCCCATAAACAAAACATGTAATAACGATAAAGTGATGATTATGTCCATCCTATTGTAGTTCCTTGGAGCCATAAGGAACTACAGTCATCTAAGACTATATCACATGCAACCTATTATTGATGAAGATTTGTGCTTGCCAATCTGGGTTGACTGGTTCAACCCTTGAACTAGTCGTCACGCCTCTTGGTCAGTTGGTTGGTCTCCTCCAGCCAGTCGTCTGTCTCCTCCAGATGGTTAGCTCGTCTGGTCATCTGGGCTTCTCATCAGTCCACCAACTACTCCTCAGTCACTCATCTCAGTCCATCAAGCGGTCATCTTCAGTCTTTGGCATAACAAGAAATAAAGCTAATCCTATTTTACATAATCTTTGTGAAACCTTGAGTTACATTCGAGGGGAGTAAAGATAGAAGAGAATCTTGAGCTACATTCAGAATAGAAGAAGAGGGCTCAGTGTACAAACCAAGATGCAAATAACCATAACCAACCACACACATGCACATAGGGTTTATAGGCCATAACCATGCTACACATCCACCATCAAAACCTTTTTAGGCAGACGCGTATCGATTACATATATATGATATCATATATGTATATATTAGTTTGGGATCATGTGGTATTAATCAGATATTCACATTAGTAATTTAAATATTGGCATCACATGCAATAAATAAAAGACAAAAAAACCAAAATTCGATCATTTCGATTATCTTAAAACATAGAGTATTGACATGGCTCTGATACCACTGTTGGGTTTTATGTGGTCGGAGTAGGCAGCGGAAACAAAAATATTTACTTGACCATATACCCATAACCAACAGATCACATTAACATGTATGTAATGGCAAGGTTGGTTTTAGTGAGATATACCTGGTCCTGAGGCTTGGTCAACAACTATACCTCACAACAAGTGCAGTCTTCAACCACCTATCTTCAATGACATCTATGCAGCTCCTGGTCTTGACCCAGACTATAGTTGACTATCGTCCTCCTGAGCGATAGAAGTCTCCCACCTCTATAGATAGTCCACATGGACCACTGGGAACGTCGTCCTAAAGAACAGACTAGAAGGAGTTATCCCCTTTTGTTGGTGTACTAGTCACTGACACACTCTCCCACCACCAATTGCTTTTCTGTAGTTGTCTTTCCCTCACTGTTCCTCCCTGGATGGGTAGAACTTGCTTGGGCTCTCTCGGTTACCACAACCAGAGAGGACAAAAACTTTGTAGAGCAACTGATGTTCTGAATTGTCTCTCTAGAGAATCCCCTTGTACCCCTCTATTTATAGTAGAAGGCAGGGTCAAGGTTCCCAGTCTGTGTGGGATTAAAAGGGTCTGGAATTTCCATGAACAATTTTCACTACGACATGCAAATTGGCCATTTCATAACTGAAATGGTTGTTTGGCAAGGTGAGCGGATCAGTTCACTAGTGAACCAGTCAGTTGGGAATGTGAGCCGATCAGTTCACCCAGTGAAATGGTCATTTCACTTCCCAGACTTGCCTACAATTGACTTTCCTTATTCATTTCTAATTA
Source organism: Alisma plantago-aquatica (assembly GCA_963693085.1). Lineage (NCBI taxonomy): Eukaryota > Viridiplantae > Streptophyta > Magnoliopsida > Alismatales > Alismataceae > Alisma > Alisma plantago-aquatica. The sequence goes on along the minus strand of OY856415.1, from coordinate 255,994,157 downwards.
ATGCAAATATTAATTCTTGTCCCAATCGAATTGAACAAGTGAAACAAAAAACTTTTTCTCACAAACTGAGACAACTCAACACTGCTCGTTTGGACTAGTTGAACCAATCGGTTCACCAGAGTGAACACGTCATCTCATTGACGATGAGCCAATGAGTTCACCCAATAAATCAGTCGGTTGGTGTTCCGGATTGTGCAGAACACAGCCAATTCAATTCTCAATCAATCTAACACTTTAATCAGTTGGTTCAACACTTGAACTTGATTATTCTGAGTCAAGTCTATTGATTGAATGTTTGATTGAGTACCTAAACACTTTAGTAATCAAGCCAAACATCATTCATGGATAAACTCCTCTTCTAGGTTAATCCTTTGTGTGTGACATTATAGGTCCCATTTCATGTTGGCAGTGAATGTCCATAACTAGCTTATGACCTCACAAGCAAAGAGCGGTACCTAGTCACACATCAGTGCTACCCAAGTGAAAAGGAAAGTTGGAGAATAACTTTCAATCCTACAATCTGTGATTGGTGTTCTAGTGAATGTATAATTCCTTTGTCTCTGATATTCTGAATGAACTCAAGGCATGGAGTTGTCATCCTTTCAATGTTCATTCATGTTTCTTAAACTTGAGCAGACTATCTGAGATATGTGTGACATCAATATCATATATTGATTCACATGTGCATTCAGATGCCTTTCTCAGTCTTGCTTATCAAGTGGCATGGACATCATACTCCCTTAGGAGGGACAAATCCCATATCTATCACTCACATTCTATCTCATGCGTCAAAGCCACCCAATCATCACCATTATAACAACCCATGTTTTAGGACTATGTTTGATGATGTCAAAGTGTACCCAATCACATTCGACGAGTGTAGTGATTTTAGGTTAAAGAACCACAATCACCACCATCACTATGAGAGATGATTCTGACTACCATGTCATGGTTCCATGTGTCACTCTCATGGTGGTTCTGTCCGATACACTGTTCTCTAACATGTATCTGTGTGCTTGGTTTGATATCATATATCATGACTACTGAGACACTATCATCAACCAACACACACTCTAGTCTTAGTGTGTCATTGTTGTCTATCAACCTTCCATAATGACATCCAACCAGGGACATAACAAGAATCTACATACTCTTAGAATCCGTATGATCTCATTGTTCAGGTCCTCAACCTGAAGACATACGTCATTGAGTCTTGTCATTCTTTAGACATTCATTCTTCTCTATCATTTATCTCAGAATCGATTGAGCTAGAATAAATTGGAAGCTTGCCTTTGATATTTATCAAATCAATCATGACGTATGCCAATACAATCATCATATGTAGGATTTAATAATATGGATAACAATTTAATAATCACAATCAAATTATTTAAAAAGCCACTTTACATTTTCAATGTGTCATTCTCCACCGCTTTTTCCCTAACCCTGGCATACCCCTCTAGGGTTTTTCTTTTGCCATTGACTTAAGGCCACCTTCTCAATCCTGAGCTTGGTGCCTGGGAGTCACCTCTCACGGTTCTCCATAGTCATGCATCATAGACCACCTTCTCATTCCCGAGCTTGGTGTCTGGGAGTCACCTCTCACGGTGCTCATGGGTCTACCCTCTTGGGCCTGACCTTTATGGCATCTTCCATCAGGGTGGCATGTAGGTGTGAGAATACACATTTCTTTATAATTGTGATAACCATAGTGACTTTATAATTTTGCAAGTATGAACATCCAACTGTTTAGATTGCATTCAATATGAGGAAACATTTAGAAAACCCTCGAGAAACTAATGCGATTAACCATAATTAACCACATACCTGACTTGTAGATTCAACAAGCTAATAACAATTCCAAGCAAGCAAGTAATCCAAGAAGCAGTTCAACAATCACAGAATTCCTGAAAAGCATATGTAACCTATTTACTACACTTTACCAAGAAAATTACTATTTAATTGACTTGGATTCACTTTCTAGGGCTTTTAATCCGCATTAGGGTTTCATTAGAGTTCCTTTTAGATCTTTTTACAGCTGTCCTCATTTGTATCCACAAAACCCTAAAACAACAGTTCTAGGTGCAAAACCCTAATTACTCACATATTCACATGAAAGCCTTTTTATCATCTACTAGACTGAGGTTAACCTATCATCAGTTTTATACAAAGGATTTCAAATTATATCTCATGAGAAACCATTGACCTTAAGTTAGGGTTTCTAAGCTATTATGCATCTTCATACATGCAAAACCCTAAAATAGGCATGATATTATCTTAATTAGGTTCAATCCTTCTTATTATTCTCCACAGGTTATTATATCCCAAAATAACATAATTAAGACATTAAACCCAATTTCTAAACATAATTAGGGTTTCTAAATGTTTAATCATTCTTATTTGAGGTAAAAACCCTAAAACATGTGAGATACATCTAGATCAAGTTCAAGTTCATCATCAACTATTCAATAGGCTGCACTTATTCAATTTCATCACTAAGCAACATGAACTTAACCGATATGCTCAATTAGGGTTTCTAATTTAATCCATAAGCACTTTTCATTAGGTTAGCACACTTTTTGAATTAGGAACGAAATCAGGTTCTCAAACCAATTTTATTGCATTCCTCGTATTTTTCTGATAAATTTTCATGTATAAACTTTCCTCATCCAAGTTTTCTAGCAAGAAATACGATTTTAGCAAGAAAAGTCTTTTTTTTTGATTTATTCGAAAACCCTAGAAAAACGAGGATCGTTTGATTATTGGTCCGCTGGACCACGCGGCATCCTATGGCTCAAGAATGCGCACCTATCTTTGCGATTTGAAGTATGCAAAAGATTGAAATACCCCTTACCTTGATAGAGGAGATGAGAGGGCACACTAGTAATTTTCCCGCTATCCCCTTCTTTTTTCTGTGCACGCTGCCTGCATTTCGCCGCTGGGGTGGGTAGTCAACCCACGAGTTGACTCTAGGCCACAAGACCCCAGAGAAAGAATCGATGTGGCCAGAGCCTCCGTCTTGGCTCCCTAAACTTGCCTGACCTTCCACCGACGTGAGATGGTGGCATGAATAGAAGAAAGCTTGAGCCGATCGAAGACAGAGTACAAATCCGTAGGTCGGTGACACCACGACGACTTGGGACGGATTGGGGCAAGGTAACCGATTCTGAGATGATGGTGTTTGCTGAACGTGCTTTACCCCCTTTGCTCATGGGGTTCCTTCCCTTTATATAGGCAGGGAAGATGCCTGTGTGGTTCCATGGAGTCCAAGCTCCATCGGACATCGGGCAAAGCCCCAATGGCACACAAAACCAAACCACCAAAGGGTCATTAGATCCGTTTTATCCTCCCGAACTCAGATATACACTTTTTAAGTTTCCTCGTTGATTAGAGTGAGAGCTATAGATGTGGAAAGATTTCCTACTACTGTTGCTATTGGACTGGAGGTAGGAGATGATAGATATCCATCCAATCTTAATCCAATGGTCTCCAGTGCGCGCCCATTATATTTCTAATAGAAATCAAATTGTGACATATAATACTTTCCTCTACACTTTATGAATTTGTGTAAAATCCATATCTCCCAAACTGAGTGTCCAATTAATCCCAAATTTTAAGGGAAACTTAGTAATAACTTAATCTTTCATTATGCCGAATTTGGACCCATTATCTAAAGAAATCAGATTCCTTTCTTTAGTTGCAAGTTATTACTCAATTATGTATATTTCTCATCTATTTTCTCTTTCCTTTGCCTTTAAATTATTATTCTGAGTTCCTTGTACCTCAAGGAACCTTAATGGCTCGAAATCCCATCTTGGGAATATCCCTTAGCCTTTTATTTATCTTTTATCCATTTTCTTATTATCATACTTATTTTCTTATTCTTTTTAATTATTTCTCTTTATCTCTCTTGTATTTTCCTTATGGAAGTTCCTTTTAACATTAGGAATCCTTGGGATACGAAATTTCACCAAGGATAACTCAATTATGCATCTTTTCACTTATTTTCCACGTTTCATCAATATTTTCAATTTCTTTCTTAATAAAGAAATACTTAATTGATTTTTTCTTTTCTTATTGCACTCTTTATGCAACTTTGGACTCCTTGGAACCCAAGGAACCCAAGACGCACGAAATCCCTCTTTGGATTTGCCTTATAGAGGTTTCCACATTTTTCTTTTCTCAAATAATAAATTATTCATTCACTAATTGAATTTTCTTGTTATTTGGTCCCAATAGCCAATAAAGCCCACAACACAATCATCAAGGCTATTGTTAACGAAATCCACTTATTCCAAACAAATTATATCATTTGTTGTTCAAATATCTTTAATATGAGAAATTACATTTCTCACCAAATGAACCCAAAATTGGGGTTGTAACACCTGTACTGGAACAAAACTGATTAAAGTGACAGTCAAGTTTCATCCAAGATAAACTTGATTGATTGGTCAAATTAGATTTGTCACATAGTGTATTCGGTTGAGTTACCTTTATAGAAACTCGACCAATAACACTGTACGGAAAAGTGCAAAAAAGTGTTTCTAGTAATTGTGGAGTTGCAACAAAAGAAAATATATCCACTGCAAGCCACAAAATGGCTAGTTTTCATTCTTAAGTGTTCCCAAAGGCTAAGAGGCATCCCCAGCTACAAATAGGACCCCTTGGAATTCATCCCATCGTTATCCAAGCACTATGAAGGTCCCTATGCTATAGTTGAGTGATCCTACATCCTCCTCTCTCTCCCTCTCTCTCTCTAAGCTTAATCACTTGCTACATCCATTAGACTGAGTAAGAGATTTGTAAGAGAGCTCATCCTACATTTATATCTTATGAGGCTCTCACTTCCATAACCTCCCCATCTCTCATTTCAACCATGAAGATGAAGGTTCTCTCTCTTGGCTAAGAGAGGTGAAGAAGAATAAGGGAAGGAGTCCCTTGGTGTAGATTAAGGCTGAAGACTTAGAGAAAGAGTGGGTAAGCCCTTGGTAAATGCAGAAGACTCCTTGCTCAAGTGTGTAAGTCCTTGGTGGAAGCTTCTCTGAGTGAAGGTGAATTCAAAGGCTGAAGATCCAAGAAGAGTGGGTAATTCCTAGAAGGCTGAAGACTTGAGCAAGATTGGGTAAGCCCTTGAAGAAGGACAAAGACTCATTGCAAAGTGGGTAAGTCCTTAGTAAGGTTGAAGACTCTTTGTATTGGATAGGTAATTCCTTTGGTTGGTCATGTATTGTAAGTCTTATGAACGAATATAAGAGTGCAATGTTTAAGAAATCCTAGAGGTTGACCTCTCTAGGTAGTTGACTGACATACTCCTAGTTTGGAGTGTGGGAACCACTCTACACATCTTGTCTCTTGGTTCTTGTTCAATCTCTCTCTCCCTTACTATGCATATTTTAGTTGCACTCAAACTTCCTATTTAGGAACCTTATCTTGTGATATACATTGAAGGTCTAATGAATTTTGTTTAAGTGCATTCAGCTCTATTCACCCCCCTCTAGAGCATACAATCACCCATCAAGGATCTAACAATTGGTATCAGAGCAGGTCTTCTCCAAGCATACTTCAATAAGTAGGAGAAGATGGGTGACTACCAAGGTGGGAGAAACTTCATCAAACGTCCAATCATTGATGGGAGTAACTTCCTCTATTGGAAAAGAAGGCTACAATTCTACATCCAATGATCAAGTCTTGAGCTATGGCAAATGGTGGACCATCCATACAAGCTACTAGTGATAAAGATAGAAGAATGGGACAAAGCTACCATGAATAAAGCCACCTTGAATGTAAGAGAAATCAACATCCTCTATGCCACCATGACCTCCACCGAGTTCAACAGGATTTCTTCTAGTGAGACAACCTATGAGGTATGAAGAAAGCTATGTATCACTTATGAGGGGACAATTCAAGTGAAGTAAAGCAAAGTCTACATGCTCAAAGGGCTACTTCAGAACTTCAAGATGGGAAAGGAGCAGAAGATAGCCAACATGTACTCAAGACTCAACATAATTATTAATGGCCTTTCCATCCTAGGTCATCCTATGAGTATAGGAGAGATCAACTCTAAGATCCTTAAAACTCTCCCCAAGAGATTGGAACCCAAGGTGACTTCCATTAAAGAAGTGAGGTCTCTTGATGATATCCCCATTGAAGAGCTCATTGGAAATCTACAAGCCCATGGAGTCACACTTGACAAAATAGAAGAAGTTGAAAGACTAGAGGATAAAGTGCTAAAGAGAAATAAGAAGGATGAAATCAAGGCACAAATTGAAGCTATTTTGGGACAAACCTCTCCATCCTCTCATATTGAAGAAGATGACATGTACTCCAAGGGTAGACTCTATAAAGGCAAGAATTCCTCCTCCATCCAGTGCCTCAAGTGTGGAAGGAAGGGTCACTTCAAGATAGATTGTCTACAAGACAAAAAGACCCATCATCAAAAGGAAAGAAAAGAGAAGTATAAGAAGAAGGAGAAATGACACTCAAGCTGAAGTGACTCCTCCAACTCAATCTCAAGTGAAGATTCAAGTGGAGGATCAAGCTCAAGCTCTATTGATGAATGAGAATGCCATTTTTATTTTATGGCATCAACAAGTGAAGACTCAAATGAGGTAAATCTAAACTCATTTGATAAAGAACCTTTAATTGCTATCATTAAGGCCACTCGTGCCTCTCTTAAGTCTTATAAAAAGAAAAGAAAAAAGTTGGATAGAATTATTGATAATATGCATGTAGAATTATATGATCTTGAACATGCTATTACTTGCTTACTTGATGATAAAAATTCTTGTCTTAGTCACGTAGACTCTCTTAAACTTGAAAATGCTAGTTTGCTTGATAAGATTATATATCTAGTAGCTCAACCTCTTATGCCTAATTATAATGTAGAGCATAATAACATTATTTATTCTCTCATGCATGACATTAATGTTCTTAGAACTGAAAACAAGGACAAAGAACTTATTTTGCAAGGATTAGAATATGAAAATGGTGTTCATCTTTCTAAGATTGCTTTGCTTGATAATGAAAATGCTTCCTTGCTTGCCAAAATCAATGTTCTTGAATCTTTTTCTAGTTCTATTAGTAGAAAGAATAACATTGCTGCTCTTCATATTGATAGAGATTCTTATTAGACTGAAGCTCTTTGCTTAGAAAATGATCTTGTTCATGATAGACATAATGTCAATCATGTGTCTTCTACTATTTCTTCTCTTGTGCATGATAATCATAGTTTGAGATCTTCTTTTCAAAGATTCTTAGTTGTTAAGAAGAATATTGATTATATCCTACACAATACTACTAAATAAATTGGTAGACATGGTTTGGGGTATGATGGTAGCCAAAGGAACAACAAAGGTAAAGGACCTCCAATCTTTCATGGAGAATCCTCTAGTTCCAAGGCTATGGGCACATGCAACTATTGTAATGAAATTGGTCATTACTCTATTTGTTGTCCTTTTAGAAAAGCACCCAAGAGAAATAGGACTTGGGTTGCTAATCTAACCCCTATGGACCCAAAAACATGATTGGGGACCATTTCATCTTTATTTTTGTAGGTATCTTGCTAATTGATTGACATGATCTATGGATTTGAAAACTGACTTCTCAATCCACTTAAAAGAAGAAAGGTGAGATGTGTATGAGGTGAAAACAAGTGAAAAAGCAATGGTAAGCACATAGGTAATGTTATTCTTGCTCATATCCAATTATAATGTGTTTTTGCCAGGTTAGTGTGCACTCTACATGTGGTTTTTGAGTCAAAAGTGGTATTTTGTGTTTCTCTTCACACTCCTGCTAAAAAACTATATCTAATGCTTTCATAGTACATTAATAACTTGCTTACACATGTTTGGATATGACTCATATTTATATCATGCCTCTAGATATGTTCTTCATATATGTATGTGCTTTTTGACAATATCTTTGTTGGTCGAGTATGCTCGGATAAAAACTCGATCGATAGGCACCAATGGGTGTTGCCAACAATTGTCATCGGTTGAGTTGTCAACACACAGAACTCGACTGACAACACTATGCACCGAATATACAGTTGGCTTTTTGGATGAGAATTCCCTCTCAACTAGATTTTCTTAACCAATAGCCTTATTCTTTGGCACTCCCTTGGTACCTTTATATATGCATATTGCCATGTTTTTAAATTTCCTATCTTGCATACAAATCCATCTCTCTAATTTCTATAACTTGGTATATGTGACGTCCCCAGATTTTCTAAAACTTAATCTGATGTGTGACGTCCAAATTAAAACCCTCACCTCAGCGAGAATCCCAATTTAAACACCACACACTAGGCTAAGAAGAATAAAATCAAGGGAGCCAGAAGGAAAACAATCAGTAGCACATGCACAATAATAAAACCATACACATGTTCACCATTCAACATATAATTACAACATTTGATATTACATATTGAACAACAAACTTTACATATACATGTACTACCACTAAACTACATGATCTTAAGACAACATGTCCACCTGTACATCAGCTCGCCACACAACTCTCAACTATCTTGGATCTTCAAGAGCATAACCACAACCTAAACAAAAGATTACATGCAGTACACATCAGCACAATATTCAAGAATATTGTACTGAGTACGCCTACGTGTCTTTTATATACCTCTCATAATATCTTGGCAATAAGATAAAACTAATACTTGGCAGCATTAAACAAAATATAAGAAAATCATATACTTGCGCAAAGATGTTCATCAACAAAAGAGAACACATGTTTTAAGCACATTTTCCATTATATATCAAGGCCTTTATGATCACTACCAAAGAGTTAGATCATCTGTACAAGGTGACCACTACCAAAGAGTTGGGTCCAAGAACACTACCTAAGAGTTGGTGCTTCCATATGTACAATGTGACCACTACCAAAGAGTTAGGTCACTTCCAAGCACACTACCAAAGAGTTGGTGCTTTCATATAATGGAACAGATATATTATGTTTGATGTGTTCATAGCAAAAAGTATGGAAAATCATGCAACATATCATACAAGAACAATCATTTCATCCAATACCATATGCCAAGTATTTTACTATGCATATAACACAAGCATATTGTATAATAAGCCAAGTAAGAGGTAATGGCTTACCTTGATCAAGAGAAACCTAATCACATACCACTGATGTCAACTATAAGCTTGGTCAACCCTGATCAAGACAAGACCATATACTATCATCAGGTTCTTATCATCTTACATCTCATTAGGATATTCTCATGATTACTTGTATTATCTTCATCCTTATGTGGGATTTATGTTACTGATGTTATGTTCCAGATTAGGATACATAATCCGAATATCAGGTTCCATATCATTATTTATACATATCAACCCTAAGTTACATGTATTACTCAAATTAGGGTTTCATCACATGTTTCAAGGTTCATCTTCATATAACATGGATTTTGTGAATCATCCTGATCTAATATTTAATTATGAGGTTCTAGATACTGATATGAGATTACTCTGTAAATTTCACCATTTATAGAGAACGTATGTATATATTGCATTTTATTAGGGTTATTAACCCTAATTAGACATATTAATAAAATTACATGACTTCGTACATCATCATGACCATAACTAACATCATATGCATTATGAACATGAAATATGATTTACAGGTATTTTCTCATAATTTTAGGGCATCATTTGATATTTATTATCCATCATATGAGCATTTCACATCTTACATGATATCTCTGTTATTAATGCATCAAAATCAGGATATTATGCTTCCATCTTGTTCTATGCATTTTTCTGAGAAAAATGGTACCTTATTTTTAATTTTCTGATGCTCGAGCTAATTACTACAATTTAATGAAGAACTGCATATTTCTGGGAATATTACCTTATGCGACCAATGGCGTGTTGCCACGTGGCTAGCAAGGGGGTGCATCCTCTCTGGGTCTGGCATTAATGAACCTGCCGAATCTCAATGGTTCACTAATTGGGCCAGCGGTCTGCTGACTAGACCCGGTCTGCTCTCCTTCTTTCCCTGGTGCACGCGACGCTAACCCACGCCCTCTCCCTCGTGGTTTGCGATCCAGAGCCGCAGGGTGCCGCCGCCAGGAAGGATCTCCGGCGAGCAGTAGATGGGGTTCTTCTCCTCCTCGCCTCTTCTTTTGGCCACCAATAGCTCCGCCCAAGCTCACTTCATGCCGTCGGTTGGTAGCGCTTCCGCACGATGCTCCTCCTCGCGATCTCGGCGAGGGTCGCCGCAGCAGCCTGCTGCCATGGTAGATCGAAACGGGGAAAAATGCCTCTGCTCCCATTTCAGAGATCTCCTCTCCTGTCTTGGGTGCCACTGCCGCTAGGGCTCTCTAAAACCCAGTACAGGCGCCACCGTAAGGGCTCGCCTACACTGACGCTCCCGACTCCGTGCCGTCGTCCTCTTAATCTTGGTTGTAAAGACCTGTAGCAGCAAGTCCTAAGAGATAGCCGACTCTGCTCAGTTGTACACAGGAGAGGCGGTGAGAACCTTGTGCTCCTCATGCCGTGACCGGCAACTGAGACCTCGACGCCCTTGGCACTACTTGGTCACACCCTCGACCAGTAGTGAGGAAGCCTGTATCACCCAACAACTCTGATCCTGAGCGTCAACCTCTGACTGGGACTTCCATATCTATCCTCTTACGTCCATGCTACTCACGGTAATGGGGAAGCGATGAAAGGAACTGATCCTTTTCTCTCATCTGCTCTTGAAACCATATATGTTAGGGTCAGTATGTAAGTCTCGTTAAGGCAAAGGTAACTGCCCAGTTCATGTCTTTGATTGAGCCACGAACAGAACGTGGGAAGTGACCTAAAACTAGAATTGCTGTTCATCATAACTGTTGACAAGAAGAATACATATTAAAACCGTCTGATCACATCAAGGGCTAGGATTCACATCCTCATGGCCGATCCATGGAATAAAAAAGGATTGCCCAACATTTACACCTTGTCAAGGGCAGCGTGACATCTCCAACACTCAAGACCTATTCTAAATGACCCGTAATTAATATATCAAAGTGTACATTATTTAATCATTTTCAAGCCCAAGTAACTTCTTCTAGGATTCTCAAAACAGCTCAACATGCATGACTTCACTTGTGTCATTGGACATTTAGGATTCTAAAAGTCCACTTCATCGCAGTATATCTATATCTTGCAATTACTTGCTTTGAGTTGTCTTGCAGGTATGATGATCTCTTTGGATATCTTGGTTGTGTCTTAAATTGCTTATATTGTGTTATAACTTGCTACATCTATCTAGTTGTATATCTTATTTGGATATGATATTTTGGTTCTTAGTGGTAATCATCTTTTGGTAATGATGCATACTTTTTAGTGAGTTATCCTTTCATGCTTCTAAAATTGCACTACTATGTTGAGTTTCTTACACAACATTGTGATGCAGGATATATATAGAGCTACATTGTACGTAGAAATTAGAGAATTTTTGGATTTCATGTAGATTTTGCTCCAGTTTTAGTTTTTGATGCAAGACTAATATTGTGACGTCCCCAGATTTTCTAAAACTTAATCTGATGTGTGACATCCAAATTGATATCTCACCTCAGTGAGAATCCCAATTTAAACACCCCACACTAGGATAAGAAGAAGAAAATCAAGGGAGTCAGAAGGAAACAACAGTAGCACATGCACATGAACAATAATAAAACCATACACACATGTTCACCATTCAACATATAATTACAACATGAATTGTTACAACATTTGATATTACATATTGAACAACAAACTTATAAATATACATGTACTACATCTAAACTACAGGATCTTAAGACAATAGGTCCACCTGTACATCAGCTCACTACACAACTCTCACTATCCTGGATCTTTAAAGCATCACCACAACCTAGATAAAAGATTACATGCGGTACACGTCAGCACAATATTCAAGAATATTGTACTGAGTATGCCTACGCGTCTTTTATATACCTCTCATCATATCTTGGCAATAAGATAAAACTAATATACTTGGCAGTAATAGAAGAATATAAGAAAAACATATACTTGCACAAAGATGTTCATTAGCAAAATAGAACACATATTTTAAGTACATTTTCCATTATATATCCATGCATTTTCCACCTGAGGGAATAATGCATCATCTCTGCTACAAAGAGAATGAGATGTAAGGCCTTATGATCTACTACCAAAGAGTTAGATCATTGTACAATGTGATCTGCTACCAAAGAGAATGATCACTTTCAAGCACTATGCTACCAAAGAGAATTAGTGCTTTCATATAATGGAACATATATATTATGTTTGATGTGTTCATAGCAATAAGTATGGAGAATCATGCAACATATCATACAAGAACAATCATTTCATCCAATATCATATGCCAAGTATTTTACTATACATATAACACAAGCATATTGTCGGAACTGTTTGTAACTATATTCCGAAAACCCAAAAGGGCACCAAGATTACAGAGGATCATACATTCCTGACCCTACCCAAGAATCCTATACTCACATGCGAGACATAGGTTACAAGAGATTCCAATTCCTTTTTATGATTAAGGGAATTTCAACAAGGTTTTTAACACGATACAAGGACTGAATGTCCCTCTCAATATGACTAAAGACTAGGATTTCATCCTTCTTCTTTTCTCCTAGCCATCTCCTGTTTCTTTTAGACCATATAGCATGAACGCAGGATGATAGACACCAAAGGTGGAAAGTTGCAACATGTTTACCCATGTTTGCAATGTCAGTGAGAGATTCAGATAGTTTTTTGCATCCAGTAGCATTAAGCTTAAGTCTGCAGCGACCCCAAAGGTACCTCCACGATTTACATGATGCAAATAGGTGTTCACATTCATCATCTCCATCATTACAAAGGAAGCAGGAAGTGGATATATTCGGTTTCCACTTTTTGACTTTCATCAGAGTTGGTAGATAATTCTTGTGAGATCAAAAAGTAACAAGGCTCCATCTGGGGTGGTGTTGGTGGCTCCATAGTACTTCAGTACCAATGTCTTTAGGTAGACATCTTCTACAGGCTCGCCAAAGTTCTTCCTCAACTGTGTTAGGTTTCTACTTTGGCCATAATTCATTCATACGTCGCCAAGAGGTAGAGAATCCCCACCTATGTTTCATCTCTTGATTCACTTGCTGTTTGTACCTGGTTTGCATCCAGGATGCCCAAACGGACTCGCCTGTCATGAGTTTTTGAATTCTTTTGACAGTAAAGAAATCCGCCAGGTCATGTAATGACTGAATGCCTAATCCACCTTCATCAAATGGGTAGGAGAGACATCCCCATGAAATAGGATGAATCGAACTCCCCCACAGGAAGTCTGAAAGCATGATTTCCATTCTAGACAAGACGACTGGAGGCATTTCTATACAAGCATATTGTATAATAAGCCAAGTAAGAGGTAATGACGTACCTTGATCAAGAGATAAACTTAATCACATATTCTTGATATCATCTATATCCTCATGTCAACTATGTCTTGGTCAAACCCCTGGTTAAGACAAGATCACATACGATCATCAGGTTCTCATCATCTTACATCTCATCTTAACCCTAATTGTGTTCATTAGGGTTTAGCTTTTCTCTTTAGTATATTTCCTTTATCACTTACATTCTTGTCTTAGATTTATCTTACTGATGTCATTTTCCAGATTAGGGTACATAATCTGAATATCAGGTTCCATATCTTTATTTATACATATTAACCCTAAGTTACATGTATTACTCAAATTAGGGTTTCATCATATATATTAAGGGTCCTCTCCATATAACATGAATTATATGCATCTACCTGATATCCGATCTATGTCTTAGCTTCAGATTACTGATATAAACCTACTCTATAAATTTCACCATTTATTGAGCATGCATGTATTTACTACATTTTCTTTAGGGCTATTAGCCCTAATTAGCCATATGGAGTAAATTACAAGATTTCATACATCAACATGACCATAACTGACATCAGGTGCATTATAAACATAATTACAGGTAAACTGACATTTTCCCATAATTTTAGGTCTTAATTTAATATTTATTATCCATCAAATGAGCATTTCACCACTTACATGATATCATTGATATTAGTGCATCAAAAGCCTGATATTAGCATCTACTGTGTTCTACTCATTTTTCTAAACATTTCAGTACCTTATTTGTATTTTTCTGATGCTCGAGCTAATTACTATGATTTATACAAGATCTAGGTATTTACTTACTGGGTAATTTACCTTTTTAGGCCAATGCCTTTCCGACACGTGGCTCATGATGAGGGCACACCTCCTTTGGCTATTGCAGTCTGCTGTGAGCCGGGTTCCTTTCTGGTTCTCTACCTTTGGACTTGACTTGATATTTGGTCGGTTCACGACACTCACCCTTTCCTTTCTCATGATCCACATGAAACAGATGCTCGAGGCATCCGTCTCAGCGATGAAACCGCCGCCGCTGGCCTAGAATGCTGGCGAGAGGTCAGCCATGCTTTTCTCGCATCCATCTCTCTCTCATGTCGAGTCTGCAGTGGGACTCCCTGCTTCCATGACACAACCACCGCCTGGGGAATGTTTCTGGCGTGCAACCAAGCACCACCATCTGTTCTCCGGGGATAGGTTGTCGTCGTGCTGCTGTTCTCTGTGAGCAACAATGGCTCCTCCTCACCAAGACCTTTTGAACCACAAAAAGGGGATCTCGAAGCCTCCTCCTCATCTCCTAAGGTTGCAACTCCACGATGCTACCACCCCAGATTAGCTGCAACTGCGAGCCCCATGTGTCTCACGCTGCCGCCGCCGAGGGAAGATCTCCTTCGCCTAGACTCTGCTGCGCAATTCCTCAATCACGCAGCTCTGCCTCCTATATGCTTTAGCATGTTTTCACCATGTATGGGCTGATGACACCGTTCTCTTCTTGAACAACCTCCACTGCTACTCCTCATTGACTGATGATGGATGTATGGCCTCTCATCTACTGCTCCTCACAAGAGCCAGCTGCTGATCTAGTTCTTCTCTCTATAGGTCCAACACCCTTAGGCTCAACGCTGGTGTCACTCCATCATGGATGCTGCTACACAACCCTCCCCTGACAAGGAGTCCATCACCTCCAGGCTCCCTGGGTTGCCGCTATGTGGGTCAGCGCTAGTGGCTTCATAGTTGTAGATTGTGATGGAGAAAGCATGATGTGGAGCTTCTCATTCTCTCTCGTCAGTCTACAAAACCATCTGGGTGAGGGGTCATTTGAACGTGCTTGGTGAGGCGAGATCAACTGCACAATCAGTTATGTTCTTAGCCCATGCCCATGATGAGGTGGTGGCCAGAGTCACGGCCTCCAGTCATCCCAATGATCTCCTATTCAGTCGGAGGTAGGGGATGATGCCCCAATCACACGATTCCTATCTAAGGGTTAATGGCCAGCACCCACTTAAGCCAATCTGTGGCTCCTCTTAGAATAGCTTGCAACCACAAGATCATGCATCTATGGTGCACAAGAGGTCACACAACCCACCAGTAAAAAGGGGCGCGTGACACATCCAGCAAAATAGAACTTTATGCTAATTAATCAAAACTTTGGTAAACCCATACACCAATATTCACATAATATCATGGTATTCAAACCTAAATAACTCCCTCTAGAAAACTCCAATTTCCACCAAAATTTAACCATGAATTTATTACTTCTCTAGCTACATTATACTCAAATTGGGTGACAAAACTCAACTATTTGATCATCCAATTTATTACTCCAAAAAGGCATGAAATTAGGGATCTTAATCGTGATATCAACATTTGTCACCATCCAAACTTGACCAAAGCACTTATAACTCTCTAAATAATCCAACATGGATGAATTTGCAAATAACATTAGACATTTAAGGATTCTAATAGTCCACTCTATCACATCCTACACACCTTAAAATATATTTCATCCTCAAAATTAAGTCAAAAATCCAGTCTTTCACATCATATACATCTTAAAAGAAATTTCGTCCTCGAAATTAACCGTCCTCTTACTTCAAGGAGTAACCAAAAGGTCTATGTTCACTTGTAGGGTACTGACACAGGTGAAACATTTCAACAACAAGAACTCCATAAAAGGTTGAAAAAGGGTTTGGAAGCTCAGGTTATGTCACGACATATCTCATGTGTTAGGATTGCATTCTTATCCTTACCCATGCATTAGGATTTCCACATCATATTATCATGTTCCAAAGGAGTTAACCCAAGTTAACCCATTATATCAACGTGTCATCAACATTATGTTGTGCTAACTATCAAACTATATTTTTCATCTTTATTAAGCACTAAGATTAACACCTCATGTAACATATTTTATTCATATGATCTTATTTCATTGTTCATAATCAATTAAAACATTTACTAGTGATTTCATCACAAGATTAACCAACAATATCACATTATCACTATTATTCCTATATATGGTTAACCATTTATGCATAGAGATCTATCAAACCATCACTCATTTTACATCAGGTTGTGTCTACTTATATCACATATCAAGATTAAATTACATCCTTACATATATTCTATCATGGTTGTGCTAAACAAACTAATGTGAGTGGCTTATCAAACATATATCAAAACTTTAACTAATCCAACTGAGGTTCTCCTGACCCATATCATGAGGGTAGTGCCATGCTCAATCTCTCTGAGCTCACTCAACTCTATGAGTATCTCATACGCATATACTTTATCTTTCCTCTCTTAGTCTAGGGTTCTCGAATTACCTCATTGGTACTAGTTGGTTGCTTTACTAGGTCTAGCCACATAAGCACAAACCAAAACATGATATGGCATACTCTTCATAGGTATTTACCCAAGAGATATGTTTACCCAAAAATCTCTTATATACACCACTAGATTCCTATGTGGGAAACCACCAACCCGAGCATGAGGCTTCACAAAAACTAAAAACATAGCTACCTCCTCCATGGTCTTGGGCTCTCTCCCTCACCCAGATGGCAAGCACTCATATTTCCTTATTCACATATGCATACATAACCAACCTCTCTCTGACTCCAGGGTTTGGCACTCCCAAGGACATCTAGGGTTCAAAAAACTATAGGAATCATTCATAGAGTGACTCAACTCAATCACTCAGGAGTATTCTAGTTTAGGACATATCATATCACATATCTCAGAATTCTCATATCTTGGAGTCTAGGTTCTCTGACCTTCTCCCTGTGGGTCTCGCTCTCTCTTGAGCTAACCCCAAAATTGATCCTAACACTAGAGGTCCTCCTTTATAAAAGAGATTGAGGCTCTTGTTGACTCACAAACTTGTCTTAACTTAACATATCTTATCTCATAAAAGCCTATTTACTTGCGTCATCAAAACTTATCTCAAAACCTCAAAACTGAACTTAGGTCCTCAAAGACAAACATAGATCATCACAACCATCTTATGTCATCTATGTAAGACTTACATAATAGCTTATTTCATCTATTCCATCTATCATATATTCCAAACAAGGCTCTAGACATCTAATCTAGAACTACTCTCTCTTCTAGACTGATGTCATTCACTTTCACTTGGTTGCATGACCACCTCCTACTCGTACATGTGTGGGGACACATTTTTTTTTATCGGAAAAAAAACGTGTTACTAGATAACCAAAACTTTGGGTACATGTGTGCCCCTTGGGGAAACAAAATGATCCTTATTTAACCCCACACAGAGGGACAAAAGGATCAAACCAGGAAAAAAAACTCCATACTGGAAAAAACCAGGAGAAGGGGGATCTAACAAAGAGACAAAATCAAAAGAAGAGAAGAAGGATCGCACAGGACCAATAATAACACCCACAAATATGCCTGTGAGGGCTTGCACTCAACTGCCAATCTGAGACACAGAGTAATCACCCGATCCTCCTCAAAGCACAAGACCAGCAGGGAAAAAACTAGAATAATACATATGAAGAAGTAAAAGCCTGCCACTCTTTAGCTTCTTCCCGAAGGTCAGAACGTCTGCCACAGGTTCTCTCCTTCATCCATTCAATAACTTCTCCTTGAAGCAGTCAACCATCTGCACCTGCTCCATTGCCTCACCCAAGAACGAAACCAAGCAAGCCTGTAGTTCGAGCTCAACGGGGGACACCATCAACGAACATCCAAAGACTTCTGCAGCTGCAAATAGAAAAACATGGAGCCTCTAGCATTCAACTCACCCACAAAGGGAGGACATGATCGACTGAACACCTGCATACATCTACAGACCTAGCTTTTGATAGCCACATTAAGCAGGAGAACAACCAGCAAGCATTTCTTGATCATCGGTAGCTGCTGTTTATACAGCAGCAACCCAACAAACACCATGAAGGCGTTCTTCCACACAACAACCCACAAACATCAAGTGGTCAAAAGCCAGCGCCGGGGAAGACAAAGACTTGCCCACTGATGTCGGGATGCCGCCAGACTGTCGGATGCAACCACAAGGTCGCCGAGCAACCAGACGAACCACAAATAATGGCAAGGCTGCTACACAGTAGCAAAACGGCGAACACCTGAAGGGTTTCCAAACCCACAACAGTAACACAATCTTCAGGTGGCCAAAGTCCAAAGATGGAGAGGAGGCTTCGTCGAAGCAGGTCATTCGAAGCCTGATGGGCCACCACACAGGGGTAGCAGGGAAGACCCCAACCGCCTAAAGAGACCCCCCTCTGCCTCCGCGTCCAACCAGGGGATTCATGAGTGACCTGGAAACCGAGATTTGGAACCCACCGTTGCCGAGGAACACCAGAAACGAGACCGCTCGGTGAGAGAAACCACCCAATCACCCAGATGCATCCCATCCAGTTGAAGCTGAAGAGCACCAATATCCTGGATCCCAGGAACACTCGACCCCTAGACGAGCAGATGTTGGGGATTGAGATGGCGTGGAGACCATCTGGCATCACTAGCTCGGAGCAGCAGCACAAGGGCTGTTCTGGACTTAGATCAGCTCCTATCTATCCATCACTCTTGAATGAAATAGATTCAATGAAGTTGAAATGCCGATTCGTCAGTCCGAATTGGGAACCTCATGGCGCATCCTTTCTGCTTCGAACCAGGGAACAAGGGGCTGCTACAGATCAACTGGAGATGCCACCTCCTTTGAACACTAGGGAATACTTGCACAACCTTGCTAACCGTCGTTGGGACCAGGGGGAGGGAAGATTTGAGAAGGTTCTCCCCTCCTCCCAGCAGCGCCGCCGGGGAAGAAGCTAGTATCCTAATATTTAAAGTAAAAACAATAACGTCTCCTAGGGAAATTCTGAAAGGTTCTCCCCTCCCAAATATTATATAGTTTTTCTCCAGTAAAACAAGCGTCAGAGAAAACTATCGAGGTTCGATCCGTTTGGAATCAAAAACCAAATCCTGAAAAAGAGTGTCCCACACATAATAGAGAGTCCAGTGTCATGAAAACTAGCGAAAAGGGTGAGAACAAGGGGTATACTAGTGTAGCTACTCTAGACAACATGCACAATATGTCTAGGGTTTCTCTTTGCTTGATGCACGTCATTTCCAAATAATACAACATCCCATACCGCTGCACTATAAGGAAAGAATGACATCTAAGGACCTGCTATACAACAAACACCAGTCTAGGCCTAGTTCTCAGACATCTAGGTGCTAACCTAGAGGCTAGGTCAGATCTAGTCTCTAAAAGATGACTAATCTAACCCTAAAAGATTATTATGTTCAAGGTTCTTTAGTTTTGAGTTGCATAATGAGCAAATGTGAGGCTTTGCTATTATTCATGCCCTGATACCACCTGTGAAGTCCCCGAATTTTCTAAAACTTAATCTGATGTGTGACGTCCAAATTGAAATCTCACCTTAGTGAGAATCCCAATTTAAACACCCCACACCAGGCTAAGAATAAGAAAATCAAGGGAGTAAGAAGGAAACAACAGTAGCACATGCACATGAACAATAATAAAACCATACACACATGTTCACCATTCAACATATAATTACAACATGAATTGTTACAACATTTGATATTACATATTGAACATCAAACTTATGAATATACATGTACTACATCTAAACTACAAGATCTTAAGACAACAGGTCCACCTGTACATCAGCTCACTACACAACTCTCACTATCCTGCATCTTTAGAGCATCACCACAACCTAGACAAAAGATTACATGCGGTACACGTCAGCACAATATTCAAGAATATTGTACTGAGTACGCCTATGTGTCTTTTATATACCTCTCATCATATCTTGGCAATAAGATAAAACTAATATACTTGGCAGTAACAGAAGAATATAAGAAAAGCGTATACTTGCACAAAGATGTTCATTAGCAAAACAGAACACATATTTTAAGCACATTTTCCATTATATATCCATGCATTTGCCACCTGAGGGAATAATGCATCATCTATGCTACCAAAGAGAATGAGATGTAAGGCCTTATGATCTACTACCAAAGAGTTAGATCATTATACAATGTGATCTGCTACCAAAGAGAATGATCACTTTCAAGCACTATGATACCAAAGAGAATTAGTGCTTTCATATAATGGAACATATATATTATGTTTGATGTGTTCATAGCAATAAGTATGGAGAATCATGCAACATATCATACAAGAACAATCATTTCATCCAATATCATATGCCAAGTATTTTACTACACATATAACACAAGCATATTGTATAATAATCCAAGTAAGAGGTAATGGCGTACCTTGATCAAGAGATAAACTTAATCACATATTCTTGATATCATCTATATCCTCATGTCAACTATGTCTTGGTCAAACCCCAAGTTAAGACAAGATCACATACGATCATCAGGTTCTCATCATCATACATCTCATCTTAACCCTAATTGTGTTCATTAGGGTTTAGCTTATCTCTTTAGTATATTTCCTTTATCACTTACATTCTTGTCTTAGATTTATCTTACTGATGTCATTTTCTAGATTAGGGTACATAATCTGAATATCAGGTTCCATATCTTTATTTATACATATTAACCCTAAGTTACATGTATTACTCAAATTAGGGTTTCATCGTATATATTAAGGGTCATCTCTATAAACATGAATTATATGCATCTAGTTGATATCCGATCTACATCTTAGCTTCAGATTACTGATATAAACCTACTCTATAAATTTCACCATTTATTGAGCATGCATGTATTTATTACATTTTCTTTAGGGTTATTAGCCCTAATTAGCCATATGGAGTAAATTACATGATTTCGTACATCAACATGACCATAACTGAAGTCATGTGCATTATAAACATAATTACAGGTAAACTAACATTTTTCCATAATTTTAGGTCTTAATTTAATATTTATTATCCATCAAATGAGCATTTCACCACTTACATGATATCATTGATATTAGTGCATGAAAAGCCTGATATTAGCATCTACTGTGTTCTACTCATTTTTCTAAACATTTCAATACCTTATTTGTATTTTCTGATGCTCGAGCTAATTACTATGATTTATACAAGATCTAGGTGTTAACTTGAATTAATGGGGAATTTACCTTTTTAGGCCAATGCCCTGCCAACACGTGGCTCATGATGAGGGCGCACCTCCTTTGGCTATTGTGGTCTGCTATGAGTCGGGTTCCTTTCTGGTTCACTGCCTCTGGACTCGACTTGATATTTGGTCGGTTCATGATGCTCACCCTTTCCTTTCTCGTGATCCACACAAAACGGATGCTCGAGGCATCCGTATTAGTGACAAAACCACCGCCGCCGCTGGCCTGGAATGCTGGAGAGAGGTCAGCCATGCTTTGCTCGCATCCATCTCTCTCTCACGTTGAGTTTGCAGTGGGACTCCCTACTTCCACGACACAACCACCGCCTGGGGAAGGTTTCCAGCATGCAACCAAGAATTACCATCTGTTCTCCGTGGATAGGTTGCCGTTGTGCTACTATGCTCTGTGAGCAACAATAGCTCCTCCTCACCAAGACCTTTTGAACCGCAGAAAGGGGATCTCGAAGACTCCTCATCGTCTCCTAAGGTTGCACCTCCGCGATGCTACCACCCCAGCTTTGCTGAAGCCACAAGCCCCATGTGTCTCACGCCGCCACCACCGAGGGCAGATCTCCTTCGCCTAGACTCTGCTGCGCAATTCCTCGATCACACTGCTCTGCCTCCTTTCTACTTTAGCATGTTTTCACCATGTATGTGCTGATGACGCTGTTCTCTTCTTGAACAACCTCCACTGCTACTCCTCGTCCACTGACGATGGATGTATGGCCTCTCATCTACTACTCCTCACAAGAGCCGGCTGCCGATCTGGTTCTTCGCTCTATAAGTCCAATGCCCTTAGGCTCACCGTTGGTGTCACTCCATCATGGATGCTGCTACACAACCTTCCCCCGGCAAGGAGTCCATCACCTCCAGGCTCCCTGGGTTGCTGCTGCGTGGGTCAGCGCTAGTGGCTTCGTAGTTGCAGGTTGTGATGGAGAAAGCATGATGTGGAGCTTCTCGTTCTCTCTCGTCAGTCTACAAAACCATCTGGGTGAGGGGTCATTTGAACGTGATTGGTGAGGTGAGATCAACTACACAATCAGTTCTATTCTTAGCCCACACCCATGATGAGGTGGTGGCCAGAGTCATGACCTCTAGTCGTCCCCACGATCTCCTATTCATTCGGAGGTAGGGGATGATGCTCCAAGAACACGATTCCTATCTAAGGGTTAATGGCCAACGTCCACTTAAGCCAATCCGTGGCTCCTCTTAGAACATCTTACAACCACAAGATCAGACATCTATGGTGCACAAGAGGTCACACAACCCACCAGTAAAAAGGGGTGCGTGACACATCCAGCAAAATAGAACTTTATGCTAATTAATCAAAACTTTGGTAAACCCATACACCAATATTCACATTATTTCATGGTATTCAAACCTAAATAACTCCATCTAGATAACTCCAATTTCCACCAAAATTTAACCATAAATTTAATATTTCTCTAGCTACAATCTACTCAAATTGGGTGACAAAACTCAACTATTTGATCATCCAATTTAGTACTCCAAAAAGGCATGAAATTAGGGATCTTAATCATGATATCAACATTTGTCACCATCCAAACTTGACCAAAGCACTTATAACTCTCTAAATAATCCAACATGCATGAATTTGCAAATAATATTAGACATTTACGGATTCTAATAATCCACTCTATCACAAATATTTTTATGCAAAAAAACCTTCTGAGCAAGGCTCATCGCTTTGCCATGAGCCCTGACACTTTTTGGAAAAATTCCGTCATCTTGAGGGTCAAAATTGTGATTTATGTTTTTCTACATCACTTTATCTTGCACTTTGGGTTGTTCAAGTGCATGCTTTAACTTGCTTTTATTCTATGCTTGGACAAGCCCGTAGCTGTGATCTTATACTATCCTTTTATGATATTTTGTTATCTCCTTTCTTTTAACAAGTGGTGTTTCTTATCTCTTTATACCCCCACTTTTTGAAATGACAAAGGGGGAGAAGGCACATGTCTTCTTTTGACAAAGGGAGAGAAGAAGCATGTCTCTTATGTAAAGGGGAGAAGGTAAAAGGAAGAAGAGATATATGTCTTGAACATATATGAGTAGAAGACATAGTATTCTATAAATGGTTTTATATGACTTTACTTAAAAGCTTTCAATACATTTATGGAATGGTTTGTCATCTTGAAAAAGGGGGCGAATGTCGATTCAATCTCTAAATTGGCTAAACCCTTGTTTTAATAATGACTAAACCATTCCAATTCTTTGTGTCTAATGCTTCTACTTGAGTGATTTTGTTTTAGGTATTGACACACTCCAAATGCCCTAACTTGCACATCTCAACTTGGAGAAAAGACAAGTCAAAGTCAATACAAGTGAACATTTTTGGAATATGATTTAAATCTATTAGAATCATGTTGTAAATCACTTGTAATGATTGTATGGCTTGTAATTAAGCTTAGAAAAAATCAAGAGCACTTTAGTCGAATATTTAAGCACTTTAATGATATTTTCCAATATTCATTACATGTAATTTATTGGCCGAGTTACAATCTCGATAGATCCTTGATGGATTTTGAGAACGTCATGGTTCAGTCGAGTTGTCACTTCATAGAACTCGACTGATGCCTTTGTCACATAGTTTCTTCCAGGATAAACTTGACCGATAGCTTTGTCACATAGTGCATTCGGCCGAGTTACCTTTATAGAAACTAGAGCAATAACACTGTATGAAAAAGTGCAGAAAAGTGTTTCTAGCCATTGTGGAGTTGCAACAAGAGAAAATATATCTACTGCAAGCCACAAAATGGCTAGTTTTCATTCTTAAGTGTTCCCAAAGTCTAAGAGGCATCCCCATCTACAAATAGGACCCCTTGGGCTTCATCCCATGGTTAGCCAAGCACTATGAAGGTCCCTATTCTATAGTTGAGTGATCCTACAACCTCCTCTCTCTCTCTATCTAAGCTTAATCACTTATTACATCTATTAGAGTGAGTAAGAGATTTGTAAGAGAGCTCATCCTACATGTATATCTTGTGAGGCTCTCACTTCCACCACCTCCCCATCTCTCATTTCAACCATGAAGATGAAGGTTCTCTCTCTTGGCTAAGAGAGATGAAGAAGAACAAGGGAAGGAGTCCCTTGGTGAAGATCAAGCCTGAAGACTTGGAGAAAGAGTGGGTAAGCCCTTGGTGAATGCAGAAGACTCCTTGATCAAGTGTGTTAAGTCCTTGGTAGAAGCTTCTCTGAGTGAAAGTGAAGTCAAAGGCTGAAGATCCAAGAACAGTGGGTAATTCCTAGAAGGCTGAAGACTTGTGTAAGAAAGGGTAAGTCCTTGAAGAAGGCCAAATACTCATTGCAAAGTGGGTAAGTCCTTGGTAAGGTTGAAGACTCTTTGTATTGGATAGGTAAGTCCTTTGGTTGGTCATGTATTGTAAGTCTTATGAACGAATATAAGAGTGCAATGTTTAAGAAATCCTAGAGGTTGACCTCTCTAGGTAGTGGATTGACATACTCTTAGTTTGGAGTGTGGAACCACTCTACATTGCTTGTTTCTTAGTACTTGTTCAATCGCTCTCTCCCTTGCTATTCATGTTTTAGTTGCACTCAAACTTCCTATTTAGGAACCTTGTCTTGTGATATACATTGAAGGTCTAATGAATTTTGTTTAAGTGCATTCAACTCTATTCACCCCCCTCTAGAGCATACGATCACCCATCTAGGATCCAACAATTGATATTAGAGCAGGTCTTCTCCAAACATACTTCAACAAGTAGGAGAAGATGGGTGACTACCAAGGTGGGAGAAACTTCATCAACCTTCCAATCTTTGATGGGAGTAACTTCCTCTATTGGAAAAGAAGGTTACAACTCTACATCCAAGGATTAAGTCTTGATCTATGGTAAATAGTGGACCATCCATACAAGCTACCAGTGATAAAGAAAGAAGAATGAGATGGATATACCATGAAGAAAGCCACCTTGAATGCAAAAGCAATCAAAATTCTCTATGCCACCATGACCTCCACCGAGTTCAACTGGATTTCTTATTGTGAGACAACCTATGAGGTATGGAGAAAGCTATGTATCACTTATGAGGGGACAACTCAAGTGAAGTAAAGCAAAGTCTACATGCTCAAAGGGCTGCTTGAGAACTTTAAGATGGGAAAAGAGGAGAAGATAGCCAACATGTACTCAAGACTCAACACAATTGTAAATGGCCTTGCCATCCTAGGACATTCTATGAGTAGAGGAGAGATCAACTCTAAGATCCTTAAAACTCTCCCTAAGAGATTGGAACCCAAGGTGACTTCCATTGAAGAAGTGAGGTCTCTTGATGATATCTCCATTGAAGAGCTCAATGGAAATCTACAAGATCATGAAGTCACACTTGACAAAAGAGAAGAAGTTGAAAGACTAGAGGACAAAGAGCTAAAGAGAATTAAGAGGATGAAATCAAGGCTCAAATTGAAGCTATTATGGGACAAACCTCTCCATCATCTCATATTGAAGAAGATGCCATGTACTCCAAGGGTAGACTCTATAAAGACAATAATTCCTCCTCCATCTGGTGCCTCAAATGTGGAAAGAAGGGTTACTTCAAGATAGATTGTCTACAAGGCAAAAAGACCCATCATCAAAAGGAAAGAGAAGAGAAGTACAAGAAGAAGGAGAAATGGAACTCAAGCTAAAGTGACTCCTCCAACTCAAGCTCAAGTGAAGATTCAAGTAGAGGATCAAGCTCAAGCTCTACTGATGAAGGAGAATGCTATTTTTCTTTTATGGCATCAACAAGTGAAGACTCAAATGAGATAAATATAAACTCATTATATAAATAACCTTTAATTTCTATCATTAATGCTACTCGTGCCTCTCGTAAGTCTTCTAAAAAGAAAAGGAAAAAGTTGGCTAGAATTATTGATAATATGCATGTAGAATTAGATGATCTTGAACATGCTAATACTTGCTTACTTGATGATAAAAATGATTGCCTTAGTCAAGTAGACTCTCTTAAACTTGAAAATGCTAGTTTGCTTGATAGTATTATATATCTAGAAGCTCAACCTCTTATGCCTAATCATAATGTAGAGCATAATAACGTTCTCTCATGCATGTCATTAATGTTCTTAGAACTAAAAACAAGGACAAAGATCTTGTTTTGCAAGGATTAAAAACTGAAAATGGTGTTCATCTTTCTAAGATTGCTTTGCTTGATAATGAAAATGCTTCCTTGCTTGCCAAAATCAATGTTCTTGAATCTTTTTCTAGTTCTACTAGTAGAAAGGATAACGTTGCTGCTCTTCATATTGATAGAGATTCTTATTAGACTGAAGCTCTTTGCTTAGAAAATGATCTTGTTCATGATAGATATAATTTCAATCATGTGTCTTCTACTATTTCTTCTCTTGTGCATGATAATCATAGTTTGAGATCTTCTTTGCAAAGATTCGCAGTTGGTAAGAAGAATATTAATGATATCCTACACCATACTACTAAACAAATTGGTAGACATGGTTTGGGGTATGATGGTAGCCAAAGGAACAACAAAGGTAAAGGACCTCCAATCTTTCATGGAGAATCCTCTAGTTCCAAGGCTATGGGCACATGCAACTATTTTAATGAAATTGGTCATTAATCTATTTGTTGTCCTTTTAGAAAGAACCCAATAGAAATAGGACTTGGGTTGCTAATATAACCCCTCTGGACCCAAAAACATGATTGGGGACCGTTTCATCTTTCTTTTTGTAGGTATCTTGCTAATTGATTGACATGAGCTATGGATTTGAAAACTGACTTCTCAATCCACTTGAAAGAAGAAAGCTGAGATGTGTATGAGGTGAAAACAAGTGAAAAGGCAATGGTAAGCACATAGGTAATGTTATTCTTTCTCATATCCGATCATAATGTGTTGTTGCCAAGTTAGTGTGCACTCTACACGTGGTTTTTGAGTCAAAAGTGGTATTTTGTGTTTCTCTTCACGCTCTTGCTAAAAAACTATTTCTAATGCTTTCATAGTGCATTACTAACTTGCTTACACATGTTTGGATATGACTCATATTTTTATCATGCCTCTAGATATGTTCTTAATATATATATATGTGCTTTTTGACAACAACTTTATTGGTCGAGTATCATCTGATAGAAACTCGACCGTTAGGCACCAAAGGGTGTTGCCAACAGTTGTTATCGGTCGAGTTGTCAACACACAGAGCTCTACTAGCAGCACTGTGTAAAGAATATATAGTTGGCTTTTTGGAAGAGAATTTCCCTCTCAACTAGATTTTATCAACCAATAGACTTATTCTTTGGCATTCCCTTAGTACCTTTATATATGCATGTTGCCATGTTTTAAATTGCCTATCTTGCATACAAATCTATCTCTCTAATTTCTCTAAATTGGTATATCTATATCTTGCAATGACTTGCTTTGAGTTGTCTTGTAGGTTTTGATGATGATCTCTTTGGATCTCTTGGTTGTGTCTTAAATTGTTTCTGTTGTGTTATAACTTGCTACATCTATCTAGTTGTATATCTTATTTGGATATGACCTTGAGGTTCTTAGTGGTAATCATCTTTTGGTAATGATGCATACTTGTTAGTGAGTTATCCTTTGAGTTGCTTACACAACATTGTGATGCAGGATATATATAGAGCTACAACGCATGTAGAAATCGGTGAATTTTTGGATTTCATGCAGATTTTGCTCCTGTTCCACTTTTTAGTGCAAGACGAATGTTTTTATGTAGAAATAGCCTTCTGAGAAAGGCTCATCTCTTTGCCATGAGCCCTGACACTTTTTGGACAAATTCCATCATCTTGAGGGTCAAAATTGTGATTTATGTTTTTCTACAACACTTTATCTTGCACTTTGGGTTGTTCAAATGGATTCTTTAACTTTCTTTTATTCTATGCTTATACAAGCCCCTAGCTGTGATCTTATACTCTCCTTTTATAATATTT
Source organism: Alisma plantago-aquatica (assembly GCA_963693085.1). Lineage (NCBI taxonomy): Eukaryota > Viridiplantae > Streptophyta > Magnoliopsida > Alismatales > Alismataceae > Alisma > Alisma plantago-aquatica. The sequence continues at coordinate 255,965,693 of OY856415.1, read as the reverse complement.
TGTTATCTCCTTTCTTTTAACAAGTGGCGTTTCTTATCTCTTTATACCCCCACTTTTTGAAATGATGAAGGGGGAGAAGGTACATGTCTTCTTTTGACAAAGGGAGAGAAGAAGCATGTCTCTTATGTAAAGGGAAGAAGGTAAAAGGGAGAAGAGATATATGTCTAGAACATATATGAGTAGAAGACATATTATTCTATAAATGGTTTTATATGACTTTACTTAAAAGCTTTCAATACATATATGGAATGGTTTTCCATCTTGAAAAAGGGGGAGAATGTTGACTCAAGCTCTAAATTGACTAAACCCTTATATCAATGACGACTAAACCATTCCAATTCTTTGTGTCTAATCCTTCTACTTGAGTGATTTTATATTAGGTATAGACACACATCAAATGCCCTAACTTGCACATCTCAACTTGGAGAAAAGACAAGTCAAAGTCAATACAAGTGCACATTTTTAGAATATGATGTAAATCCATTAGAATCATATTGTAAATCACTTGTAATGATTCTACGACTTGTAATTAAGCTTAGAAAAAATTAGGAGCACTTAAAATCAAATATTGAAGCACTTTAATGATATTCTCCAAAATTCATTACAAGCAATTTATCGGTCGAGTTACAATCTCGACCAATCCTTGATGGATTTTGAGAATGTCATGGTTCGGTTGAGTTGCCACTTCATTGAACTCGATTGATCCCTGTACTGGAACAAAACTGATAAAGTGCTTAGTCGAGTTTCATCCAGGATAAACTCGACCGATTGGTCAAATTAGCTTCATCACATAGTGCATTCAGTTGAGTTACCTTTATAGAAACTCGACCAATAGCACTGTACAAAAAAATGTAGAAAAGTGTTTCTAGTCGTTGTGGAGTTGCAATAAGAGAAAATATATCCCCTGCAAGCCACAAAATGGCTAGTTTTCATTCTTAAGTGTTCCTAAAGGCTAAGAGGCATCCCTATCTATAAATAGGACCCCTTGGGCTTCATCCCATGGTTAGCCAAGCATTATGAAGGTCCCTATTCTATAGTTGAGTGATCATACAACCTCCTCTCTCTCTAAGCTTAATCACTTGCTACATCCATTACAGTGAGTAAGAGATTTGTAAGAGAGCTCATCCTACATGTATATCTTGTGAGGCTCTCACTTCCACCACCTCCCTATCTCTCATTTCAACCATGAATATGTAGGTTCTCTCTCTTGGCTAAGAGAGGTGAAGAAGAACAAGGGAAGGAGTCCCTTGGTGAAGATAAAGTCTGAAGACTTGGAGCAAGAGTGGGTAAGCCCTTGGTGAAAGCAGAAGACTCCTTGCTCAAGTGGGTAAGTCCTTGGTGGAAGCTTCTTCGAGTGGGTGAAATCAAAATCTGAAGATTTAAGAAGAGTGGGTAATTCCTAGAAGGCTGAAGACTTGTGCAAGAGTGTGTAAGTCCTTGTAGAAGGCCGAAGACTCAATGCAAAGTGGGTAAGTCCTCGATAAGGTTGAAGACTCTTTGTATTGGATAGGTAAGTCATTTAGTTGGTCATGTATTGTAAGTCTTATGAATGAATATAAGAGTGTAATATTTAAGAAATTCTAGAGGTTGACCTCTCTAGGCAGTGGACTGACATACTCCTAGTTTGGAGTGTGGAATCACTCTACATAGCTTGTCACTTGGTATTTGTTAAATCTCTCTCTCCCTTTCTATGCATGTTTTAGTTGCACTCAAAATTTGTTACACCCTCATCCCACAATTACCACTAATCATGAGATTAGAGCATAAGTTTGAAGATTATACTTAATACAAAGTTCACTCTTAAATTTTTCTTCTTCTTTTATTTCATTTCAAACTCTTTGTTTTCTCACATCCAATCACATAAAAAAACTTTACAAGAGAATTAAACTTTGATTACTCTAATATGATCTCAAAATTAATGATGCACATCCATACATTCATTCTATTTCTCAAACTTTCATGTACATATGACATGATAATCAGATACAATCTCTCTTATTAAGGAAACAAAGATACAAACCATCATTTACAACTCTCTCACATCTATACAAGGACCTAGAATGATAGGGACTGACTGGACTTAACTGATCTCACACTTAAATCATGTGGTAGATCTACTCTGATGCATTGACCTTCTTCAAGTCCATGTGATTTGCCTGAAAAATGTGAGTAGCGGGGTGAGCCTACTCACTCAGTGAATGAGTAATTCAAAGAAATAGTTTCAAGCACTTAAATAATTACAGATATATTTCTGAGAAAATGACGCCAATTATAAAAGCAGTGAGCTTTAAAGGTACTAATCATTCACAAACATAAATATGGCACAATACCCTAGACATATACAAGAGTGAATCAATAAATGAGCATGCTTGATTGATTTTAAGGAGAACTAATAACTGAGAAACATACAAGGAATAATTGAATTACTATGCACACTTGTTTAACCTCCATTCATCCTATTATGCCCTGAACCCACATGAGGTGTACCACAACATGTAAAAGAATTCAGCAAGATACGATCTCACTGTACAAGGTTTAGAAGCATGCCTGGGTTCCTAAGCCTATCTATTGAGTAAGACACCGTCTGTAGTGGGCCTCGACATGTCTTCCTCTCGGCGGCTAATGGGAGCGGCCATGTATCTTAGACTCCACCTTTCAACCTGGGTACTCAGGCGGTGAGTCAAAGCCCTCAGGCTTATTGTGCATCAGTGGACCTACTGACAACTAATCACTCAACATGTAACATAGGTACCAATGACATCCCCTGTTGGTGTTGGGTACCACACAACTATAAGGAGTCTGCCCTACTAGTCAAGACCCCCGCACCCTACTGGTGTGCTCCTGCTTACCTTGATATGGACTACCTCCAGTCGGGAAACTGTTTCCTCCTCACAGTGTAGGCCTCATCCTACGAGGATTATACAGTGTTCAGTGCATCTACATGCTAATTCATTCTTTAAATTCACAATTCAATCATCACATCAACATATCTTTGTTCAGCTTTGTAAACTGTTCATTTCATAAACCATCTGATAACATTTACCACAACTGAACTATTAAGCACCACCACATCTCAAACTAAGAAACATTGATATCTTAATACTTGTTTCACTGAACACCATATCAGTAGCTTTTCATTTACCTCATTCACTTATTACATGACACACATATGGACTTAATTTGTCATAAACATTCACTGAAGAAAGGACACTTTCAACAATTCATATATAATAAACATATATATGAAATCCTACAATTGAGCTAAATTAGGGTTTCCTCACAATTCATTGAGATATCATTCATCAAGAATAACAATAAATAAATAAAGTATATTATGTCAAGAAAAGCAGTTCTAATGGATTTCACAATATCTATTCACAAATTTCCAACTTCCCACTCATCTAGGGTTTCACCCTCTTTATTGAGAAATCAAGCAAATACTATTCACATCACATGAAATTCAAGATAGTATCTGATATTTATGTACCACCCATTAAGATAAACAATTCATTAATAATCAACGAGATTCATATAGACAAATTTCTCTATTTAATTAAACATCAATTTCAATCATAGTCGAAAACCTTAAATTTCAGTACATTCATGTAACCTTTGTGATTACTTTAAGAATTCTCATTTATATGGATTGTAACCATTTCTAATGTGATTTCATCATTTGAAATAATCACAATAGAGAAACAATCCATTTCATATCATCTATCAAAAGCTAGATCAAAAAGACCATTTAGGGTTTGTACTCGCATAGTAAGCAATTGAATTTTTTTGATGATTTAACTCAGTTTCATGCAATCTATTATTTAAAGGAATTTCCCACTCACCATAAGGTGTGAAAACACCTTAAAAACGTAGCCCATCTCTAAAAATCTCGAATCCATATCAAAATTTTAGCAAAAAATTGGTATCTTCTTCCTTTCAACCCTAAAGATAGTCTGCTGTAGGTAGAAGATGAAAATTGGAGGTTAAGACAAACCTCAGATTCATTGGATTAGGGATTTCAAGCAAGGGAAAATGAGGAGGAGGAAGAATTGATGATTAAAACTACTTACCAAGTTGAATCTATGACAACCCTTTTGGATTTCCATTGTTCTTCACGTTCTTCCCCAAAAATCACCCCATAATTCACCTTCTAGGTCGCCCTCTCATTAAGCAAGGTGTCTGAGATGATAGATGATCAAATTGCGGTTCCAACACACTTAGTTTCATTGAAAATAAATAACTATAGATTGAGGTATGATTATTTTATGATTGGTTGTCCTGGGCGGCATCTGTCGCGGTCGCTGCACACGACGCAACGTCGCGGTCGCGACACACTGTACGTATTTAACAAAAAGGGCATAACTCTCTTATTTTAACTCCGATTTGGTTCATTCTTTTTTTTTGGATTCATAATTGAGTTTTATACAATAATAAAATATCATTTTGACAATATTCTTAAACTCAAAATTAGTTATTAATTATTTCCTCTAATATCATTAACTCTCTTCTTGCATACATGTATGGGTTAATGCTATATTAACTCCAACTCGAATCTCTATAGTATTCTTAAGTCATGATTATGAGTTGTCCTAACACATATTTAAGGTTACTAAAGTTAATATAAAGCACAACATAGAATATTACTAAGAAAAACATGATAAGCATTAAGATTATCTTAAATCTCTAGGATTATTAGCAAAGCTAGGAACAGATTGTAACAATTCTCCCCCTCTAATAAAAACTTTGTCTTAAAATTTCTAAAAGAGGAAAGGATACTTTCTAAACATCTCCAACTCCACTTCCAAAGTAGCTTCTTCTACACCATGATTCCTCCAAAGAACCTTTACTAGGGGTATGTCTCTCTTTTTAAGCTTTCAAATTTTGCGGTCTAGAATTTTATTTTCAACATTGAGTCATTTGTTTCTCTTATAATCACAACAAATTTGAAGCAAGCCTTCTCAATGATAGAATAAGAATTTTCTATGTCACATTCAATAGTAGGAAAGAGAAAGAGGAATAACCGTTTTCAATATTTTCATTCTCTTGAGGTGTCACCTCAACATTGATAATTTGATCCAATTATCTCAATTCATACGACTCAATATGTACTATTGTTTTGTATTACCTCTGAGTCACAAAAGAGAGTTCACCATGTTGTTTTGAATTTTACTATTATGCTACTCAAATAGAAAAGCACTCATGAGTTGCAAAATTAGAATCATAAACTCATTCCAATCTAGTATATTGCTCGCACATGTACTATTAAAGTCATATGTAAAACAAAATTTCATCCCTTGAAATGCCTTCAACAAACTATACTTCTTTGAAGCAAATTCACATATTGCTGAAAGCCATTTGTTTTCTTTGATTTCTTTTCTTAGTCATTACAACTTCTTCCTACTTATCCTTCTCATTCTGATCATCTAGAATAAACACCCCTAACATTGAAACATTCAAGGTAAGATTAGATTATTCATCATTCTTTTTATCACTGTAAGAATTTATTTTAGATTACACTTTGCTCATGTTGCACTTATTCTTTTGTTCAAATCACACTTCTTATATTCCAAATCTATTTTTTTATCCTTCATTCATACTCATTTCCATATTGTTGATCTATCTTTCACATTTGCAACCTTTAAACCCATGAATACTATCGGTGCTAGTTTACTTCTCATAGTGCAAATCTCATGATCTTGTTTTATAGAGATGCTAGCATTCAAGGTCAAATCACTAGTGACATCCCTTGAACTACTACAACTCTAAACATTCTAGGGTTTGGTCCTTATCAGTAGCATGGTGTTATTGTGATGTGACTTTGCTCCCTTAATTTGAAATTCAAACTTTGGATCTCAAAAATTTTACTGAAGTTTCCATATCTTATCAATTGAATTTCCTTTTTTCTTACTTGACCATTTTGATAGATTACATTCTCAATTTACCCTACTAGGGTTTCATCATCATTTTTTGTGTCATTATTATATTCACTAGATGTTTCTACCATGGTGGTTATGCATGATATATGATATATTTTCTTATCACTTCATTCCCACATTTCTCTCATTAAGTAATATATGAAAGAGAATATGATTCTGAGACTTAGAATTCTTATCTTCAAACATTCGCTTAATACATTTCTCATATATAGGTTTAATTGGTTATCAACAAGGATACTTGACTAATTAGAACTTGCTTGAATCTACTAATATCTTTCTTTTATAATCTATATTACTCCATCATGTTTCAAACCCTTCCTTACTTTCCATGATCCTCTTACCATATACTACTCTTCCACCTATCATCTTTAACTTCTATTTTTTCTCTTCTGATCATGTTGCTTATTCATGTGTATGATCATGTATACCATGTTGCACATATTTCTTTTTATCCTTCTACTAATGTGAAGTTGGAATTATAAATCAATAATCTCTCTACTAGTTTCACCTCATGTTTAATACATTACATATCCTTCATTTTAAATCAAACGGATCATGCATGGGTCAAACTTAGTTTTTTCTTTCAATAAAGTTTTTTCTTCCTAAATATAGTCTACCTTTGTATGACTTATTCATTTGTTAAGCTACACTTTTGTTATTCTTTTAGAAACTAGTTTGTTGTTCTATAGAGACTTGGAATCCAAAGGTAGTAAGGGTGAATGTATTAAACTTTATAATAAAGGTATACATTCCATGCTCTCAATTATATCATAACCCTCATTTGTTAATCAAGCTCATCATTTCTAACATTTCTCTTTGTTTTAACTAAGTTTGTTATCCTATTCCTATGATTTACATGTTCATCTATTTTTCTTCAATTTCATTCTTCTGAACTTCAGTTCTATGTAGTTATCATATACTTAACTCTTTTCTTCTATTTTCCCTTTGTTTTGGAGTACATAAAAGCATTGTACTTGATTATATGATCCATTCCTCATGATTGATTCTTAGTATCCTGGCCCTTACATACTTTTCTCATATCTTTTTTATATTTCATATTTAGAGTTCATATAATACTAATCATTAAACTTAATATGAACCTTATGTCGTGTTCCTTTATTCCCAATTAAGGGTTTCTCATATGAGGCCCCAAAGTTGGATCTCAAATATCAATTCCAACTGATTTTTAGCTATTCTAATCTTTCCCATATGTTTCAACATCTTAGTGTATGCACATTCTCACTATGATGTGGGTCTAATTTATCCAGAGTCTACTCTTATTATATATTCAGTAGGAGTCATTAGATCCCAGTAACACACCCTGCCAGATGGACCAGGACGAACTTGTAGTCCTGAAGCCAAGATCTACTCAAGATTAACCAACTCCTATTAAACTCAAACATATGGAAAGAATATCCACTCCGGGCAAACTCAATTAAACATTACTTCTGGTCTAGTTGATACAAAGAATAACTAAATCAACTTCATGATACACAACAATCTAAAAGAACCATACATATTTTATAACTAATAATATGAATTCATACATACCAGAGCATTTCTATTGATCTCCAATCAAAGAAGCAATATAAAGCAAGAGTTGTATCACATTCTATGTTTAATCTCTTACTCCTTCGTTACTTTCCGATCTCCAAACCCTAAGATTGCTAGGATTTTTCTCTAGCCTATCCTTCCTCCGCATACCTGGCCAGGGCATCCAGAGAAAAATAGTCAGAGTAGCTTGATACTGGTCAACCTAAGTATTCAGATATCGAGCATGTTATCTAAATACTCAGACCTCGTAGAGCTATAGACACATCACCTCCTATCTGCCACACTTATAACTCTGACTTTCTATCCTAATGGTCCCTGACAACTCAACCTAAGCTCTAATACCAAGCTATTACACCCACTTCCCACAATTACCACTAATCATGAGATTAGGGCATAAGTTTGAGGATTATACTTAATACAAAGTTCACTCTTAACTTTTTTCTTCTTCTTTTATTTAATTTCAAACTCTTTGTTTTCTCACATCCAATCACATAAACAAACTTTAAAAGAGAATTGAACTTTGATTACTCTAATATAATCTCAACATTAATGATACACATCCATACATTCATTTTGTTTCTCACACTTTCGTGTACATATGACATGATAATCAGATACACTCTCTCTTATTAAGGAAACAAAGATACAAAACATCATTTACAACTCTCTCACATCTATACAAGGACCTAGAGTGACAGGGAGTGACTGAACTTAACTGATCTCATACTTAGCTCATGTGGTAGATCTACTCTGATGCATTGACCTTCTTCAAGTCCATGTGATTTCCCTAAAAATTGTGAGTAGTGGGGTGAGCCTACTCAGTCAGTGAATGAGTACTTCAAAGAAATAGTTTAAATCACTTATATAATTATAGATATATTGCCAAGCAACTGATGTCAATTATAAAAGCAGTGAGCTTTAAAGAGACTAATCATTCACAAACATAAATATGGCACAATACCCTAGACATCTACAAGAGTGAATCAATATATGAACATGCTTGATTGATTATAAAGAGAACTAATAACTGAGAAACATACAAAGAATAATTGAATAAATGTGCACACTTGTTTAACCTCTCATTCATCTTATTATGCCCTCAACCCACATGAGGTGTAACACAACATGTGAAAGAATCGCGAAAAGCTACGATCTCACTGTACAAGGCTTAGAAGCATGCTCGGGTTCCTAAGCCTATCTCTTGAGTAAGACCTCATCTACAGCAGGACTCAGCACGTCTGCCTCTTGGTGGCTAATGGGAGCGGCCGGATATCTTAGACTCCACCTCTCAACTTGGGTACTCAGGCGGTGAGTCAAAGCCCTCAGGCTTATTGTGCATCAGTGGACCTACTGACCACTGATCACTCAACATGTAACACAGGTGCCACTAACATCCCCAGTTGGTGTTGGGTACCACACAACTATAAGGAGTCTGCTCTACTAGTCAAGACCCCCACACCCTACTGGAGTGCTCCAGCTTACCTCGATCTAGACTACCTCCAGTTAGGAAACTGTTTCCTCCTCACAGCGTAGGCCTCATCCTGTGAAGATTATACAGTGTTTAGGGCATCTACATGTCTAATTCACTCTTTAAATTCACAATTCAATCATCACATCAACATATCTTTGTTCATCTTTATAAATCGTTCATTTCATAAACCATCTAATAACATTAACCACAATTGAACGGTTTAGCATCACCACATCTCAAACTGAGAAACATTGATATCACAATACTTGTTTCACTAAACATCCTATCATTAGGGTTTCATTTACCTCATTCACTTATCATATGACATGCATAAGGACTTAATGTGTCATAAATAATCACTACAGAAAGACTACTTTCAACAATTCATATACAATAAACATATAAAGGAAATCCTATAATTGAGCTAAATTAGGTTTTCCTCACCATTCACTGAAATATCATGCATCAAGAATAACAACAAATAAATAAAGTCTATGATGTCAAGAAAAGAACTTCAAATGGATTTCACAATATCTACTCACAAATTTCCACTCATCTACGGTTTCACCCTCTTTACTGAGATATCAAGAAAATACTATTCACATCACACGAAATCCGAGATAGTATCTAACATTTATGTACCACCCATTCATATAAACAATTCATTAATAATCAATGAGATTCATATAGACAAATTTCTCTATTTAATTATACAACAATTTCAATCATAGTTGAAAACCTTAAATTTTAGTACATTCATGTAACCTCTGTGATTACTTTAAGAATTCTCATTTAGATGGATTATAACCATTTCTAATGTGATTTCATCATCTGAAATTCATCACAACAAAGAAATAATCCATTTCATATCATCTAGCAAAAGCTAGATCATAAATACCATTTAGGGTTTGTACTCGCATACTAAGTAATTGAATTTTTTTGATGATTTAACTCATTTTTGTGCAATATAGTATTTAAAGGAAGTACCCACTCACCCTAAGGTGTGAAAACAACTTAAAAACATAGCCCATCTCTGAAAATCTTGAATCCATATCAAGACTTTAGAAAATCACCGATTTCTTCTTCCTTTCAACCCTAAAGATGGTTTTCTGTAGCTAAAAGATGAAAATTGAAGGTTAATCCAAACCTCAAATTCATTGTATTAGGGATTCTGAGTAAGGGGAAATGAGGAGGAGGAAGAATCTACAGTTAAAACTACTTACCAAGTCAAATCTATGACAACCCTTTTGGATTTCTGCCCTTTTTAACATTCTTCCCCAAAAATTTCCCCAGAAATCACCTTCTAGGTCGCCTTCTCATTGATCAAGGTGTCTAAGATGATAGAGGATCAAATCACGGTTCCAATACACTTCATTTTGTTGAAAACAAATAAGTATAGCTTGAGATATGATCATTTTATGATTGACTATCCTGGGCGGCATCCGTCGTGGTCGCGACACACGATGCAGCGTCGCAGTTGCAACATCAGTCACTATCATAGCAAATGATGCAACATCATGTTCATGACATCATTCGTGGTCACGACACACGACACAGCGTCACGGTGGCGACATAGCGTCGCGGTTGCAACACACTTTATATGTTTACTAGAAGGGGCATATCTCTCTCATTTTAACTCTAATTTGGTTCATTATTTTTTTGTTGGATTCATAATTGAATTATATACAATCCTAAAATATTATTCTGATAATATTATCAAATAAAAAATTATTTATTAATTATTTCTCCAATGACATTAACTCCCTTCTTGCATACATGTATGGGTTAATGCTATATTAACTCCAACTTGAATCTTTATAGTATGATTATGTCATGATTATGAGTTTCCCAAACAAGTATTTAAGGTTACTAAAGTTAGTATTAAGCACAATATAGAATATTACTAACAAAAGCATGACAAGCATTAATATTATCTTAAATATCTAGGATTATTAACAAAGCTAGGAACGGATTGTAACAAACTTCCTATTTAGCAGACTTATCTTATGATATAATTTGAAGGTCTAATGAATTTTGTTTAAGTGCATTCAGATCTATTCACCCCCCCTCTAGAGAATCCAATCACCTATCTAGGATCCAACATTTATATCACTGAACATACCAATTTTATTAAGACAAAATATCCTTGAGCCAATTCAACGTGGATTGCTAGAGGGCATAATAAGACATTTATTATGTGGCTTGAAGATAAAGTCTTCAATCAAGTATCTCAAACACCAAATAATGTTGCTGAAAATATCAAACGGCTGGACTTTTGACCAAAAATGGATGTTATGTCTTACAAAGGGTTTGACATAAATGGATTTTGTATTACACAAAACGTCAAGATGATAAGAGTGTCATCCAAAATAGTGGAGTCACCCTTCAAACGTTTTCGTTGTATTTTTCTAATGTGAAGGATAAGAGTTTCTGTCAAGCTAAAATGTCTTATTATAATGAAATTTGAAGATATATGGGAGTTTGAGTAGGCATAGATGTTAGAGTTCCTACTTTTAGGTGTAATTGGCTTGATAACACTAAAGGAGTTGTAAATGATGAATTGGGTTTCACATTAGTGAATTTTGAATAGATTGGTGAGAAGGGCAAACCATTCATGATGGCATCAGAGGTGAAAGTAAGTATTCTACATCAATGATCTTACAAATGAAAAATGGTCTGTCATTTTTCATGGGAAAAGGCAGGTCATCACATATCCTATGGATGAAGAAGAATATTATGACAAATATTATGAATCTAGTCCATTCTGAGTTGGCTTGCCAACACCATGTGTTGAATCTAACACTGACCTATATATGCATGGAGATCACATAGAAGGAATATTAATTGATGAAAGATACAACCAATACTAGAGGCATGCATATTATTTTTAAATGCTAGATGTGTATTTTACATTCTGTATTACAATTACGTATGTTTCATTTGCTGAATGTACATTTTACATTTTTTATCACTTATATTTTATTCTATGACTATTTCTAATTTTGAATTTTTTTAGATGGCGTCTAACCGTGAGGATGAGTACCATGACGATGTGCATTGTGAGGATCAGTCTGGTGTAAGTTGTAATATTTTATGACACGTATGCGCATTTTACATTTTATATCACACTTATTACATATATGTGCATTTTACATTTTCTAACACTTATATGTGTGTGAGAACCCTAATTTTATCTTTCTTTTATTGTACTCTTTCTAACTCTATGGTGACCCATCTTACTAAATTGGTTATTAATTTCTTAGCTTGAATGTGATGAAACTCCAATTTTGTCGCATGCATGCTCAATTTAACTTAATCTGACATTATAATGCCTTTTGAACTGTGTGTAGCTTTGAAGATGTAGAGTAGTGAGAGAAAGCTCCAACTTCTCTCTAGGCCCAACCTTAGGAACACCAACCTCTCTCTTCATTGGCGAGCTCCAGTGCATTGAAATCCAACTACTCTCTAGCCCCAACCTCAGGAACACCAATCGTTTCTCTCCATTGACAAACTCCAGTGCATTGATCTCCCAAAGCCTTCTTCGACGACATTGAGACAGACTACTGGACTGTCTACGGGATCATTCAGGTGAGCTAACTGATTTAGGGATCATTCATGTGAGCTTCACTAGCTGATTTTTACTCTATAATGGTTTAGCTACATCTCTGATTTAGAGTTTGTATTACCTACCTGGCCTCCATACACCTGCATCTTCTAGCTATGACCACCCCCTTTGTGGGGTTCCCTACACCTGCATCTTCTAGCTATGACCGCCCCCTTTGTGGGGTGCCCCCGACCGATCCCTCACCCTACATGCACGTCTTTTACTACCTAAAGTGATCACAATCAGTGCCATCTCTCATCCTCGCTGGTGCTTCTGGAATCTACATTGCCCCTTTATTGGCCTCGAGCCACCCTTCCCATCTATTTTCCTTAGAAACTTCAATATGAGGATGGGGGTTCCATCTCTGCCTCCCTGAGAAACAACAAGAGGATCAAAGGCAAGATCAAGAATCCTACACTCTTCAAATGAGCTTTTCTTTATAAGAAACCATCGACTCTAGCAAGATCAACCAACCTCCCGCTAGCTTTACCAAATATGGATACCCACTTCCCTTTCATGGACTAAAAGCTCTCAAAACCTTTGTACCTCACCAACATCCCCCTCCCAAAAGCATGGATCTACCACAAATTTGATATCTCTCTAGGCCCCAACACTATCCTTATTGGATACAAATCTTTCCCAGTCACCATAGAACTCATTGGCAAATCCAACCTTTATATCACCTACAGCTGGGCAAGCATGATCTCTGAGCTGAAGCTTAAATAGGAATGTACCATCTTCATAAAACCCTCAGCTCACAAAACTCTGACAGCTTGGGTTAACAAATTCAACACTGAAACTCCCCAAGAATTATACCCACTGTTCTTCAGCAAGGAAGAGCACATCTCCTCTTCTACCTCAAACTCGGCTGATCAACTCTTTGTGAGAAAAGAGCACCAGCCACCCACTGGATCAAAGTTCTGGCCCATATCTCTATCTTCTAGCTTGGATGAGGAAGATACGGAAGACACAACTACATCATCACCCATCAAAAACACGATTGCAACAAGGTATGAGAAATCTTTTCCTTCTGGGAAATATTGGGAAGCTAGTAAACATCCTATTCCTATAAAAGATAATATCATCCTGACTGACCTGCACCCGTTAAATCTAACCTTTCCACCTCTTGGACACCTCCCTGCGCTTGTTCTTGCTCAGTAGAGTTTCGAGACAGAGAAAAACTCACAGCCTTGGAAACCAGCCCCACCGAGGCGACCCTTTAGAGCCCTGCGCTGCTCCTTTTGCCACAGCCTGAACCATTCCACTTTAGATGCACCAAAAAATGGATTTGCTTCAAATATTAAGAGAAGGGCCACACCTGGCGCTTCTACAAATCCACCCTTAATCACTTCCCAAAAAAGCTTAGACACTTTCCAAGATCTCATCTAGGTTACAACGCTCCCAAACAGCCTGCATAATGCTTTTTCAATAATGACAAATCCTATCAGATGAACCATTCTAATCATTCTTTTTCGGCTCAAAACAACTCTTTTGCATGCCTTGTAGATCCACCTTTCCTTCCATCAGACCCCAATGCACACGATAATCTCTACTAATGTCCTATTTTAAGCCGACCATAACACCATCAGCTAAACCCACCCCCATCCTTCTAAACCCAACACCACCCCTGATATGCTTCTTGCACCTCTACCCTTTGACATGGAACCTGCTGCTCAACTTGAGACTGCTATCCCTTTCGATCTCCCTACCAGTTCTATGCGACTCCTGAAGGACTTCACCACTAGAAGTGTCCTGGATACCATAGAAAACAATTTGGACAACAACACGGTCAATATCCTAGATGTCACTAGAGCTGTTGCCCTATTAATCCCTAGACATACGGTGCTAAAACCCAAAATTCTCTCACCCTTACAACTTTTATACTCTGTTCCTGAAGGTACTAAGATAGTTTACCTCTTCGGACACATCCTTACGATCCCTTGTGGGTCTAGCTTTGTTCAAGCCAATATCTCTAAATGGACATCAGACCTGGGGGATTTCGAGGCCTTGTTGGGAGGGTCAGGATGGGTAGCCATATCCAACCTTCCTCCACACCTTTGGGAAGTGGACATCTTTAGAGCCATTGCTCACTCTGTGGGAGCAACCCTCCAATACATTAGTCCAAATACTCTACACCCCTCACAATATATCAAAGTTTTCTATATTTTCTCTATTAAACAAACCACCTCTCTCCCATCATCCCTGAATATCAGACTGGGAGAAATGATTTACAATATAAAGCTTTCAGCTGAGAACCCCTCTGATATCAAAACCTTTTTCTCAGATCTATCTATTCAATCTTTCAACTGAGCACCCCTCCTATATCAAAACATCTTTCTTAGATCTATTTGTTCATCCACCTTCCTGGTATTGTTCGATCAATAGCAAAAAACCATATAGTTTAATCCATAAACCAGGTGAAAGGAATCTGGTCTGGGAGAGAAAAACATCCACCACAAAATCCTCAGAAGACTCGAACAAATCCCTCAGCCTTAAAATACAAAGAATAGCTTCTCCACCTATTAATCATTCTTCTCCCTCGCCCAAGGACACATATCAACATTTCCTCTCAGTTCTAAAAGAAGATAACTTATCTCTAAATATAGACCCTGATACTATAAAAAAGCTTAAAACTACTATCATAGATGAGATTAGATCTTCGTAGAGTCCTAAGAAGAAGGGAAAAGCAAATGACATGAACATCATCAAGTCCATCAACTCCATGCAATCTAGCCCTGAAGGGTTGACCAGGAGAAACATCTTTGCAACACCAGAAATAGGTACTTGCTACTCTCCATCCTCCTCAGATAATATTTTGGATTCTGGTTTATCTTCATCTATTTCCATAAAATAATATGATATAGACAATATAGAAGACATACCGTCATGGCCTGAAATACATAGTTTCACTAGTTTCACTAACAAAATTGGAATACATTTTGAAGAGGAAACCATAGTTAACATAGCATTAAACGACATCAAAAAATTCATGCTTTGGACAAATTGAAGGCCATTAGTAGAGACAAACTCAAAGATTAACTTATTGAGAATCTCTTATCACCCTTTTTTATTTTCCTCTTTTGGGTTTCTTTCTCAATCGAACCTATGAAGATCACATCCTGATACGTCCATGGTGCGGCCAACGCACGTAGAAGAAAAGAGATCAGAAACCACATCTACAAAAACAATATAAACATTATCACCATACCAAAAACCAAAACCACACTTTCCCCTTTTGTGTTAAAATCTATAGGAGGCAACAAGATTATAGAATGGATTCAAATCCCATTAAATGGTTTCAAAGGTGGAATCCTAGTAGGATTTAACAAGAACACTTACACTCTCTCTCATTGGGATCTCAACACCTTCTCCATCTCTCTCTCTAACAAATTTGTCTGATCACTTTAGCTGGACCTTCACTGGAGTATATGGTGAGCCCGGGTACAACAAATCGAGTTTTCTCTCAGAACTCTCAGCAATGATGCTAGTCAATAGCCAAAACCTTGGATCCTTGGAGGGGAATTCAACCTCATTACTAGAGCTAAAAATAGGCAAAACCTCTCCTCAACCTCATCAGCCCTAACACCAGCTGACAAAACCCTTGTACACCTCCTTTCTGAACACAAATTGATTGACATTCCTCCCTTTAATGCAAGCTTTATGTGGACTAGAAATAACAATAGAGCCAGATTGGATCACTTCATCTTCTCCTCCTCTTAGGAAGAATATTCCCCTCTTGCATCTATCCATATTGCCCATCAGCCTATCTCAGACCACTTCCCCATAATCATTGACACCCATAGAGATCTCTGGGGGAAAAATACTTTTGATTCAAAAACTACTGGCTCACATACCTCCACTTTGTTAAACACTGTGAGAATAATTGGATCTTGGCTGATCACAAAACTAGAAATCTGGGGTACCACATACATAGAAACACCAAACTCATAAAACATAATATCATAGATTGGAAACACAGACAACCCCAAAACCTAGCCAACTCTCTTAAAGATCTTGAGAAACAACATCTCTATGTCGATAGTGACCCCTCAACCGATCCAGCTCTTATTCTCACTATCAAGTCAAAGATTTACCATATTAAAAATTGCCTGGACATCAAGTGGAGACAGAGAGCCAAAGTTACTTGGGAAACGGAAGGTGACAAAAGCAAAAAATTCTTCCATAAAGTTTGCAACAATAACCATAGGAGAAATGTCATTGCCTTCTTAAATATACAAGGTGTCATCACCACAAACAAAGATTTGATCATTTCTCACATTGTTGAACATTTTAGGAAGATTTTTAACATCAACCACAGTCCATCTTTCCTAAACTCCAAAAACTGGTAGATGCTTTTCTCGATTAAGATTGAATCACCTTCAAACTTAATTAAACCGCTATGTTCTAAAGAACTTGATTATGCGATCAAATCCCTTGGGAAAAACAAATCACCAGGGCTGGATGGGCTTAATGTGGAATTCTAAAAATTAGAACCATTACAAGAAATATTTTTTTAGCTTTGCTTCAAGAAATCTACAAGCACAACAATGCTCACAACATCCTCAAACATCTAAACAAAACCTTCATTGCACTTATCAAAAAAACTAAACAATCTGAGCTTATCTTGCAATTCCGACCCATCAGCCTTATTAATACATCTTACAAAATCATTGTAAAAACCCTGGCCAATAGATTGAAGCCCTGCATAAACAACATCATACCACAAAATCAGACTTCCTTTCTTAAGGATAGAAATATCCAAGATGCCTACCTTATGGTTAATGAGATGATACATCTGTGCCACATCAATAAAACCCCTCTGATTGCTATCAAGCTTGATTTTAAAAAAGCCTTTGACTACATCAACTAGAAATGTCTCATTAAAACCCTTGCAGGCTATGGCTTCCCAGTTTCCAGGATGGACTAGATACATGCTTGCATTTCCTCAAACCATTTTTCCATAATCATCAACGACTCACCTTTCAAATATTTTAAAAATACAAATGGGCTCAGGCAAGGTGACCCCCTTTCTCCATACATGTTCATTATTGTGACCTCAATCCCCACTAAGATGATCAAACTTGGTACTACTCAAGGTCTTATCACTTCCCCCACCGAATGTCAGGAGAACATCATCTAGTTCGCAGACGATACCATCATCCTGGTTTCACCTAAGGATGACACCATCATCAATACCATCAGAATCATAAGTATCTTCTCATACATCTCGAGACTGAAACTTAACCTCCAAAAGTCTTGTATCTTTTGTGTACACACACTTATTATCACATCATCAATAGGTACAAAACACTCCTCAAATGCAAGCATGAAGAGTTCCCAATCAACTATCTTGGCTTACCTATTACCCCACTAAACATTACTCATTCGATATGGGTCCCCATCATAAATAAGATCAACATAAAACTAAACTCATGGATAAATAACTTCCTCAACCTTGCTGGTCGCCTCACACTACTAAATAGTGTCATCACTCCCATCACAACACACTACCTCAGCTGCATCCCCTTACCTACCAAAACAAAAAATATCATTGACAAAATTAGAAGAAATTTCCTTTGGAACAATTACAATCCTTCACATTCTAAAGGAAAACATACCCACCTTGTAAACTGGAACACCATCTCAACTCCTACTGGATATGGAGGATGGGGTATCATTGACTTAGAAACTCATGCTCTTTTCCTGGTGGTTAAAATCATGAACATCCTAGCAAACAACAAAAACAAGGTATGGAGAAACCTGATCCAACAAAAATATTATAAGAAAACCCCACCATGGAAAAAAACTACTAAAATCACAGCCTCACCTCTCTGGAAATATATCAACAAACACATCTCCCTGATCAAAAAAATCATTCATACCCCTCCTCATGCTCACTGCAACATAAATTTCTGGAAGGATCCTTGGTTCCATCACAATACCATCAAAAACCTACACCCACAATGTTCTATCCCAAAAAAAATATCATATATTACAACAGACAAATCCCTCAACCTCCTCACCAGAAACAAAACAAATGTACTCAAGCGACTGCTTCTCACATACCTAGACAGTTCAGAAATTAACAATATCATCCATGAGTTGGAATACAATACAACAAAGAAGATCTCCTGGAGATGGGGTGTGGAATACACCCCCAAGGTAGCATACACCTTTCTCACCTACAGAGGCATCACCCAAAATTACTCCCTCATATGGAAAAACAAATGGTCTCATAAGCACAAAATATTTTTCTGGCTCCTACAAAACAACAAACTCCTCACCGACCAAAACATCACCAAGAGAGGATTCTTTGGGCCTACCCGATGCTATCTCTGCCTAGCAGATTTGAAAACAATAGAACATATTTTCAACAGTTAAAAATCATCATCAAAAACTTTTTTGACATAAGATATGATAATCAAAACTTTCTCTCTATACTTTTTTCTATCAAACCTCTTCATAGAGTAGCACATTTTTACCCAGAAGACATCATAATCACCATTTTATGGCACATTTGGATAGAAAGAAATCACAGAAAATTCAATAACTCCAAAAATCCTTTACATATCATCTTCTTAAAGATATCATCAGATCTTTCTATCCAACATGCTTGCAGGACAGGCATCGACATCATCAAGGATGACTCCAGTAGACGGTAGCCCGAAAAACAACACAACAACAGGTGATGTCTTCTAAACTTTGGAGGAGATATTGGAGGAAGAATCAGACTTCTGATCATATGCTTTGACTGGTCCACTACATCTAGTTTTTTTCTCTTGATTTTCATCATTTAGAGGCTTGTTATAGGGGTGCCTCCCCCTTGAACTGTTTCCATCGTATATTTTATTTCATCCTATCCTTAGATTCTATTTGTACCAAACAAAAAACCTTGCAGGAGCTAGCCTACTTATTTGTAAGTTTTTTTATCTTTGAAATGCATGAACTTTTACTCAAAAAAATAATGCCTTTTGAACTATAAACCTCTCCTTACCGAGTTACCCTATGGCAAGATGAATTGGATCTCATCACTATGATCTTTCTATTATCCAATGTTTTTTTTATTATAGAGGACTCAATTATCCTTCTAGTGATACAAAAATCACCTTAATCAGACCTCTAGAGCCCAAGTTATGGACTAATGAAGTTTGGATAAAATTACAATGATTGATCTAATATAATTTGATTTTTACCCTTATTGGGCCAAATGTGGGGCACGTGGCCATTCAAGGGGGTACCCCCTTGACATGTCAGCGATCCTTGTGTTTGCTTTAGGGGCGATCTAAGCCCTCCTTTCTTGTAGCCACAGACCAGACCTCCATCCCATGGATGACATCGTATCCCCTACCTCCGTATAGGGATGTCGATGCAAATGGCACTGTCACACCTATTGCGCTTTTGCTCTGCTCCAATCGCATTGTCCACACATCATTTTGGCCAATTGATACCCGATTTCACCTCTTTTGGACTTCTTCTTTCTTTTTGCCAAGTCATCACTCTCATTCACACCCTCCAACTCACCCTCTACCCTCCATCTTCATCCTCCAGGAGCTCTACGCACCACCCTAGAGTATCTTGGGCCCCACCACTCTGAGCCTCCTCAGTGGCCGCCAACATGCTTACAACGGGTCACAAGGGCTAGCCGTTCTCTTGGTGGCTTGATTGGAGGGCTCACTACCTTGTCTTCCACCACTATGGTGAGAAGCACACACAGAGCAATGTCTACCTCACGCTGGAGTAGCAGCGGTAGCTAGTGACTAGTTATGAGGGTGAGCAATATGATGCCACATAATCATAGTCAAGAGCAACTGACGGATGCTGCGCACCACAAAATGAGGAGGGCTCAATCGAATCAGCACGTGACATGTGGAATGAGGGACCAATTCACTGAGTGCACAAGAGAGGAGGTGGGATGCGGCCATAGGATCATTATCACACGACCATGATCCACACATAAATGCTTGGTAACGTCCCCCCGTGATATCATATGGTTTTCAATTAGATTCTTCCAAAAATCATAACTCATAACTCCCTTGGCCAAATATAGAGAATCTATATATCATTTTTATTAGAACGACATGACCTAGTGAATGAACACACTTTCAGATCATGAATCTTGTTCTAGTTATCTTGATTTTCTGAAAATACGAACTTTGACTATGTTGATCATCTTTGATACATGTTTTTGATATCTATTAGATCTTTGATACTCAATCTACTTCCTTCTCCTAGAATCAATAAATTATAAGTTTTTCAGAACATTTTGGACCCCTAATCACCCCCTGTGCTCATAAATGACTCTTTTGCACATAGATGACTTGTTGTGGATGTTAATGATATAGCATGACCTATTATGCTAACCTTGCATCTTAATGAGGACTCATGATTAATCACACACTAAATCAGTAACTAATGCTCTTCCATGATTCAATAATAATTTCCTAATCCCTTTTTACTATGTGTGTCTATATGGCTTGAGATGCTTAAAGTGTGACTCCTTTATGATGATGTATGTTGAACTATGAACAAATGAAGTCCTTTACCCATCTGATGAATCCAACCTTAGTGAATCCTCTAAATCAATATCATCACAATGTGTTGTGACCAAAATGGCTAAGGCCAACCTCTTTTGGGTTATATGATGTATGTGGCCCTATTTCACCCTTAATTGCCCTCTTATGTGACATATGTAACTTGATTTATGATCTTATGCTCAATTTCTTGATGTGGATCTTTATCTCAAGTCTTACCCTCCAAAATCAGAGATTTTATGTTCCTGTATGATCCCCTTAGTATGAATGTTCCATATAACCCATATGTTGGGACCTTATGACCTAGGTCTTGTGTGTTGGTTTTTGGGAATGCATGTTGATAATGTGGAATCCTATGATGCCTAGACTTCAAAACATCCACCTAATCTTGAATGTCATTGTTGTGTCCTTATATTGCTGATCTTAGTCATGTTATATGCTTAGACCCCTTAAATTGACAAACCCTTGTCTCACTCGCCATATTATGAGTCTTTTGACTAAATTGTGCATAAGTGACCCAAATCTTGAAATGCTCATATAAAGTGAATGGAACCTCAAAATGACATGAAACTTGAACCACACCTTCACGATGATCTCTATATCAATAAAAGATCCTAAAACATGTAATTAACAAACTTGAAACCTAACTTGACCAAAACCCTAAAATGAAGCTAGTTAAGGTTAATGATGAGAATCTAATTCATGTATGTAATCTTATGCTTAATCAGGTGTTTCTCGTCTCTAGATGGTCAAGGATAAGTTAAATTATGAAATCTTTGAATCAGGTATGGGCTTTAAATAATTATATGACTATAGCTTTCCTATTTGAAATGTGATATATATGTATTCTTACTTACTTGCTTAAATATTTCCATGTAGTATTCTAGTATTGTACTTGATGTTTATCTCATTGTCGTTGTTTTCTAAACTTGCAAACCTAATATAGAAACTACATTATACAAACCTCATGCACCTTTTTGTTGTTTTGGGGTAAGGACATAAGGTTGGGGTGTCCTACTTGAGATTCGTTGATGAAAGGGGTAGCTCTTGGCGATGGCCTTGATGTCCCTTACGAATAGGGTTAGCTAATCTTCAGCACCGTCATAGACTCTTCCAATGAGAAGTTAGTCAATAAAAGACCTTACAAATACATGATATTGATGAATACGAGTAATGATGGTATAATAGGAGTCAAATGATATAAAACACAGGTATTGGTTTGTTAAAATACTTAACTTGTTTATTCTTGTTCATCTACATTTACAACCATTTTCTAATTATGCAAAGCTTATGTATATGTATCTTTTAGCTCTATACTTATAACCTCTTGTGTTGACCCACATTGTTTCACATATTTTAGTTCAGAGATGGATAGAAGTTGATGGGCTTGGTGAGCCATGTCAAGTGTACTTGTTGTAAGATCCCTAGTGTACATGAGCAAACTTGTACAATTTGACTCTTGAAATATGTAATTGTAATCTTGTAATAAAATGATGTTGCTTAATAATAATTGTTGAATGTTGAGATTATGATTGGTGGTTTTATCTAGTTATCTGTTCATGTACACTAAGATTTTCACTTCCACATTGATGCTTTGATAATACCGTGCTAGGGGGGGATTCCTAGGTCCTATAGACATTGACTTTATAGTCATTTGGAGTTAGGATTTGGATAGAAAATGGTTCCGTGATAGATGGTATCAAAGCATGAACAATAACTACACCAAAGAATGCTCACATGAAGAACAAACTAAAGTTACCTCACATCTCAAACCTAGAAACTTAATAAGATGTTCTTTATGGACTAACCTGACTTGGCCTCTAGGTTAGAACCTAGATGTTAGACAACTAGGTGTAGACTTGTATAATCTCTAAAACCTTTCTTTTCTCCTCCTTCAGTCCTGTAGTATGGGCTATATGTCTAGGAGGGTGAGAAAAGGGAGACCTTATTACAATCCTAGACATATGTTCACGACATGTGTTTAGGGTAGCTACACAAGTGTGCACCATTTTCTTTCTAGTTCTCTAGGTGTCATGATACTACTCTGCCTAATGAGTGTGGTAACTCATTTTGGTTTTGGTTTTGTTCCAATGGAGTATGGTGGTTTTCATGGCATGTTTCAACATTGGAGAAAACCTATTTCAACTATTAGTGTATATATATGTACATATGAAAAATTTCACCACACACAGAAAGGCAATGAGTGTCCATGTAACCTAAGAGAAAGAGATGTAACATCAAGTCTAGATTAAAGAGTTTACATAACACTTCTAGCCTCTAGAGTTGTCTAGAGTAATGATATTGGTTAGGCTAGTAAGTAGCCTAGATAAGCTATGATGATGATGATGATGATGACAATCACGACAACTACGATGAAGATGACCATGATGATGATGTTGATGATGAGGATGATGAAGATGAAAATGATGATGTTTATGTTGATGATATGAGTTTATATTACGATAACCTATGTTTGATGTTGAAGGATTCAAGTATGTTTTGATGATATGAGATGAGTCAACCATGCATCTCTAGATAAACCTAGCACCTTGTATGATACATATGACTTGGTTGGTGTGCTAAACTTAGCTAGTGGGTTGGCATGCTTGCTTGTGCCTAGTATTGTACATGTTGAGATACAATATGTGATACATGATTCAGGGCCAACATAGGCCTCAATATATTTACAAAGGAGGACCACTAGAATGGGATATACGAAAAGGGTGAACTCTTGACATGGTTCAACCCGACATGGGAGAATGTGAGAGTACCTAGCCTCCAAAAACATATGAAATGTTGTGAAATATGAATGACAAAATGCATGATGATGAGTCCCTAGATAGAGTACTTTTGAGTATATGAGTTGAGTCACTTAGTGTGTGGTTTTCCTTGAAAATATTAAACCCTAGATTTCCTATGTAAAGATCTAATCCTAAAGAAAGAGGGAATTGAATGTATGATGTTTTGTACATAGGTGAGGGAGATTTCCCAAGACCCTAAGATGATATAAATGATGTGATCTCCATGATGAGCCTCATACTTGGGTTAGTGGTTGTATGTAAAGGAATCTAGTGGTAGCCCTTATTTCTGATAGTTGGTTAGAAGTTTGTTATGGGTAGAATGTTGTGGTTAGCAGGTCTTATTGGATATAGATAGGTCTTAGATTGAGTGGCTTGAGATTGTGGATATAATTTGTGATACAAATGATATAATTAAAAAACCTCGACATTGATGATAATGTTGTTCCTAAAATGATGCTTGATACAAGAAATATCCCACTTACGTCTAAAATTTTACATATGCACGATAAGACACTCTCATAAGCTAGACCCAATATGAAACTGTACCATACATGAAAGATGTAGATCTGAAAGAACAAACCTAATATGGTGATGCCCTATGATCTTAGCTCAAATAATCAAGAATTCAATGATCAATTTTAGACCTAAAATGAAAAGTAAAGGATCTATTTGCGGATAAGTGATTGTCATTGGTGAAATGATAGGGGTAGTTTAAACATGAATGAAATCTAGTGTAATGATGAAATACAAGTTCAACAATAATTTCAAGTGGAACCTGACAACGAAGGTGCCCATTTGAGAAATTAATGACCTAGATCTCAATAACACACCTCAAATTTTTATGAAAACATGAAAATGCTAATGCTATAGGGATATGGGACGTGGAACCCTAGAGTTAAAAGGATATTGTCCTATGACGATAAGCTAAGAAATGATCAAATATATGAATATGGATGGGTACACAACTGTACGGAAACCTATGTGTGCACCACATCATGGGATATGTTATGATACCTAGGTTTGGTTGGCTAAACACGATGAATATAAACTTTGACCTTCAACTTTGATATGGACAAATTTTGAGGACAAAATTTCTTGCAAGGAGGGAAGGATATGACAAACCTAATTTTCTCTTCTTTGATTATAATCTTTATAACTCTATGGTGGCCCATCTTACAAAACTGGTTTTCAATTTCATAGACTGAGTGTGATGAAACTCCACTTTGGTCACATGCATGATCAATTTCACTTCATGTGACATTATAATGCCTTTTAAAATATAAATATCTCCTTACTAAGTCACCATATTGCAAGATAAATTGGACCTAATCACTATGATCTTTCTATTTTCCAATGTATTTTATATTATATAGGACTCAATTATGTTTTCAATGACATAAAAATGGCCTTAATTAGACATCCATAGTCCAAGTTATGGACTAATGAAGTTTGGATCAAATTACAAGTGATTTCTCTAATTTATTTGATTTTGACCCTTATTGGGCCAAATGTGGGGCGCACAACCCATCAAGGGGGCACCCTCCCTTGACATGTCAGCGATCCTTGTGTTTGCTTTATGGGCGATCTGAGCCCTCCTTTCTTGTAGCCACATATTAGACCTCCATCCAACAATTAGCATCTTATCCCCTACCTCCATACATGGACACCGATGGTGCTAAGCTCACCTACTGCACTTTTGCTTCACTCCATTCACATTGTCCACACATCATTTTGGCCTATTGATACATGATTTCACATCTTTTAGACTCCCTCTGTCTTTTCCCCAAGTTATCAATCTCATTCGCACCCTCCAGCTCCCCCTCTACCCTCTATCTTCACCCTCCAGGAGCTCTAGGTGTTTCCCTAGATGAGGTTAGGTGTCGCCTCCCCAAGCCTCCTTGGCCAAATCAGTGGCCACCAACATGCTCACAGTGAGTCACTGGGGCTAGGTGTTCTCTTGGTGGATCGATTGGAGGGCTCACTACCCTATTTTCCACCACTTCAGTGAATAGGATGCACAGAGCAGTGGCTGCCTCACACTGGTGTAGTAGTGGTATCCAGTGAATCACTGTGACGGTGAGTGGCCCGTTGCCGTAGAAGCACAGTTAAGATCAACTGGTGGGCATTGTACACCATAAGGAGAGGATGGATCCATTGAATTAGTGCATGACACATGGAATGGTGGGACCATTCCACTGAGTGCACATGATAAGAGGTGGAATGTGTCCACATGATCATCATCCCACAACCACAATCCGTGAATAAATGCTTGGTAACGTCCCCCCTTGATATCATATGGTTTTCAATGAGATTCTTCAAAAAATCGTAAGTCATAACTTCCTTGGCCAAATATAGCAAATCTATATATCATTTTTATCATCTCAACAATCCCTACTCCATGAATACAGAGTTCCAAACCTTGAACCTTGTTCTAATTATCCTGATTTTCGAAAAATACAAACTTTGACTATGTTGGCTATCTTTCATACATTTTGTTGATAAATATTGGATCTTTGATACTCAATCTACTTCCTTCTTATCAAGTCAGTAACTTATAAGTTCTTCTGAACATGTTTGAACCCCTAATCATCCCTTATGCTCATAAATGACTCTTTTTGCACATAGATGACTTGTTGTGCATGTTAGTGATATACCATGCCCTATTTTGTTAATCTTGCATATTCATATTTACTCATGTTCAATCACACATTAAATCAGTAACTAATACTCCTCCATGATTCAAGAATCATTTCCTAATCCCTTTTTTCTATGTGTGTCTATATGGCTTGAGATGCTTAAAATGTGACTCCTTTATGATGATGTATGTTGAACTTTGAACAAATGAGGTCCTTTACCCATTTGATGGATCCAAACTTAGTGAATCCTCTAAATCAGTAGCATCACAATATGTTGTGACCAAAATGGGTAAGGCCAACCTCTTTTGGGTTATATGATGTATGTGGTCCTGTTTCCCCTTTAATTTCCCTTTAGTGTGACATATGTAATTTGATTTTGCTCTTATTCTTGATTTCTTGATGTGGATCTTTATCTTATTTCTTACCCTCTTAAATAAGAGATGATATGTCATTTTACCTGGTCCAAAAAAAAGAGATGATATGTTCCTTTTGTCCCCTTAGTATGGATGTTCCATGTAATCCATATGTTGGGACCTTATGACCTAGGTTTTAGGTGTTGGTTTTTGGGTATGCATATTGATAATGTGGAATGATATGATGCCTAGACTTGGGAACATACACCTAATCTTGAATGTGATTGTTGTTCCCTTATGTTGATGATCTTAATCATGTTATATACTTATACCCCTTGATTTTATGAACCCTTATCTTGCTTGCCATAGTATGACTCTTTTGACTAAAATTGTGCATAAGTGACCCAAACCTGAGAATGTTCATATAAAGTTATTGGAACCTCAAAATGACATGAAACTATAAACACACCTTCATGATGACCTCTAGATCAGTAAAAGATCCTAAAACATTAATTAACCAACTTGAAACCTAACTTGGCCAAAACCCTAAAATGAAGCTAGTTAGGGTTAATGATGAAAATCTAATGCATGAATGTAATATTATTCTTAATCAGGTGTTGCTTGTGGCTAGATGGTCAAGGACAAGTTAGGTTATGAAATATTTTAATCAAGTATGGGATTTAATTAATTATATGAGTATGCATTTCTTGTTTGAAATGTGATACATATGTATGCTTGCTTACTTGCTCAAATATTGCCATGTAGTATTCTAGTATTATACTCAATGTTTATCTCATTGTCCTTGTTTTATAACTTACAAACATAATATAGAAAATCCATTATACAAACCTTGTGCACCTGCCTAATGTTTTAGGGTAGGGTACATAAGGTTGGGACATCTTATTTGAGATGTCAAAATAGGAAAAATCATTGATAAAAGAGGTAGCACTTGGCGATGGCCTTGAAGTCCCTTAAGAATAGGGTGAGCTATTCTTCAACACTGATGCACATCGTTTAGCACACCAATCACTGGGAAAATGATCCTAGAGTTTATCCTTTTTCTACTTTTCAATAAAGGCTAGTATAGAAGGGTCGATCCACAAAGACGACGATGAAGATGGTTGAGTTTCAAATCCGATTGTGAGAAAATGAATGTAAAATTCATTTTGAGAGTTTGCTAAAACTAAAACAAAAAAAAAATAAAGATGTTGAATTAAAGATCAACTAATCAAAAGAAATAAATACCAAAGCTAAGGGATTTCACCACCCTAACTGATGTAAAATGAGATCGAAGAAATTACATGATAAGAAAGATAAAGAAAGATATGTGAAACATTCATAAATGATTCACAAAAGATGAAATCCATGTGAACCCATTGGTCTTGGCCTTCACAGATTCTAGTTCAATCATCCTAATGGGGACTTTTCTGAGGTCTCATCCAAATTCCCATGAAATTGATTTGGTTGTTCTAAATCTTGGATTCCACGGTCGCATCTGCCAAGATTAACAAGCGATTAAAATGAGAGATCACTTCATTAAAATCATTGAGATCCAATTCAAAATCCATTTATCTACAAAATCGTGTAAAACTTCGATCTAATCTTCACATCAATAAGGGGTTGCTCCCCTCTCCTTAGTAAGAAAACTACTCACCAGTCATACTAAGGGATGGAGAAAATAAGGAAGGAAGGTAGAAAGCCATAGACCAGAAGTGACAAAATCTTTAAGGAGATCTTAGATGGTGACAATGAAATGGCTTTCTCTCTTAGTTCCCCGCTAAAAAAAAAGAACAAGAAGAATAAATGATATCTAGAAACCAGAGATAAAAGAACAAACTTTTATTGTAGAAATAAAAGATTACACTTATGAAAGGAAACGACAAAGTTTAACTACAAGATACAACCATAAAATCTGGGATGCTTTTCTTAGTGGAGTCTCCCCTCCTTTTATAGGGGAAGGAGGGGTAGAAACCTTACATACAAGACTCTCTAGAAGACATTTGGCCAGCAGTTGAAAACTTTCTAGATCTGATCAATAGAAGAAATGGTTGATTGCTTTTAATTATGTTAACCGTTCACATTGTTTTTGCTGCAGATTCCCATAACAGAGATTTTGAGAGAATTTCACTCCCATAAAAGGATCTAAATCGAACCAAATAATAGGATTTTTTTAGGAAATTCAATTTCCTTTCCAATGAATACTTGTACGTCTAATTGGAGTTCATTTCCAGAAGTTATGACAATTTTGGTGCTGGGTATACATTAATTTCAGGCACTGCGGGAATTGTGAAAAACATCTTCCAAGGGAAATTGATCATTGGAGTGGTTAGACCATTTTCCTACAAAAAACCAACCAAATATAATTAAAACTCTAAATAAAGAGAAAAAACTAAATTAATATAATTAATTACAAAACTAAGAAAATAAATAACAAAACAATCCTAAAAGATATCTAAAAGATTAAATTAAAAAGGATAAATACACATTTATCAAGCACCCTCATAGACTCTTACAATGGAAAGTTAGTAAATAAAAGGCCTTTCAAATACATGATATTGATGAATACGTGTAATGATGGTATGATTGAAGTGAAATGATATAAAACCTGGGATCTCACTTTTTTAAATACTTAACTTGTTTATTTTTGTTTGTCTACTTTTGTAACTATTTTCAAATTATGCAAAGCTTATTATTATGTATCTTTTAGCACTGTACTCAACACCTGGTGTGTTGAACCACATTATTTCACATATTTTATAGGTTCAGAGATGTCTAGGAGTTGATGGGCTTGGTGATCTATGTCAGATGTACTTGCTGTAATATCCCTAGTGTACATGAATAGACTTATACAATTTGACTCTTGAATATGTAACTGTAATCTTGTAATAAAACAATGTAGCTTAATAACACTTGTTCTATGTTGAGATTATGATTGGTTCTTTTTTCTTATTATTAGTTCATGTATGCTAAGCTTTCTGCTTCTGCATTTGCACTTTGATAATACCATGCTGGGGACAGACACCTAGGTCATATCACCATTGACTTAATAGTCATTTGGAATTTCGATTTGGGTAACAAACAATTCTGTGATGGATTGTATAGAGCGTGAACAATAACTACATCAAACAATTCTCACATGAAACACAAATTAAACTCGCCTTACATATCAACCATAGAAACTTAATAAGATGTCCTTTTTGGACTAATCTAACTTAGCCTCTAGGTTAGAACATATATGTTCTAGAACTAGGTGTAGACTTGTGTAATCTCTAGAAATTTTCTTTTCTCCTCCTTCTATCCTATAGTATGGGCTAGAGGTTCAGGAGGGTGAGAAAAGGGAGATCTTATTACAATCCTAGACATATGCGCGACATGTGCTTAGGGAGGTACACAGGTGCACGCCATGTTCTTACTACTTCTCTAGGTGTCATGGTAATAAACTACCTAATGAGTGTTGTAACTTGTTTTGGTTTTGTTTGAATGGAATATGGAGGTTTTCATCGCATGTTTCAACATTGGAGAAAACCTATTTCAAGTATTCGTATATGTATGCACATATGAACAATTCTACCACATAAGTAAAGGCAGTTAGTGTCCATGTAACCTAAGAGAAAGATATGTAGCATCAAGTCTAGATGAGAGAGTCTAGATAACATGCATAGCCTCTAGAGTTTTCTAGAGCCATTATACAAGTTAGGCTAGTAAGTAGACTAGATGACCTATGATGATGATGATGATGATGATGACGACGACAAAAAATGTCAATAATGACATCAATGTTGATGATATGAGTTTGTGTCATGATGACCTATGTTTGATGTTCAACATTCAAGTATGTTTTGATGATATGAGATGAGTTGACCATGTATCTATAGCTAAGACTAGCACCTTGTATGATACATATGAATTGGTTGGTGTGCTAACCACAACTAGTTGGTTTGCATGCTTGCTTGTGCCTAGTCTTGTACATGTTGATATACAATATGTTATATATGATTTGGGTCCAAAATAGGCCTCAATCTCTTTACAAAGGAGGACCTCTAGCATGGGATATACAAAAAGGGTGAACTCTTGATATGGTCCAACCCGATACGGGAGAAGGTTAGAGTACCTAGCCTCCAATACATATGAAATGTTGAGAAATATGAATGACAAAATGTGTGACAATGTGTTGCTTGACAATTTTAGGATGTTCATCCTGAGGATGTGCACCCTGAAGATCGTGCTGGATTTGTAGAGGAAAAACATGATCATGCATGTAAAAGACACATCACCTTGATGAACAAGTTAGTAGCGCAAAGGGGTAAACGACCGAAGCTTGCTGTTGACTTTGATGATGTAGGAAACCCTATTGGGAAGGATCACAATAATTTCATACAATATGTAGGGGTTATTACTTGTAGCAAAGTGAATATAATAATAGTATCTTGGCATAAAGTTGATCCTTCCACAAAAGACTACATATGGAAAGACATATGTGTAGGATATTATGATTTTCAAAGATATTCACAATTATATATGACATTAAGCATATGAAATCTTGCATACCATCTTTGACCTTGATGAAAAACAACATCTCAAAAAGTTGATGCAATGTTGTGGGAGGATATTAAGGATCTATAGGACAAATATGACAAGACATACATAATGAGAAATAAGAGGAAGAATTCTTCCACTGAGAAATGGGATTATCTTGACCCAAAGGTGTGGGAAGAGGTTGTTGATTCACGACAAATAGATAAAATCAAGGTATTAAGCCTCCTCATTTAAAATACATTCTTATGCATTCAATGTATTACATAATTCACATATGGTTTGGATTAACCAGGCTTTACACGATCCTGAAAATGAAGGCCATGCAAAGAATGTGCATGACTACAACTTGGGTCCAGGTAGCTATGTAAGGCGACACCAATAGAGATGAGAAACCTCTTATTCTGAGCAGCCTACTCCTATGTCTTCTGGATCTTCTACTACTCCTACACCTTTACTTCACCACAAGGAGTGCATAGGTGCGTGGACAAACCAATTTGGAGAAATACCCAACCCTACAACCACTATGGTAGCTATAAAAATGGTCAAAGTCAACTCTTATAGTGCATGTTCATTTTGACCTTGATTGTTACATTTAATTGACCAATGAATATTGATGATGATTAGCGGGAGCTCTACGAGAAAATAAAAGAAGGCAAGTTCATCCATGAGGGATAAAGGTATAAATCGAATGTTGATTTGGGTACTCTAGAGCATCATGTCAGGGCCACTAGGACTGATGTCAATATGAGATCCCTTTTTGGGTCATCAAAGAAGTGAAAACATGTCAATAAAGATGTTTGTTCACAAAAGTAGGTGCAAGACATGATTGCAAAGGGAATAGAGGATGTAGTGAGATAGTATCATGCCTCTTAGTCTCAACCTCCTTAGATACTACTTGTGTCGTGCCACTCTTCCTATGAGGTGGACCCCCTACGACAAAGGTGGTTGGGAGTAATCCCATAGACTTGCCAGCTAGAACATCCAATGTAAGTAATTTGGAGATATAATAGAATTTCAAGTGAATTTATCATATCTTTGTGTTTAGGTATATATACCAGTACATACAAATTTGTAGGGATTGAGGCCATGCCATCTTTTACTAGAACATTGTATTGTTTCACTGGGCAATGCTTACCCACCCCTTATAGGTCAAGATTCATGGTATTCTAATGCCCGACGATGCAGTTTGTATGTTTATCAGGATTGTGTATGATGCTTGGACACAAACATCACTACCAAATGGCCACCCCAAGCATGATACAAGAGGTGATGTAGAAGGCGGCGTAGTTGCATGGCCTGAAGCGGGAGTTGTCTATTCAAATGCATACATATTTTCATTACATTTGTATTTGTGATTCTATTCTGCTTGTGTACATAATTGGCATTTGTGTAGATCACAACACCTAAGAAACCCCCTGCCAATTTTCCTCCACTTCCTCCTCTAGATATTCAATTTCCTACTTGGATTGAAAAGGACCTATTCAATTAGCTAGGTCCTAAGTGCAGGGGTTGGCACTATGGCTAAGAGACTTAGAGAAGGGTTGACTATGATGGTCCATATTGAGGATGATGCTACATGTCAAGCTCATGATACTAGTGTACTCTTGACATATATTATGGAGTTTTTTACTTATGCTTGGTTGAATAAAACTATCATATAACTTTGGATATAGACATATCTTATGGATAAATACCTTGCTCTATATATGTGAAATAATGTATTGATCTATTTTCTTATATATTAGTGCATACAAATATGTTTTGTAGATACTTATATAGGATGTGTGGAAAGTTCACACTATCCAGCGTGGCATTTCTAGTTCCATCATTGATTAGCCATATAGATAAATACCCAAAAACTATTAGTGATTACTGCTCTACCACATTTAAATATTTTGGTAATGTGAGAAAGAACATAATTATAGCTTCTTTGAATGTTGAGTAAGTTTTGACCACTTCGTCTATAATTTTGACTTATGACTTACATTTAATTGGATTTTGAGTTTTCTTATGTTTGCCTTCTTTTCCCTCAGTAATAATCGACAATTGATGGTAATTGTCCCTGAGACGCTAACTATGTATCTAGATCCTTCAAGTGACAACATAGACAATGGGGGACACATAATGAAAGAGAAATTATTTACGTGAGTAAATTTTAATATCCATAAACATATAATTAATGTTTGCATCATTACATGACTATTTACTAATTCAATTAAATGTGTTACTTTAACATATATGGCTATAAAAGAATTCAAAAAGGTTGAAGGGAATGTATATAAGAAAAAGAAATTATTAAGTTGGAAGAATGTTGAGGCAGTTTTCTGACTTTAAAGTGTATAAATGCCAACTATGCTTACTTATATTTATAAACATTTCACATCACTATAAACTTATAGTGCCCTATACAAAATAATAATTGGACATTCGTATACTACTTGATGCAGTATATGGACCTGATTGTTAGACAAGAAACACTAGACATCCATTGTACACAAAAGATAATCTATATAGTATTGATCATAATAAATAAATAGTTTCATTAGATAATATAAAAAAATCAAATAAAAACCTTGAATTATGTCATTCTCTTTACAATTGTTTGACACAACAAAGCCCTATACAAATGAAGATATAGATGAGGTAAGAGAAGAATGGGTACATACCTTTGTTAAGGAAGTCAACTTTAAAAGTTATTGGGATAAAGTGACTTTTCTAAACCTTAATGTCATTATATCTATATTACATGTGGCGGTTCTGACTTCTTGCAACTTTAAATTTGATGCAAGTGAAATATTGGTGCATATGTGAATGATGTGTGTATATATACATGTGTGCGAATTAATGTGAAGAGGAATAATACAATGTTAATTGCATTTGTACATGTCAAGAGAATGGAATTAGAGAATGAAATTGTATGTATGTTTTCTATATATTTTTAAGTACATGAGAGTGGAACTAAGTGTTGAGACAATGGAGATGAATAAGGAAATGTATGTGGGTGGATGAATTGTGTGTATGTGTTTGTTATTACATGTTTTGCAGGTGTGCTGGCATGTTGTTAAGAAAAACACAGGATGGAACCTATAGTTCCAATGAAATGTAGGTTCTGTATCCTACTATAGAAGTAGAATGCCATATTTGGTGACAATGCTGATTATATTATAGATCTACATCATTTGTTTCATCACAAAAAACAATGACACACCTACCTTATAGTATGACAGGCATGCCAAACAACACAACCATTCTATAGATCCTTCAACATAGTCGTGGTTCCCAGCATGGTCGTGCCTACATTGTTGGTTGTTCATATTATAATTGCCAACAAAGTTAGACTATATCATTAGTTGCTTGCAAAGAACCAATGATACATAGCAATTTCTCGACAATGATTTTGATCTGAGTCATCAATTGAGTTTTTGGTTTCTATTTTCATAGAAACTGATATTGAATCTATGTTGCTGGTTTCTCTGTTTCTTAAAAACTGACACAGAATGTCCTTAGTTGTAGTATCTCCCACTTAGTTATCAGTACAAAACCAATGATATTGGTCAATTCTAATAGACACCGTAGATGGTATCTATACTAGTGTGGATCGTGCAGGCTACTACATAATGTAATGAGTGGGATCCCAGAGGGGAACCACTCCCTACTAAAATAAAAAGGCAACATCCCAAACCAAGCATCAACATAAAAAATTTCTCGAAAGGGATGAAACCAATTTATTCAACATGAATGTATCATAACACCAAAGTAGCATTGAAATTAAAGATGTATCTAACCATTACAAAGCTTTTTATGATAACTAGTCTTTCACCATGTAGTGTGATATAAAGGAAAAACTAACTACATATAGGACTAGATGAGGCTCACCTCACAACTTTAAGCAATGTCTCCCACGAGGTCAGCTGCACTTGTTGTGGTCCAGGTCCACCTTGATTTCCTTCTCCTAGTCCAACACCTGGGGTTGGAAGCGTACCCCACAAAAGGAAAAGAAAAGAGAATACCAACAAAAAACTGGTATGTGCATGCTAAAAAGAAATTGAGCAATATATTAAGAACCAGGGGCATCAAGTATAAAAGGCTTCCCATAAAAGAGATAAGGACTACCTAAAAGGGGCATAAGAGGAAAGAATCACCATCATATGATAAAGAAAATACTTTCCTTAAAAATCAATAATAAAAGTGGTGCCACAAAAGCACACATAATCTGTTTGGGCACAAAACCCATAACAACCTGCATGCATGTGAGATAAACATAGAACTAGAACAATACAAATAACAAAGGCGGCCAAGCCTCATAAACTTGAAACCTGATAGAGATTAACACATAACCAAACTCTCAATAAATAAAAATGTGAGCCAAACCTCATAAATTTGAAACTCGGGTATGGGGCACATAACCTCCATCCCAAAACATAATAAGGGCGCATAACCCACAAAAACCAATGTAGTTATATTACTCTAGGGTTACTAAGTCACACCAACATGCTTAATAGAGAGGCAAGTAAAAAGTATAGTTAAATTTTATAGATTAGTCACCATAAAAGTGACCATCATAATCATCCACCTCAAAGTGGGCATATAACAACAAATTGGGTTCCATCATGAACAAAGCATAATAAAAGGCCAAAAGAATGTCCAAAGATGATCACAAGATTGGTAACAAATTAATTAGTTCACATGAACCATAATTTTCAAAAGAACAAGATAGTGTGTAGGCTAATGTCCATAGGACCAAAAGAAAGATAAAGATAGGTTATTGCTAAACATAGAAGAACAGGAGATGCAAACATACCTGACTCAGGAATCTAAACCAAGCCTAGGTCCAAAACAACTATGATACATATATGTAGAATTAGGGTTAAGTTTTCATTGATTATTCAAAACCCTAAAAATCACCTATTTAATATTAATTAGTTAGGTTATCAAAATCACACCATATTTTAGATTATAATTTTCTGAGTTCAAAACATATTTTACTTTATTTTTATGATTTATAAATGATTAGTTATGAATTTTAGAAATATTAATTAATGAGGAAAATCCTTGGAAAAATAACATATTATTATATTGTATTTAGATGATAAAACTAATACCATCATGTAGAGAAAACTCTCACGAATCCAAAACATATCTTTTCTAAATTTTTGGATCTTCCAGTAAAAGGATATGGATTTTATAAGATTCACATTACTTGCTGGTTTATTTGAGAACTTAAATTCCAAAATACCAATTTTTCCCTTAGACCAGAAATTGGGACTTATGTCTTGACAGGGGCACTATTGGAAATTCAGAGACGACCAAAAACTCACGTGTTGAATTAGAAAAAGAGAGGAAAATGTCCAATCTACTCCTATTAAAGAAACCAAGAAAACAACGAGTGTAGGGTCAAAACTGAAAGTCCATGAGGAAGGATCTTCCTCCTCGCTTCATGCGGTATGGATACCCAAAGCAACAAGTTGGTCGTCATGAGGATTGGGGAAAACCAGAGCAAGCAAGATTCTGCAGATATGATTACACAATATCAAAGAGTAGGTGGCAAGGAATCATATCCTAGAGGCTATTAGCCCACAGTGGTGGGAATTGATGGCAGTGAGGAGACTAGCAGTGAGAATCAAAGTTGATCAATGGCGGCCGTTCATGGAGGCTAGGGCCAAATTGACACAAAAACTCGAAAGCAATGATGTCGACTAAGATCTCAGGACATGCTTTTATAGGTGGGGTTTCTATCTTATGCCTTTGGGAATAGGAGGCTCAATAGGTTGGGAAGGGAAGTTGGGTGATTCATGAATAAAGAAAACCAAGGCACAAATTAGGGTTCATATGGTGCATAATCAAAGAAAGAATTCATAGGAGAAGAAAGTTTGAAAAATGATTAATCACAGAGGGGGAAATCCCAATTTCTACGATTGTGTGGCCAGCTGCCTACTTCCTTTTAGGTGCGAGCTAGGTGATGGCTTCAAAGCCGTTTGATCATAAATTAGATGGCTCAGATCCACATGTGCCCAAACAATATTAAATCAATCACGTGAAAAATAAATTGGATTCCTAAACTGATTGGAATAAAGTGTGGATGCATTAATTGCTCTTTTTCTCTTTATTCTTTTGAGGGTACAAATGAATCCCAAATTTAATGAAATTTGACATCCAACCTATTTTTGATATGAGGAATCTGAATATGAAATTAAATTTTCCTTTTCAAAACCTCGATATGTTAAATAAATCAAATACTATTTTCTCTTTCCTCATACATTAATGACTTTAAGATTCTCCAAATTTTGATGAAACTTCACCCACAAGTCACATTAAGTGCCTTGGATACGAATTTGTCCTTAATTTCACATGTTGAAGTTGTTTTCACATTTATTTAATATTTTGAAGATTCTACACACTTTCGCTCCCCTGATTTCACCTTTTAATCAAATATTCTCCAAATTGAGTGAAAATTCACCCAAAGGCATATTTTAATGTGTAGACTACAAATCTAAGATTATTTTCCACTTTCAGAGTCATTAAGTATTTTATTTCATATTTTGAAGGAAAATACCTTTTCTTTTCCAAATACAATAAATGTGATTATTATTATCCTAAATTTGTGAAACTTATCATTCAAGTAAACTTGAACTGTAAGAAAATGAATCTAAAGTTATTCTTATCCAATTACTTCCTCTTTTGTTAAATTTAGCCCATTATCCATTATTTCCATTATTTATCTTATTAAATTGTTCAATATCAAATTTCCTTGATTAAAGAGTTATTATTTATCTTTTGATCTCCTCCTTGTTCTAAAAGGCTAAGGAAAGATCTAGAACAAATCTACCATATCATTATCTCACATAAGTTTATCTATTCCACATTTTAGTTGAATTATGTATCATTATTCTCAATTATGGACCCCTTGTCTCATTATTCACATTATTACCTCATGTGAAATATCCTATGTACCCTTCATTGATCTTATGATTAATCTGAAGGTATTAGGTAATATTTATTTATATTCTATATGTTAGGGTGATCTATTCATGTATTAACATATTTAGGGTTTCAATTAAGCCACTAATGAACATACTTTTATCCTTGTTTGGCTAATCCCAAAAACTAAGATCTCTAACCTATTAACCTTGGTATAGGATTAAGTTCTAGGTTTCAGTATGTTACACATAAGGTTTGCTAAATATTTCTCTAAAATTTTCTAAACCGTTGTCAAGACTTCTGGTAAAACACATCCCTTTTGTCCTGAATGATACTATTTGAAAGCCTTCCACATCTTGAAAGATGCCCTTATGCCAATTCCCATTATGCAAGCTTGTGATTAGGACCTTCCCTTCGGGCGTATGTGTGATCCTAGAGATTTCACTGTGGGAGCTATCCTTGAAAAAATAAAGACAAAAGGAATCATAGTTTGCTATGCAAGGAAGACTTTGACGAATTGTAAGTGAACTATAGGACAACAGAAAAAGAGATGCTTGCAATTACTATTCTTTTGAAAATTTTGTGTCACACTTGTTAGATGAAAAGTCATTGTCTACTTTGATTGTGCTATTAAATATCTAATGCAGAAGAAACACACCAAGTCCTATTTCTTAAGATGGGCTTTTGTTTCTCTAAGAATTGTACCAAGTTTTTGTGGATAAGAAGAGTTCAGAGAACATTGTAGTTGATCATCTTTCCAGATTTCATGTTGAAGATAATAAATCCATGCCAATAAAGGACTCATATGAAGATGAGTAATTATTTCTGTGTGAATAATTGATCCTATAATGCCATGGTATGAGGATTTTTGCAATTGCTTGGCATGCCAGTAGTTGCCAATGCATATGACTTACAATCAAAAGAAGAAGTTCTTCATTGACTTCAAGAACTACAACTATGATGATCTTATCCTCTTTAAGAAATGCATGGACAATTTATATGCACGGTGTATCCCATAAGATGAGACATGTTATGCTATTGAAAAGTGTCATTCATCTCCTTATGGAGGACATTTGGGAGCTGAGAAGATGACGGTGAAGGTTCTACATTCCGATTTGTACTAGCCATCCATTTTCAAGGACTCATAAGCATATATGAAGATCTATGATGCATGCTAGAGAAAAGGAAATATAAGAAAAAGAAATGAGATGCTCCCTGCAGAATGGATAACTGTAAAAAAATTTATGTCTGGGGATAGATTTTCTGGGACCATTCCCATTGTATTTTGGGAACCAATACATTCTTACCATTTTTGACTATGTAGCAAAATTGGTTGAAGCTTTGGCATCACCCATATGCGACTAGAAGGCCGACATGCACCTACTCAACAAAGTCATTTTTTCTAGATTTAGAGTCCCTCAAAATTTGATTAGTGATGGAGATCCTCACTTTGTTGAGAAGCAATGTAAAGCTTTATTAAAATGGAATGGGGTGCGACACAAGATTTCCACAACATACCATCCTAAAACATCCACTCAAGTGGAAGTTCCAAATTGCCAAATTAAATAGAACATTGTGGGAAATTTGGGAAAGATTAGTCTACAAAGCTCAATGATACTCCCTGGGTATATTGAACTGTGTATAAACTCCCATAAAAAATAAACCATATTGGATGATTTATGGAAAATCTTGCCACCTTCCCTTGGAGTTGGAGCATATGGCATATTATTCCATCAAGAATCTTAAAATGGATCCCAACCTAGATAAGGAGAAGAGATTCCTATAGTTTCAATAGGTAGAAGAGTATGCTTGCATGCTTATGATAACAAAAAATTCACAGAAAAAGAACTAAGATCTGGCAAGATTCACACATGAAACATAATGATATCTCTAAAGGGGATATAGTTTTTCTGTTGAATTCATTCTTTTTTATTTTTCCTAGAAAGCTATGACCCCATTGGTTTGGTCCATTAATAGTCACTATAATCCATCCTTCTAGTATGCTGGATATTCATAGTGAAAAGTCTAGAATATTTTTAGTAAATGGCCACCATCTGAAAAGATGCTACAAGGATGAGGCATTTACAAGGAGGACTAACATGAAGATTACTGAGCTATCAATGGTTGAATGAGAAAGATTCGATAGTCAAAATAATTGCTTCTAAACAAGCGCTACTTGAGAGGCAACCCAAGACCTATCTTTACTTTTTTTGTTTTATTTTTTCTCCTAAGTTTTCTTTAAGTTTTGTTTTAGCTGTAAAGAGATCGATTGACATATTTTTGGTTTTCATGTAAACAATTTACCTCAAGAGGTCAATCACCTTTAAAATTGTGACAAACCGATGCCACACAAATGAGATAACTCAAAACAAAGCATGAAACTAATAATA
The DNA here is from genome assembly GCA_963693085.1 of Alisma plantago-aquatica. Taxonomy (NCBI): domain Eukaryota; kingdom Viridiplantae; phylum Streptophyta; class Magnoliopsida; order Alismatales; family Alismataceae; genus Alisma; species Alisma plantago-aquatica. Next base: position 255,924,966 of record OY856415.1, on the reverse strand, counting down.
AACATCCAGATTACCATAAAGCAGGATAAATTAAAACTAGTTTCATATAACCATAGAAGCAAAAACATATTACAACTGAGTCCATAAACTGTGCCACTTGTATCATATATTATGCCAAAAGATATTACATATTGCAGTTCATTGGCTAACGTGCTACAAACCTATTACATATGACAACCTATTCACATATACAAGCCATATCTATACAACCATGGCATACTGCCAAAAACTCATATTGATTAACAACATCTACAAAGCACCCAAAAGGACCTGAGAGTACATGGACGACACATATGACTCTATTGCAAACACTACAACATATCCAACCTTAAAAAATTACTGCTCCTCTTGCTGCTCATCCTCAATTAGACGATCTCTATCTCGTCATGTACGACCACCTAAAAGATTTGGAAACCCACAAAGTGAGACCAACGTCCCAGTGTGAGGTATAACTCTCTACCAAGGACTATTATAAGCATATATATACTAAAATAGGAAGATACCATTATTATCAGGATGAGAAGATTCAGATAAATGATATAAGTAAGGCTAATAACACATATTACGTAGTTTAGGCATCTACAACTAAGCAGCAGAACATCTTATACTTTTATTAAGGAATATGAAGGACATGTATAAACTTTATCAACTAAACAATATAAGAAACAATGCAAGGGGTCATGCAATGTGAATCATGTTTGACCCTAAGAAAATATACTACACGGCTGTATTATGTCTTTTATTATGCCCTGAGGAGATGAGGTATACCACTCATGCTCCAACTAACCACTCCTAAGTTGAAATCAGTGCCATACAAGATCTAGAAGGAGTCAGACTCCTATGATCTCCTACACCCTCGATCAGTATGAGTCCACCGCAGTGACACACAAAGTCCAACTGCAAAACATCCTAGTCTGCCTTGGTATATAGGCACATCACTAGTGAAAACTGAGTTATAACTGCAACCACACTCCTATCAAGGTATGACAACATCCATCATCCAAATATATCATATATAAAACTAAATCACAATATTTGAGATACGACCTCGATCGTTCTCCTACAGGGTATGACCGCAGCCATCCCTATGAACATGCATATACTCAACAATATATGACTCTGAGCTTCCATTGAGGGAGAACCAGCTTCACCATCAAGCAAACAATGACACTAAAGATGGATCTATGGCACATGGTAACTACATGATCAGGGTTTCACTTGACTAGTTAAGTCAATTGGGTGTCTTTTACCATCAATTAAGTTACAATGTACAAACCCTAAACAAACTCTACAAAGATAAGGGTGTGTTGCAACATCAAAAGATATAAAACATATGAGGTATATACTTGTCACATCATCACATGATACCACTTCATACAAGGCCATCATCATTATCACATCATCCTGAGATAACCATCCCTATTACATCTTTAGAGTATCACCTTACATTAGACATTGAGCCTCTGCCAGGTCATAAGACACAATCATATAGTTATTGCATAACATCACTATCTCATCATGCCTCATAAAGGCTCATAATCATCACTCTATATCATATAAGAGATACCATATCATTCAAAAGCTATGATGTGCATTCAACCTGCAACATTAGGGTTATACAAGTAGGAGAGAAAAAACATCATCTCATGCTAAACACTTTGGGTAGGATAGGCATTACGTTCATACACCAAACTAGGGTTAGGGTTTCTCATATAGCACGTAGCATTACACACCATGGTACATCATTCCCACATTCTTGGATCAAATTTGATCATACATCATAAATGTGTAACCATCAACATGTGTCGACTATGGAGATAAGGCACTGTAGAAACCATTACGGTTACATCCTATGTGTAGTGACCATCTTAAAGACGTAGAACTTTGACTACAACAAGAACCAACATGGGTAGAAAGAAAAACATAGATACCTCCGGAAACCACTCACCTAGTCTTGGGTAGAGACCATCACCACCTCTAAGTGTAGCGACCATCACCATCTCTATGTGTAGTGACCATAAACACGTCTAGGTGTAGAAACCATTAGGGTTAGATCATCCTTGCAACCAAAATTGGTATGTGTAGCGACCCATCAATTGAACCAAGCATTGCGACAACAAGAAGACCAGATGTAGCAACCATAGAGGTGACCAAAGAAGCTCAAACAACTATAGCAACCATCCAAAAAGGGTTAGGGTTTGTTACACCCGTAATACAACAACAAGCATGTAGCAACCACTATAACCAAACCACTCCAAACAACACATAACCAACCTCAAAATAGAGTATAACCATCATCAAAACATATGATAAGCATCAAGAAAACTAAAAATCATCAAGGGGAAAGCTCCATGCAAAGATGAATATCAAAACCCTAAAACAAACTTCATGAGGTAAACATGGAAAACCATGATGGGAGAGGGTAAACCATCCATCCAACTCATGTAAACAAATATCAAAACCTCGAACATCATGTAAAATCGAACCAATACATGGTATCAAAACCAACAATTAAGATGCATGTGAAAACATCAACATCCATCACCACTAAGAATCATGTGCATAATTAGGGTTTAGGAAGAAGTGTAATCCTATGCAAGAATACTTCAAAATATCAAACCTTAAAACAAGATAGCATTATCCATTATCTTATGATCATGTTTTCGATATAGAACAAGAGATTGCAAGTAAGAATATGGTCCAATAATAGTAGATGGGAAAGTTATATAACCCGCCTTAAGATGAAGATCAAGCTCCAAAGCCACGAGCTCCAATAGGGAGAAGAACTCCAAACTTGGATCAAATCCACAGCCAACAAGGTCACCTCAAGAAGATAATAACACTCCAAGGTCAAAGGAAAGCTCAATAAGAAGAAAGCACAAACCCTAGGATGAACAAGGAAGAAGAAAGAAGAAAGAGGATAAACTTCATCTCACTTGGGTACTATTATGGTCAAACCATAGTCTTGAACCTTGGTGAAGAGAAGTTCCTCAAATAGCCACCATGGTGATCCATAGTCTCTCAACCAAGAAATGAAGAAGGAAGGTAGGGTTCAAAGGAAATGAGATCAAGGGTATAGAACCACTTACTAAAATCAAAGATCACCAAGGATCACCACAAGAGAGATGATCAAGCTTAAGATCACCACATGCAATGGTGATCGGCCACCAAATCTCCAAGATCAACACCTTATCTTACTCCACCAAGCTCAAGGCCAAACACAAGCAAGAAGAGAGAAAGGACAGAGCTAAAGGGAATACTTGCATGTGAAAGAGAGGGTTTATATACTCAAGGGTAGGAGGGAGGTAAAGACCATGAGGTGTCAAGATATGAGAGAACCAAAAGGGCATATGTCCAACAAAAGATTGTCCATGCAAGAACTCTAGAATGCATGCAAGAAAGGGTGATTTAAACAAGGTAGTGTAGCGACCACTTAGGTCCACTACACCCTCAAGGTCGAAGCAAAACCAAAACAACCGCAACACTCCACATGAGCACAAACCATAGCGACCAAAACACATGATGAAGGCATTTAGGTCGAAACAAAGTACAACCAAGAGACATATCAGTCGCAACACAAGCCCTACATGAAACACTTTAGGCGCAATAATGATCACAACATCAAACTCGACACCAACATTCATGATTCCAAGGGAACCATGCACACCCTAGTCCCACACACATGATGCCACCTCATCAACCAAGGTCCAACAAGGTGCCCCAAGGCATCATTCTCTCTCTCATGATGCTAAGGCACAACCTACATGTAGCAAATTTCAAGATAGACCCTCAACATGAGTAAATTGATACTTGGTCCAAAATAAGCATAAATAGCTCAAGCATCAATCAAACAAAACTAAACTGAAAACATGAGCATGTCACATGTTATTAAGGTGCATCATATGACTAGATTATGGTTTAAGCATCTTATTAAGCAAAGCAAGCATAATAAAACACTAAGTTGGGTCAGGGGTCTTACAAAAATGATGATAGGTCAATCATCTTCTCTAAAAAGACCTATTGACCTAACTTTTGAACCACTAAACTCAATAAGCAAGCTATCACCTTCATATTAATTTTGAATTTAGTGAGATATCAACCTCTATCTATTGACCTAGAATGGGCTTATCAAGTTTTTCTATTTTGGGTTTATCGATCTATATCATTTTAACTCCAAGATTGATAACCACATTCCCGATGATTCGCCTCCCCAACCTATCCTATAATAGATGAACAAGAGTGGCAATTTTTGTTCCTTGCTCGAGAATTATTATGAAGTTCTTCCAATTTTTTCTTATCCCAATCGACCTTGCCTCCTTTGCATCAAAGGATCAATAGTTATAGCTTGATAGCCTTCAAGCTTGATCTCCTTCCCATATTTCTTTAGGTATGAAATTTTTGGTTAAGGCATCATGATGTATCATTTGACCTCTCTACATAGGCCGATTAAAGTAGATGTACTTCATGAATGATATATCAATAGATATCGACCTCAGTTTAATGCTATGTGAAGCTTGATAGATTCCTCGCGCTTTCTTAACAATCAACCTCTTCAAAGGTTGATTGTGTTGTTTTGAATGGATAGTCTACCTTATCAACCTCTTTGCCTCAAAGCTAGATATTCTTCCTTGGGTCAATAGCTTTTTGATTGACATTATCAAGATTTATGTTGAGGGATGACATCAATCTCAATTTTTGACCTCCAAATTCACAACCCTTAAACCTACTAATGTCTAATTGATATACTCTTATCAACCTTTACCAAGATGTGTTGATTGCTTTGATTTTTGAGAGATTGATCAGTTGACTACACTTTTCTACCACCCTATACTCAACATCTTTATCAAGCTCTTATCTCTCTATATTTTTTTGACTTTCTAAAATTCACAATGGCTTGCACAAGATAAATTGTGTGCATGACTGAAGTAGAGGATGCTGATCAAGGGTTTGTTGTTTTTTCCACTATGATTGATGTGAATCACTTATACTATGGGGAAAATGAGTATATCAAGGGGAGTAACAATGAAGAAGAACAATAATAGTGGTAAAAGAGGACTCGACTACGGTCTTCAACTAATTTTACTAGCAAGCGACAAAGAATTAAACAACTTGCTACCCTCGCTATCGCTCAGGCATCTGAGAGCTCGATGAGGAACAAAATTCCCAACCAAGAAGTTCTACCGGGAACCTTCCGTTAAAGAGATGATAAACACAAAGTAGTGTATGTCGAAATGGTTAGTAAAACATTGAAGGCAACATGATTTGCTAATGAATCTACACTCCACAAACTAGGGATGAAAGAATGAGTATATGAGTTGTTGGACCATTCCAACCTATTAGGTATGTACTTTGAAACACCGCAATATTATAATGAGTTGATGCTAGAATTCATGTCTCTAATTGGGAACTCATCATTGCACTAGTTGAGAGGTGTGAGTATGGAGGCCTGATGCAACCCTATTTTAGGGATTCATCTTGTGCCTTAGTGCACTTTAATCACATGCATATCTGGTAGATTACATGTTATTCCCCTCAATATGCATATTTTTGTAAAATGCACTTATGGACGTTATTTGCATGTTTTTCAGGTACTTGAACCACACTTGGATGGAAGAGAGAGTGAATGATCCTATGGTTTCTATACCCTTAGAGAGGCCCGAAGTGAAGTCTAAGGCTTTCTCAATATACCCCTAGTGGCCAAGGGTCAATTGAAGTAAAGAGGTTCAAGGAAATTCAAAGTACAAGATCTAAGTGTTGATGAAGAATCTAACATGGCCATGTAAAATGGCCATGCTGGCCTAAGGAAATCCATAGAGTTAAGTAATAAATATTCAAGTTCAGCAAAAATGGTCGTGCAATGCAACTTGGCTGTGCTATCATGCCCCAGAACGGCCGTGCAGCACAACATGACTATGTTGCCAAGAAGATTAAATGCCCATGGCACTCATAATAGACATCACTCCCCCAAGCCACCACGGTCATGCTGACTACCATGGTCGTTTCACCAGTGCCTCACCACGGTCGTTCCACTAGCCACTCAAAAACCCCAAATTCTCATGTAATTGTGGCCAATTTTCAACTCACTTTCTCCTCGACCATGGGCATGTTCATCCCTACCCACCATGGTTGTGCTGCCTAGCACAAACCGTGCTACATACAAACCTAGTAGCACTTTTCCAAAACACTTCCCATTTTACCCCTACTTAACCTAATGCTTCCCCACCACCTATATATACATAGGTGGTAGTTGGAACTTGAGTTTAGATACCTCCTACCACCTCTTAGCACCCCATTTTATCCTCCCATGCATTCCCACATCATTCCACCTCCATTCCATCATCTTCCACCCAAACAACCCATTTTATGGTTTTCAACCATTTTCTACCATACACCCATGCCATTCCACCTTGGAGGAGGGTTGTGATTGAGATACTATTGCTAGGAGGTGGATAAGGAGGATTCTGAACCGATTGCATCATGGATTTTCACTCCTCTACTCATTCTTCTTCCTTTCTTCTTGTATTTTCTTGTTCTACGAGTCGCTAGACCCCTTAGGTGGGCCGTTTGGGGCTCAAAATGTTACTTTAATACCATGTTGAATGGGGGGGAATGATATGTAAATATTATGATTTTGTTTTCTAATGTTTATATTCTACTTCTATGTCATTTCCCATAAATTTCTTTTGGTTTGCGCTTGAAATCACCTAGGATTCTAGAAAAATTGCTTATATGTGGCTCTTTTGTGAATATATCCTAAGTCCAATTAATGGATCCCTAGTTAGCTATTAAACTTCCTACATGTTAATGAATTCTCCTAAACCTAGATGAGAGGTCTAAGTAGCTAGTATAGGAGCATTTAGTGTAATAAGTTTGGAGCCTTCTCAAGGCCAGAATGTGAGTGACGTGAGGTCTAAAACCTCACTTCCACCCTACATTATTGCCCATGACCCCTAATTACCCTAAGATTTCCTATCCTAGAAACCTAGGCTTTACTAGACCCTAGTTGAATTCCACCTAAACCCTAACCCTATTGATCCTCATAAGGGTAGGTGGGAGGTGTTAGGGACTAGTTCCCTATACACACCTTATCTTATCCATGACCAATTAGTAGTTTAGGGCAATTCACTAGCCTCTAGCTTGTTGTTTGGTTTGGTAATCTAAATGTAAGAGTAATGTTTACATGTTATCACCCCAACCCAATTTCTAAGTGAACCCCCCAAACAGCCCACTGATGTGCGCATTTTGTATATGCTTTTTTCTCACTTTCACACAAAAACTTAGTCCATTTTCTCTCCATTTAGCCTTTAATCATACTTGATTTGCCATCCTTTTAGTTGTTTTACTCATTTCAGGTTTGTGATTGCAGTACACAATTAATATGATGAAATGGACCTAATCCAACCTAAATCCAACTCAGTTGGATCCCCGAGGAGTTTGCATGCTTCATAGAGTTGATCTTGAAGAAATTGAAAAAGACACGACGTGTGTCATTTTAGACACACCGTGTGACTTTTTATAAAAGGCATTCCTGACTGATAAAGAAGAGACACAATGCGTATGTTTATAGAAACTCTCTCCCTCAACTACATAGAAAAGACACGTCGTGTTGCTTCTAAGACACGATGTGTATGTTTATAGAAACTTTCTCTCTCATCTATGAAGAAAAGACATGTCATGTTGCTTCTAAGACACAGTGTGTCCATGTGTTCAAAAGCCACTGTTCAAAGTTGTACCAACTCATACAGTGTGTGTTGATTTGCACACAACATGTGCAATCCACCCAGGTCAGCTTCAAGTTGTCACTACACGACATGTCTTTCAACGACACACCATGCACTCTTCACGAGAGTAGTTCCACGCAACAGTTATACACACATACACAACATGTTCTTTAAAAGGCACGACATGTCTCCATCGATTATGTAGTTTTAAAAAGACAACCATCCCGCCTTTTAAATACAAAAAAACTTGGATGGGATGGTTATCTCTCATCATTTAAATCACTTTATGAACAAAGAGAGTTGCAGAGCAAGAGGAGGGTGATTTTCAGGAGGAAGAAGAGGTTTCTTGGGAAAGAACCTCCATTCTTCACCATTACTTCTTCAAAAGGAGCAACTTCAAGGGTGAAATTTCATCCCAAGCCAAAGTTTTACCTCTTTCCACTTCACCCTTTGGTTTCAGTTATTTTTCTTATCTCTAATCATGCAAAACTCTGACATTTGTTCCTTGCAATTTTGTTTCTTCATCATGTACGAATAGAATCCTTGTTCTTGGGCATGGGAGAGTAGCTCCCATTCTATTACTCATGTGAACTCGAAGATCTTAACTAATGTTAGTTAATTTGCTTCTTCAAGAGTTTCTAGAGTGATAATTGCTTGTATGTTTTCTTGACCATCAAACCTACATGTTTTATACTCATTTTAATGATTTGGGAAGGTTTATAGAGAAGTACAGAGTAGTTTTATTGGCAATGAATCTATGACCAAAGGAGTGGCTTGGATACATTGAAGATCTAAGATTGTAGTTTAAATTTTGATATAGACACGCAAGTGTTATGTTAAAAATGAGAATTGTCTCATACCACTGGGAGGTGTATGATGACGGAATGCTCCTTTGCAAGTTAATTAAAATGTTAATTTGTTAGTTGCATATCATGTAATAGTATGGAAGTGAAATATAATGTCCAAGATCTCCTAAATCTGATCTAAATCCTATTAATTTATTTCATTTCCTCTATTGATTACTAGTTATTAGATCATGTCCAAATCCAACCATTGCAAATCGATCTATATTGTTGAACCATAGCATGCTTGTGCCTAACAATACCTTGCCCTTGGATGACCTCGATAATACTACACACACCAATATTGTGTGGGGTAGTGTTTGAGTTTACAAATATTAAAACTTGCACACATCGCTAACAAGTTTTTGGCACCGTTGCTGGGGAGCAATGATATTTTGTTAGAGTAAGAGGTGTTAACTAGAAAGTGAGACTAGATCACTCACCACTATTTTATCATTACACTGTCACTCATATCATCTACTTTACCTTCCATTATTTTTTAAGTGTTCTCACTACTTATGAATTTGTAGGACTGCATACAAAGATCTAAGCATGGTCTTCAACCATCAGTGTTTCTAGACTCGAGTATTGAATGCAATCTTAGAAGCCATAGACGAGCAAGGAGTGAAGCTCTCCAAACTTGGGAGACTCACAACCATCATCACCACATCCTTCACCACCATCTTCATCAGAAAACCAAGAACCAATCATGGAAGACGACCGTCCTCTCAATGATTTTATTGCTCTAGACACAATCAAAATAGCCCACAGACCGAGGTAGAAAACTTCGTCATCAACCCAAAAATCATTCAATGGTTTAGTAGAACCATTTTGGGGGGACTTCCATGGAAGACCCCAACCTTCATGTATCTAAATTTATGCAATATCTGAACACATTCAAGATTAATGGAGTTGCTCCTGATGGTATATGCCTACCATTGTTTCCATTTTCTCTACAAGATAGAGCCAAGGCATGTCTCTCTTCTTTACCAAGGAACTCCATCAAAAGTTGGGATGAAATTCTCAAAGTATTCTTAGCAAGGTACTTCCCACCAAGCAAGATAGCTCAACCAAGGAGCCAATTGACCAATTTCACTCAACAAGATGGAGAGACTCTGTATGATTCATGGGAGAGATTGAAAGACCTCCAACGTCTTTGTTCTCACCATGGTCTTAGAAACTGACTGCTTCTTCAAACATTCTATAATGGGCTTTATTATAACACCAAGATGTGTATAGGTGTTGCAACCAATGGAGCTCTTATGAACAAGTCTTACAGGGAGGCCTATGCTATCATAGAATCTATGACAATTAATCGTCGCCAATGGAGTACTGAAAGGAGCAATCAACCACTCTCATCTTCTGCTTCTTTTGGGAAGCAAGCAGGTGTCCATGCTATTGAAGTTGTTGATCTAATTTCTACAAAGTTAGATGCTTTGACACAAAGGTTCGAGAGGTTCACTTCTCAACCATCATAGCTGATAAATCTAATTTGTGATGCAAGTGAAGCCATGGGACAAGTAGCTTCTTCAAGCTACACTTCTTCCATCCCATCTGAAGAGAACGTGGAGCAATGCAATGTTGTAGGAAGATTTGGGAAAAAAAAACTATATAATCCATATTCTAATACCTACAATCTAGGTTGGCATGATCATTCGAACTTCTCCTAATGCAACAACAACAACTCTCAAAATCCTCAACAAGCTCAATGTCAACAACCATTGAATATGTGGAACATGCCACCTATGGGAAACAATCCTCCAAGTTTCAATAATAATTAATAAAAATTTCAACCAACAACAACAACAACCAAATTCCAATTTAGAGTCTCTTCTTGAAGGTTTATTTCAGCTCAATTGAAGCAAAATGAGGAATTCCACCAACACAATCAGATCATGAAAGATACTATCCAACAACTTTCTTCCAAGGTGGACAATATTACTACTCATACTAAGATGTTAGAGAACCAGATTGCTCAACAAGCTCTAGCCAATCAAGGAACATCTTGTATCTCCTTGACCAATCAACCAATAATGAATCCTAAGGAAACATGCAAATCCTTGACACTAAGGAGTGGAGCAGTGATAGGAGGATCCACACCACCTTCAAAAAGGAAATCTAAGGAAGTTATTGACACCACAATGGAGGAGATTGTGGAAAACCAAAGAAAGAAATCTGCTAGAAATTTACAACAAGGTGACCCTTCTTGCAAGCCTAATTTTCCTTTCACTCATAGGTTCTCTAACGCAAACGATGATGCAAAGTTCAACAAGTTTATGGATATCTTGAACAAGCTATATGTGAATCTTCCTTTAGTTGAAGTGATAGAAAAAATGCCTTCTTATGCCAAGTTTTTAAAAGACATTCTCACAAGGAGAAGGAGGGTTGACCAAGCTAAAACTATTATGTTATATGAAAGGATAAGCTCTATCATTCAAAATTATTTTCCTGAAAAAATAGATAATCTAGGCACATTCACTCTCCCTTGCAAAATTAGAGACTCAACTTATGAAAAAGGCTTAGTTGACCTTGATGCTAGCATCGGTTTGATTCCCTTTTCTCTATGGGAAAAGCTAGACTTAGGATATTTGAAACCAAAATTAATGACGATACAACTAGTCACTCTTTCAATTAAATATCCAAGAGGGGTTGTTGAAGACATTCCTATATAGATAGGGAAGTTCTACATCCCTAGTGAGTTTGTAGTTCTGGACATGCATGAAGATCTGGAAAATCCAATCCTTTTTGGGAGACCATTTCTCCGGTCTGTAGGCTACATTGTAGATGTTAGAGAAGGGAAACTAACTATTAGAGTTGGAGAAGAAGCTCTTGTATTTTTTGTTTATAATGCAATGAAGGAACCTAGCACCAAAGAATATCTTTGTTTGATAGATAACATTGATACTCTCCTAGAAGAAGACATGATCATTCTTGAACATGTTTTTGATGATCTTGAAGGTGAAAAGGATAAAGAAGACTCAATGATTGTTCTCAATGAAGGAAATTCTGAAGCCACATCAGACTCATCATCCAAAGAAGTACCTACTCAGAAGGAGGTAAGTGATACTACCACCACTCCAAAAAAGGTAGAACTAAAACCCCTGCCACCGGGGTTGAGATATGCTTTCATGGACCCAAAATTTTCTTCTCTTATTATAATAAATGCTTATTTGACTCAAGAATAAGAAGATAAGCTGTTGAAAGACCTTAGATTGTACAAAGAGGTAACACGTTATTCAATTGATGATTTGAAAGGAATTGACCTATCTGTTTGCATGCATCACATAGCCTTAGAAGAATACGCTAAGCTATACATAGAACCACCAAGAAGGCTAAATCAAAACATGATGGAAGCTGTTAAGAAGGACATCATTAAGTTATAAAATTCATTGATAATATATCCTATCAATGATAGCCTATGGGTAAGTGTTATACATGTTGAACCTTAAAGGGGGGACCACTATAATGAAATGGGACAATAATGAATTGATTCAAATAAGGGTAATAACTGGGTGGAAAATGTTTATTGATTATAGAAAAATAAATAAATCCACAAGAAAAGATCACCCCCCAAGACTTTCATTCACTTAATGTTGGAGAGACTATCTAATCACTCTTATTTTTGGTATTTAGATGAATATTTTGGATTTTTTTAGATTCCTATCTATCTACATGATCAAGAAAAAACAACCTTCACATTCTCTTATGAAACATATGCTTATAGGAGTATGCATTTTGGGTTGTGTAATGCACCCGCCATTTCCCAAAGATGCATGATGTCCACATTCTCTTATTTCATAGAAAGGATTATGGAAATTTTTATGGATGATTTTAGTGTTTATGGTAATTCCTTTGATGATTGTTTTTTAAATTTGACCAAACTCATGTAAACATGTCAACCTTGTGCTCAATTTGGAGAAGTGCCATTTTATGGTACAATTAGGAGTTGTACTCAGTCACATCATTTCAAGCAAATGGATTGAGTTTGATACGACAAACATTGAATCTATTGAGAAGATGTCAACTCCAACAAACGTGAAAGAAGTTTGAAGTTTTTTGGGACATACATGGTTCTATAGAAAATTCATCAAAGACTTTTAAGGATTGCAATGCCTCTCTACTCATTATTAGCTAAAGATTCTGAATTCAAATTCAATAAAGATTATAAAATAGCCTTCCAGAAATTGAAAGATGCCCTCATCTTAGCCCCTATCAGATAGAGTGCTCCTTTTAAAATCATGTTTGATGCCAGTGATTACGCCATGGGGGCAGTTCTAGGTCAACAGAGAGACAACAAACTGATGTTATTCATTGTGTGAGCAAGAATTTAGATGAAGCTCAAATTAATTATGCCACTACGGAGAAGGAGATACTTGTTATAGTCTATGCTTTTGATAAGTGCTTCCAGCATCTTGTGGGCTCTAAGGTCATTGTATATATAGACCATGCTGCAATTTTGTATCTCATGAGCAAGAAGGATGTGAAGCCTCGCTTTATCCACTAGATACTTCTATACTTGGAAAGTAAAGACAAAAGGGAACATAAAACAATGTAGTAGATCACCTTTGATGCCCTCCACACATGCTAAAGACAAGGTTCCTATTTTGATGAAAATCTTCCTATTGAGAAGATGTATGCAGTAAAATTACTTGTGATACCATGGTTTTTTGACTTCACAAACTATCTAGCTACCATATTCCATCCTCATGATGTCACATACCAATAGAAAAAGAAGTCCCTTCATGATGCCAAATTCTACTATTGGGATGATTCCCTATTGTTCAAGTATTGTGTAGATGGGTTGATTAGAAGATGCAATCCCAACAAAGAGATTCCAAGTGTGATTTCAGATTGCCACTCCTCTCCTTATGGTGTAATTTTGGAGTATACAAGACTTCAACCAAGATTTTACTAGCATGCTTTTATTGGACAACACTATTCTGTGATGTACATGCATTTATTCAATCTTGTAATAAGTGTCAAATATCAGGAGGGATCTTAAGGAAGGACAAGATGCCATTGAATTCAATTCTAGAAATTGAAGTTTTTTATGTATGGGTCATAGAGTATATGGGCCCATTTCTCTCTTCATGCAGCTACAAGTTCATCCTAGTGGCGTGTGACTATGTATCAAAGTGGGTGGAGGCTATTCCCACTCAAGCTCCAAATGCAAAATCATTGATGAAGCTATTCTAAAAGATTATTTTTCCAAGATTTAGAGTTTGAAGAGCAGACATCTTAGATGGAGGAAGCCATTTCAATGAAATAAGCTTCAACAATATACTGAGCAAGTATGGTGTCAAGCATAAGATCTCTACACCATACCATCCTCAAACTTCAGGGCAACTTGAGATCAGAAATAGACAATTGAAGGTATACTAGAGAAGATAGTCTCTAACTCAAGAACAAATTGGGCATTGAAGCTAGATGACACACTGTGAGCTTATGGGATAGCTTACAAGACACCTATAGGTACTACTCCATTCAAGCTGGTCTATGGGAAGTCTTGTCATCTACCTATAGAACTTGATCATAGATCATTATGGGAAATTAAATTCCTCAACTACGATATGAAGAAAGTAGGAGAAAGAAGGCTGCTACAACTCTAATAACTAGAATATATGAGATTAGATGCATATGAAAATGCCAATATCTATAAGGAGAAGACAAAGAGATGGCATGATAAAAGAATCCGTACCAAAGACTTCAAAGAAGGACACCTAATGTTGTTATTCAACATCAAACTCAAGTTCTTTCTAGGATAGCTACAGTTCTAAATGGCCAGGTCCTTTTTTATTTTTAAAGGTCTTCACCTATGGAACTGTGGAGATGCAAGGAAAATAAGCCTCTTTCAAAGTCAATGGTCAAAGATGCAAATTATCAATTGAAGGAGAGAAGATAGACCAGGGAGCCTCTTGCTCCCTCTCAAATGCTTGAAGTTGCTGAAGAGTCTCACTCCAGACTCAAAACAAAGGACCTTGTGGGAGTTGACCCCACAATTAGGATATGCTTTTTTTATTTGCATTTGCTCAAGAAATTGTTTTCCCAAATTGAATTTTCCATGAATGAATGTAATAATTTAGACCCTCATAGACATATATCATCATCCTTGCAGGTCCTGAGAAAAAGAAAAACAATTTCTATTGAAGATTCAATGAGACACAGTATGTGAAACACAAAACATGTTGTGTCCGCATTCACAGAAAAGTGATGCAAGCAAAACTCCAGAACACACAACGTGTTCAATAGAAGACACAATGTGTGTCATTATAGAAATGGATTGCTAGAATCTCACATGACATGTAGAAATTTGAACACGTCGTGTAACCTAGTTCATTCAGATCGCTACTATCTTCTAGAAACTCACACATCATGTAGTGATATAAACATGGCGTGTCATTATCAGTTTGGGAACTTCAAGGAGCTCACTAGAAAGTCACACACCTTGTGTATATTTACACACAACGTGCGACTCATAAGAAGACTCTTGTTGGAAACTCACATGGTGTGTCTTAATTCAAGCACTCCATGTCCTCGTCAAGAAAAGCAAAAATAAATAGGAGTGCCCAAAATGTGCATATGCACACACCATATTCATGAAAGAACACGTCGTGTCTACAAGTCTGAAATAGGGTTTTAAGCCAAAATTTTAGCCACCACCCTCACTCTCTCATTTTCTTTAGCCATGTGCAAACTCCTGCTCCATCTGTGTGCTCCAAAACTGCTACTTGTGCTCCTTCAACTATCATCAATGGCAAGAGATACCTTCTCCATGCATGCCTATGCAGTTGTCCTCTCCACACACAGCTTCTCCCTCCATCCTCTCCATTGCATCCAAATCAAGGCTAGAGCCTCTACAATGGATGTTTCATTCTCAAGCAACTGCTCTGCCTCCATCAACATCGTCAACCACACAAGGAGATCCAGCTAGATCTGATTTTGTTGTCAACATATTGGCCTCTCCAACAACCTCATTGGTGCTCTATCGTCCAAGCAAAGCCATCTCCAACTTCTTCGTGAAGCAAGATGGATATGAGGCTCACTACTTCACCGTCCACTAGCGTGTGACATGTTGTGAACCAACAAGTACACACCCTACAACCTCATCTTCCCTAACCTTTAGATTCATCTAATATGTAGAGGGCACATTGTGTGGTTCTCAGAACGTGGTGTGTCATCCCGTTCTTTTTCTTCAAGACTGACACTTCTTACTGTCCATAAGACACACCATGAACCAACAAGTGCACGTCATGTCCTTGTGTATAGAATCTCAAGCTCAACTTCAATGGTGCCAATCAAGCAAGAATCCAATGGCCGATGGGGGGAGAGCTCTTCCTCACTCAAAGATATGTCTCCACCACTCAATTTTGAGTCACAAAGGCGGAAGACCCCACATATAAATTTTTAATTTCTCATAGGGTCCTCCCTACATGCTCTACATGTGAGCAAACTATGGAGGCACTGGGGTTCAAGGATGAGGTCATGGGGCTACTAGAGGAGTTAAGACACAAACATATATGCTACACGGTGAGAAATACCTATCCTAGGATGACCTATGAGTTTTTTTTCTACTCTTAATTTTGAGGATGACCCAAAGAAGCCTCATGATCCCTATGTTGTCATCCACTTTCTTCTGTTAGGTCAAAGATACAAGTTAACATTCAAGAAGTTCTATGAGACATTTCAATGCCATTACGGGGGTGGGTTAGCTTATCCTTCACAATTTATTAGTGATACTTTCTGGAGTTAAGTTATAGATGAGGAATTCCATGAAGCTAATAAGGCTAGAGTAACCAACACCCATAATCCCATTTTTCGTTATGTCCACCATCTTATTAGCATGAGAGTTTTTGCCAAGAAGTAAGCCCATGGTGTGGGAAGTTGGACCTCTCCTTTTTGTGAGCAATGGTAAACAGGTACAAAATTGATTTAGGATATTTCATTCTTATCAGGTTCCTTGATATCAAGAAAATCAAGAAGAGAGAATCATGTGATATCATGTGTAGGGGTTTGATTACCCATATTGATCACAAGGTGGGTGCTGATTTTATAGGTCTAGAGGTTGCACCTGGAAAGAACTTGGTTGACATTCAGTTTCTCATTACTTCTGGTTTATTTGTTTAAGTTTCTAATGATCACACCAAATTCAGAAAATATTTTAATCGTGACCAATACATTGACCTACCTACTTTGACAAACAAGGACAACTGGAAGTGGGATATTTTTTATTCTAATGAGCAAAAGGAAGCCTCCACTACCCTCACTCCAGCAACTACACTACCACCACCCCCTATACTGGCACACAGATCGAGTACAATTGGGCCATGCTTGATGTAAAACACCTCTACAACTATGCCCAGCAACGATTTGATCAACAAGAGAGTCTTTTAGATTTGATGAGCCAGCAATAATGTGTTATGCATGGCATGCTTCAGAGGATGGACATGTGGCACATTTCCCAGGGCCACTACACAATGCCTCAGCCTCCACATCCAGCACTACTTCCTCCACCTCATTCGGAGCTGACACCTGTAGATATTCCTGATGATGATATTCTATGCCAACACTTTCTATCTGGAAATGAGGGCACAAACCCTTCATCTTGATTTCTCCACAGAAGGTATCCGGCTGCTTACCTCCTGAGTTTGATTAATGCAGTAAGGGCACTATAGACATCAAGATTAGGGTGAAGCAACCAACCAGTAGTGTAGTTTTATTTCCCTTTTATCATCTTATTCTTAGTTCTTGTTTTAGTTTCTATTGTTCTTGTGGCAAATCTAGTATGATATGAGGCCTATATTTTGTAAGTGGATTGAATCCCTTCTGTGCTGAACTGATTATCCTCTCTAGTTGAGAAATTTCATTTTTATAAATTGTATAAGGCATGCATTAATCAAATGAAACTTTTTTCCATCAACATGTGCTCAACTCTTATTTATGCTTCTAGCCAGAACATTCATATTTCACATCCTTGATTTCTTAACACATGTAATGGTTTCAATTTTTATTAATAAATCAACTTTAGAACATCATTTAAAACACATGATGCCCTTGCAAAGCTCTTAGTGCTTTTTCAACCATTCTTTCAATGAAAGATTTTCAAGACAAATGAATGAAATCCAGTTAATGTTGCAATTTCATTAACTCTCCTATGTTTTGGGAAAAAAACAAGTAAAATTCAACTCATTTTAAATTTTCTTTTAACTTATTCACCTTCATTACCCCATGAAAATATTACTAAACCACCCACATATCATACTAGCCTAGTGTAAGTCTGATCTGGCCACCACAGTTAGGTGTTATGTCTTAAAAAAGGGTAAAAATACCCCAACTGGCAATCCACATTTGCATAAGCCTATTTTGGCTACCAAGTGCCGGAACCCATATTCCATTGTCATATCTTTTAGAAAACAAGGAAAGGAAGCTAAATTTGTTAACGTTACCTAAGATTCCATCATTTGCATCCTTATTAATTGAGAGATTTGGTTAGGTGTTATGTCTAAAAAAGAGGGTAAAAATACCCCAACTGACACTCCATGTGTGCATAAGACTATTTTAGCTACTTAGTGTTGAAATACATATTCCATTGTCATATCTTTTAGAAAACAAGGAGAGGAAGCTGAAGTTATTAACGTTAAATAAGATTCCAAATTTTGCATCCTTAATAATTGAGAGCTTTGGTTTCAAACTCACTAGTTGTTTGGCTTGGTCATCCGAGCTCCATTTAGTGTTTCCTAGTTTAATGATTCATTCGAATTGCTACCACCCCTTCTAAACTAAAATTTTATTTCTTGGGTGTTTAAGTTGAATTCATGGCTACGAGTATAAACATGTTGATTATAGTTGGTTTGGTCTTATACACATCTTTCATTTCATTTCATCTATGCATGAACTTAAAAATTCCTTCATTTATGTTCCTATGCTCTTTTTTCTTGAGGACAAGCAATAGTTCAAGATTAGGGGGATTTGATGTGCACATTTTATATATGCTTTTTGCTCAACTCTGCACACAAATTTTGTCCATTTTGCTTTCCAGTTAGCCCCTAATCATACTGGATTTGCCATCTTTTTAGTTGTTTTACTCATTGTCTGTTTGTGATCACATGTACACAATTAAGATGATGAAATGGACCTAGTCCAACCTAAATTCGACCTTAGTTGGATCCCCTAGGAGTTTTCATGCTTCGTATAGTTGATCTTGAAGAAATTGAGAAGACATGACGTTTGTCATTTTAGACATGCAATGTGAGTTTCTAGAAAAGGCATTTCTTAATGACAAATAAGAGACACAACATGTGGTGTTTTACACACGATGTGTATGTTTACCAAAACTCTTTCCCTCAACTGTTGAGAAAAGACACGTCATGATACTTCTAAGACATGGCGTGTCCACACATACAAAAGCCACGATTCGAAGTTCTGCCAACTCATACGACGTGTGTTTATTCACACACACTATGTGCAATCTGCCCAGGTCGACTTCAGGTTGTAGCTACACAATTTGTCTTTGAGTGACACATGTGCACTCTTTGTGAGAGCAGTTCCAGGCAGTTGTCATACATGCAGACATGACATGTTCTTAAAAAGACACATTGTATCACCAACCAATTATGTAGCTTTAAAAAGACAACAGTCCTACCTTTTAAATACATAAACACTTGGATAGGATGGTTATCTCTCATCATATGAAACACTCTATGACCAAAGAGAGTTGTAGAGCAAGAGGAGGGCGATTTTGGGGAGGAAGAAGAGGTTTCTTAGGAAAGAACCTCCACTGTTTACCATTTCTTCTTCAAAAGGAGATGCTTCAAGAGTGGAATTCCATCCCCAAGTTGGAGTTTTACCTCTTTCCACTTCACCCTTCAGTTTCCCTTCTTTTTCTTCTCTCTAATCATTCAAAACTATGAAATTTGTGCCCTGCACTTGTGTTTCTTCATTATGTATGAGTAGAACCTTTTTGTTGGGCATGGGAGAGTAGCTCCCATGATATTACTCTTGTGAACTTGGATATCCTAACTAATGTTAGTTAATTTGCTTCTCTAATATTTTCTACAGTGGTAATTGCTTGTATGTTTGCTTGGCCATCAAACCTACGTGTTTTATGATTCTTTGTATGATCTGAGAAGGTTTATAGAGAAGTAGGGAGTAATTCTCTTAGCAATGAATCCATGAACAACGGAGTGGCTTGGATACATTGAGGATCTAAGGTTCCAGTTTGAATTTTGATGTAGACATGGGAGTGTTATGTTAAAAATGAGAACAATCTCATATCACCAGGGGGTGTATGATGATGACAACCTCCTTTGCAAGTTAATTAACATGTTAATATTATATCCACATATGATGTAATGGTATTGAAGTGAAATCTTATGTCCAAGATATCGTGAATCTAATCTAAATCCTCTTATTTAGTTCCTTTCCTCTTATGATTTCTAGTTAGTAGATCACAACCAAATTCAACTTTTACAAATTGATCTAAATTGTTGAACCATAACACGCTTGCGCCTAACAATACCTTGCTCCTAAGATGACCTATATAACACTACACACACCCATATACTTGAGGGGTAGTGTCCTTGCTTAGCTAGTATTAGATTTATTAGCTCTTTACTTGATTTGTTAGTTCATTGCCTTGTACTTGCCTAGTTCTTGATATTTTAGATCTTTAATTGATCTTGTGATTAGTTTGCTATCTTAGTGCAGTGTAGATATGTTCTTGATTGTCTCAGCGTAACTTGCTCTTTTTGTTTCTTAGCTTGTCATTACTTTCTCATTAGAATTAATTAACTAGGGTTAACTTAGGTATTGATCTTGTTTGATTTCTTTTAATTACTTGGTTGTTCACCATTAGTGTAATCAAACAATCAACCTTCAAACCCTAAAACTCTAGACTCCACAGTAAGAACCTAGCCAAAACTAACCTAGCTCTAGTGCCCCCTTTTCTCTCTTGGGTTCGGCCACTAACTTGCCACTTCCATATACTATTACATGACCCCGTACATTTGCGGGTAAGTGTGTTAGTTTATGTGAGTGAGCCTATTAGGGCATTATAAATTCAAAAGATCACAAGTGTGTTTGAAAAACTCTTAGGGTTTCATCTAGTCACCATTCATTTGATTAGTGTGTGACCCTAGGAAAGACACACCAAGCTTTCTAGCACTATTGTCAGGGACAGAAAATGCCATAGCTACCTAGTAGTCATGGTGTTGACTCTCCCTTTTGGCACTATCTTTTGCTAGTTTGTTTTGTTGCTTTTGAGAAACACACTAGGACCATCAAATGATTTGAGCATGCATTTTAAAGAAAGAGGAGATTCTTGCTGATAATATGCTAAAAAAAATCTTCTATGCTAATGATGAAGAGGACAAATATATAAAATCTAAGTACCTAGACAAAGAAGACTCCTATTTTATCACCGACATGGTCTAGGCAAAATTCACTAGACTAACAAAATACAAGTCCATCTCAGCCAAAGTAGCAAACATGCATCCCATATTATGTCACATCATCCACAAGATCATATCTAATTCTCTTTCTACAAAAACTAAAAGCGAAAGCATATATCATGAATATATCTATATTCTATCATGCATAATGGAGGGAGAGCCAATCAACAAATGTAGATTGTTGATAGATAGATGAATCTTCATGGCAGCTCTCCCCTAACCAAAGGATTTTTGTATGGGTAGATTAGTCATCATAATCTATTCAACATTCAAGCACTCATAAATTATTAAGGATTTCTATGAATCCAAAGAGAATAGGTTAATCGATATCAAGTGCCTAGTCTACACTGAGAACTTGGTGCACTAAGGCAATAAGAAATTTTATTGATCTATAAAAACTGACATTCTTATCCCTATACCATAATTCAACAATCACAACACATAGAAACTTATCTACACAGAAGCCAAGTTATGTTAGTTGATTAAACAACCAAGGGGGTCTGCCACAATATCCAGTAGAAATGACCCCACATAGTCCTTAAGGAGTATCCTATTCCAATTTCATCAAAAAAGCTTCTCTCTATCATCATTGAAGACTCTATAGAAAGCAGACATGATGAACCAAAGGATCACATCTAACATCACACATTTTAATAATTAATTTAAACCTTTAATGTGGTTTGTCCTAATAAGAGTTGACTAATGGATCTAATGACCTAACCATGGTTTAATATGTATATAATTTCAATATATATGTCACATATGTCACCTTGTTCATTAATGCACACTTAATGAATTAAAAGTGCATAACTAGTAATTTGGGTGTGGATGAATCTTAATAAGTGTTTCATGTGGGAAATAATGTCACTAATATATATGATGTGATATTATTGAATGTTTAATGTAATTGTATATGACTGAGGTGACATAATATGAGCTAATAGTGAATTAGTGGACTTACTGGGTGAAATAATTGAAATATGCATAGTTGTGTAGTATAGTATACCCCAACCCGTTTGATAATGGTATGAAGATAATAGTATTCAAAATAATAAATGAAGATAATAAATGTTAATATATAAGGATAAATAATGAGGTAATGGAATGGAATTCTAAGTGTATTACAACTCATTAAACATGATTTGAAAAGTGAAATCTAACTCCAACAATGTCCCTTGGGTCCCATTTAGCTTACAAGTCAACTTTGAGGTTAATTGGATAAGTGTAGTGCCCCAAATTGGTTTAGAAATGAAATACCATAATTCCTAGAATCATAATGATTTGATGATAAATGGGCTGATTTGCTAATGTTCCATGATATTTATATGTCACAGGGAGATGTCATACACACTTTAAAGATGGACATCGAGTCAAAACTCTGAATCTAGTTGTCTACCCCACTGAGGTATCTCCTCCCTCACTCAGATCCTACTCTGATGGGGAATACTCAGTTACCATGAATTCTTGTCCCTATTAGTCTCAACTTAGAATATCTTGACCAAAAGATTGACCTTCACCTTCCTTGCATCTTGGTGACCCACTTCATCCCCAACTTACTGGGATATTGTGCCCTAGTTCTCCAAATCGATCTAAACTCCCTATTACACCAATTCTTAGAATCCTTGAGCAATCCATGCTACCTCCAACAATCAAGTATAAATACAACCCTTTCCAAAGCTTCGAGGCATGATCACAACCATAAGTAAAACTTCTAGTAACCATCATTCTCTCTACAACCTATCCCTTAATGAAGACACTCTACTATTACTTAAGTTCATCGATAAGACAACTCCACATGTCATGACATCCATTTGAGATACCAATCAATTATCTTAACCTCTGGGAAGAGTACACTAACCAAAATTTTATCCCAAGGCATGGTATTCAATTTTCACTTTTTTCCACCATTACTTCTGTGCATGTTTAGTTTTTGGTAAGGCACCACTTCAGACCTCACCTCTGGTGGTTTTCTTCACCTCAACCTCCAACGCAAGCCCACAGATCCTACCCCACCAGAACATATCATTCTTGTATGTACTTCAGTCTCACCATGGTGGAAGGAGTTCTTGGTGCCCCAGTCACACCTTAACTTAGGCCAGGGCTCTCTATAACTGGAAGAGCATCCTGAATGCAATGATTCTATTTTGGGTCCACTCACATGATCAAGTGTTTGCTTTGTCTTCTAAGTTCTCTCTTGAAATTTAGTATAAAAAGTTTTCATATTTTTCATAAGTATGACAAAGATGTCTATCT
The DNA here is from genome assembly GCA_963693085.1 of Alisma plantago-aquatica. Lineage (NCBI taxonomy): Eukaryota > Viridiplantae > Streptophyta > Magnoliopsida > Alismatales > Alismataceae > Alisma > Alisma plantago-aquatica. The sequence continues at coordinate 255,901,704 of OY856415.1, read as the reverse complement.
CTTAAATTATGAGTTTACCTCCATCATCTATGAATCAGTTGTTGCACACCCCATGGGAAAAATTGAAATATCGACTTATGATGCGTTGACCAGTGTGTGTGCCTAAACTGTAATCCGTGGCCATCATGGTCACATGCAATTGGACAAGCTGAGCTTTGCTCCCAAGATTTCAATAATAATTTACAGATGGATTTTCTTCAAATTCGGATTGGCTACTTCTTATAACTTTATGGTAATTCAGCAGATGGTCAGAAAAATGAGTTTAAATATGTTTTGGAAAGGCTTTTCAGTAAGGAAACTATTTTCTAGTTTTCAAACCCAAAGTAAATAATACCCAAACATGTTTTCCTACAAATACAAAATAAGGATTTAGAGATCACGAGAAATATTAATTTGAATTATGATAATTTTAGGACTTCACGACTTCTACAAACTTCAAGGGTACTAAGAGAACTTATTATCTAATTGGTAATTGGATCATGCACTTTGCGTATCAATTTTGGGTAAAGGGTTTTTATTCACTTATATTTATGAATTCAATTACAATTTTATAAAAAACATGTTTTAATGCAAGATATGTGGCTTCATATTAGATATTTAATATAGTGTTCTCATGTAATATTATAATGATAACTTGTACATCTTTCTTATGTCAGATTATTGTTCCAAGATGTTTTGTTTAAGAGTAAGGTTAAGTACAAGATAGTTGAATTATGATTGTTCTTTCCAAGTTTATTCACCTTTTGGCACATATCAAGCTATTGAGAGCAAGGTTTTTTATTAAGCTTAGTGTGAGCAATGAGAACTTGGGTGCATATGCTTTCTGTGGGTAATTAGCACTTGGATGCATAAACTCTATGTGAGAATGAGCTCTTAGGATCACTTATATATGAAGGACAACATAGTCAAATGAAGGTGATAATGTCATTGACTAAGAGAAATAAGATGAAGATAAATGTATGATAAGTATTCAATGTTTAATTCATGCTTTCTCAAAATTATAGTTTATATTTAAGTTCATACATTGTTACTCAATTCCACTTACTCTATATGTTTTCCATTTTTGCTTTGCATGGAATAAGATGTGATGTCTATAGGAAAGAAGGATAAAGGATCTTAGGTAAGAAGCATACAACTTGAGGACAATTCTATGAGAAAAAACCTGATGGGGTGCCAACTATAATAAAATGACCCATTTAGATATCCTTTCAAGTTATGAGAAGCATGCACTAGGTTTAACTGTGTGTTTCAAGTTATGAGATTAAGATTTGAGAAATTCAAAGTGTGTCATGTGTTGGTTCAATAGATTATATATTTATATGATGATTATCATGATTGTGACATCCCCCTTGATAATTATGCTTTTGGTTAATAATTGATGTGTTTGAAAAAGTGGTGTTACAATAATGGTATCAGAGCTAAAAGTATGGTTGGCCACTAGGATTTTCTCATTATTTTGAAGATAGATCTTTCTTACCTCCCTTTTTGATAGAAAATATATAAAAAGAGGATACAACGTCAAGGAGTTAGATTGTATATCCCTTTTACTTGAGAGGTAAGACCCTACAAGAGATACACATTTAGAGAGGTATCCATGAACATATGTGTTAGGTATATGCTATTATCTAATTCAGAACCTTTTTATTAATTCTATCGTAGCTAGTGACTTGTTTGGTGATGGTCAACCAATTGAGAGTTTTAAAGGAAATATTATGAAAAAAAACCTAGTATTCATAAGTTTGTCTTCTTGCTAGTATATGTGGTATGTACATGTATGCAACTAAGATTTATAACATTAGCATAATGAATTATCACAACTTTATATTTAGTCTTGGCAACACAAATCTAGAGGTGCCACCAAGAGATTTGATATAGAAAAACTAAATTGGGTAGTTACCTAAACCCAGTGCAACTGGATAATAGAGATCCATGCCAAGAATTGGAGACTGTAATTTTAAGGATTAAGTTGAGGATGAAGTTAATGAAGGTATGCCATAATTCGATCCCTATCTTGAATTATATGGGAGTGTTTATGTCATGCACTTGTATCATAAACTAGGAATAAGTAAAATCCTAAGGTGGTCACGCATATGAAAATTTCAAGGACAAAATTTTAATAAGGTGGATTGTAACATCCCAAATTTTCATAACTAATTTAAACCTTTAAAGTGGTTTGTCCTAGTAAGAGTTGACTAATGAACTTAATGACCTAATCATGGTTGAATATTTTCAATGAATATGTCACATATGCCACCTTGTTCATTAATGCACACATAATGGATTAAAAGTGTGTAACCTATAATCTAGGTATGAATGAATCTAAATAAATGTTTATATGGGAAGTAATGTGACTAATATATAATGTGATCATTATGGAATGTTTAATATAATTGAAGATGACTGATGCACCATCATATATTTAGTATTGAACTAGTGGACTTAGTGGATGAAATAATTAAAATATTTATAGTTGTGCAATACAATACACCCTAACCCATTTGATAATGATACGAAGATAATAAGACTCAAAATAGTAAATGTTGATGATAAATGTTAACATATAATACTAAATATTAACAAAGTGAAACCCAAATTGTATTAAAATTCACTTAAGACGATCCAAAAAGTGAAATCTAACATCATAATTGTATCCCTTAGGTCCCATTTAGCTTGTAGGTCAAGTTTGAGATTAACTAGATAAGTGTAGGGACCCAAATTAATTTAGAAAAGAAACATGATAGTTTTAATTCTAGTATAATAATGATTTGATGGCAATGGGACAATTTTCTAGTGTCCCATGATGTTAAATATGTCATGTGGAGATGTCATTCAAACTTAAGAGGTGGACACTGGGTCAGACTCCCAAATATGGCTGCATCTGCCCTACTCAGACATCTCCACCCTTGTCTGACTCCTACTTGGATGGGGACTCCTCGACACCATAAATCCTTGTCCCTGTCAATATCATCTCAGGATATCTTTGCCATAAGGATTTAGCTCCAACTTCCTTGCATCTCCGCGACCCGCTTCATCCCCAACTTATTAGGATTTGTTGCCCTAGTTCTCCTAGTTGATATTGACCCCCTGTTTTACCAGGTCTTGGCATCCAGTGAGAAATCCACACTACCTTTGACAATCAAGTATAAATATAACCCTTCCTAAACCTTCATGTCATGACAAAAACCCTAGGGTACATTCCAACAACCATCATTCATACTGTAACCTAGCCTCTAAAGAAGTTGCTCTACTGTTAGTTACCAAGTTCATCATCAAGGAAACTCTGATTGTCACAACACCGATTTAATATATTGATTAGTCCTCTTAACCTCTAGTAAGCATATAATAACTTCAATTTGATCCAAAGGGAAGTTATTCATTTTTCCCCCTTTTTTCCACCATTATCACTTTGTGTGTTTAGTACTTTGACAATTCACCTCTTCAGACCTCACATGTTGTGGTTTTCTTCACCTCAACCTCCGCCGTAGGCCAAGAAATCCAACCCAACCTTCTGGAATCAATGATTTTCACCAGGACCTCTATTTCCTTTTTGTTCTTCAATCTTTCCATGCCGGAAGGAGTTCTTATTGCCTCGATCACACATTCACTCAGTTTGGGGCTCTCAATGGTCAAAAGAGAATCCTGAATGAAATGATCCTATTTTAGATCCAATTGCGTGACCAAGTGTTAGATTTATCTTCCAAGTTCTCTCCTAAAATTTAACATTTTGAAGGTTGCATGTTCATCGTAAGTGTGAAAAAGATGGAGATCTCTTCAACTATCAGATTACCCCAAACATATACGAATCACTAGTTGAATGCCCCATTAGAAAAATCAAAATTTTGACTTATGATGTGTTGACCAATGTGTGTGGCCCGGACTGTGGTCCCTAGCCAACATTGCTGCATACAATTGCCCCAGCTGGGCTTTGCTCCCAAGATTTGGATAATAATTCACACATGTCTTTGCTTCAAATTCTGATTGGCTAGTACTTTGAAAATTCATAGCGATCAACTGCTGGTTAGAAAAATGAGTTTATGTATGTTTTGGAAGATTTTCTGATAAGGAAATTGATTTTCAAATTTTCAAGCCCAAAGTAGACCATGATCATTCTTTTCTAGAAATCCCAAATTATAGTTTAGATGTTAATCAAGACAAAGATTAATTTGAATTATGATAATTTCAAGGCTTTGCAACTTCTAGAAACCTCAAGAGTACTAAGAGAACTTATTATCTAATCGGTAAGTGGATCATGCACTCTAAATGTAAAGTACGGGTAAAGTGTTTTTATTCGCTTATATATAAAATTAATTATAATGATATCAACTACATGTTTAATTCAATATATGTGATTGAATCAAATATTCATATATTATTTTCTTGTAATATTATAATGATAACCTACATATCTTTCTCATGTTAGATTAATGTTCCAAGATATTATGTTCAAGAGTAATGTTAAATACAAGATACTCAATTATGATTGCTCCTTCCAAGATTATTTGCTTTTTGGCACATATCAAGTTCTTGAGAGTAAGGTTATTTGCTAAGCTCTTTGTGAGTAGAGCACTTGGGTGCAGAAGTTCTATATGAGCAATGAGCACGTGGGTGCATAAGCTCTTGGGAGCACTTAAATACAAATGACAACATAGTCAACTAAAGATAAAAATAACATTGACTAAGAAAAACAAGATGAAGATAACTGGTATGAAAATTATTCAATTTTTACAATGTCTAATTCATGTTTTATCAAAAGTATAATTTATATTTCAATTCATATAATGTTACCCAGTGCCACTTACTCTAATGCACTTTCAATTTTTTTAGCATGGCTAGGGACACAATGTCAACATGAAAGAAGGATAAAGTAGCTTAGGCAAGAAGCATACAAATCGAGGACAAACCTAGGAGACAAACCATGGTGGGGTGCCAACTATAATAGAATGATCCCTTTAGATCTCCTTTCAAGTTATGAGAAACATGCATTGGCTTTAAGTGTGAATTTCACGTTACAAAATTAAGATGTGAAAAACTTAAATAATATCTTGTGTTGGTTCAATAAATTATATTTTGATGCAATGATTATCATGTTTGTGACATCCCACTTGAGAATTATGATTCACTTAGTAATTGATGTGTTTTAAAAGTGGATTGTTACAATAATGGTATAAGAGCTAAATATATAGTTAGTTTCCAAGTTTTTCTCTTTATTTCCAAGATAGCTCTTTCCTCCCTCCCTTGATGATAGAAAATATATAAAAAGAGGATAAAGAGGCAAGGAGTTAGAATGTATAACCCATTGATTTGAGAGGTAGGAACACTAAAAGAATTACAACTTTAGAGAGGTATCCATGAACATATGTGTTAGATGTATGAATTATCTAATTCAGATACTTTTTGTAACTCTACCTTAGCTAGTGACATGTCCTCTCTTATCCTCAATGGCAGTGTCCAACAAATTGAGGAATTTAGAGAAAATGGCAAAAATAAAAAGACTTATTATGTATATGTTCTTCTTCTTTATAGCATATGTGGTATGGGACATGTATGTTGTTGGGTTTTAGGGGAGACAGAGAAGGCAGCGGAAACAAAATTTTCTTCTCCCCAAACCCAAAACAAAGAAAACGCGTTAATGTCTATACAATAGGAAGGATGGTTTGTAGAGGCATACCTTGTCCCGAGGCTTGCTCGGCGATGTTACCTCACAGCTTGTGTGGTCTTCCCCTTTGGTCTTGGATGGTGTTTGTGCAGCTCCTGGTCTCACCGGGACTGTCAGCTCCTGGTCACACCAGGACTGTCGGGATTGACAGCTATCCTCCAAATGGAAGAAGTCTCCCTCCTATGAAGTAGTCCACACCGACCACCTAGAACTCCGATCTCCTTGTCCCACAAGGAATTGGAAGGAGTCGCACCCTCCTGTCGGCGTACTAGTCACTGACACACTCTCCTGCCATTAGTCACTTTCTATAGTTGTCTTTCCCTTGTTGTGCCTCCCTTATCGGGTAGCACTTGCGCGGGCTCTCTCTGTTACCAAAACCAGAGAGAACGACAACTTTACAGAGCAACTGGTGCACTGAGTTGTGTTCATGAGAAGCCCCCACTACCAATATATATAGGAGGGTCATGGGACAATGTTCTCTATCCCGGGCAATGCGGGATTAATGCAGGAGTAGAAGGGTTCAAGATTTTCCACAAAAACAACCAACCACGCCACCTGAACCGATTGTTTCATACATGAAACGGTCGGTTGGGGAGTTGAGCCGATCGGTTCACACCTCAATCGATTCGTTGGAGCACCTGAGCCAATCGGTTCACTTCTGAGCTGATCGGTTCGTGGTCCTGATCCAACTCAAATTGACTTTCAAATTTGTTTTCGATTAATCAAATATTAATCCTTGTCCAAATCGAATTTGTACAAGTGAAAAAAATTGTATTTGCAAAATAGTCTTCTCACTTTCCAAACAATCTCAGTTAGACCAGTTGATCCGATCGGTTCAACCCTTGAACTAGTCATCTCAGCCTGTCTTGAGCCGATCGGTTCATCACATGAGCCGATCAGTTCACCAACCTAATCTAATCGGTTCATCACATGAGCCGATCGGTTGGAAGTGCAGACTGTGCAAAATCAGTCAATCACAGTTTCAATCAATCCGATACTCTAATCAATTGACCCAACACCTTGAATACTATGATTTTGAGCTATCAATTGATTGAGTGTTTAATTGAACTACTAACTTCTTTAGTAATCAATCCAAACATCATTTGTGGATAAACTCCTCTTTCAGGTTAAATCCTATGTGTGTGACCCTACATGTCCATTTCACGTTGACAATGAAAGTCCATAATATTTATGACTTCACAATCAAAGAGAAATGCCTAGTCGCACATCAGTGCTACCCAAGTGAAATAGAAAGTTGGAGAACAAATTTCAATCCTACAATCCATGAATGGTGTTACAGTGAATGTATAATTCCTTTTTCACTGATATCCTGAATGAACTCAAGGCATGGAACAATCATCCTGTCAACATTCATTCACTTTCTTGATCTCAGAGTAGATTGGAGGAGATATGTATGACATCAATATCACATACTGATTCACACATGCGTGTGCATGCCTATCTCAATCCTACTCATCAAGTGGCCATGGATATCAAACTCCCTCAAGAGGGACAAATCCCATATCTATCACTCACCCCTCAAAAGCCCCATGTGTCAAAGCCACCCAATCATCACCTTTATAACAACCCATGTTTCAGGACTGCGTTTGATGATGTCAAAGTGTTACCCAACGACATGTGTTGAGTGTAGTGATTTTAGGTCAAAGAATCACACTCACCACCATCATTGTGAGAACTGACTGTGACTACCATTTCATGGTTCCATGTGTCAAACTCATGGTGGGTCTGTCCGGTAAACTTGGTTCTCCAACAAGTACCTATGTGTTTGGTTTGATATCTCCATATCATGACTAACGAGATTCTGTCATCAACCAACACCACAATCTAGTCTTGTGTGTCATTGTGGTCTATCTACCTTCCACAATGACATCTGACTAGGGACATAATAAGAATGTACACACTCTTAGCATCCGTATGATCTCATCGTTCAGGTCCTCAACCTGAAATCATACTTCATTGAGTACTATCATTCTCTAGACATTCAATCTGTTCTATCATTATCTCATATGACTGAACCAGAAAGAATTGGAAGCTTGCCTTTGATCTTTATCAAATCAATCTTGATGTATCCCACCAATCATCCCATGATTTTCTCTCAGGGCATACATTCCAACAGACTCCCACTTGCACTGTGAGCCAATCACCCTTGAATCATATTCATAGTGATCTTCAAACATGTCCCACATGTTACTGTGCTCTTGTGCTAACGTAGTGAGTTATGGCAACACCTTGCCAAAGTTGGTATTAACTACATGTCTCTCATCTCTTCACTGTACGTCATACGTATGAGATGGAGTTGTCATAATATGTGATATAGTATTCCTTTGCTAACCTTTAGCCACATTGTATGACCAAGTACTCCTAAATTGTCATCAATGATCGGAACATCTATAAGTTCATCTTATGAACTTAAAGATCCATATAGTATCCACTAATGTTCTCTAACACACAGATACTCGGCATTTCCTTTTAAAACATCTTTATTGGAACGTTTCCATTAACAAACATTCACTTTTCTATATATCTCATATATATTGCGATTAATTTTCTGTCCTTTTCGGAAGTTCACATTAATGTAACTCTTTATAGTGAACCCTTCCTTATTTCCATAGAACTAGTACTTCTCAAGCTCTTATGGTATTCCAGTAACCCTTACTGGAACTAGACAGACATCCACTCGTCATGTCCCACATACGAGTTATCAGGATGAGCACATCATATTGTCATGTCCTACATACAAGATGATAAATGTATTTTATTCTTGCTATGTCCTATACATGCAAGATAATGGGATGATTACATACATGATAGATCCATATCTATTATTAGTGTTTCTATTCTTCATAATAATTGGACACTTGGCTCTGGGATACTAACTCCATGTAACATGGATAAGTTTTCTCCCACTGAATCTGTGCATACTGAACCCTTTAGTATAGATTGCTAATGTATGCTCTCTCTTTTTAGGTCAAGAGGTTTTCGATAACTATCTCTATAGATCTCTATTCCTATCACACAGGAAACATCTCTATCTTCCTTAAAGATAATTTCCACTTTGTATTTTCATTCTAGAACTTTTCCATTTCACATCAACATGTGGAATGTGAATATGCTCCCACTAAATCACAGATCCCTTCTTTATCTTTGACATACAGTCAAACCATTTGACTATATCATCAAAGTAAAGATCACAATTCTGAGTTGCTTGTACTCAATCAATCATATTGATTAGTCCATTGTAACTTATAGACTTTATTTGCATTAATGGATTCATAAACCTTATAGGTTGTGTCACGTACACATCCTTGTTTTATTCCTCATAGGAATGTGGTTTTAGTATCCGTATGCAAATCTCTTAGTCATTAAGTTGCAATCAACAAGCATCATCCTTCTCAAAATGTCATCCATGTGTCTTAACACTTAAGACCCATTCACACTTATGGATTTCATCCCAATGGGTGCTACCATCAAGGTCATACCTTATGGTTCACATGGAAGTCATTTAGGATGTAATGGTCATAAACCATAACTCAAATCTGGTTCCTCATATTCATCTAGATAGTTGACTCATCACATGACCAACTCATCACATAGATAATTGAGGTGTATCTGTCAAGGATATAAAAACTCACAACTCCTTGTGATTCTTAATGTCCTTTATTAGTGTGGGGTATTCTTTATTTAAGAAGAAATTAGTTATTTGATGATCATCCTCTAACTCCTTAGAGTATGACTCCTTTTGATTTAGACATCATCATGCCTTAATCATGATTTCACTATGATACGCTATCATAATCACTCATAAGGTTCTCAAACATTTGGTTCAAGTATTTCATTCATTGATGTCATCAAGAACTAACACTTTACCAAATTTGTACTTCATCTATGATATTCTTGAACACTTCAAGATATTCATATTGGTATTTATCTAAACACTGCTTGAAGTATTAGCATTTGCTCCAATAGGTATGTAAATACATCACATGTATTATACCTAATAGGATAATCATTCTCCCACTACCACTAGTGAAGATCAATTTATCATGTTCAAGAGATTCATGTCTCTTACTGATTCTCTAACCAAAAGAGTCTAATTTTATCCATCATATGGAAACTAGAAATGAATTTCTCATGATTTATGCTAATTTGATTGTTTGAGTTATCAATAACTTTTAGGTATCATTTTATCTTATGCATACCAAGTATCACAAGATGAACAAGGCATTGCCACAAAGATTGAAACATCAACTTTATTAATTGCTATCATTGTCATACAATATGCAAAAATAATGTGTTTCTATCCATTGGCAAATATGAAATAGCGGTTCATAACTCTATTACATGCCTTCAAGCCTGAAAATAAACTAAAGTACTCCTATCTATGGTGGCAACACTTGCCCCATTTATTGAGTGCTTTACATTTTATATCTTGGTATCATATACCTCAAAAAAATGTTACAAGTTTATTTCATGACACCTTCAGGTGGAGACGTCCGTCACCTCCTTCTTCTTTAGTTCTTCCAGATAGAGGGAACAATTCCTTTTCCAATGTCCTGGCTTTTGACAATGGTGGAAATTGCCTCTCTTAGTCATGCCTCCCTTGGCCTTAAGAGTTGAAGATGACTTGGGCTGCTGGCTAGCATCAGATGCTTTCTTAGATTTGCCCTTGCCCTTACGCTTGGACTTGCCTTTCTTTTCGCTGATCATCATCACAAACTTAGGCTTGTCCTTCTTCATCTGTGTCTCGGCTGTCCTCAACATGCCCAACAACTCTGTCAACGGCTTGTCAAAGTTGTTCATGTTGTAGTTCATCACAAACTTACTGTATGATTCTGGCAACGATTGCAATATCATGTCAGTAGCAAACTCTTAGCTCAGTGGAAATCCCAGTCTCATCAGGTTCTCCATATACCCAATCATCTTGAGTGTGTGAGGACCAGTAGATCTCCTTCTGTCATGACACACTTGAACAGTGCCCTGGATACATCATATCTCTCTTGCCGTTCTTGATCTTCATACATGTTCTTGAGATGCTGAATCATCTCAATGACACCCATGTTCTCATGTTTTCTCTGCAACTCGTGGTTCATGGAGCACAACATCAAGCACTTTGCATCAATGGCATCATCAGAATGCTTCTTATAAGCATCCCTTTCCGCCTTTGGTACGGTAGGAGCAGGTTCCTCTGGAACTGGAGTATCCAGGACATAGAGCTTTCGCTCTTGAGTGAGAACAATTCTCAATGTCATAAACTAGTCGTGGAAGTTAGTCCCATTCAGCTTGTCCTTATCAAGGACCGATCACAATGAAAAGTGATTGTTGTTTATCATTTTTGCTACAAAAGGAAATATATGAAATCTAGTCCAAAACTCAATTTTAACTTATTTGATTGATTTGAAAAGTTGACGATATAATTAGGACTTTAATTAATTATTGCTACCACTATTTTTATTCAAATTGATAGCCCTCACCATCAATTCGGAAGATTGCAGCGTACAATCTTCTAGTGGGTCAAGATCCTGAAATCCTCTGAGTCATGGACCAGCTAGGGTTGTCACCCACAACTTAGATCTTCCAGGTACGCAACTTTTGCCAATTGCATCATGTGCAACTCTTGAAAGATGTCATATGCAACTCCTTGCCATGATCATCTCCATGCCTCAAGGTGCTAGATCCTATCTAGGTCACCTTGTTAAGTCTGACCCAAAGACAACACAATGAATATGCACCCTGCTAGGGCAGACCCACATATTCATCCTTCATGCTTCCATGAGATAGACGGTGCACCATGCTAGGGTGTGCCCACACTTGGCCGATCAAGCTTTTCACATGTGTCACATTTGGAAGGCATCTAAAACTTTAAAATTTAATGAGGAATTTGGTTTTGATAGGTACATATACATATCCAATCACCACAATACATAGTATGTATCATATACATGCTATATCCCACAGAAAACATTCGAAACAATAAAAGCGATGATTATGGCCATCCTAATGTGATTCCTCGAGCCAATAGGAATCATGGTCATCTAGGTCTACATCACATGCAACCTGTACAAGATGAACTCTGTGCTTTGCCTTTACTGGGTTTGATCAATTCATCTCCATGATTGATCGGCTCACCATCAGGTCGGTCGTCTGGGTGCCACCAACCGATCGGTTGGCTCCTCCACCCGACCGGTTCACCTGGTCATCATGCATCTCCTCATGGCTGCCACCTGATCATCTCACTCCTCAAACCGGTCATTTGGATTGCCAACCGATCGGTTCACTCCTTGAACTGATCGTTTCAGTCATCGTCAGGTTGTTCGTCATTCTTTGACATAATAGGAAATAAAAGATCTATCCTATTTTACATTTGAAAAGGGAAACCTTGAGTTACATTTGGGGGGAGCAAAGGTAGAAAAGAAATCTCGAGTTATCTCAAGTTACATCAGGAATAGGAGATAGGGAATCGATGCACATATCGAGATGCAAGCAACCACATACAACCAAGCACACACGTAGGGTTTATTGGCCATAACCACACTATACATCCACCACAAAACTCATTTAAGGGCGACGCGTATTGAGTGTATTCATATTACATATCATATATGTATATTGGGATTTGTGGATTTAGGATTGGACATGCATAAAGACAATTTTATTCACATCGTATGCAATAAATAAAGGTGACAAACCAAAATCGATCACATCAATAATCCTAAAGTATAGAGCGGTTGACGTGGCTCTGATACCACTGTTGGGTTTTAGGGGAGATAGAGAAGACAGTAGAAACAAAATTTTCTTCTCCCCAAACCCAAAACAAAGGAAACACATCAACGTCTATACAATAGGAAGGATGGTTTGTAGAGGCGTACCTTGTCCCGAGGCTTGCTCAGTGACGTTACCTCACAGCTTATGCGGTCTTCACCTCCAGTCTTGGACGGTGTCTGTGTAGCTCCTGGTCTCACCGGGACTGTCGGGATTGATAGCTGTCCTCCGAGCGGCAGAAGTATCCCGCCTCTGAAGTAGTCCACACAGACCACCTGGAACTCTGATCTCCTTGTTCCACAAGGAATTGGAAGGAGTCACACCCTCCTATTGGCGTACTAGTCACCGACACACTCTCCTGCCACCAGTCGCTTTCTGCAGTTGTCTTTCCCTTGTTGTGCCTCCCTTATTGGGTATCACTTGCTCGGGATCTCTCGATTACCAAAACCAGAGAGAACGAAAACTTTACAGAGAAAATGGTGCACTAAGTTGTGTTCATGAGAAGCCCCCACTACCCCAATATATATAGAGGGTCATGGGATAGGGTTCTCTATCTCAGGCAATGCAAGATTAATCCAGGAGTAGAAGGGTTCGAGATTTTCCACAAAAACAACCAACCGCGCCACCTAAACCGATCGTTTCATACATGAAACGGTCGGTTGGGTAGTTGAGCCGATCGGTTCACACCTCAACTGATCGGTTGGAGCACCTGAGCTGATCAGTTCACTTCTGATCCGATCAGTTCGTGGTCCTGATCCAACTCAAATTGGCTTTCAAATTTGTTTCCGATTAATCAAATATTAATCCTTGTCCAAATCGAATTTGTACAAGTGAAACAAATTGTATTTGCAAAATAGTCTTCTGACTTTCCAAACGATCTCGGTTAGATAAGTTGAGCCGATCGATTCAACCCTTGAATAGGTCATCTTATCCTGTCTTGAGCCGATCGATTCATCACATGAGCTGATCGATTCACCAACCTGAGCTGATCGGTTCACCACATGAGTCGATCAGTTGGAAGTGCAGACTGTGCAAAATCAGTCAATCGCAGTTTCAATCAATCCGATACTCTAATGAATCGATCCAACACCTTGAATACTATGATTTTGAGCTATCAATTGAATTGAACTACTAAACTCCTTTAGTAATCAATCCAAATATCATTTGTGGATAAACTCCTCTTCCAGGTTAAATCCTATGTGTGTGACCCTACAGGTCCATTTCACGTTGGCAAGGAAAGTCCATAACATTTATGACTTCACAAGCAAAGAGCGGTGCCTAGTCGTACATCAGTGCTACCCAAGTGAAATAGAAAGTTGGAGAAAAACTTTCAATCCTACAATCCGTGAATGGTGTTACAGTGAATGTATAATTCCTTTGTCACTGATATCTCGAATGAACTCAAGGCATGGAACATTCATCCTGTTAACATTCATTCACTTTCTTGATCTCAGAGTAGATTGGAGGAGATATGTATGACATCAATATCACATATTGATTCACACATGCGTGCACATGCCTATCTCAATCCTACTCATCAAGTGGCCATGGATATCAAACTCCCTCAGGAGGGACAAATCCCATATCTATCACTCACCCCTCAAAAGCCCCATGTGTCAAAGCCACCCAATCATCACCTCAAAACCCTAAGGAAACTTTCCAACAACTATCATTCTCTCTACAACCTAGATTCCGACAAAGGTGCTCTATTATTAGTTTCCAAGTTCATCGACAAGGCAACTCTAGATACAACTACACCAATTTAAGATACCGCTTAGTCCTATTAAGCTATGAGAAGATTATACTAACCTCAATTTGTTCCCAAGGGAAGGTATTCCATCCCCCCTTTCTTCTAGCATTACTGATGTGCATGTTTAGTCCTTTGGAAATTTACCACTCTAGACCTCACCTTTGGTGGTTTATTTCACCTTGACCTCCGTCATAGATCCACAATTCCTACCCAACCTTCTAGCATTATTGATTTTCACTATAACCTCCCATTCATTATGTGCTTTAGTATTTCCATGGCGGAAGGAGTTCTTGGTTCCCAGATATCACCTTGACTCAAGTCAAGACTTTCTATGACCAGAAGAGCATCCTAAATCAGGTCAAGGCTCTCTATGACCAGAAGAGCATATTGAATGCAATGATCCTATTTTGGGTCCAATCACATGACCAATTTTAGATTACTATTCCATGTTCTCTCCTAAAATTTATGTCTTGAAGGTTTCTTGTTAGTCATAAGTCTGACAAAGATAACAATCTCTTAAATTATGAGTTTGCCTCCACCATCTATGAATCACTTGACATGCACCCCATGGGCAAAGTCAAAATTTTGACTTATGATGTGTTGACTAGGGCATGTGGCCCACATTGTGGTCCCCGTCCAACATGGCTGCATGCAATTGGCCCATTCGGGCTTTGCTCCCAAGATTTGGATATTAATTCATACATGGCTTTTCTTCAAATTCTAATTGACTAGTTCTTTGAAAGTTCAAAGTAATTTAGTTGATTGTCAAAAAATGAGTTTAAATATGTCTTAGAAAGGTTTTTTGATAAGGAAACCAATTTTCTAGTTTTTAAACCCAAAATATATAGTATCTAATCATTTTTTCCAAGAAAGCTCAAATTAGGGTTTAGATGTTAATCAAGAAAAAAATTAATTTCAATTATGATAACTTTAGGACTTTAGGGCTTACAGAAACCTCAAGGATACTGAGAGAACTTATTATATAATTGGTAAGTGAATCATGCAATATGAGTATCAAGTAATGGTAAGGGGTTTTTATATGCTTATATGTATGAATTCAATTCCAATGATATCAAGTACATGATTTGATGCAAGATATGTGGATTTTAGTCAGATATTCAGTATATAGTTGTCTTGTAATATTATAATGATAAAATGTACATATCTCTTATGTCAGGCTAATGTTCCAATATATTATGTTCAAGAGTAATATTAAGTACCATATAGTTGAATTATGATTGTTGCTTCCAAGAGTATTCCCCTTTTGGCACATATCAAGCTGTTGAGAGCAAGGTTATTTATTAAGATCTATGTGAGCAACGAGCACTTGGGTGCACACGATCTGTGTCAACAAAGAGAACTTTGATGCATAAGAATTGTGAGAGAAATGATCTCTTAGGATCACTTATATATGAAGGACAACAAAGTCAACCCAAGATAATAATGTCAATGACTAAAAGAAACAAGATGAAGAAAAATGATATGAAAAGTATTCAATGTTTACAATGTTTAATTCATGTTTTCTCAAGAGTATAGTTAATATTTCAATTTGTATAATGTTACTCAGTATCGTTTACTCTAATGTGTTTTCCATTTTTCTTTGCATGATCGGGGACACATTGTCTGCAGGAAAGCAAGATAAAGAAGCTTATGCAAGAAGTATAAAACTCAAGGACAAATGTTGGAGACAAAACTTGGTGGGGAGACAACTATAATAGGATGATCCCTTTAGATCTCTTTTCAAGTTATCATAAGCATATATTGACTTTAAGTGTCAATTTCATGTTATGACATTGAGATGTGACAAATTAAATTGTATCCTTTGTTGGTTCAATAAATTCTATTTTATTCAATGATTATTATGTTTGTGACACCCTCCTCGAGAACTATGCTTCTTCCCAATAAATGATGTGTATGAAAAAGTGAGGTGTTACAATAATGGTATTATATCTAAAAATATAGTTGGCCGCCAAGATATCCTCATCAATTCCAAGATAACTCTTTTATTCCTCCCTTGATTATAGAAATATATAAAAAGGGGATCGAAAGTCAAGGAGTTAGAATGTATATTGCTCTTACTTGAGATGTAGGAACCCTACATTAAATACAATTTTAGAGAGGTATCAACAAACATATGTGTCATGTATATGATATTATCTAATTCATAACCTAGACTCAGCACTATCATATCTAGTGACATGTCCCCTTTTATCCTCAATTGTGATGGCCAACCAATTGAAAATTTTAAAGGAAATGTCAAGAGAAAAAAGACTTATTATGCATATGTTCTTCTTTTTTCTAGCACGTGGGGTATGAGTCATGCATGCTACTAAGATCTTGAACATTAGCATAGTCAATTCTCAAACCTTTAGATTTATCTCCGACCAACACAGATCTAGAGGTGCCACTAAGAGAGTTGATACATAAAACCTAAATTGAGTATCCACCTAAACCCAATGCAATTGGATAGTAGAGACCCGTGTCAAGAATTGACGACTTTAACAGTAATGATTACGTTTAAAATGAAGTTAATGGAGGTATGCCCTAGTTAAAACTCTATATTGAGTTATATGGGAGTGTTTATGCCATGTATATGTTTCATAAAATAGGAATAAGTAAAAGCATAAGATGGTTAGTCTTATGAACATTTTGAGGATGAAACTGAATTAAGTTGGGTAGAATTGTAGCATCCCAAGTTTTAATAACTACTTTAAACCTTTAATGTGATTTGTCCTAGTAAGAGTTGACGAATGGACCTAATGACCTTACCATGGCTTAATATGTAAATAAGTTCAATGAATATGTCACATATGTCACCTTGTTCATTAATGAACACATTATGGCTTAAAATGCACAACCAATAATATTAGTATGAATGAATCTAAATAACGTGACTAATATTAAGATGATGGGGAGATTGTCATTGGACTTGATCTAGGATGAGTATATCATTGAAACTATCCTTTCCATTATATAGTTGTTGACGCAATCTACTATCATAAGGGGAACATGGCAGTTAAATTTTTGTTTTTGCTGCCTCCTCTGTAGTCATATTTCCTTACAGTGGTATCAGAGCTACACCAGTTTACTATATTTTGGGATAATCAATATGATCATATTTTTCATTTTCATCAATTTTTTATTGCATACAATGTGAATATTAATGTGCATTTATTTGATTAAGAACCATGTACAATCCAAAACTAATATACATATGATATATTGATATATATATATATATATATATATATATATGTTTATAAATAAACACACACACAGACACACACACACAAATATATATATATATGCAATTTACATGTGTTTCCCTAAAAGCTAATTTTTATTGGTGGATGTGTAGTGTGGTTAGAGACAATAACCTTAAATATATGTGTATGGTGGTTGTGTGTTTATTCCCATTTCTTCTCATTTTGCATACCGAGCCTCTACCTTATATTCCAATTGTAGAAGTATTATTCTCACCTAACTTTGCTCCCCTCAAATGTAACTTGAGGTTTCTCTATAATCATGTAAAAGTATTATTCTCACCTACCTTTTCTCCCCTCAAATGGATTAGAAATACACTATTATCATGTTGGATTTGGGTTAGGCTTAACTATGTGTCCCTAATGAGATTAAGCACCTAGAATCATGCAGAAGACAATGGCAAAGTGTTGCACATATCATCTATTCAAGAATTTCATAAGATGCAATGGAAAATGTTGCCTACCTTAATGATTGATTGTGGATGCTGGCATTGGCCGACTAATAATTGAATTATTTTGGATCTTGACTCACTAGAAGGTTGTACACTGCAATCTTCCAAATTGATATGTGAGGGCTATGAATTTGAATACAATAGTGGAAGAGATAATTAATTGAAGGACTAACTAAATATCACCAAAATTATTCCCAAATAAAGTCAAATCAAAAGTGTTTTGACAAAATGCAAATTTTCTATTATAGAATCAAATGGCAAAAAAACTGCTATTGCAATCAATCCTTAACAAGGAACAATTAGACATGAAAAATTCCACAATGGGTTTTGGACTTTAAGAAGGGTTCTGAATGATGAGCATATGCTCTGTCCTAGATAAACTAGTACCAAAAATACATGCTTATGATGCACCTAGGGCTAAGGTGGATGCTTACTAGAAGCATGCCAATGATGTCTTGGACATAAAACACCTTATGCTAAGATACATGAACTATGAGTTGCATGAGAAATGTGAAGACATGGGGATACTTGAGATCATTTATCTCATAAAGTGAGAAAGGTACAATGTCTAAAAGGTGATCTTTGAGTGTAACATTATAGCGGGAGACTAGTAGAGACCCGTGTGCTCAATATGATTGGACATGTGGATCATCTATAAGAACTAGGATTCTGTTTGAACCAATAGTTGACCACGGATATGATTCTATAATCACTTCCTGAATCATATAGCCATTTTTTTGAGTACTACCACTTGAATAATATGGCCAAATTATTGTTAGATTTTTTTAGAATGTTGATTAATGATGAAGAAAGAATGAAGAAGTAAAATTTTGTGATGGTGATCAATAGAGCAGAGTCCAAGGATGAAAGAAAGGACAAGAAGAGTTCTCAAGATAAGCATAAATCTAGATCTTCAAAACTCAAGATAAGGAGAAAGAAAAGTACAAGAGGAATACGTCCTTTATACTTGAAGGAATTTAGGAAGAAGAAGATGGGGATAGATATCTCCACTTTGAGTATATATGTTATTGAAATAAAGTTATCGAATTCTTCATCTTGGGTACTAGATTCCAGATGTGGATCTCACATATGATTGAATATACATGATCTGAAAAGAAGTAGGCCTTTAAGAAAGGGTGAGGTCAAACTGTGAGTTGCAATTGTAGAAAGAGTTGCTGCTACTATAGTTGGTAGCCACAATTTATGTCTACCCACAAGGCTTGTAATAGAGTTAATGAACTGATATTATGTACCTTCCATAAATAGAAACCTTATTTTTGTATCTTTTATGGACAAGGATGCATATGAATTTCATATTAATAATGGTTGGTGTTGTATTTCTAAAGATGGGATCTCTTATGGCAGTGCCCCAATGTCTTATGGTCTTTATTTTCTAGACCTAAAACATATATCTATAATGTAAATACCAAAAGACTAAAATGAACAACTCAAAAAAAAATCTTAGGCATTGTTGTCTAGGGCACATAAATGAGAATCACATATCTAGACTCCCTAAGGATGGTTATCTGGACTATTTTGATTTCGAATCAATAGAGACATGTGAATCCTTTATATTGGGCATGATGACCAAGACTCCTTTCACTAGTAACAATGAGAGGGCTAGTGATCTATTAGGACTTATACATACTGATGTATGCAACCCTTTTAGAACAACTACTAGTGGTGGGTATCAATACTTCATTACCTTCATTGATGACATCAGTAGGTATGGTTAAGTTTACTTGATGAAACATAAGTCAGAAACCCTAGAAATGTTCAAGGAGTTCATGAATGAAGTACAAAACCAACTTGGAAAAAAGTATTAAGGCACTTCATTCTGATTGAAGTGGAAAATACTTAATCCAAGAGTTTGAGGACCTTCTGAGACATGTGGTATTGTATTACAATGGCTTCCACCTGGAACACCTCAGCATAATGGTGTATCAGAAAGAAGAAATGACATATTATTGAATATGGTGCAATCAATGATGAGTTTAGTTGAACTTCTGACTACCTTCTGGGTTTTTTCTCTTGAAACCGCCATGTTTACACTAAAACAAGTACCATATAAATTGGTTCAAAATACACCATATGAGATATGGTATGGGAAACATCCCAATGTGTCTTTTATGAAGATTTGGGGTTGTGAAGCTTATGTGAGAAAGCACTTTGCCAAAAAGCTTGGACCCAAATCTAATAAATGTTATTTTGTTGGATATTCTAAGGAAACCAAAGGATATCACTTTTATTCCCTATCTGAAAACAACATGTTGTTGTAGAGATGTTACATTCCTAGAAAAGGAATTTATTTCCTAAGGGATCAGTGGGAGGGAAGTTGAACTCAAAGAGGTTTGAGACCAACAAGAAAACATTGAACCAATAGATGTACAATAGGAACAAGGAGAATCACAAGTCATTGTCGAATCTCAAATTCCTCAAGTAACTTAGGAACCTCTTAGATCTAGAAGGATATGCCTTGAACCTAAAAGATTTAGTTATTTTTTTGACTTAGGAGGGCAGTGAGTTGGTCATAGACGATGGACCAACAAGCTGTCTAGAAACTACTAAGGGACCATAATCTGAGAACTGGCTTGAGGCCATGAGATCTGAGATGGAATCCATGTACACCAGCAAGGTATGCACCTAGGTGGATCCACCTGAAGGGGTAAAACCCATAGGATGCAAAAGGGTTTTCAATAACAAGACCCACATGGATGGTAAAGTACAATCATATAAGGGCAGATTGGTTGCTAAGGGTTCCAAACAAGTTCAAGGGGTTGACTATGATGAAACCTTTTATCCAGTTGCCATGGTTAAGTCCATCCGGATCATGGTTTCCATTACATCTTATCATGACTATGAGATTTGGAAGAAGGATGTTAAAACTACATTCCTTAATGGGAATCTTATTAAGGATATGTACATGACACAACCTGAAGGTTTTAAAAATACAAAGGATGCAAATAAAGTATGTAAGCTACAAAGGTCAATAAATAGATTGAAGCAGGCATCTAGGAGCTAGAATCTTCAGTTTGATGAAACAATCAAAGAGTTTAGCTTTAACCAAAATGAAGATGAACCTTGTGTGTACAAGAAGGTTAGTGGGAGTATGAATGTATTCCTCATATTATATGTATATGACATATTATTGATGGGGAATGACATCCCAACTTTATAGATGGTAAATATCTAGCTTGGAAATACATTCTCAATGAAGGACTTAAGTGAAAAACCCTACATCTTAGGAATCAAGATCTATAGAGATAGATCTAGAAGGCTTCTTGGACTAAGTCAAATCACATCATTAACAAAGTGTTGAAGAGGTTCAATATGGAAGACTCAAAGAGAGGAAACATCCCTATGTCTTATGGAGTTGTGATCTCTAGAGCTTAGTGCCCTAATTCTTATGAAAAAAGGAAAGGCATGAGTAGGACTCCAGATGCATCTGCAATTGGATCCATCATGTACACAATGTTATATACTTGTTCTGATTTTCATATGCCTTGAATAGGACAAGAAGATATTAATCAGATCTAGGGGGTTCTCACTGGATAGCCGTGAAGAACATCCTTAAGTACTTGAGAAGAACTAAGGATCAATTCCTTATCTACGGCGGTGAGGAAGAGTTGGTGGTAGAAGGTTACACCGATGCAAGCTTCCAAACTGACAAAGATGGTTATCGAACACAATTAGGATTTGTGTTTAGCCTCAACAATTGAGCTGTGAGCTAGCGGAATTCCAAGAAAGAGATAGTTGCCAATTCTACAATAGAGGACAAGTATATTGTTGCATCAAATGCAACAAAGGATGTTGTATGGATCAAGAAGTTCATCTCATAACTTAGCGTTGTTCCAAGTATCATCAATGCAATTGAGCTATATTGTGACAACAATGGATCTATTGCTCAATCTAAGGAACCCAGATCACATCAGCATTCCAAGCATATTCAAAAGTGGTTCCATATCATATGAGAGATCATACAATGAGGAGATGTGAAGATTTACAGAGTACCAACTAAGAATAATGTTGATGACCCATTGACCAAAGCACTTCCGCGGAAAAATCATGATGGTCATGTTAGATCACTTGGGATGAGATTCATTGGTGATTGGCTCTAAGTGCAAGTGGGAGTATGCCAATATGTATGCCCAGAGAGGGAATCATATGATGATTGTAATGGCATACCTTGTAAATTATTTGATTACCGATAAAGGAAATCTTTCAATTTATTTAGTTATGATATACTGATGTAATACAATAAAGGTCTAAAGAATGATATTACTAAATGACATATGTCTTCGGTCTAATGACCTGAACAATGAGATCATATAGATTTTATGAGTGTATACTTTCTTGCTATGTACCTAGTCATATTTTTTTTGTGGAAGGTTAATGGAAAACAATAATACCTAAGACTAGAGTGTGTGTTGGTTGATGATAGAATCTCATCAGTCATGATATGTGACATCAAGACAAACACATAAATACTTATTAAAGAATAGTGTATCAGATAGACCCACCATCAGAGTGATACATGGAAACCATAACTGGTAGTCAAAATCATCTCTTATAGTGTTGGTGGTGATTTTGGTTCTTAAATGTGAAGTCACTAAACTCATCACATGTTGTTTAGTGTACTTTGACATCATGCACCATAACATTAAATAACGGTTGCCATAAAGGTGATGATCATATGCACTATGATACATGGGGATGACTGTGAGTGATGTAGATGGGATTTATCCCTACTATAAGGAGTATGATATCTTGGCCACTTAATTAGCGAGACTGATAAATGCATGGTCATTCACACGTGAGTGAATATGTGATATTGAGCTTACATATATCTCAGACAGTCTGCTCTATTTCAAGGAATATAGATTGAATGTTGAAGAGGATGGCAATTACATGCCTCGAGTTTAATCTAGTTATCAGTGATAAAGGAACTACGCAAACACTGTAACACCAAACACATATTGTAGGTTGAAGTTGTTTTCCAACTTTCCATTTACTTGGGTAGCAATGATGTGTTTCTAGATGCCGCTCTTTGATTGTGATGTCATAAATAGATTATGGACATTCACTGCCAATGTAAATTGGAACATATAGGGTCACACACATAGGATACACTTGGAATAGGAGTTTGTTCATGAGTGATGTTTAATTTGATTACTAAAAGTGTTTATGTAAGGACCCTAACCTCCGTTTTGGGCTTACTCTATTTGCTTTGCCCTAACCTTGTGTTGAGATGCTTGCTAATCACCTGAAGTTGTGATTAGGGTTTGTTTGTGCTTTGTTGAGAGGTTGAGGTGCAACTTGCAAATTACCCAAGTTTTAGATTTGGTGTGCAAGTTTGTCACCTTGAGAGATGTCTTTCTCTCTCCTTGCATCCTCAAGGGTTGAGAGGATGGGTTCGGCACCTTGCTTGAGTTGTTTTGGGCCTCGTTTGAGCTTGTTTAAGGTTGGGCTTGAAGCCCTTCCTCCTTGCTTGAGTGTGTCGGGAAAGGGAGAGCTTGGTGCCTTGGTGTATCACCCAAGGAGTGTTGTTGTGTCGAGCATGGAGTTGTATCGGACATGGTGTGTGGGGTTGCCATCTTGGGTGACACACACCCTCCACCTTAGCCTCATTTATGTCACCATCCTTAGACAAGTGTTTGTTGCTTTCCTAAGTGGTTTGGGGTGCTAGCATGTGACATAACCCTTAGACAAGTGTGCTAGAGGCGGGTGCCACCTTGCCTTGCTCTTCCCCTTCACCCCATAGTATATAAACGAAGTCCTCCTTTGCTTGCTAGGATTTTTGGTTCCTTTAGTTGCTTTCCTTCCTTTAGTGGCTGAGCTAGGAGAAGAGTGGAGCAAGTGGTGGCCGATACTACTGGTGTGTTGGGAAACACACCTTGATAGCTTGTCGCTTTCCTTATCTTGTGGTAGGAATCTCTCCTTTTCATTGGCATCTTCTTCTTCTTCTTCTACCTTCTCTTCGGCCATGGTGGTTACAAGTTGTTCTTCTTTGTGTTGGTCGAAGGTGGTACCTTGGAGCTTGGAGCTTGGTGCTAGATAATTGGAGCTTTAGAGCTTGAGGTAGGTTACATAACTCCTAACCCTAGCTATACTACTTCTTTTTCATGTTGCATGCTATATGTGCTATCTTGATCGACCATGTCATCTTTTAGCTATGTATCTTGCCTTAATGGTTATAAGGTTGCTTTAGATGTACCCTGGACTTTGTGGAGATGGTTATCTTGGGTTTCCTTGGGTTGGCCGAACCATAGATGTGGAGTTCCTTGGGCAAAACCCCTCTCTCACTTAGTTGTTGAGAGGTGAGCTTAGGGTCTCCAAATCCAATGGTGAGTTGAGCTTTGGTTGGTTGGTGGATATGATACGATGAACCTCCTTGTTGCCCGATAGATGATGGAAGTTGTGCAATACCCCTCTCCCACTTAATTGTCTTGAGAGGTGAGCCAATTCTCTTGAACGTTTAGAGCTTCTTGGTGGCAGTCTTGAGGTTGAAGATGACCAACCCGTAATGGTCTTTGAATCCTTGCACGATACCCCTTTGATCTGTTCTTCCTGATATCCCTCTTCTAGGGATGAGTCTTGGGAAATATTCTAAGTGGTGTTCTGTTGACCCTTTGACCTATATGGACCTTTGCCCTAGATGGTGTTGTTGGGCGTTATGCCTTTGGCCGATATACTGCTTGGTTGACATCCCTTCTTGAGTGCCTTGTTTGACATGGTTAGGCCACGCCTTGTCGGTTGAGCAACACCCCTCCTTCCTTGAGTTATGAGGTGAGCTCCAATCCCTTGGCTGACATGGTGCTGCCCGATATGGACTCTTGGTTGATGTAACCCTGGATAGGCGATATAGTGGCTAGTTCCCTTGACTGATATGAGTGTGGTAGGCAGACCTTGTGTTGGGCGTTATGGTTTGTACCTTGTACGACACTCCCCTAGTTGTGCCACCTGACATGGTTCCCTAGTGGCTATGTTTCCTGGAGCAAGATGCAGCTTGGGCGTTAGGGTTTTGACCTTGGGCGTTATGGTTGTGGGCGACACGGTCTTGATGGTTTCCCGATATGGAAACCCTAACCCTAGCTTAGGTGATAGGGTGTCTTGGATGATAGGGTGGAAGAGTTGTCTGGTACACTCTTGTACCTGGATGCCCGATATCCTCTTGGTTCATGGCTGCACGATGCACCTTTGGTTCTAGTCTGCCCAATACCCTCCTTATGCATTGGTGCACATTTTGCTTGTGGCTGATACGTGTGGCTTGGCGTCCTAGGTTTTTTAGTGACAGATAGAATTTTAGATGAGGGATATGACCCTACCCGATATCCCTTGGGTGAGGGATAGTGCTACCTGCCACACCTTTAGTGAGTGAAGGCAAAACCTTTGGTGAGGAATGTGCCTAGCCCGGGAACCCTAGTTGATGAGATGATATGATCATGGTTGTGTAACCTTTAAGGATGTATCCTTAGGGGTGGTTGTGTTCATGATGCCATGTGAGATAGGGCATGGTGGATGCTCACGGTTTGGTAACTTTAATATGAGTTGATTTGGCTTACCATCTACAACTTTATGCTTCTTGTGTTCATAATAATGAATGTTGTTTCAAATCATATGCACCCTAAATCTTAATGGCATGATAATCATAACATGTTCTCTAAAGATCTATGTTTGGTGATCGAGTTATCTCTCTTGATGTGCATACCAACCATGCAGGTGTTATCAAATGAATTCATAGCCAGGTAGGAGTTATGAGGGTATATGTGTTTTGTATAACACTGAATAATGATACTGCTTGTTGATGAGATAACATGTATTGCCAGTATGATGAGAGAGGTCTAGTGACCTGATAAAGGAAGAGTTCCTAATTGAGGTGTTATCCTCTAGTTGTGATATGAGGGATTGATATCCCATGATGTTGAAGCCTTGAGAGATAGTGACATTATGTGATGAGGGATTGAGATCCCATGGCATTATGATAATGGCAGTTATAGTGTGATACAATGTTGTTTATGTTTTATAACCTGGTTGCCTCAACAATTCACCTAAAATATATTAATTAATTATAGTGGAACATTTCATGTAGTTTTTCCCTAGCCATAGATCCATCATCGTCAGTAACTAGAGATGGTGAAACAGGTTTATCCTGCGGGATTACCTGAAGTGCATATTGTTGAATATGGGGGGTCTCTCCTAGACAAAAGTAGGAGGATTAGAGTGCAACTGTGGTTGTGTATAGAGCATGGTGAACAGGCCCATGGCTTAGTGTTATAGAGCATGGTGAACTGGCCCATGACTCAATATTATAGAAGGGTAGCCTGTGGAGCAGACCCTATGGCTGAGGCCACTTAAGCAAGAGACTGCGGTCCTACTTTGGATATCGTGCACTGAGCACGAGGATGTGAGGTCATGGAGTCTGGCTCTCCCATTGACCTTGTATGGCACCAGTTTTGGGCTTCACAGCCAAAGGTTGGATTTGAGTGGGACGACTCACTTCCTCAAGGCATTATAAAATTGTAATCTAGCCGTACAATATGTATTGCTTAAGGCAAAACACAGAACATTGGTTGAGGCCTTGCTTGTATAGTTTCCCTAGTTATATCTTGTAGTTATTTGTACACTCCTCATATCTTGTGATAAGTTATTATAAAGCTTATCTTGTCAATCATGTTCCATAGAGAAATATTTGGTTATATGCCTCCCAGATATCTTGGTAAGTTTGTTAATAAAGTTAGTTTTGTTCAGTATGCTGCATATATGAGTTGCCTGTATCAGTTATCTGCTTTACTTGTTCTAGTTTTATGAAGTTTTATAGTTTGGTGGGGAGTTATGTTTCTCATTGGGACTGTGTGTCTCACCTCGCTGGTTTTAAACCTTTTTAGGTGATCGTGCTAGATGTGGTGGTAGTCGTGAGGTTGCGACCGAGCAGCAAGAAAAACAATAGGAGGAAAGAGATGGATATGCTGCTATTTTGGTTGTTTTGTAGTAGAGTCCTAGAGTCATCCATATACTCTCAGGTCCTTGGAGGTGTTTTTTTGACGTTTCATGATGTATAGATGATGTAGCTTGTTTATCCCATTGTTTGCTTAGTATGGCCTGTTCTGTATATATAAACAGGTGGTGAACTCTTTGTTCCTATGTGATAGCTGGATCCTATGAACTATGGACACATATCAAGGTTCATGTAAGTTTATATAACATGTTTCCTTATAGGATAAGGATCTGGATGCAATAGTTTCTTTATTTATCTGCTTTCTGCAAACAGTTTTACTTAACCTATATTTCTAGTAACATGTGGTTTATGGATGTTCTGTACATTTTCACATGGCATTCATTGTCTGTGTGATAGAGGGATGTCACAATAAGTTATGGTATCAGAGCTCTAGGTTCGCTGAGTCTATAGGGATCTAGGACTAGGTTTTGTGTCTGTTCTTGTGATTTTCCCAGATTTTCTCATAATAACCTTCTGCCCCCAATAGAAGATAAAGCTTAAAGATGTTTGGAAATCATGAAGAACATGCTGCCAAGAGATGTGATGTTGCATCTGTTGATGGAGCACAAGTGCAGTCACATGAAGATCGGGTGCCTGAGGTCCCCCAAATAGACCCAGCCATTCTTGAGAATCCTATCTACCAGCACCTTATGGGACATGTAATGGCTACAATGAATCTCATGGCGGAGAGATTGCCAGGGCCTCCGCTAAGAGCATAGGCTCCCCATGGTGAATCTTCGGGTATTGGGAAGACCTTCGAGCAGCGTCGCCGAGTTGGAGCTTTAGATTATGCTGGAATGGCTGATCTAGAAGATGCAGATCTGTGGCTGATAGGTCTTGAGAAGGCCTTTCAGATCCTTGAAATCCCCAAAGCAGACAAAGTCAAGCACACTGTCTACCTTTTGAAAGGTAGTGCTGGCCACTGGTGGGCCATCGAGGAGGATAAATGGCCTAGTGAGGTGATCGGTTGGGATGTCTTCCAGCGGGAGTTCATGAATGGATACTTCCCGAAGACCTATCTGGATGAAAAGATTATCCAGTTCGAGCATCTGCACCAAGGTTCTCTGAGCATCACCGAGTATGAAACCAAGTTTATGGACATGTTGAGGTTTTTTCCTCACATGGTGGCGATAGATGATGAGAGAATCAAACGGTTTGAGAAAGGTCTGAGTGCTGAGCTAACGACACTCGATGCTTCTTTAGAAATTTGGGAGCGGTTTGCCACATTTGTGGAGTCTGTCTGAAGGATTGAATGGTCAGTCAAGGAGAAGAGAGAGACCATGTCTAAGAAAAAACCTGCTCAGTTCCAGAGGTAGAGGTTTGATGACTTCAAGAAGCCGAGGTTTTCTGTACCTTCTACGATGCAAAGCTCTAGCGCACCGTCACAATGGTCTCTGAGTAAAGGAAGAGGGTACGGGTTTTTGCCATCTAGACCCCACAATACAGTCTTAATAGCAGTTACAGGGCCCTCTAGGCCGCAGATAGAAGACATGTCATGCTATCACTGTGGACAGACAGGGCATTTGAAGTCAAATTGCCCAAGGAGAGATGTCAAAGTAACACAACAACCGAGATAGAATCAACAAGGGTCAGATAGACAGCAGTCCAATGGTGCCAGAGGGCGAGGACATGATCAAGCATCACAAGCTGGATCATGTGCTCAAGGAATAAGAGGACGTGGACGACAACAAGCAACGACTCGATTCTATGCTATGAGTCAGCCTGAAGCAATAGTCAACCTGTGAGTGGTGGTAGGTCAGATGGAATTATTTCATTTTGATTTGTCTTCTTCTTACTTTATATCTGTTTTGGTTGACCCAGGTGCTACACACTCTTTTATTTCTCGTAGTATTCTCAATAGATGTCTTTTACCTGTTAGTTGTAAGAGATATAGCTTGTTGTTAGAAACCCCACTTGATTGTTCCTCGATTCTTTGAGAGGTGTGTCCATCTTGTATCCTATCCTTTTCGGGACACAACGTACAAGTGGATCTTATACCACTTTATATGTATGGATTCGATGTAATCCTTGGGATGGATACCCTAGAGAGGTATAAGGTTGTGCTGGACTATGGTTCCAAGCAAGCAGTGTTTGCTGATGATGGAGAGAAGTGGATCTTCTAGGGAGATAGGAAGATTCTTCCGACGTGTTTAGTATCAACCCTAGTGGCAGAGAAGTTGTTGTGGCAAGGATGTAAGGCATTCTTAGCTCATGTTGTGGATACCAAAGTGAAGGGTCCTAACCTTGAGGAGGTGCCTTTTGTTCGAGAGTTTACAGATGTGTTTCTTGATGAATTTCCTGGTGTTCCCCCACCTCGAGAGATTGACTTTGAGATCAATCTAGTGCCAGGGACACAACCAGTTTCTCAAACACCATACAGGATGGCTCCAGCTGAGATGGAAGGGCTAAAGAAGCAGTTATCGAAGTTTCTAGATAAGGGTTTCATCAGACCGAGCACATCATCGTGGGGTGCTCCAGTTCCATTCGTAAAGAAGAAGGATGGATCGATGCATCTGTGCATAGATTACCAGCAGTTGAACAAAGGTACGATCAAGAACAAGTCTCCTTTGTCGATGATAAATGATTTGTTTGATCAGGTGTGTGGTGCTACAGTGTTGTCGAAGATCGATCTAAGATCTGGATATCAGCAGTTGAGGATCAAGGCAGATGACATACCAAAGTCAGCTTTTTGGATGAGGTATGGTCACTTTGAGTTTGTGGTTATGTCGTTTGGGCTAACCAATGCACCTGTTGCATTCATGGATATGATGAATAGGGTGTTCTGTCCATTTCTAGACCAATTTGTTGTGGTCTTCATAGACAACATCTTGATATATAGTCAGGACAGTCAACAACATGAACAACATCTTCGACAAGCATTGACTCTCCTTCGCCAACATCAGTCGTATGCCAAGTTTAGTAAGTGTGAGTTCTGGTTAAAGGAAGTGACTTTCTTGGGTCTTGTGATATTAGAAGAAGGAGTCAGAGTGGATCCCAAGAAGGTGGAGTTGGTTGCAGAGTGGGAGCAACTGAAGATGCCAACTGAAGTTTGTAGTTTTCTGGGTTTAGAAGGATACTACCAGAGGTTTATAAAGGACTTCAGTGTGATTGCGTTGTCGATGATGAAGTTGACCAGGAAGGATGTACCTTTTGTTTGGGATGATCGTTGTGAGCAAGATTTTCAGAATTTGAAAGAAAAGCTGACTAGTTCTCTAGTGTTGGTGCTACTAGAGCTTGGGAAAGGCTATGTTGTTTTCTATGATGCTTCTAAGAAAGGCTTAGGTTGTGTGCTGATGCAGGAGGATCATGTGGTTTCTTTTTCTTCGCGACAACTTAAGAAACATGAGGAGAGCTATTTGACACATGATTTGAAGTTGGCAGTGGTGGTCCATGCATTGAAGATATGGAGACATTATCTTTAAGAACCTGGAGTATATCTTCTCACAGAGTGAGCTGAACATGTGACAACGTCGTTGGATGGAGCTGATCAATGATTATGATTGCACCATTGAGTATCATCATGGTAAGGTGAACGTGGTAGCTGATGTGCTTAGCAAAAAGTCTTCTTCTCTTCCTATGAAGAAGGCACAGTTGAGTTCTTTGATATGCCATAGGTGGGATATGTTCGTCTCTTTGCGGAAGATGAATATATAGTTGGAAGCGTCCTTGTTGGCAGGACTTTTGGCACAAATGCAAGTGAAGCCTATGTTGAGACAACAGATCAAAGAAGCACAGCAAGTAGATACTGCAGTTTAGTTGATTAGGACAGAGTTCGGTAGCAAGAAGCGTGATGGCTTCCATGAGTCTGAGGATGGACTAGTTTGTTACCATAATAGGATGGTGGTCCCAGATGTTGATGATTTGAGGAGGTTAGTGCTCAAGGAAGCGTACACATCAATGTATGCTATGAATCCATGTGTCACCAAGATGTATCATAATCTAAAGGACCTGTATTGGTGGCCCGGTTTGAAGAGAGACATAGCCAAGTTTGTGGCTAGGTGTGCAGTATGTCAACAGGTTAAGGATGAGCATCAGAAACCGGAAGGTACGTTGCAACCCATGCCGATACCACAGTGGAAATGGGATCATATAACCATGGATTTTGTAGTTGGTATTCCGAGGACAACTAAAAATCATGATTCCATCTGGGTGATAGTGGACAGATTGACGAAGTCTGCCCATTTCATACCTGTGAAGACAACATACACAGTAGAAAAGCTTGCTCAGGTGTATGTGGATGAAATTGTGTGTTTGCATGGTGTGTCCACAATGATAGTCTCCGACCGAGGTCCCTAGTTCACAAGTCATTTTTGGGAACAGTTGGGTAGGGCGTTGGGAACACAGTTGAGATTCAGTACCACTTTCCACCCACATACAGATGGACAGTCTGAAAGAAATATTCACACTTTGGAAGATCTTCTCCGAGCTTGTATTCTGTAGTTCCTAGGCAGTTGGGACATGCATCTCAATTTGATAGAGTTTGCCTACAACAAAAGTTACTAACAGAGTATCGACATGGCACCTTATGAGGCTTTATATGGTAGGAAGTGTAGATATCCTCTATGTTGGTATGAGTCTGGTGAGTATCAGCTTTTGGGTCTTGAGTCAGTACAACAGACGACATAGAAGATCAAGGTGATACATCAACAGTTGAAAGTGGCACAGGACAGACAGAAGTCATATGCAGATAATCGCCGATGACCTCTAGAGTTCCAGGTGGGAGATAAGGTGTATCTCAAGGTCTCACCATGGAAAGGTGTGATGAGGTTTGGCCGAAAAGGTAAGTTGGCACCCAGGTATATGGGGCCATATCTAGTAATAGCATGTGTTGGCAAGGTAGCTTACAAGTTAGAACTACTGCCAGAGTTGCACATGTTACATCTGGTGTTCCATGTCGGTATGTTGAAGAAAAGTCATCCAGACATAAAGACAGTGATACAGTCGGTTGATGTTGAGCTTGATGAAGATGTGACCTACGAGGAAGGTCCAGTGTTGATCCTTGACAAATGAGTGAAGAAGATGAAGAGGAAGGACCTGGTTCTTGTGAAGGTTCTCTGGAATCATCGTGGCATTAAGGAAGCCACATGGGAGCTTGAGGAAGAGATGAGGAGGAAGTATCCCTCGCTTTTCTCTTCGGATTTCGGGGGCAAAATCCTTTTGTAGAGGTTTATGGCTTGTAAGGACCGTAACCTCCATTT
Organism: Alisma plantago-aquatica; assembly: GCA_963693085.1. Taxonomy (NCBI): domain Eukaryota; kingdom Viridiplantae; phylum Streptophyta; class Magnoliopsida; order Alismatales; family Alismataceae; genus Alisma; species Alisma plantago-aquatica. Next base: position 255,869,610 of record OY856415.1, on the reverse strand, counting down.
TGGGCTTACCCTATTTGTTTTGCCTAAACCTTGTGTTGAGATGCTTGCTAATCACCTGAAGTTGTGATTAGGGTTTGTTTGTGCTTTGTTGAGAGGTTGAGGTGCAACTTGCAAATTACCCAAGTTTTAGGGTTGGTGTGCAAGTTTGTCACCTTGAGAGATGTCTTTCTCTCTCCTTGCATCCTCTAGGGTTGAGAGGATGGGTTGGGCACCTTGCTTGAGTTGTTTTGGGCCTCATTTGAGCTTTTTTAAGGTTGGGCTTGAAGCCCTTCCTCCTTGCTTGAGTGTGTCGGGCAAGGGAGAGCTTGGTGCCTTGGTGCATCAGCCAAGGAGTGTTGTTGTGTCAGGAAGGGAGCTGTATCGGCCATGGTGTGTGGGGTTTCCATCTTGGGCGACACACACCCTCCACCTTAGCCTCATTTATGTCACCATCCTTGGACAAGTGGTTGTTGCTTTGCTAAGTGGTTTGGGGTGCTAGCATGTGGCATAACCCTTGGACAAGTGTGCTAGGGGTGGGTGCCACCTTGCCTTACTCTTCCCCTTCACTCCACAGTATATAAACGAACCCCTCCTTTGCTTGCTAGGCTCCTTGGTTCCTTTAGTTGCTTCCCTTCCTTTAGTGGCCGAGCTAGGAGAAGAGTGGAGCAAGTGGTGGCTGATACTGCTGGTGTGTTGGGCAACACACCTTGCTAGCTTGTCCCTTTCCTTCTCTTATGGTCGGTATCTCTCCTTTTCCTTGGCATCTTCTTCTTCTTCTTCTTCTTCTTCTTCTACCTTCTCTTCGGCCATGGTGGTTACAAGTTGTTCTTCTTTGTGTTTGCCGAAGGTGGTGCCTTGGAGCTTGGAGCTTGGTGCTAGAAGGTTGGAACTTTAGAGCTTGAGGTGGGTTACATAACTCCTAACCCTAGCTATACTACTTCTTTTTCATGTTGCATGCTATATGTACTATCTTGATCGGCCATGTCATCTTTTAGCTATGTATCTTGCTTTAATGGTTATAAGGTTGCTTTAGATGTACCCTAGACTTTTTGGAGATGGTTACTTGGGTTGCCTTGGGTTGGCCGAACCATGTATGTGGAGTTCCTTGGGCAAAACCCATCTCTCACTTAGTTGTTGAGAGGTGAGCTTAGGGTCTCCAAATCCAATGGTGAGTTGAGCTTTGGTTGGTTGGTCGATATGATATGATGGAACTCCTTGTTGCCTGATAAATGACGGAAGTTGTACAATACCCCTCTCTCGCTTAATTGTCTTGAGAGGTGAGCCAACTCTCTTGAACTTTTAGGGCTTCTTGGTGGAAATCTTGAGGTTTAAGATGACCAACCCATCATGGCCTTTGAATCCTTGCATGATACCCCTTTGATGTGTTCTGCCCGATATCCCTCTTCTAGGGATGAGTCTTGGGCAATATGCTAAGTGGTTTTATGTTGACCCTTTGATCGATATGGACCTTTGCCCTAGATGGTGTTGTTGGGCATTATGCCTTTGGCTGATATAATGCTTGGTTGGCATCCCTTCTTGAGTGCCTTGGGCGACATGGTTAGGTCATGCCTTGTCGGTTGAGAAACACCCCTCCTTCCTTGAGTTGTGAGGTGAGCTCCAATCCCTTGGTCGACATGGTGTTGCCCGATATGGACTCTTGGTTGATGTAACCCTAGATGGGCGATATAGTGACTGGTTCCTTTGACCGATATGAGTGTGGTAGGTTGACCTTGTGTTGGGCATTATGGTTTGTACCTTGCACGACACTCCCCTAGTTGTGTCGCCTGACATGGTGCCCTAGTGGCTATGTTGCCTGGAGTGAGATGCAGCTTGGGCATTAGGGTTTTGACCTTGGGCATTATGGCTGTGGGCAAAATGGTCTTAATGGTTGCCCGATATGGAAACCCTAACCCTAGCTTAGGCAATAGGGTGTCTTGGACGATATGGTGGAGGAGTTGCCCGATACACTCTTGTACCTGGACGCCCGATATCCTCTTGGTTCATGGCTGCACAACACACCTTTGGTTCTAGTCTGCCTGATACCCTCCTTGTGCATGGGTGCACGTTTTGCTTGTGGACGATATGTGTAGCTTGGCGTCCTAGGTTTTGTGGTGACCGGTAGCATTTTGGGTGAGGGATATGATCCTACCCGATATCCCTTGGGTGAGGGATAGTGTTACCCGCCACACCTTTAGTGAGGGAAGGCGACACCTTTGGTGAGGAATGCGCCTAGCCCAGGAACCCTAGTTGATGAGATGATATGATCATGGTTGTGTAACCTTTAAGGGTGTATCCTTAGGGGTGGTTGTATTCATGATGCCATGTGAGATAGGGCATGGTGGATGCTCACGGTTTGGTAACTTTAATATGAGTTTATTTGGCTTACCATCTACAACTTTATGCCTCATGTGTTCATAATAATGAATGTTGTTTCAAATCATATGCACCCTAAATCTTAATGGCATGATAATCATAACATGTTCTCTAAAGTTCTATGTTTGGTGATCGAGTTATCTCTCTTGATGTGCATACTAACCATGTAGGTGTTATCAAAGAAATTCATAGCTAGGTAAGAGTTATGAGGGTATATGTGTTTTGTATAACACTGAATAATGATACTCCTTGTTGATGAGATAACATGTATTGCCAGTATGATGAGAAAGGTCTGGTGACCTGATAAAGGTTGAGTGCCTGATTGAGGTGTTATCCTCTAGTTGTGATATGAGGGATTGATATCCCATGATGATGAAGTCTTGATTGGTAGTGGCCTTATGTGATGAGGGATTGAGATCACATGGCAATATGATAATATCAGTTATAGTGTGACACAATGTTGTTTATGTTTTATAACCTGGTTGCCACAACAATTCACCTAAAATATATTAATTAATTATAGTGGAACATTTCATGTAGTTTTGCCCTGGCCATAGATCCATCATCGTCAATAACTGGTGATGGTAAAATAGGTTTATCCTGCAAGATTACCTAGAACGCATATTGTTGAATATGCGGGGTTTCTCCGAGCCGAAAGTAGGAGGATCAGAGTGCAACTGCGGTTGTGTATAGAGAATGGTGAACACACCCATGGCTCAGTGTTGTAGAGCATGGTGAACAAGCCCATGACTCAGTATTGTAGAAGGGTAGCCTGCGGAGCTGACCCTGTGGCTGAGGCCACTTAAGCAAGAGACTGCGGTCCTACTTTGGATATCATGCACTGACCATGAGGAGGTGAGGTCATGGAGTCTGGCTCTCCCATTGACCTTGTATGGCACCAGTTTTGGGCTTTGCAGTCGAAGATTGGATTTGAGTGGAACGACTCACTTCCTCAGAGCATAATAAAATTGTAATCTAGTCGTACAGTATGTAATGCTTAAGGCAAAATGCGGAACATTGGTTGAGGCCTTGCTTGTATTGTTGCCCTAGTTATATCTTGTAGTTATTTGTACACTCCTCATATATTGTGATAAGTTCTTATAAAGCTTATCTTGTCAATCATGTTCCATAAAGAAATATTTGGTTATGTGCCTTCCAGATATCTTGGTAAGTTTGTTAATAAAGTTAGTTATGTTTAGTATGTTGCATATATGAGTTGTCTGTATTAGTTATCTATTTTATTTGTTCTATCTTTCCAAAGTTTTATAGTTTGGCGGGGAGTTATGTTTCTCACTGGGACTGTGTGTCTCACCCTACTGGTTTTAAACCTTTTTAGGTGATCATGCTAGATGTGGCGGTGGTCGTGAGGTTTAGGCTGAGCAGGAAGAAGTACAGTACGAGGCAAGAGATGGATATGTTGCTATTTTGGTTGTTTTGTAGTAGAGTCCTAGAGTCATCCCTAAACTCTCAGGTCCTTGGAGGTGTTTTGTCAACGTTTCATGATGTATAGCTGATGTAGCTTGTTTATCCCGTTGTTTGCCTGGTATGGCATGTTCTGTATATAAACAGGTGGTGAACTCTTTGTGCCTATGTGATAGCTGGATCCTATGAACTATGGACACGTATCAAGGTTCATGTATGTTTATATAACATGTTTCCTTGCAGGATAAGGATATGGATGCAATAGTTTCTTTATTTATCTACTTTCCGCAAACAGTTTTAATTAACTTGTATTTCTTTTAACATGTGGTTTATGGATGTTTCACACATTTTCGTGTGGCATTTTTTTGTCTGTGTGATAGTGGGATGTCACAGTTTAGGTATTCAATTTAAACCATAATTGACTGACTGGACTCTGAACCAACCAGTTCAAGTGTTGAACCAACCGGTTCGAGTGCCAGGTTGATTGGAAATTGCATTGTCTAAATTCTGGATGAACTAGGGTATGAACTGACTGGTTCACTTAGTGAATAGATTGGCTTAAGGTCGCCAGTCGACCAAGTCATGGGATGAGACACATGATTCATGGATCAAATCGATTGCATCAAGGATTGGTGTTGACGTCATGTTGTGCATTAATTGGATTAGAATTTCCAATACAATTGTGATTGGAAAACATGGCATAACGACGGGTTCAAGGGTTGAACTGATTGACTTGCATGCCAACTGATCGGTTCACCCACCAACCAATATTTTTTCCACTTGCAGGTTGAGAAAGTTCATGAAATTTTGGTCCCTTCCATTCCCACACAGACTGGGAACCCTGACCCTAACCCTCCTATAAATAGAGTGATACTAGGGCTTCTTAGAGACTCACCAATTGCCTCTAATAACTATTGTCTTCTCTGGTTGTGGTAACTAAGAGAGCCCAAGCAAGTCCTACTTGATAAAGGGAGGGATAAAAATTGTGGGAGAGCAAGTTGGTGCTAGTACAGTAACATGGAGGGACAACTCCTTCCTATTCTTCTAGAACGACATGTATTCCTGGTGTTTCATGTGGACTGTTGTAGAGGTGAGCAACTTTTCCCACTAGGAGGACAATGTCAGGCTGCTGTCTGTGGTGATCAACATGGAGCTGTTGCAGACACTGTTCATTTGAGTGTGATTTGAACAAAAAGCATGCAAGATGACTAGGAGATTGTAATCGGACTTTCTCCAGGACCAAGCTTATTCTCTAAACCATCCTTTCCATTATATAGTTGTTGACTTGATCTACTGTTATAAGGGGAATATGGCAGTTAAATTTGTGTTGCCTCTGCCTACTCTGTAGCCATATTTCCCTACAACCATGTCTTATTGATCGTGCATCACTGCTTAAAGGATTCTCCACCAGCTTGTCTCACTCACCATGATGACCACAACAACTACGTTAATGCTTCCCTCAAGATTCTTGAATCCCTAATCTCCTCGACCACAACCTACAACCTCTGTAGTACTCCATTCACCGCCCCTTTTTATGAACTTGTGCATCTTCTCTTATGGAAGAGAGAACATCGTCCTCCATCCTTTACCTATCAAATTGGGAACACCCTATTCAACCCTAACCCAGACGAATCGAGACTGAGAGGCTTCCCCATTGATGCCACCTACTTCATCCCTGACAAAAGATATGATTGCAAACATTATGGAGGTATGTACACTGGTGACAGATCTTACAGCCTACTTGGAGAGGTAGTCACCACTCCAGGGATGGTCAATAAAGATGTATTGGTGAAGATTTGTAACTTTACCTCTAAAACTTGACCTTGAAGACCCTCTTCACCTTGACTCTAGGGAAAAACTCCTCAAACAGATCTAGCCTTAGTATTTGAATTTGGGTAACCGAGTCACCATCTAATACATCTAAAGAAATAGGTATATATCCTTCATTTCAAAATCTAGAAAACTAACTAAGAAGTTGAATATCACCTAAATATTACATATAAAACCTTAAGCACATTGTTGCCTAAAATTAGTACATACACTACGACCATCACTATAGAAATGGTATAGGTATTAAAGATTTGAATCCATATTTTAGTGAATGAGCTTTATTTATTGTTATCATGTCCATCTATTTAATAGGACATAATGATTATCTAGACATTTAGATCGTGAACCATGCTTATTCATGAAAACGAACTAGAGAACTCATCACAACTTAGATTATGACATTGATGTGTACACAGGGTATTATATATATCAATACCTAAAAATTCATAAAAAGGACGTGGGACATACCATAAGGTTACTGTTATCACTCATTAAAATGTAATATGTATACAAATGTATAGTATGAATGTAGTGGGTATGCCTATCATGGCCTAGATATATTTTGGTCTTATTTGTCACATGTGTATCTGCATAAAACCTATATGATTTAAAGAGAAAATAATAAATCCTTAGGAGTAAAAGAAAACTAGGAAAACGTGTAGAATAATAACACTAGTGGTTTTAAACTTACCTTTTATTAGTTGGAATCAAATAGACTAGTCTTAATAATGATACATATTATGGAAGTAGAAAATTAATATGGGAAATTAAAAATAAGTAAGAATATTATGAAATGAACATGGGAAGACCAGATGAGTAAAATTTAAACCTATCTATAATATTTCAACCTGTAAGTACCTGGAACACATACCTTAATATACTAATACCCCTTTTCCAAGACAAGTATATATAATTATATCTCATGTATATGTATGTGTGACATATATCTTTTTTTTATGACCGAGAGAACCCACCCCAGGTGAAGCTGACATGGTAAACTCTCAAGGCATGAGAGGGTGTGGTCCGGTCACCCCCCTCCTATGCCTAATCAGCGTGAGTGGCCGTTCACAAAGTGCCTTCGGTGAGGTTTGAACCTAGGTCCTTCATTGGGACTTACCAAGCTCTTACCACCCAGACTACTATGGTCGAACCATGTGTGACATATATCGATATATCATATGTGACTACATGGAGATTAACTAAAGGAAATGACTTTAATGACTGCACGGTGATATGTTATAACAACCCAAAGATGATTATTAGATATCTCACTCCTAAGGGGAAAATGGTAATTTCACCTAATAAGAACTTAGGATGTGATTTCCAAGATAAGTAACACCAAATAACCCTAGTATATTCTTTTTCCTATATTCTTGAGGAAATTGGGGTTGTGTGCAAATAGATGGGAAATTCTTGATTGGAACATGTGTTAGATTCTCCATTTCCTTATTGGGTTATTTCTTTTCCCTCTTGAATTCCACACATCTTATTTGGTGGTGAACCCTAAAATGTTTTATAAGCCTTTCCCACCATTAAAGGTCACCACCCCTAATCATAATGCTTGGATTTTGTTAAATATTAAGATAGCACATGATTTGATCTAATGAAGTTTTGACTCCGCTTGGGATTTTTCTCCTTAGAGATTTGTCTCACTTGAAGTAGGGTATGTCCCGCTGCCCTGTGCATGGGTTGTATTAGATTAGATGTCCCCTAGTTGATTAGTTAAAATAGTAATTAGGCTTCTATGTCTTTATTTCATAGATTATAGAACACATGGAACTTTAGCCCTTGAAAAAAATGATATGATATTGTTTAATTCTAATATTTAAAATTAATCATTGCAAATAATCTTGAATATTTTGATATCTTGAGGATGGACAAATCTTGCATAGTTGATAGCTACACAATATTGTGAAATTACCATCTTGAATTGTGGACATTGAAAACAGTGATAGATGTGATACTTACTTTGCTAAACTAAGTCCACTAGATATTACCCTCCTAGAATTGATCTTATACTTGAATCATACTATGTACTTGTTTTTCAAAATAGGCCAATAATTGGATTTAGTACCAACCTTGTTGACCTATGCTTCCCTTCTTGGGGTCCTTGTGTGGCTTTATTACCTCTAGGAAGTCATAGATGTGTGATATTAAGAAGACGTAGAAGAGATGTGTAGGAGTTGTCCTCTGTCAAAGAATAGATATGTTTTCTTAGGTTTTAATACTATTTTATGTATAAGCTTACACAACTCTAATGTAAAGCATGAATGTATCCAAACTCATTTATATGTATTTTGATTTAAATCATGCTGAATCATTTTTGTATGAAAGATTGAGTTTTTACAACCTACTTATTGGGAAAGAGGGTTTTATTGTTCAATTCTAGGTTGAAATTGCACCCAGGTAAGTTAAGATCCCAATGGATTGGATCATATGTGGTGTTCTAAGCATCCACATCATGGAACAGTAAAAATAAGTGATGTGGCATGGTGTTCAAGATCAATGGGAAACACCTCAAACACTAGTTTCCAGGAAAAGTGGTCCACAAGCATGAAGAGTTAAGCTCTTGGATTTTCCTTGATGTGTTTTTTCTTGTCAATCCTACAACGTTAAACAAGGGCACTTATGGTAGACAACCCACCTTAGATCCCATTATTTATCATGTATTAGTTAGTCTGTTTTGTTCTTTTTGTAGGTCACTCATTTGGATCAATTTTGATGCAAGTAAAAAAGTTATCTACATGTATTTCTGAGATGTACATAAGCATTCTGTGCCAATATCACCAACACTATTCTCGATAGCACTGACTACAAATCTAGGGAGGGACAATAACTTCCATAAGAATTATTAGTACCATCAACAACCCAATCGGTGGAGCCAAACAGGCATGAGAACACAGTTAATGCAGTAGCACCAACAAATTTTGACCAAAATCAATAGAGATACAATAATATTTCTTTAGTATCACCAAGAGGCATCATTGTTGGTACCGATTCAATAAGCTCTAGGGCAGAAAGTAATGTCTCAACTTTGTGCCACCAACCATAATGCCAGTCATACTGATAATTTTTTTATGAAGAATGTGAAGCTACTGAATAATCAGCTCTATACTACCAGGATTTGTTTTAGTGGCACCAACATAGGACTTGAAAGCACCAACGACCTCAACTGGTAGCACCGAATAGTAGATGAGAGGTGCCCAAAAGTTAGCTCGATACTACTGACATCCATGTTGATAGTACCGAGTAAGAAAGCCATATTTGTGGCACTGACATCAACCATCAAGATCAACCACATTGAAAAAATGCTACATTGACAACCCATGCATGTCAGTACCACCAACATAGGGTGACCGTGGGTCAGTAATCAACGGCCAACACATGATGTGTATCAATAGCTGACATAGACAATCACATAGATTGAAAGAAACATTGGTGGCACTGGTTGAGCATGGACAGAGGATTTGTCAACTATAAAAGGGGAGGCATGGGGTGATCTAAAATCCCACCCAATCAGTCCCCGCTACTTTGACAAGTTCCCCGAGTAGATATGGCGATAGTTGGACAACCAAAATCATCTATGAGCTTCTCTATTCTCTTCCCTCTAGTATTCTTCAGGTTGACGAAATGGTAGCCAGACATCAAGTTCCATCTCCCCCCTCATTCTAGACTAGTTGGTTCCAAAACCAACGAGGGTGTCCTTCTCAGAAGACACCCAGAAGAAGCATCATGTGACACTACCAAAATTAGAGCTCATATCTACTCACTATGGGGACCGAGCCTTCCTTACCAAGGTCATGTTCATTGAGAACCTTCAGTGAGTCTATAGCAGGAAAATCATGATAGGCAATCACCCTTTCTTTAATGATTGAACAACCTATCTATAACTCTTCCATAAATATTTCACCATCCTAGAGGTGTACTACATCCCCAATAATGGGGAAGGATGGTAGGTTGACTAGGTAAATTTCTCTTTTTTTCAACACCAACCATCACCTCACTCTTAGCAAATTCAATGCCATCTGTGATGGTCCATGGATGATGTGCATTTTACCCCTGGTGATTTTGATTATAGAATGGCATGGATATAAATGAATGCACTTCCATAAGGCTTCATCGTCAACTAGCATTTGTCTTTAATGATGAACATCAAACACCTATTCACCCACACCTTTCACTGCTTCATGATGAACACCATCTTTTCTAGGTCAACTCAGGGACAAGGGAAGATCCTAAAGGTGGACTTGTATGTCTTGTGGTCTCTCTTGACCATGGGGAAAGATCGAGTGAAATTTGGTTCATTTTTCCTCCTTCACATGGAGACTATGAAAAAGACAACCCAGAGAGGAACCCCCATTCATTTAGAGGGATTTCTCACACTGCTTGCCATGCATCTTTAACTTGATCTATCAAAGATGAACCATCTCCTGATGTTCTCTAAGCTTGACTTCCAGAACTTCAAGAAGTCCCACCTTGTCTCCAAGTATGAAGCAAAAGGTGTACGCATGTTGCATTCAAGACAGACATATGTGAAAGAGGACTCTTCAAGACCCCATCTACTTCTTGAGAAGCATGCACCACCATTGATGGACAATAGAGGGAGTGGAATCCATACCCACTGGAGAAGAAGAGGACAATACCAAGTACGTGAAAGAAAAAAAAGAAGCATATGAGGATGAGAAAGAGGAGGCTTCTACTCCTTTACTATCACACTGACATACACATCATATCCCTTGCTGACATGCATCTTCAAACTCCTCATCTCCAACACATCCACCACCGGGGACTCCTTCTCCATAGAGGGCATGTATGGGATTTTGCAATTCAAACAATAGGGACAACAACAATAGTCATCCACCTTGACTTAGGTCTAAGGAATTTGGAAGCAGCTACTATGTCAACACCAGGCAATCTACAACAACACATGTCTTATCTTAGTCAACTAGGGGAGCATTAGCGCATGCTTGCAATTCATCAAGTATCACCAACATTTTCTCTTTCATCAATATTGGAGTCAAGGAAACTTTTCTTGCTACCCTACACCACCAGACATGCCCTACCATCCTCCACAGTTCACCAAAACCTACTACCCACCAGATCCATAAATCCCATTGGGAATATTTGCTACCACCACCATTCTAATAATCTAGTACCCTTGTTCCACCTCTTTGTTTACTTTTTGTCTTTGAGGACTTAGTCAAATTAAATATCAGTGGGGTGATGGAATGGGTTTTTCTTACATCATCTTTCATCTATCTTAGTTAGTTTGCATATTGTATTATTTGATTTTTATCATGTTAGAGGGATCCACATCTATCTAGTGTAATTGTGGAGCCTAATTAATCATGATTGCATCTATCCAGTAAAAAGAGTATGCTCAATGCTTCTGAAGTGATTTTATTTAAATATGAATATGTCTTAGTGTCCTATATTGTAAGATAATGTTCTAAGTCTAAGATGAAAATAACTAGAGGAATTTTTTTGATTCATCAACTTGAAGACATACTGAATGAATGAAAAACCTAACCTAACCTTAAGGCTTGTGTCATGACGAGGATGTTTTAGACCAAACCAATCAAATAGTAACATTATCTCTAATAGGAATTCTAGAAATAAATGTAAGGTAATCATGTTGCACAAGTCGATAGGAGTGGGACATATCATGGTTGGGAAAGACATTGTTTCTTAGTCATGTGATCTCATTCACTTCCATTCATTTTCATTCACAACCATAGGATAATTAAGTTTAATGTAAGTTAATTTCCTCTTTTTTCCTTGCTTTGCATCATAGTAAGCATATATTTATTTCATCTTTTTTTTGCATTGGAAAATATTTTTTTTGCAATGTATATCTTTTGAGCAATTGAGTCTTGCATAACAATTTTTACATATATATTACATTCATTTATGTAGATTGCATAAGGGTTATCTCGATTATCCACTATAGTTTTCTCCATCAAGAAAGAGATAATAAAAATGAACATCTTGAATCCTTCTCCAAAAGGAAAAAAAATATCATGAAAATCCCGAGCATGAATTATGTATTGTGCTAAACATATTAGTATTTGAAAAAGAAATCAAAGAGGACAAAGGAGTAAAAGGATTCATAAAACCTATTTTCATATTCTCGCTATGCAATAAATAAGGATGAATTGGGAATATCCTTCATGTACACACATTTTCTTTCATACTCATCTTTAGAATGAGACATCTTTTGCATGCGTCATTCCACCCTTATTGTAAGACCCCTGACCTTGCTTTTTGGTTGAACATGCTTGATTATCATAATGAGATGATAACCACCTTAATAAAACCCTAAGATGGGCTTTTTTATCATGTGATAAACCTAATTTTCAAGTTTGGTCCAATTTGGACACTTTTTAAGTAAGTTATGAAAAATTTGTGTTTTAAGCACTTTTATGCAATTTACCCATATCTAGAATTTTTCTTGAAATTTTTCACATGATTATGCATCTCAAATGTTTCCATGTCATTTTTTATGTTGTGCATTGGAATTCCTTGTTATATCTTGGGTTGAGGGGTGACATCTAGCCTTCTATTGAGATTAGCATTTTCACTCTTTAACACCCTAACTCAATATTTGACCTTGAGTGTTGAGTCACCTAGAGTTGGTAGTTGCCAAGGTTTCCTTTGGACACCCAATATTGGAGGTTGATTATATTTTAACTCATCTAGGTTTCCAACATCCCTAGGTTCAGCGATCATTCAGTTTCGTTGCTCTTTTGGTCGCCAAGATTTCTTGGTGGTTGATTGGTATTCTAATCATAATGGTCGCCAAGTTTTTTTGTTGAGGCCAACCTCGTTTCTTGGATGAGGTGATTGAATGGACGATATGTTTTTACTTGGGACACATGGCATGCATCGCTAGACACCTCTCCCTTCCTTTCTCTCTCACCCTAAACCTTATATATACCTACCTCCTTGCATGCAAACAAGCTCTTTACACACATAGATCTCTCTCTCTCTCTCTTCCTCCTTAATGCTTGGAGCTCGTCCCCCTTGCTTGGTGGAGGAGGAAGAGACAAGGTAGGAGAAGATTGGCTGATCTTGCTTACAGGTGCACCTAGGGTTTGGATCCACCCTTCTTTAGATCATTTGGTGCTCCCTTGCTTTGCTTCTTGGTCTTGGTAAGTGAGTTCTCCCTCCCTTCCTTCACTTTGTTTATTGTTCTACCTTCCACGCTCTTCTTCTTGGTCAGATCCATGGTGGATCTTAATCTAGAGGTTCAATACACCTTCTTTCTTGCTTCCTTGACCTAGGGTTTGCTTCCTTTTTGGAGAAGGAGCTAGGTTGGCTAAGTGGAGTGCTCAAGCTAGGGATTCTACCTTATTTCCTCGAGCTACCTTATTGTTTGGAGCTTCATCTTCATCCCAGAGGTGAGTTATTTTTTAATTGCTCCATGATTATTTCTTACTCTTATCTTGCATGTACATGATCTTGCCCTAAAATGTTGTTCCAAGTATAAAGATGTTATCTTTGCCTAGGATTGAACTTAGATGGTAGATTTTGAGTATATAATCCTTCTTGATGTGCCTCTTAGACTGATGCATGCTTCTTCCTTGAAGATTGATAACCTAGACCTTATTTTGTGTGTGACTCCCATGTTGGTCATGATGGTCGCCAAGTTTTGGAACTCATGCGGTTGATGAGTTTTTGTATCTTATGTGGTCGCCAAGATTTGTTTCAATGTGGTCGATGAGATTTGATTCAAGGTGGTCGCCAAGATTTTTACTCTAAGTGATCAATGAGATTTGAACATTTTTTGGTTTCCAAGTTTTATGTCTTTGATGGTCGCCAAGATTGGTAACCCTAGTGGTCGTCAAGGTTGGTAACCCTAGTGGTCGCCAAGGGTGGTAACCCTAGTGGTCACCAAGACTGGTAACCCTAGTGGTCGCCAAGATTTTTTTAACCCTAGCAGTCACCAAAAGTTTTCTAACCATGATGGTCAATGGGGATCCTAACCCTAGCGGCCAATGAGGATCCTAACCCTAGTGGTCACAAATATTTTCCTACCTCTGTGGTTGCCAAGGTTCCTAACCTATGTGGTCACTATGTTTTGCAGTTGGTTACTAGTGTTGTGACCTATATTCAAGGGTGGACTAGGTTGTTTTGCAGTTGGGCTATATATATCAACTGACTCGTACTGATCGAGGTTGAATGGGATCTTAGGATTCAAGCTCTCCTACATCTTGTACGGAACTAATTTCAACTTATCAATGCTCAGTTGGAGTCTAAGTGGTATACCTTAAACTCCCCTTGGTTTAATAAAACATGTAATCTGGTGGCGTAGCTTATCTTCCTAGGGTTAAATGCACTTCACATTGGTTGTTAAACCTTGCCTTGTTTCTTAGGATGTTTATTAATGTAAAATTTCATAAGATAAATTATCTATTTAAAAGATGATAGATTTATCTATTCCTTTATATACTGTACTAACCATGCTTAACATGTTTTAGTTGTTTTTTCTACTATACCTACTTAATCTACTTAATTGGTTTAATTTGTTTTATAATATAACTTGATGTATTCAATAACCATTGTTGAGAGTTATATATATCGTCGGGATGTTGGTCTCACCTCGTGGGTCTCCACATATTTTTAGGTGATCGTCAGTGACGTGGTCAGGTTCATGGAGGTGAAGAAGAGCATGTTGGAGATCAGTAGGAGTAGAAGGTTGTCTAGTAGTTAGTACTATCCTAGAGTCTGCCTTTTACTCTTAGGTTTGGGCAGGGGATGTTTTATAGATGATGTGTACATAAATTCAAGATTTTGGAAGTATGCGATGTTTGCATATGGGATGCATATGTGGAATAAAATACTTTCTAGATAGGTGGTGGATGAGACCATTGGATAGATATGTAAATACTTGATATGCATATGTACCTTTATGTAAATAATTCTGAACATGATGGTAATGTTTAAATTAGTTTTAACTAACCTACTTTTCTAGTTATTTGGTTAATTAGCATCTAATCATGTATTTTTTTTGAGTAATCTTGTTTGGCATGTAACATTTTAGATTGGTATCAGAGCTTGAGGTTTGTTGAGTCTACAGAGACATAGGACTTAGGTTTGTGTCTGGTCTTACATAATCCAACATATTTGATCATTGCTTATGCGTAAGTAAAAATCTCTAGAGAATGTGAAGAGCATGCAAAGAGTAGCTACGTCACGCCAGGAGGTGGCAGTAGGAGGTAGGCACATGCTGGAAGAGTGCCTGTGATGGGGCCAGAACAGCCCACAATGCCTCAATTTGACCCTACAGCCATGGTAAATCCTTCCTTCCAATCAATGTTTAGACAACTCATGGAGACTATTATGCACATAGAAGATAGAGTGCCCGTACCCCAGACTAGGGAAGCCGTCTCTAATATGGAAACTCAGGGTTTTAGGAAGGGATTTAAGAGGTTGTGACATGTCAAAGCTATCAAGTATGTAGGTACAATAGACCCAGCCAACGTATATATGTGGTTGAATGAGCTTGATAACGAGTTTAAGATCCTCAACATCCCAGAAGAGGACAAGGTGATGCATGTTTTTTACCTATTAAAGGGTAGTGTTGGCCATTGGTTGTCCATTGAAGAGGATGAAACACCATGATTTTTTGTGAGTTGGGAAGAGTATTGGCAAGCGTTCATGAGCCGTTACTTCCCCAATATGTATTTGGATGAGAAAATGGCTTAGTTTGAGAAGTTGCAATAGGGTTTAATGTCCATCAACGAGTATGAGGCTAAGTGTATGGAGATTTTGAGGTTCTATCCACACATGGAGGCAATGAAGAAGGAGAGGATTCAGAGGTTTGAGAAGGGTCTGAGTACATAGTTGTCTAGAAAAGTGTATGCCTTAGAGAACAGAGAGAGGTTCTCTACCTTTGTGGAGTTTGTGAGGAGGATTGAGCGGTCTACTATCGAGAAGCATGAAGCCAATACTAAGAACAGGCTGACTCAGTTTCAAGTACATTTGTCTGGAAGCTTCAAGAATCCAAGGTTCTCGTCACTACAATCACAATAGAGATCCACTTTTTCTTAGTTGAGACCAGGAGTGTCATCACAGTGGTCCCTGAGCAAGGGTACAGATCACAACTTTCCACCAATAAAAGCCCACATTGCAATGTCTATGTTAGTGATAGGGTTGTCTAGACCACACTATGATTTGAGGACTTGTCACAAGTGTGGGAAAGTAGGGTATATACAGTGTACTTGTAGCATGATGGATGAAGAAGTGACACAACAACCAAGGCAAAGTCAATGAGGTTCCCAACAGCAATAGTGTAGTAGCGGTGGAGGTAGAGGATGCGATCAGGTGTTGTAGGAGGGGTCATCTAGACCAGCTAGTAGAGGACATGGACAATGACAGGAGATGGCTAGATTCTATGCTATAAGCCGGAGGAAGTGGTCAAACCACGAGTTAAGACAAGTCATATGGAACTTTTTCATTCTGACTTATTTGCTTCTTCTTTTTTATTTGTTTTAGTTACCCAGGTGAAACACACTCTTACATCACCAGGGAGGTGATAAGTAGTTGTAATCTACCTGTTTGTATTATATTTGATAGCCTTTTTCTTGAATTACCTCTTGTTGGTTTGCTGAGTTGCAGGAGGTGTGTCAATCTTGTGTTCTTTATTTCTTGGGACGTGATGCAACCCTATTTTAGGGCTTCATCCTATGTCTTTTTCCATTATAACCACATCTAAATAGTGTAGATTACAAGATATTTCCTCCAATATGATATTTTATAACAAATGCAGTTATGCCTCCTTTTGTGTGTATTTCAGGGCACTTATGCATGCATTGATGCATGGGAGAGAGAGAAGCATAACATCTTTGGGTTATTGTTCCCTAAGATTGGACCTACCTCCTCCTCGGTCTCTCTTTGGATGCACAAGAACCAATTCAAATCAAAAGTAGGTTAAATGAAGAAGTTGAAGTGGATATCAGAAACAAGAAGCCCCAAAATGGTCGTGGCACATCATCACACTCATGGGGAATTAAGCTCTAAAAGTTATAGGGAAATCGCCAAATTTGTACATATTCACCACGACCATGGTCAACAATATGGTTGTGGTCACTGAAGACACCACGGTTGTGGTCAGCAAAATGTCCGTGGCCAAGGAGACCAAACTCGCCTGTGTCCCATGCAATGACCATGTATCGTGAAGACCCCAAAAATCAAAAGTGACACGGCTCATATTACATGTAAATGACCATGGTCATTCCCATCAACATGATTGTGGCCCTTGAAGGCCGCCTCACCTGTGGTGAGAACTAGGACCATGGCGATCTGAAGATAAGATGACCTCAGAACAACCTCGCCTATGGCTGCCTCCTCCAACATGGTTGTGATCCCCAACACAACAGTGGAACCCGCCATGTCTATGGCAACCATACACACTTACACCTCAACTCTACCTTCCAACTTGGCCATTCCACTGCCCATGACCATGCCATGCAACCCCCACTATGGTTGTGGAACCTCTCCACGGTCGTGGTAACCACCTAAATCTACACTTTTTCTCCATTGTTTTTCCCATTTCCCCCCCACTTACCCTAGTGCCTCCCCACCACCTATATATACATAGGTGGTGGCCATAACACAAAGTTTCGCTCCCCTTAGCCTCTTCCTAGCTACTCTATAGCTCCTTCATCCACTTCCTTGCATTTACTCTACTCACCTACCTCCCACACCATATTTCACTCCATTTCCCCATACAAACCTAGTTTTCTAGGTTTCCCATCATTATCCCCCATATCTCCATGCTTTTCACCACCTTGGAGGAGGATCCACACCCTACAACGGCTAGGAGGTGAAGGAGAAGAACCTTCTATGAGCTCCATGGATTCCTACCCCTTTCTTCTCCTTTCTTTTCTCTTTTGTATGATCATGTCTAGCTAAGCCCCTAGTGGTGGGCTATTTGGGGTTAAAAATGTTACTTTGATACCATGTTGGGGGAAAATAACTTGTATTGAACATATTTCCATTCTATAATGATTGCCTCTTGCTTATATCTCATTTCCCATTAATTTGCATGTGGTGTGTTCTTTTAAACATGGATTGCTTGTTTTATGATGCTTGATGACACTTAGATTCTAGGGGAAAATAGAATGTATGTATCTATCTTATAAATGGCTTCTAGGTCCAATTAGTGGGTCCCTAGATAGCCCCCTTTATTCCTACATATAACTCCCTTCTCCTACAAGTAGGTGTGAGATCTAAGTAGCTAGTGTAGGTGTGATTAATGAAATTTCCTAGAGTTTCCTTAAGGCTAGATGGCAAGTAACATGAGGTGAAATACCCTCATCTCTACTCCCATTCCTACCCTTGGATTTAAATTTCCCTAATACCACTTACCCTAGAAAATTAGACTTACCAAGTCCCATTAGAATTACACCTAGACCTAGTTCTCCAACTAGTAGTATAGGGTATATTCCAATAGCACTTGCCTTGTTGTTTGGTTTGGTAATATAGATTGAAGATATACAACTTGCTTGTTATGTAACCTCCCCCAACTAATATCAAAGTCTCATTCCCAAATAGCTCACCTATCCATCTTATTGTGTAAAATCCACCATGGCCTTCTTAGCTTGTTAATGCTAGTTTAGTTAATTGCCTTTGTTATATCTTAGCAAATTGCTTAGTTATTGATAGTTAGGTCTTGCTTAAGTTGTTAGGGATCTTTTGAGCTTGATTGTTCCACTTTAGTTAACTAGTGATAACTGAGGCTCTTGCATGTCTTATTGCTTACCTTGCCTCTTAGTTGATAATCTAAATTACTAGTGTAGTATAACTCCTTGATCTAGTTTAGCTGTTTTTCTTGCCTAGTTACTTAGTCTTAACTTGCTTAGGGAAATCTATAGTTGTTGGTAATCTAGTTTATTTCTTGCTCTTAAATTTCTTGCAATCATAGTTTAATCAACCATAACCAACCTTTAAACCCTCAAACCCTACACTCCACTTTAGGAACATAGCTCACATTAACTTATCTATAGTGCCCCCTCTCCCTAAGGATCGACCCTTCTCCTACCACTTGCCTATACTACAACATGACCCCATGAGCTTGTGGGTACATGTGATTAGTTAACCTAGTGTGTTCGACTAGGTCCACTATAAATTTGAAAGTGATCTCTACCCTATGTTTCTATTCATAGGGTTGCATCTATTCAATCTCCAATTGAGTAGTGTGTAGCACCATTGGTAGAAACGCATGAGGACGCAACATTCAAGTGGATCTTATACCACTTGACATTTATAGATTCAATTTAATTCTAGGGATGGATAACTTTGAGAAGTATAAGGTTGTTTTGGACTGTAATTCCAAGGTGGCGACGTTATGTTATGAAGATGTTTCATGGATCTTCCAAGGAGATAGGAAGACTCATCCTACATGTTTGGTGTCGGCTATGTCAATAGAGAGGTTGATGAGACAAGGGTGTGAGGCCTTCTTTTCACATGTTGTGGATACTAAGAGCAGAGGTCCTAGTATCGAGGAGGTACCTTTAGTGTGTGATTTTGAAGATGTATTTCCAGAAGAGTTTCCTAGTATCCCCCCCAAAGAGATTGACTTTGAGATCAATCTTGTTCCTGGAACACAACCCATAACACAAGCACCTTACACGATGGCACTAGTAGAGATGCACGAGTTGAAGATACAATTACATGCGTTTCTAGATACGGGTTTCATTAGACCGAGCACTCTGCCTTGGGGTTCTCCCATGTTTTTTGTGAAGAAGAAGGATGGTTCTATGAGGCTTTTCATAGACTACCAATAGTTTAACAAGGTTACAGTGAAGAAAAAGTACCCTTTCTTGAGAATGTATCATTTTTTCGATCAATTGAAAGGTGATATAGTATTATCAAAGATAGACTTGAGGTCATGGCATATGACATACCTAATACAACTTTTAGGATGAGGTATGGTCATTGTGAGTTTGTGGTTATGTTGTTTGGGATAACCAAAGCACCATCAGCCATTATGGATCTGATGAACAATGTGTTCAGAATGTATCTGGATCAGTTCCTGGTCATGTTCATAGATGATATCTTAATGTACTCTAGGGATGGTCAACAACATGAGAATCACCTTCGCCAAGTGATGACGTTGTTGAGGCAACATAGGTTGTATGCCAAGTTCAATAAGTGTGAGTTTTGGTTGACCAAGTTGTCTTTTTTGGGTCATGTTATATATGCTAAGGGTGTTTTCATAGACCCTAAGAAGGTAGAGTCTATACATGAATGGAAAAAGCCCAAGACACCAACTGAAGTTTGAAGTTTCCTAGGTTTGGCTGGTTAGTATAGGAGATTCATTAAGAATTTTGGTGTGGTAGTGTTACCTCTAACCAAGTTGACTAGGAAAGTTGTTCCTTTTGATTGGGATGACAAGTTCCAATGTTCTTTCCAGTTGTTGAAGGAAAATTTGACCAATGCTCCAATATTTGTCCTACCAGAACAAGGGAAAGGATACATCATCTTCTATGATGCTTGACTTGGGATGTGTACTGATGCAGGACAAGAATGTGGTTTCTTTTGCTTTGTGAAAGTTAAGGGACATGAGGATAACTATGCGACACACAACCTGGAGCTATCAGTAGTGGTTCATGCCCTAAAGATTTAAAGTCACAATCTGTATCTGTATGGAGAGAAGTGTTAGATCTTTACTGACCACAAAAACCTTTAGTATATCTTCTCGAATCAGGAGTTGAACATGAAACAGAGGAGATGGATGGAGCTAATCAAGGACTATGATTGCATGATAGACTACCATCCAAGGAAGGCAAACATGGTGGCATATTCATTGAGTAGGAAGTCATCTTTGTTGCCATCTACTGATAATGCATGATTACACTCTATGGTGTGTGATGAATGGGACATGATGGTATCACTTCACCAAATGAACATATAGTTGGAAATTTCCTTGTCAGCACAGTTCCAGGTGAAGCCTACCTCCAATACAAAAGAGTAGAGATGCTTAGAAGAGTGATGTTGTGATGCAAAATATCAAGTTAGAGTTTGGTATCAGAAAGTAGGATGTCTTTCATGAGTCAGATGATGGGACAACTTATTTTCACAACATGACAATGGTTCCATATGTTGATGTCATGAGGAAGATGGTACTCGAGGAGACTCATTCCTCAATGTATGTGATGCATCTTGGAAACACAAAGATGTACCACAATCTGAAGGGGTTTTATTGGTGTCCAGGTTTGAAGTGTGATGTGGTAGAGTTTGTTGCTAGTTGTCCAGTTTGTCAGCAAGTCAAGGTTGAATATCAGAAGCCAGCAAGGACGTTACAACCTTTTCCAATACCACATTGGAAATGGGATCATATTACCATGGACTTTGTGGTTGGTCTTCCTAGGATAGACAAAGCTCATGATTCCATTTGGGTGATAGTTGACAGGTTGACTAAATCAGTTCACTTCCTTTAGTCAAGATGGTGAATACATTAGAGAAGTTTGCACAGATCTACATGGATAAGATAGTTTGTTTGCATGGTATTCCAGTTACCATAGTATCTGACAGAGGTCCATACTTTACGAATCATTTTTGGGAACATTTACATATAGCTATGGGGATATGATTGATATTTAGCATGACTTTTCACACATAGTCAGATGGTCAGTCAAAAAGGACCATTCATATGCTGGAAAATCTATTGAGGGCATGTGTCTTGCAATTTCTTGACAGTTGGAATGTACATATGAGTTTGATAGAGTTCACCTACAACAATATTTATCAGAGAAGTATAGACATGGCACCATATGAAGCATTGTATGTGAGATGTTGTTGATTGCCTCTTTGTTGGTATGAGGAGGGTGAGTATCAAGTTTTGGGTCCTGAGCTAGTGTAGTAGACTATAGAGAAGATCAGGGTGATACGACAGTAGTTGAAGGAAGCTCAGGATAGATAGAAGTTTTGTTTGGTCAAGCAAGCGTGTTACCTTTTATTACCTCATGTACATGTGTGTCCCAAAACACCTCACCTGATACAGAGGAACAATCAAGTCCATATACAAAAGAGAATAACTAGGGTAGAGGGCTATTCAGATAAAGAAAACAAAAAAGACCAAAGGAGAACATATGTACAGGGGATGAGAAGATAAGGAATATACAGAGAAGCAAGCTAAATGACATGGATATCAACATGCCATAGCTTAAAACTCATGGAAAGTCTTGAGAATAGAAAAACTCATAACTAGAACTGAACAAAAAAAAGTTGATCAAGTAGCTCAACCTCAGACGATCATCAATTCTTCAAATCCAGAAGATAAAAAGCATTATATCTCCAAATCTTCAAAGAAAAAACAACACAAATATCCTTATGGTTTTATTTCATGAGAAACATATAACTCAGATAATTGCTTCACAACATGAGGCACATGAGAGACAAAGAATCATCATCTTCATAATTAATAACAGAAGCATACTTATGTCCCCCTCCACAAAAAAAGAGGATAGCCATAAGTCATATGTTGATAACCACCCCAAACTATTAGAGTTCCAAGTTGGAGCCTGTTTGTACCTTAAGGTTTCCCCTTGGAAAGGTGTGTTGAGGTTTGATAAGAAGGGTAAGTTGGTTCTGAGATATGTGGGACCACACATTATTTTGGCACCTGTTGGAAAAGGTGGCATACATGTTAGAGTTACCACTAGAGTTTCTCCGGTTGCGCAATATCTTCCATGTCTCCATGTTGAGGAAGTGTCACCCTGACAATGAGCAGACATTGCAGCCAAACGAGGTTGAGTTGGAGGAGGACATGTTGTATGTTGAGGGTCCTATGTTGATCTTGGATAAGAGAGTAAAGAAGTTGAACAAGAATGATATATCCTCAGTTAAGGTTTTGTGGCATCATTATAGTGTGGATGAGGCCACGTGGGATTTATAGGATGAGATGTGTAGGAAGTATCTATCTTTATTTGTGTAGGATTTTAGGGGCAAAATCCTTTTTAGGGGTTTATAGTTGGAAGACCCATGGTCTTGCTTTTTGGTTGAGCATGCTTTATTATCGTAATTAGATGCTTAAAACCTTAATAAAACCCTAATATGTGCTTTGTTATCATGTGACAGGCCTAAGCTTCAAGTTTGTCCAGTTTGGACATTGTGTGAGCAAATTCTGCAAATTTTGTGTTTTAAGCTCTTTTATGCAATTTACCCATATCTAGGGGTTTTCTTGCAATTTTTCACATGCTTGTGTGTCTCACATGTTTCCATGTTATGTTTATTTGTGCCTTGGGGCACATTGTTATATCTTGGGTTGAGGAGTGACATCTAGCCTTATGTTGAGATTAGGGCTTGCTCTTTATGATGCCCTAACTCAATGCTTGACCTTAAGTGTTGAGTCACCTAGAGTTGGAAGTCACGAAGGTTTATTGTGGACACCTAGTGTTTCCATTTGATGAGATTTTAACTCATCTTGTTTGCCAACATCCCTAGGGTTGGCGATCATTTGGTTTCCTAACCATTTTGGTTGCTAAGATTTCTTGGCAGTCGATTATTTTTTTGATCATCTTGGTTGCCATGTTTTCTTGTTGTGGTCGACCTCATTTCTTGGATGAGGTGTTTGCATGGACAAGATTTTTTGACTTGGGACACCTGCCATGCATGGCTAGACACCTCTCCCTTCCTTTCTCTCTCACCCTAATCCTTATGTATACATACCTCCTTACATGCAAACAAGCTCTTTACAGACCTAGATCTCTCTCTCTTATTCCTTCCTACTTGGAGCTCGTCCCCTTTTCTTGGTGGTGGAGGAGGATATAAGGTAGGAGAATCTTGGTGGATCTTGCTTGCATGTGCACCTAGGGTTTGGATCCACCCTTGTTGACACTATTTGGTGCTCTGTTGCTTTGCTTCTTGGTCTTGGTAAGTGAGATCTCCCTCCTTTCCTTTGTTATCTTTATTGTTCTACATTCTTTTCTCTTCTTCTTGGTCAGATCCATGGTGGAGCTTGAGATAGAGGTTGAATACACCTTATTTCTTGCTTCTTTGACCTAGGGTTTGCTTCCTTTTTGGAGAAGGAGCTAGCCTAGACGAGTGGAGTGCTCAAACTAGGGTTTCTACCTTCTTTCCTCAATCTACCTTGTTGTTTTGAGCTTCATCTTCATCCTAGAGGAGAGTTATATAACTTTCATCATGATTATTGCTTACTCTTATCTTGCATGTACATGATCTTGCCCTAAAATATTGTGGCAAGTAGAAATGTGTTATCTTTTCCTAGGGTTGAACTTTGATGGTATATTTTTAGTAATAATGCTTCTTGATGTGCCTCTAAGCCTGATGCATGATTCTTCCTTAAAGATGGATAACCCATACCATGTCTTGTGTGTGACTCCATGTTGTTCATGATGGTCGCCAAGTTTTGGAACTTATATGATCAATGAGTTTTTGTATCTTATGTGGTCGCCAAGATTTGTTTCAATGTGGTCGATGATATTTGATTCAAGGTGGTTGCCAAGATTTTTACTCTAAGTGATCAATGAGATTTGAAATTTTGTTGGTCACCAAGCTTTGTATCTTTGATGGTCTCCAAGATTGATAACCCTAGTGGTCACCAAGGTTGGTAACCCTAGTGGTCATTAAGGGTGGTAACCCTAGTGGTCACCAAGAGTGGTAACCCTAGAGGTTACCAAGATTTAATAACCCTAGTGATCGCCAAAAGTTTTCTAACCCTGATGGTTGATGAGGATCCTAACCCTAGTGGTCGATGAGGATTTTAACCCTAGTGGTCGATGTAATGTACTGGAACTTGGACCCTATCCTAGAACTTTGACCTTTTAGACTTAGCCAAACAAGGTTGAGGTTAGACCTAAAGGATGTTCAGTATAACCCTAAAGAGCTAATGTATGCATAAATCACCCTAATGTAACCTAATGTTTTCACATTAGGCTTAGTCCAATAATGAATACATAAAATATGTCACATGATATAAATGGAGATTTCATAATACTTTGTGCACAATAATGATATATAATTCTTTTGGTTGTAATATAAAGATATGGGACAAAATTGGATGAATAATGATGATGAAATTATATTATAATAAATAAGTGATAACAAGCCAAAAATGTATAGTTCATAAAAGGAGATTCTACAAGAGGAATCTAATATGAAATTCATGTTCCTTGGATCCCAACTAACTTGGGAGTCTAGTTACACATTATTTGCACTATAATAACTACCCTAAATTTCTTTTAGGAAAGAAAATATGAGTTTTTCTTCAAAATATGAGATAAATCATTTAATGACTCCAAAAGTGGAAAATAATCTGAGATTCTTAATCTACACATTAAAATATGCCTTTGGGTGAATGTTCACTAAATTTGGAGAATATTTTCTTAAAAGGTGAAATTAGGAGAAAGTGTGGTCAACCTTCAAAATATTAAATAAATGTATTAAAAATTTTGACATGTAAAATTGATGGTAAATTTGTATCCAAGGCACTTAATGTGACTTGTGGGTGAAGTTTCATCAATTTTGGATAATCCTAATGTCATTAATGCATGAGGAAAGAGAAAATCGGGATTTGTTAATTTAATGAATCAAAAGTCTCCAAAAGGGAAAACTAATGCCAAAATCAATTTCTCCATTTTCCAATTAGTCTAGGTGTAAAATTTGGTGTTTATAGCACTTTGTTTGATGTCCCAATCTGATTAGGAAAGGATATAAATAAATGATTTCATATTCCCTAAAGTTCAGGTTTTGATTTTTGTCACACTGGCATTCCTTTTATTTTAGAAATACATATTTGTCACAAACATCAGATATAAGCTATGTGCCCACTATTATTTCTCCTATCTCATGCTTCCTTTGTAGTTCCATGTGTATAGGGATCCCGATTTTCTTTCCCCACACCTCTCTCATCTTTCATCCTTTCTCCAATATTTCTTCTACAACTTCTTTAATTTTCTTTCCCGAACCCAACAATCTATCGCACGTCCTCTCCCATTCAATATATAATAAACCCCTAATTTCACCTCATGGGTGGTTGTTCCTCTGAGTTGTAGAGTCACCATAGATGGCTCCATCCTGAACCTAAAATCTTAGAAACCTCCGTTGAACACTAGACAATGTTTCTTCACACCTTATTTTCCCCCAAATTGTTTCCTTCTCACCGATGAATCCTGACTGCTTCAAGATGATGGTCTCATCATTCTCCCTATAGGGGTCACTTCGAGGCAATTACTCTGGTTGGAATGATCTACAGTTGATGCTTAGTGAGGAAAGTCATTCAGTGGAGACTGGATCAACTCCTGGCCTCTAACTGGTCTCTGAATTTGCTTGGGTGATGTTGTGGTTGTCATAAAAATTCCAGACCCTCAGGAGACCTGCTGAACCCCCACACAACTTTGTTTGGTTCATGTGAAGACAATCTCTTCATTAGTTCTATCTTCTTTGAGGTTTAACTTGAGTTCTCTATATTGAGGTTCTTGTTCGAGTTCTACGCCTTAGTGTTGGGTTCTAGACGTATGGTAATATGCGCCTTTCTATTTCACTATTTTTTCTCTGCCTAGTCCTCTCGAAGTCGAAGGAGGAGTTTTTCTTTCTTGATCTATTTGCCTCCAACCTCTAAAGCTTTCCCACAGGAAAGTCATGGAAGAGAAGAGGGTCCTTCAAAGGACTGTGTTCTTGCATGAAAGGTGAAACAACAATTACTACCGCACGATTTCACATCTCTAACCCTAGTTTCTCATTTTCTTTTCATCTTTCCTCCA
Organism: Alisma plantago-aquatica; assembly: GCA_963693085.1. Classification (NCBI taxonomy): domain Eukaryota; kingdom Viridiplantae; phylum Streptophyta; class Magnoliopsida; order Alismatales; family Alismataceae; genus Alisma; species Alisma plantago-aquatica. Next base: position 255,843,277 of record OY856415.1, on the reverse strand, counting down.
AGGGTAAAATTGTCTTTTCACACTTGTCTCTTTTCCTTTCAGTGCTGAGGCAACTTGCCAGGTTGTCAGAGGGGTCGGATGAGTTGGCAACTCTTATTGGGCCAACTCAATGCGCGCGCCCTCTCCCTATCTCTCTTTGATGTGGATTTATCTGATTGGATGATTTTTGAAAATAGCTCAGAAAAATAAAATAAAATATGTTCCAAAATAAGAAAAATGTGTGCTTTCTAATGGTGATGGTTTAGTTGTCAAAATCTAATGTTATAAATATGTGATTAATGGATTTACCTAAATAGATAATAACTTGTAAATTTCATAACTAAATATTTAAAAGTCATAAAATTATAATAAAATATTTTTCAGACTAATAAAAGTATAATCTAAAACATGGCATAGTTTTAGTAATCTAATTCACATATAAGGAAAAAGGTGATCTTTAGGGTTTGAATAATCAATGTGAAATTGGCCCAAAATCTACATATATGCTTAATAGGTTCTTTGGGGGCCTAGGCTTGGACCTAGATTAGACTTTGGATTGTTTTGAATCTAAAGAGAGGTATGTTTGCATCTCCTATTATTCCTTTTGAGCAATGACCTATTTTCCTCTATCTCTTGGTCCTATGGACAATAGCCTACACAATATTCTTTCTTTTGAAAATTATGGTTCATGTGAACTATTTGACTTTTTACTGATATTGTAGTCATATTTGGACATTCACTTGGTCACTTGCTTATGCTTTGTTCATGATAAATCTCTATATGATGACATGTGATGTCTTTTGCCCACTTATGATGTAGATGTATATGTTGGTCACTTTTATAGTGACTAGTTTGTATAATTTGACTATACTTTCTACTTACCTCTACATTAAACATGCTATGTGATTCAGTAGTACTAGAGTAGTGTAATTGCATTGGTTTTTGAGAAGATGTGTACTTCCTTCTCGGGGTAGTATGCTCCTATTATTTTTGGGATGGAGGTGGACCCATACTCGGGTTTCAAATTTATGAGGTTTGGCCCACTTTATATATATTTGGGAGTTTGTTTATGTGCCATTCTCTATCAGATTTCAAGTTTATGAGACTTGGCTGACTTTGTTGTTATATTGTTCTAGGTCTATGTTTATCTCACATGCATGCATGTTGATGATTATAGGGTGTGTGCCCTAATTATTTTTATGTGCCATTATGGCATAATGTTATTGCTTTAATGGAAAGTATCTCGTTTGTTATGATCATATTCTCTTATGCCCTTTTGAGTAGTACTTTTCTCTTTTATGGGAAGCCTTTTTTACGTCTCTTATTCCATATACTACTCAAGTTCCTTTTTAGTATGCACATACCAGCCTTTGTTGATGCCACCTATTTTTCTCTTCTTGTTAGGGTATGATTCCAACCCTAGGTGAAGGACTTGGATGACATGGCATGAAGACAAGGACTTCACTTAAGAAGTTAAATCTTGGAGACAATCTTGTTATGGTTTAGATTTCTCTCTACTTAGATCCATATGTTGTATCTTACATGTAAACCCTATGTGAGATATTATGATGTACTTTTGTAATCTTTTGTGAAGAATTGAATATAGTCTTCATTTTTATTCCGCTTCTACACTTTGGTTGTTTTTATTACCATTAAATAAGATTTGAAAATTTTATACCCGCTCCAAGATACCTTATGGGTGTGTTTGGACTGGAGGTTCTATTCTTCAAATTTTTGTAGGGAGGGTATCCCATCTAGGTCCCACTCCTTACAGCATGGTATCAGAGCCAATGGTAGTTGGAATCTGAATATTTCAATTTTGTCTCCTTGATTAGAACCCTTGCCTTAGATAGTTACCCTTTAGGTGAAAAGTTCACCCTAGAATTGATCTATGTTAATAATGTGATGGGATTTTAGGTGATATTACCCTATCATATGAAAAACCACTAGAGGGGGGGTGAATAGGGTTTTAAACTAATTTAACAATAATTTAACTCAAACAACCACAAATGAGAAATCAAGAAGGAGACAAAGGGTTTAGAGTGGTTCCAACCTTAGAAAATACTAAGGTTGTTAGTCCACTACCCGGTTTCTTACCCAACCGGGATTTTGAAAGTATTAATTTTATTACCTTCACAAGGAATTACACAAAATACAATACTTTCTTACACCCCTTGAACAGCCTTCACTTGAAGTAGATGCACCAACCCGAGGTAGCCTTCTTGAAGTAACTCCAAGCTCCCCCTTGAAGTAGCCTTCCTCTTTAGAAGTAACCTCCCGTTGCACCAGCCTTCTTGAAGTAGCTCAAGGTCCCCTTCTTCACCAAGAAGATCACCAACCTCTCCAATCCGCAGCCTCCAACCTAGGAGTAGCAAGGAGAGTACAAACAATAATAGTGAACAAGAAAGGAAAATGGAAATCACAACTTATCCTTTGAAGCACAAGGCTTGATTTGCCTAGATCAAGCGTGTAGATCTCCTAACCAATGTGTATGGAATTGTTATTACTGTGGATAGGAGATGCTAGCCTATAGGACACGAAATTTGAGCTGAAGGAAGAAGTAGCCAGTTGTCAATATGCTCAATTGCTCACAAACAGGTTGCTCAATGTAAGTGTATGCTCAAAGATTGCTCAAGTGTAAAAGCAAGTGAGTTTAGGTGTCCTAAGGCATGTCCTATTTATAGGAATGTCCTACAAGTGCTTAAGGACGTTCTAGATACTTTCTAGGGGTTTCTAAGTGCTTAACTAGCCGTTAGGTATAAGTTAGTTGCTTTAACAACGGCTAGTTAATTAATTCTACAGTTGCTGTCAGAGTCCATCTTGGTCGAGAAATGGTCAACCGAGACACCTACTCGGTCGACGTTTTGTCGACCGACAGGCTCTCTGGATCAAGTGTTTGCAACGTTCATCTCCAACTGCCAACTACCTTGTCAGCTGTGTCTAACGGCTACTTGGGTCTTTCTCGATCGAGAAGTTTGTCGACCGAGAGTGTCTCGGTCGAGGATTTTGTCGACCGAGATAGACCCTGTTTCAATGTTTCAAATAAAGACATTAAGTGTCTGTATGAGTGTGCATGTGTGACACTATTGAAGGGAATGACCTATCTACATGTGGTGTTTAGCTAGGGAAGATCTAACGCTTGATTTACATGAAGTCTAAGTACTTGTACATTATATATTTGTACAAGTTTACAATTTATTACATTTCATGACATTTACAATCATTCAAGCATATAGATTCCCTAGTGCTTTGTCATTCACCTTATTCCTGCAACACTCAAGTAGCACGTTAGATCAACAAGAATGAAATGTTTGTCATTATCAAAACAAAGGGATTTACAGATGTCCATTTAGCCAACAATCTCCCCCTTTTTGAAGATGACAAACATTTCCTAAATATAAAATAAGAAAATATAAAACATGTGAGTTTCATACCTGAAGATTACCTTTGTAAAATTTCTTCTCTTGTTTATAAAATGTGTGCTTATTATTCCCATGAATTATGGAACATGAAATCCAATTCTTTAGGGAATATAGCAACTTTTAATGTAAAGCCAAGAGTTTGTTTATGAAACTCATTGATTGAGTTATGCATTTATATTTATTTATCCCCCTTTGTCATTTCAAAAAGATATCCGTTGAAGAACAAATATTATATGAAAAGTATTTCTCCCCCTTAAATAAATGTCCCGTCAATCTAAAAAAAAATGTCCATTAAAAGCCAAAATGATGCAAATAAAAGACATTTGTTAAGTAGCACAAATATCAAAGAAAACATCTTCCAAAGGAGTGATAAGCAGTTGCTTCCTTATTTTGTTGAATTGATCTAGTGGAAGCGGTTTTGTAAAAATATCAGTCAATTGATCTTCCGTATCAACATGATGAAGGGAAACATGATTCTTAGAAATATGATCCCTTAAAAAGTGATGACGGATTTCAATATGTTTAGCTCGGCTGTGTAAAATGGGATTGTGTGCTAAGTTTATAGCGCTTGTGTTGTCACAAAAGATAGGCATAGATGAAAAAATAAAACCATAATCGTTTAACACTTGTTGCATATAAAGCACTTGAGCACAACAAGATCCGGCTGCCATATATTCAGCTTCAGTTGTAGAGAGGGCAACCGTGTTTTGTTTCTTGCTAAACCAAGATATTAAAGCTCTCCCTAACAAGAAACAGCCACCACTAGTGCTCTTGCGATCAAGTCGACAACCAGCATAATCAGCATCAGTATAAGCTGTAAAATCCAAGGATTGTCCTTTTGGATACCATAAACCAAAACATGTAGTGCCGGCTAAGTATTGAAGAATTCGTTTAACTGCTTGAAAATGAGAGTGCATGGGTTGCGATTGAAATCGAGCACAAAGACCAACGGAAAACATGATGTCTGGTCTAGAAGCAGTTAAGTAAAGCAAACTACCAATCATGGCTCTATATAAGGAATCATCAATAGGTTCCCCATTTTCATCCTTATCAATCTTGATAGAAGTGGCCATAGGGTAGTAGCATGTTTTCACTGATCCATCCCAAAACGTTTTAAGAGTTCTTTAGTATACTTTTCTTGGCTTATAAAGATTCCGGAAGGGGTTTGTTTAATTTGGAAACTAAGAAAGAAAGTTAGTTCACCCATGAGGCTCATTTCGAATTCTTTTTGCATAATGTCACTGAATTGTGTGCACAACGATTCATTAGAAGCTCCAAAAATAATGTCATCAACATATATTTGAACAACTAGAAAATCAGATGTATATGTTTTGAAAAATAAAGTAGAATCTGAATTTCCAATAGAAAAGCCATTATCAAAAAGATATGTCTTGAGCCTTTCATATCAGTTCCTAGGAGCTTGTTTTAAACCATAAAGTGCTTTCTTAAGTTTATAAACATAATCACCTTTTTCTGGTATTTCAAAACCAGGTGGTTGGGCAACATATACTTCTTCTTGAATGATTCCATTTAGAAATGCACTTTTTACATCCATTTGGTAAAGTTTGATGTTTTTATGTGCAACAATAGCTAGTAACATTCTAATAGCTTCAAGTCTAGCTACTGGTGCATACGTTTCATCAAAATCTATTCCTTCTTGTTGATTATATCCTTGTGCTACTAACCGAGCTTTATTCCTTATTACTTCTCCTGCCTCATTTAGCTTATTCCTAAAAACCCATTTAGTTCCAATGATGATTTTATCTTGTGGTTTAGGAACTAAATCCCATACATCATTTTTAGTAAATTGGTTTAATTCTTCTTGCATTTCTATTATCCAATAGTCATCTTTAAGAGCTTCAGATATCTTCTTAGGTTCAATAATAGAAACAAAAGCCATGTTTGCAACATCCTTAAAGGAAGATCGAGTTTTTACTTTATCATTTGGATTTCCAATAATTAATTCTTGAGGATGATCCTTAATAAGTCTAGGTATAGGTTGTGTTTCAGCTTGGTTATTGTTGGTAGTATCTTTCTCACTATCATTTGGTATGTTTAAGTTTTCAAATTGATTAGTGAGATCAATTATTTCAAAATTTTCTGATTTGGATTCTTCATGAAAAGAGACATGAATAGATTCCTCAACTTTTCTAGAGATAGTGTTGTAGGCTCTAAATGCTTTGCTAGAGGTGGAATATCCCAAAAAGAATGCTTTATGTGATTTAGAATCAAACTTATCTCTATCATCTTTGGTATTTAAAATATAGCATGTGGATCCAAAAGTATGAAAATAGTCAACTCTAGATTTCTTAGAATGTATTATTTCATATGGAGTTTTCTTCAAATGGGAGTGAACAGTTACTCTATTTAACACATAGCATGCGGTGTTTACAGCTTCAGCCCAAAAGGTTTTGGGTGTGTTATGTTCGAGCATCATAGTTCTAGCCATTTCTTGTAATGATCGATTTTTCCTTTCAACTATGCCATTTTGTTGTGGAGTGCGTGGAGTAGAAAAATTGTGAGTGTACCCATGAGATGTGCAAAATTCTTCAAATACATGATTTTCAAATTCTCCACCATGATCACTTCTAATGGTACATATTTTGCTTTGTAATAGATTTTCAATCTTGGAACAAAATTTTATAAAAACATGAATAGTATCATCTTTGGTTGCAAGAAATTGTACCCATGTATATCTAATATAATCATCAACAATAACAAAACAATATCTTTTGCCACCAATAGATTGTGTCCTCATGGGTCCAAATAAATCCATATGAATTAATTCTAAAGATCTACTGGTGCTAAGTACATGTTTATGTTTAAAAGATGTTTTTGTTTGCTTTCCCAAAGTACATGGTTCACAGTTTTCAACTTGATCAAAGGATAAAGTAGGCAATCCACGAACAACATCATATTTTACTAATTTTTTGATAACATGTGAACTAGCATGTCCTAGCTTTTTATGCCATAGTTGTAAAGTATTTTCATTTGCAAGCAAGCATTTTCCTACTACATATTTCATAGAGTTGGGTCTAAGAATATAAAGATTTCCAACTCTTTTTCCTTCATATACAACATTTGTAGTGTTTTCTATTAATAATTTGCAACAATTTTTGTTAAATAGAACATCATATCCACTGTCACATAATTGACTAACACTTATCAAATTATGGTGCAAACCATCAATGAGTAGAACATTTTTTATTTCGAGATTTGTACCAATATTACCTATTCCAACAATTTTACGTTTACCATTGTCTCCAAAGGTGACTGTTCCACTTTTCTTTTCTTCAAAAGTTTGAAATGCATCCTTGTTCCCGGTCATATGTTTGGAACATCCATTGTCAACCACCCAATCCTGCATTAAAATGTAGGTTTTGGTACCCATGTGATGGTTCGGTATGGTTAGAAGCATTTAATTACAGACTGAATAAAAAATATGACTCAGAACTTCAGTCGGTCGATAACTGTTCGACCGACATCTCTCTCGGTCGACTAATCGTCAATCGAGAAAGTTTTTGTTTTGTTGCTGTAGATTTAATTTGTTACAGGCATCTGGTCGTTCGACAAAAGTTCGACCGATTTTATGTTCGGTCGACAATACTTCGACCGAACAAGTTTCTGTTTCAGTACAATATTTCAGAAAATTACCATAATGCATGAAATCTTTTATTAAGTTGAGATAAGACAATGTAATTTGCAAAAATAAGCATTTGATCATATCTCAACTGTATTTATTTGACTCTACTAAGTTTGGGGTTTTGGGACCCAAACTAAGTCTGAATCCTTGGTCTTATAAGGACATGAAAATGAATAATGTCCAAGACGTAGACAAAAATGACAAGTAATAGAATCAACTTCATTTCTTTTTCTAGGAATTGTATTCTTAGGTAAAACATAATTTGAGTCTTAGATGTTGTAATTCTTCTGGGTTGATTTTTCTTTGGAGCATATCCCAAACCTTTTCTTCCATTGAAACTAGAGGAGATTTTCAGAATATTATCAAGGATATCTTTGCTTCTTAAATCATGTAGGTTTCTTTGTAGCTTACCAATGTCATCCATCTTTTTGTGTAAATCTTTTCTTGCTTGATCTAAATCAGATAATAGGGAGTCTCTTTCTTTTACAACATTGTCATAGTCTAGATGGTTACACATAATTGGTTGAGTCTGAAAATCATTTAGTTTAGCTAACAATTCAGTCTTTTCTTGAGAGAGAAGATCAACATTTGTTTCTAGAGTGAGTAGCTTTCTAGTGCGGTCATTTAAAGATGTTTTTAAAGACAGATTCTCAAGATCAATGTTGTTCTTTTCAGAAGAGAGATCATTTAATTGAACATATAGCTCATCATTTGTTTTGATAACCTTCTTTAGTTTCTTCTTGACATCAACATTCTTATCATGAGTTTCTTGTAGACTAGCAATTAACTCTTCTTTAGGAAGATCAAGAAGGCTTACCTCTTGAGAGTCTTCATCATCTTCTCTTGCCATTCGACATTCCACCTTTTCTTCTCCGCTTTCACTTTCACTTGACTCGTCCCATGCAGCTTTATAGGCTTTTTCTCCTTTCTTCTTGTGTGAGCTTTTCTTGCCTTTCTTTGCTTTAGGACATTCATTTTTGAGATGTCCTTTCTTTCCACACTCAAAGCACCTAGGAGGGGAAGAAGAACTAGAAATTTTGTTAGAATTAAATCTTTTATATTTCTTACCATTGACGATCAAGGCTTCTTCCCCTTCTTCTTCACTTGACTCCTCACTTTCTGGTGTGATGATCTTTGAAGCTTTTAGAGCCACATCCTTCTTCTTTCCTTGTTGAAGTTCACGTTCTCTTCTTTCTTCCTCTTCTAAGGTTGCTTCATGAGCTTCTAGATTGCCAATGAGTTGATCCATTCTCAGTCGAGTGAGGTCATTAGCTTCTTCAATGGCTGTCACCTTAGGCTTGTATTTAGGAGGAAGTGATCGAAGGATTTTTGATACCTGATCTTCTTCAAGAACAGTTTTCCCTGGGGCATTTAAACTATTAACAATAGAAGAGAATTTTGCAAACATTTCATTAATAGATTCATTTGGATCCATACGGAAGTGTTCAAACTTTTGTTTAAGCATACTGATCTTAGAATTTTTGACTTGAATCGTTCCTTCATAAGTTATGGACAATCTATGCCAAATGTCATAGGCTGTGTCATAGTTTGATATTCTATTAAATTCTCCTACTGAAATTGAACAATATAAAATGCTTACAGCTTTGGCATTCATTTGAGCCAACTTTACCGTATTTGCATCCCACTCTGCATATTATGTTTGAGGAAGCTCGTATGAGGTTGACACCATCCTCCATAAGTCCAAATTGATGCCTTGGAAGTAGAACTGCATCCTTCTCTTCCAGTATGTGTAGTTTGTTCCATCAAACGCTGGAGGTCTAGCAACAAGTGTCCCTTCAAGGTTAAGGTTGTTAAGCACCCCGTCACCCATTCTTCAAGACCTTGTTAAGGTTCCTTGAAGCCTGCTCTGATACCAATTGAAAAACCACTAGAGGGGGGGGGTGAATAGGGTTTTAAACTAATTTAACAATAATTTAACTCAAACAACCACAAATGAGAAATCAAGAAGGAGACAAAGGGTTTAGAGTGGTTCCAACCTTAGCAAATACTAAGGTTGTCAGTCCACTACCCGGTTGCTTACCCAACCGGGATTTTGAAAGTATTAATTTTATTACCTTCACAAGGAATTACACAAAATATAATACTTTCTTACACCCCTTGAACAGCCTTCACTTGAAGTAGATGCACCAACCCGAGGTAGCCTTCTGGAAGTAACTCCAAGCTCCCCCTTGAAGTAGCCTTCCTCTTTAGAAGTAACCTCCCGTTGCACCAGCCTTCTTGAAATAGCTCAAGGTCCCCTTCTTCACCAAGAAGATCACCAACCTCTTCAATCCGCAGCCTCCAACCTAGGAGTAGCAAGGAGAGTACAAACAATAATAGTGAACAAGAAAGGAAAATGGAAATTACAACTTATCCTTTGAAGCACAAGGCTTGATTTGCCTAGATCAAGCGTGTAGATCTCCTAACCAATGTGTATGGAATTGTGATTACTGTGGATATGAGATGCTAGCCTATAGGACACGAAATTTGAGCTGAAGGAAGAAGTAGCCAGTTGTCAATATGCTCAATTGCTCACAAACAGGTTGCTCAATGTAAGTGTATGCTCAAAGATTGCTCAAGTGTAAAAGAAAGTGAGTTTAGGTGTCCTAAGGCATGTACTATTTATAGGAATGTCCTACAATTGCTTAAGGACGTTCTAGATACTTTCTAGGGGTTTCTAAGTGCTTAACTAGCCGTTAGGTATAAGTTAGTTGCTTTAACAACGGCTAGTTAATTAATTCTGCTGTTGCTGTCAGAGTCCATCTCGGTCGAGAAATGGTCGACCGAGACACCTACTCGGTCGACGTTTTGTCGACCGACAGGCTCTCTGGATCAAGTGTTTGCAACGTTCATCTCCAACTGCCAACTACCTTGTCAGCTGAGTCTAACGGCTACTTGGGTCTTTCTCGGTCGAGAAGTTTGTCGACCGAGAGTGTCTCGGTCGAGGATTTTGTCGACCGAGATAGACCCTGTTTCAATGTTTCAAATAAAGACATTAAGTGTGTGTATGAGTGTGCATGTGTGACACTATTGAAGGGAATGACCTATCTACATGTGGTGTTTAGCTAGGGAAGATCTAACGCTTGATTTACATGAAGTCTAAGTACTTGTACATTATATATTTGTACAAGTTTACAATTGATTACATTTCATGACATTTACAATCATTCAAGCATATAGATTCCCTAGTGCTTTGTCATTCACCTTATTCCTGCAACACTCAAGTAGCATGTTAGATCAACAAGAATGAAATGTTTGTCATTATCAAAACAAGAATGAAATGTTTGTCATTATTGTATAACCCTAAAGAGCTAATCAATGTATAAATCACCTTAATTGAATCTAATGTTTTCACATTAGGCTTAGGCCAATAATGGACACATAAAATATGTCACATGATATAAATGGAGATTTCATAATAATTTGTACACAATAATGATATATAATTCTTTTGGTTGTAATATAAAGATATGGGAAAAATTGGATGAATAATAATGATGATGAAATAATATTATATTAAATATAATGATAAAAAGCCAAAAATGTTATAATTCATAAAAGGAGATTCCAAAATAGAAATCTAATGTGAAATCCGTGTTCCTTGGATCCCAACTAACTTGGGAGTCAAGTTTCACATTATTTGCACTATAATAACTACCCTAAATTTCTTTTAGGAAAGAAAATATGAGTTTAACTTCAAAATATGAGATAAATCATTTAATGACTCCAAAAGTGTAAAATAATCTTAGACTCATAATCTACACATTAAAATATGCCTTTGGCTGAATTTTCACTCAATTTGGAGAATATTTGCTTAAAAGATGAAATCGGGAGAGAGAAAGTGTGTAGAACCTTCAAAATATTAAATACATGTATAAACAATTTCAACATGTAAAATTGATGGCAAATTTGTATCCAAGGCACTTAATGTGACTTGTGGGTGAAGTTGCATCAATTTTAGATAATCCTAATGTCATTAATGCATGACGAAAGAGAAAATAAGATTTGTTAATTTAATGAATCAAAAGTCTCCAAAAGGGAAAACTAATGCCAAAACTGGTTTCTCCATGTTCCAATTAGTCCAGATGTCAAATTTCATATTTACAGCACTTTGTTTGAAGTTCCAATCTAATTTGGAAAGGATATATATAAATGATTTAGTATTTCCTAAAGTTTAGGTTTTAATTTAAATCACACTGGCTTTCCATTCATTTTAGGAATATGGATTCAATCACAAATGTCATATCTAAATCATGAACCCACTGTTATTTCTCCTACCTCCTGCTTCTTGTGTGGTTCCATGTGTACAGGGATCTCAATTTTGTTTCCATGTACCTCTCTCATCTTTCATCCTTTCTCCAATATTTCTTCTACAACAACTTCAGCTTTCTTTCCCGAACCCAATGATCTATCACTCATCCTCTCCCATGTCCTATATAAGAAATACCTAATTTTGTCTCAAGGGTGGTTATTCCTTTGAGTTGTAGAGTCATCGTCGACGACTCCATCCTGAACCTAATCTCTTAGAAACCTCCGTTGGATACTAGGCAATGTTTCTTCACACCTAATTTTCCCCTAAACTATTTCCTTCTCACCAATGAATCTTGAATACTTCAAGACAATGGGTCTCATCATTCTCCCTAGAGGGGTCACCTCGGGGCAATTACTCTGGCGGGAATGACTAAAGTTGATGCTCAACGAGGAAAGTCAATCAGCAGAGACCAGAACAACTCCTGGCTTGTAACTGATCTTTGACTTTGCTTGGGCGAAGTTATGGTTGTCATATAAATTTCATACCCTTAAGAGACATGTTGAACCCCCACTAGCTTTGTATGGTTTGTGTGAAGACAGTCTCTTCATTAGTTCTATCTGTTTGAGGTATAACTCAAATTCTCTATTTTGAGGTTCTTGTTCGGGTTATGCGCCTTGGTGTTGGGTTCTGGACGTATGGCCTTATGCACCTTTCTGTTTCACCCATTTTTCCTCTACCTGGTCCTCTCAAAATCAATGGAGGATTTTTTCTCACTTGATATATTCACCTCCAACCTCCAAAGCTTGTCCGTAGGGCAGTCATGGTGGAGAAGAGGGTCCTTGGATGAGCTGTGTTCTCGCGTGAAGGGTAAAACAACAATGACTACCGTGCGATTTCACATCTCTAACCCTGGTTTCTCATTTTCTTTTCATCTTTCCTCTAAAGGTAAAATTGCCTTTTCAGGCTTGTCTCTTTTCCTTTCAGCGTTGAGGCAACTTGTCAGGTTGTTAGTGGGGCTGGTTGAGTTGGCCAACTCTTATTGCACCAACTCAGTGTGTGCGCCCTCTCCCTCTCTCTTTTTTCCTCTCCCAATGCTTTTACTGACATGGATTTATCTGATTGGCTAATTTTTGAAAGTTGAAAATTCATACTAATTATTTATAGCTCAAAAAAATATAACAAAATATGTTCCAAAATTAGAAAAAAAAATATGTGCTTTCTAATGGTACTGGTTTTGTTGCCAAAATATAATGTTATAAATAAGTTATTTTAATGGGTTTACCTAAATAGATAAGAACTTGTAAATTTCATAATTAAATATTTAAAAGTCAGAAAATATAGTAAAATGTGTTTTGGAATCAGAAAAGTATAATCTAAAACATCACATAGTTTTGGTAATCTAATTCACATATAAGGAAAAAGGTGATTTTTAGGTTTTGAATAATCAATGTGGAATTGACTCAAAATCTACGTATATGCTTAATAGGTTCTTTGGAGGCCTAGGCTTGGACCTAGATTGGACTTTGGATTGTTTTGAATCTGAAGAGAGGTATGTTTGCATCTCCTATTATTCCTTTTGAGCAATAACTCGTTTTCCTCTATCACTTGGTCCTACGGACAATATCCTACAAAAATATTCTTTCTTTTGAAAATTATGGTCTTGTGATCATATTTGGACATCCTGTTGGTCTCTTTCTTATCCTTTTTTTCATGATGAAATTTATATGATGGCATGTAATGTCTTTTGCCCAGTTATGAGATAGATGTATATGTTGGTCAGTTTTGTGGTGACTAGTTTGTATAATCTAACTATACTTTCTACTTGCATCTACATTAAACATGCTATGTGATTCAGTAGCACTAGAGTATTGTAATTGCATTGGTTTTAGGGAGATGTGTATTTCTTGTTCGGGGCAATATGCTCCTGTTATCTTTGAGATGGAGGTGGTCCCATACCCAGGTTTCAAATTTATGAGGTTTGGCCCACTTTATATATATTTGGGAGTTTGCTTATGTGCCATTCTCTATCAAGTTTCAAGTTTATGAGACTTGGTCGACTTTGTTGTTATATTTTTCTATGGTTGTGTTTATCTCACATGCATGTAGGTTGATGATTATGGGGTGTGTGCCCTAATTCTTTTTATGTGGTAGTATGGCAAAATTTTATTATTTTAATGGCAAGTATCTCGCTTGTTGTGATCATATTCTTTTATGCCCTTTTGGGCAGTACTTTTCTATTTCATGGTAAGCCTTTTATTTTGACGTCCCTTATTCCATATACTACTCAATTTCCTTTTTAGTATGCACATACCAGCCTTTGTTGATGTCACATGTTTTTCTCTTCTTGCTGGGGTATGTTTCCAACCCTAGGTGAAGGACTTGGATGACATGGCATGAAGACATGGGCTTAACTTAAGGAGTTAAAGCTTGGAGACAATCTTGTTATGGATTATATTTCCCTATACTTAGATTCATATGGTGTATCTTACATGTAAACCCTATGTGGGAGATTATGATGTACTTTTGTAATCTTTTGTGAAGAATTGAATAAAGTATTTATTTTTATTCCTCTTCTACACTTTGGTTGTTTTTATTACCATTAAATAAGATTTGAAAATTTTACACCCACTCCAAGATACCTTATGGGTGTGTTTGGGCTAGAGGTTCTATTCTTCAATTTTAGTAGGGGGTGGATCCCCTCTGGGTCCCACTCCTTATAGTCATCAATATTTTCCTAACCTATGTGGTCCCCAAGGTTCCTAGCCTTTGTGGTGAATGATAATTTTTTACCTATGTGGTCTCTATGTTTTCCTAATTTATGATCGATGGCATTTCTGATCCTATGAGTATGGGTCATGATTTTGGTTGTATAAAATCATATGGTGATGTTTAACCTTACGCATTCATAAACCAATGGTAATGCTAAGAATTAGGGTTTATCCTTGAGTGCTATTTTGTACCATTAAATCAACTCATCTTGTTGAACCTAACCCTAACACAAATAGGTGAACATGGTTAATCATATCTAGCTTCCTTATGTGATTGGTATGATGAGCAATGCTCCCTCAATGTTGTTGTAACCCTAATATGATGATATCTGAACACCATGAACTCTTAAATGTAATGGTATGTTAAACTTGTATGTACATGTATGGTGATGGTTTGATGAGACTTTGGTAAGGCATGGAAAGATAATGATGTTCTTACAGGGAATGATGTTATGGTCTTAAGGACCATTGGGCAGTGTTGAGTTGTAATGGAGGTGTGATCATGCTCATGTTACAACAAGAATTGGTATCCTCTGATGATGTGTTAAGAATTATATTTCATAAGTTTATATCTTCTAGAATTGTAACATACCTATGTTTGTGTAGAACTCTCTTAGGGTTTGTATATAACTATATTGATGCATCCTTAACTCACACAATTGGCATTAACTAATAAAGTGAAACCCTAATCATGTTGTGAGGAGTGGGACCTGAGAGGGGATCCACTCCCTACTTAATTTGGGGAATTAACTCATCTAATCCAAAAATTCAAACAAGGGATGTCAAATTAGATATCAATTTTTTCTCAAATGATGATATACAAGAACAATCAGAGTATAGCCGCAGAATAATATTTTCATGACTATATTCAATTTTACAAAATTACATTATCATATCCCATAAAGGGTTTACATGAAAGATAAAACATAAGGACCTAAGTAGAGGTATATCCAGCTATCTCAACTCTATCTTCCCAAGAGATTCACTTAGCAAGTCCAAGTCACCAAGTCCAATCCTTCAAATCCTACACCTGGGGTTGAAAGCATACCCCCAACAAAAGGAGAAAAGTAGATGACAACAACAAAAAGACAGGTATGTGCATATAAATATATATTGAGCAATGTAAAGGGTAAATGTTCTCAAATAAACAAGGCTTCCCATGGAAAAGTTAGTATCACCCAAGCGAGTATCAAAAGGAAATGTGAATTCAGTAAAATTTTAAGTAATGGTAAGGCATCCATGTGTTTTACATGTGACAATACTAGAACAATATAGACATGTTGGTAGGAAATAAGACGTCTACCATAAATATGGAGTGAGTATGACATATAAACATCTACTCTGAACATGACAACTACACATATTCTCTAATAATATCACTTGCATGAATTATCACCTCTGCATTATCAAGTGTGGAAATTTACATATCCACATAAAATAACATATGCCACATTATACTAGTAGTCTCCACATGATGCATAATATAAGAGTAAGGGAGTCTAAATCAGAATATGAGGGATGAGAATATCGAATAGTTATCATGTGGTGTTATAGAAACCATAAGAAAATATATAATTATTTCACAATTAAGATACTTCATATTATCACAAAAATCCACAACTTACAAATGAAGATTCCATAAGGATTAAGATGAACAAGATATAAGTAAGAGTAAAACATAGATCAAGAGTTCAAAGAGAATATCCATCAAGATAGGGTGATCACAATATCAAAATCAAAATAAAATATTTCACATAAAATAAGTGTTCAAAAGCGAGAGAAGTTGTGTAGGGTAATTTTATCTAAGAGATAGAAAATAGGTCTATTGCTCAACAAGAATAATAGGGAATGCAATCATACCTTGACTCAAATGTTAAGTCAGAGATCAAGTTGTATTTCTCCAAGTCTAAAGTCAATTCAAACCTACATATAATATTTGATCCATCAATTAGGATTTAGTGACATATTTTGGTGAAACCCCAGAAATCCAAATGTTCAGAAAAAAAACCCTAGATTAACTCGTGATTTTTGTCTAGAAAGTGGGTACAAGGTTACTGATCATGGATTTTAATCCAAGATCTAGTTTTTAATCATTAAATTTTTTCTTCAATTATTATTAAGTGAATGTGGATTATTAAACTCTACAAATCATGTTTTTAAAACTTTAGGACCAGGCAATAAAAATTGGACCAAAAGATAGAGGAAATCCAAAGATTCTAAAACATATTTTTTATAATTTTTGGAGATTCCAATAAAAAGATATTATTTTTACAAGTTTCATATTACTCATTGATTTATTGTTGAAACTAATTTTCAAATGACTATTTTGCCCTTATATTGGATATTGGGACTTTATATTGTGATAGGGAAGTATTGCCCAAAGATTTTATGATCGAAATCATGGCTAACTAAGCAAAGAATGTGGAAGGAAAAAAATGCCCTTGTAAGAAAAACAAACCACAAGAGGCGTAGTGGGGTAGAGATGAGAATTGGAAGGGGATCATCCCCTACCTCCCTTGCACACCATGGCCATTGTGTGAGGAGCAGATCGGCTGAGAAAAATTGGAGAAATACCAACAGTGGATGAATTTGATGACCCGATTGACCGAAATCAAAGAGGAACGATTAAGAAATCATATACCCTTTGGGGAGTTGATCTGAGATGAAGTAAGAAGGAAGCATGGTCAACCATAGTCCAGAACTAGTTTTTGGGCTTGTGACAGCAATAATGAGGGAAGGGGAAATTAAAGCAGGAGGAAGGTTGCTTGAGGTCCAACGGTGGTAGGGGTATGCATATTTATATATGTGATCTCATTCTAGAGCTTTGACTAGTAGTAGCTTTGAGAATCCATGAGAGGAGGTTTGGGCATTTCTTAGGTTTGTGGGTGTAGTAAATGAGTAGGGCAGTGATGGATGTGAAATTTGATAAGGAAGCTAGAGGAGAAGAAATCTTGGGCAAAGATTAACTGAGGTGGAAATCGAGATTTGAATGAGCCAAGTTCACAACTATTGTTTGCCCATTTGGTGCAAGCTGTGAGAAAATCTCGCGACCATCCAATTTGGATATGGATGAGATACACGCACACATTGGCTAAGGTTAGTGGTATCTTGACATTGAAATAAATGTATAAACCTTATCCAAATTGGAAATCAAAGAAAGTGATACATTAATTATTTCCTTTTCTTTCTTTTTCAAATTGAGGGTGCAAATATTGTCCAATTAATATGAAACTTTGTACTTAGGCTAATTAAAACATGTAGATTCCAATTTGGCATTGCTTTTCACTTTTGAAGACTTCTAGTATTTTATTTAGTAATTTTAAATTATATCCTATATTCTCTTTCCTTTATGAATTTGAGGCATCAAGAAACTCTCCAAAAAAATGAAACTTAGCATGTAACCAAACTTAAACGCGAAGATTATGATTTTACAATTAATTTTCCCTTTCAGGGTTATTTAACATTTTATTTAATATTTTTGGCTTAAATGTACATTCTCTCTCCTAAATTACACTAGCATAGGCAAGTTTGTCCAAATAAGAATAAAATTCACATATATGTTAATTTTAGTATGTGGAATTAAAATTTGAGGTTTGATTCCACTTTTGAAGACTTTTAGTAATTTATTTCATACTTTTGGCTCTTATCCTATTTTCTTGTCCAAGTAGAATTAAGATAGTAATTATTATGCAAATAATGAGAAACTTGACAACCACACTAATTGACACCCAAGGAACACATTTTATCATTATATTTTACTTTTGAGATTTGCTTTTATGAGTTATGGCACATTAGGAATCTTAACAAATTATCATTGTATTTACCAAAATAGTATATCAACACTTACTTAATTAAGTCTTATTTATGTAAGATTGCTACAAAAAGGGTTATATATATATTATTATGCATGAATTTCTATACTTCACTCATTTTAGACAATATGTCCATTAATTCCTTGTTTAACTAAATTATATGAAAATTTTAATATTTATGGACTTGAAATTACCCATTGTTACATCAAAACATATTATTTTATTTTTATTTAGCCTTTATGTAAGTAAAGAAAATATATGTAATATATTTCATGATTTTATTTACATGTTGGCACGTAATTAAGTTATTATTTAAATGTGTTTTAATTTTTATCCTTGTTTGGGTCATATCTAAGAAACCAATCTTACTAGATTTCTAATCATGGCAATAGTACAAGATTTTAGATTTTGGGATGTTACAACACTCCACCCCTTAAAAGGATTTTGTCCATGAAATCTAATCATCCAACATAATCAATTGTTTATACTCCACCCTTTAAAAGGTTTTACGTAATCAGTCAAACAACACTATAGGTCCAAGGAATAGTCCTTCCAAACTTAGGTATTACTTTCATCCTCAAAACTAGGGTTTAGGATGTCTATACCAACTAACATCTAGGGTTTCTTCACTAAAACTTTACCTATTTCTCCATTGTGACTCGTCTCAAGAAAAACTTTGATAAAATATAGAAAAATTTCTTTTGTACATATAATAGTTTAATGAAAATGATTTTGATGATGTAAAACCAGGCGGTGTAGAACAAAAATAGTACCAAAATCGATTGATTGAACCAAGTCACATTTTCCATTAAAGAACTCCCATCCTAATACTTCCACATCCTCATAACATATCACCAACCTAAGGTTAGATCTTAACATTCAAAGGGTATACCAACACCAACCTACATTGCAAGGTAAGAGCACCCAATTCCTTATCACATTAGGGTTTACTCATCACGATTCTTATATGTACTTCCTATGATCCTCAATTGACACATCATCATCTAATAAATCATTATAGGTCAATTCTATGGTATTTCACTTAAAGGGTGACTATGTAAGGCAAGGGTTCTAATTAGGGAGACAAAATTGAAATAGTCAGAAATTTGACCACTATGGGCTCTGATAGTAAGGAGTAGAACCCAAGCGGGGATCCACTCCCTACTTAATTTGAGGAATTAAACCACCTAATTCAAACATTCCGAAAAGGGATGTCAAATTAGATGTATATATATTTTTCCTCAAATGATGGTATACAAGAACAACCAGAGTATAGCAGCAGTATAATATTTTCATGACTATATTCCATTTCACAAAACTACATTTTCATCTCCTATAAAGGGCTTACATGAAAGATAAAACATAAGGACCTAAGTAGAGATATATACATATATCTCAACTCTATCTCCTCAAGAGTTTCACTTAGCAGATCCAAGTCACCAAGTCCAATCTTCCAAATCCTACACCTGGGTTGGAAGCACACCCTAGCAAAAGGAGAAAAGTAGATAACATCAGCAAAAAGGTTGGTATGTGCATATTAAATATGGATTTAAAAATATAATAGGTGGAGTTGTCAAATAAATAATGCTTCGCATAGAAAAGATAAGTATCACCCAAACCGATATAAAAACAAAATGTGAATTCAATAAAATGATAAATAAGATCAAGGCATCCATGTGTTTCAAATGTGCCAATACTAGAAAAATGTAAACATGTTGATAGGAAATAACAGATCTACCACAAATATGGGATGCGTAGGAACATATACATGTCTACTCTAAGTAGGACAGGATACATATTTGCTCGAATAATATTACTTGCAGGAATTATCACCTCTGCATTATCAAGTGTGGAAATTTACACATCCACATAAAATAACCAATATCACATTATACTAGTAGTCACCAAATGATGCATAATAAAATAGTAAGGAAGTCTAAATCAAAACATGAGGGATGAGAATATCCAATAATATCATGTGGGTCAGAGAACCCATCAACAAATATATAATTATTTTCACAATTAGGATACTTCATATGATCACAAAAATCCACAACTTGCAAGTGAAGATTCCACAAGGATTAAAATGAACAAGGTATAAATAAGAGTAAAACATATATCAAGAGTTCAAAGAGAATGTCCATCAATATAGGGTGATCACAATATTAGAATCAAAATAAAATCTTTCACATAAAATAAATGTTTAAAAGAGAGAGTTGTCTAGGCTAATTTTGTCCAAGAGAAAGAAAATAGGTTTATTGATCAATAAGAATAATAGGAAATGCAATCATACCTTGAATTGACAATTAAGTCAAATATCAAGTTCTAATACTCCAAGTCTAAATTCAACTCAAACCTACGTATAATATTTGATCCATCAATCAAGGTTTAGTGACGTATTTTGGTGAAACACTAGAAATCCAAACCTTTGGCAAAACCCAAGATTAACTCACGATTTTAGTCTACAAAGTGGGTACAAGGTTAATGATCACGGATTTTAATCCAATATCCAATTTTTCACCCATTAAAATTTTTCTTTAATTATTATTAAATGAATATGGATTATTAAACCCTAAAAATCATGTTCTTAAAACTTTGGAATCATGTGATGAAAATTTAACCAAAAGATAGACAAAATTCCAAGGATTGTAAAATGTACTTTTTATAATTTTCAGAGCTTCTAACAGAAAGATATGATTTTTACAAGATTCATATTACTTATTAGTTTATTGCTGAAACTAATTTGCAATGACCATTATGCTCTTATATCAGATATCATGACTTTATAGTGTGACTGGGCATTATTTCCCAAATATTTTATGATCAAAATCACCGCTAACGAAGGAAAGAATGTGGAAGGACAAAAATGCCCTTGCAAGAAAAAAAAACCACAAGAGGTGCAGAGGGGTAGAGACAAGAATTTGTAGGGGATCATCCCCTTCCTCCCTAGATCACCATGACCACTATATAAGGAACAGCTTAGCCGAGGAAAATTGGGGAAATACCAACGACACACAAATTTGATGACCAGATTGATCAAAATCAAAGAGGAAGGGCTAAGTAGTCATACCCTTTCGGGAATTGATCTAAGATGAAGCAAGAAGGAACCACGGTCAGCCGTCATCCAAAACTATCTTGTGGACTTGTAGTGGCAGTACACGAGGGAAGTGGGGATATTAAAGTAGGAGGAAGGTTGCACGAGTTCCAACGATGATAGGAGCATGCATATCTATGGATGTGATCTCATTCTAGGGCTTCAAATAGTAGTAGCTTTGAGAAGCCATGAGAGGAGGTTTGTGTGTTTCTTAGATTTATGTCGATAGGATATGAATAGGTACCTATGGCTGTGAAATTTGATAAGGAATATATAGGAGAAGAATTATTGAGCAAAGATTAAGTGAGGTAAGAGAAATCAGGATTTGAATGAGCCGCGTTCACAATTGTTGCTTGCCCATTTGGCACAAGCTAGGAGACAATCTCACTACCATTTGAATCGAATCCCATGGCTGAGATACACGCACACATTGGAAAAAGTCAGTTACAGAGTGACATTGAAATAAATGTGAAAACCTGATCCAAACCAGAAATCAAATAAAGTGATACATTAAGTATTCCATTTTCTTTCTTTATCAAATTAAGGGTGCAAATATTGTCCAATTAAAACAAAATTTTGCACATAGGATAATTATAACATGTAGATTTGGCATTGGTTTTCACTTGTCAAGACATCTAGTATTTTATTTAATAACTTTAAAACTATATCCTATATTCTCTTTCCTTTATGAATTTGAGGCATCAAGAAACTCTTAAAAAATGAAAGTTAGCCTATAAGCAAACTTAAACATGAGGATTATGATGTTGCAATTAATTTTCCCTTTTGGGGTTATTGAATAAGATATTTATTATTTTGGGCTTAAATGTATGTTCTCCTAACTTACACTAGGATAGGCAAGTTTGTCCAAATAAGATGAAAAATCACACATAGGCTGGTTTTAGTATGTGGATTTCAAATTTGTGGTTTAATTCTACTGTTGGAGACTTTAGTAATTTATTTAATACTTTTGGATCTTATTCTTATTTTCTTATCCAAGTAAAATTAAGAAATTTATTATTATGAAAATATTGTGAAACTTGGCAACCAAGCTAATTGACACCCAAGGAACACATTTTATCATTATATTTTACTTTTGAGATTTCCTTTTAGAAGTTAAGCCGTCATTAGGAATTTTGATACATTATCATTGTATTTAGCAAAACATTATATCAAAACTTACATAATTAAGTCCCATTAATGTGACATTGTTACAAAAAGGGTTTAATATATATTATTATGAACGAATTTCTACACCACTCATTTTACACATGATTTCCATTAGTTCTTTATTTTAAATTATATGAAAATTATAATATTTATGAGCATGAAATTACCAATTGTCACATCAAAACATATTATTTTATTTGTATTTTTCCATTACTAAAGAAAATATGTGTAATATATTTAATGATCTTATTTACATGTTGGCACATAATTAAGTTATAATCTAAATGTGTTTTAATTTTTATCCTTATTTGGGTCATATCTAAGAAACCAATCTTACTAGATTTCTAATCATGGGAATAGGATAAGATTTTAGATTTTGGGACATTACACATATAGTGCCATGTGACATAGATCCATTCCACTGTCAGGACTTGCTGGGTGGTGAAACAAGTATTCCTTTAATGGAAGCTCAAAGTCGTATAATGTTGAGTATATGTATGATCTTTGTGGATGGACGCGGTCATACCTTGATAGGATAACGGTCGAGGCCATATCTCAAATGATTATGATTCAGTATACATGATGTAATTGAGGAAAGATACGGTTGTACCTTGGATGATAGGGTTTGTATACTAGGGTTGCTAATGTCCTGACCTATATACCAAGGGAGGACTAGGTTGTATTGCAGTTGGACTATATATGTCATTGTGGCTAACTTGTACTGACTGAGGGTAGATGAGATCTTAGGATTTCATCTCTCCTAGATCTTGTACATAACTAATTTTGACTTAGAAGTGGTCAGTTGGAGTCTGGGTGGTATACCTTAAATTCCCCAGGGCTTAATAAAAGACGTAATCCAGCCGCATATCTTATTTTCCTAGGGTTACATGCATTTGACATTGTTATTAACCCTTGCCTTGTTTCTTGGGATGTTTAGTTAATGTGAAATGTGGTAAGAGAAATTAGCATTTATAAAAGGTGATAGATTTATATGTTCCTTTGTATACTGTACTAATCATGCTTAACATGTTTAATTGTTTAGTGTACTATACCTACTTTATCTTCTTAATTGGTTTAACTTGGTTTATAATATAACTTTTAGTATTCAATAACCATTGTTGAGGGTTATATCTCTCGCTGGGATGTTGGTCTCACCTCGTGGGTCACCACATCTTTTAAGATGATTGTCAGTGATGTGATCTGGTTCGTGGAGGCAAAGAAGAGAAGCTTGGATAGCACTAGGAGTAGAAGGTTGGCTAGTAGTTAGTAGTGTCCTAGAGTCATCCATGTACTCTCAGGTCTTGGTAGGGAATATTTTATAGATGATGTGTACATCAACTCAAGCTTTTGCCAGTATGTCGATGTTTGCATATGTCATGTATATGTTGAACAACATCTTTTATATCCATGTGATAGATGAGACCACTAAATAGATATGTAAGTACCTGATATGGTCTATTTTGATATAAAAGTTGTTGGACCTTTATGTAAATACTTATGAACATGATGGTAATTTTTAAATTGGTTTTAATTACTCGCTTTTCGATTATGTGGTTAACTAGTAGTTGATTGTGTTTTTTAAGTAATCTTATTTGGCATGATAGGGTGTCACACTTATGGTAGGCATTAGAAGGCATACATTTTCATTTTATCCATCAAATATGTGCATCATATTTTATTTCATGCATAAATAATTTGGATTTTTCGTATGATTCCTATTTTCATAGCCACCCATCTTTTCCACCCATTGCTCTACATGGTAGGCCACTCATATGATTATTCCCCTCACTCATGTTTATATGTGGAACTTCTTCCAATATAGTTGGTCTATATAGATCAGAGCAATGTATAGAAGGATATGACATGGTGAATTGAGTGTGTGCCCAACTGACCATAATATTTAACTACTTCATATTAATAATGTTTTCATTAATCTTATTGTGGACAACTTTTATGAGCATTATTAATCACTTTAAAGTAGTTATCTATTCAATGGTTGGCAAGGGCTAGTTTGGGAATGACAAGTGGAGTGGTTAGGAAAAGTAATTTGTAGGTACTTGTCTTCTTGTTGACTCCTTCAAACAAATCCAAGAGTAGTTTTGCTTCAGGATAAGAATCATTCAAGCTTGGGGCATTCTGATGCATTGATTTTATGTCACTTTTTACATGCTATTTTTTCAGCCTTTTAATCATGGATATTCTCATTTGGGTATCTTTTTCTTTGTTTTCCATTGTTTAGCATATGAATCATTTATGTAGTAGTTATCCCACATTCCTATCAAAAAACATGATTTTATGATCATTTGCTTGAAGTTATATTTTTGTTCCTCTTATTTCAGGCAATTTAAATATCTACTTGTCAACTCAGTTCCACTGGCTTCCTTGTCGGTGGTACTGATACCTTACAACCAATAAAAGAATATGGGGTGCAACATCAGTGATTTTGAGGGGCAACTCATTTCTACCCAAAATTGTGTTGATGCCACTGAGTTTCTGACTAGTGGTACCAACTGAGGGTCCAAAGACCATTGGAGTCTCTATGCTATCGACATCACTTTTGATGGTATTGACTTCAGCATCCAAGCACTCATGAGAATCAGCTCGTTGCTACATACACATCTGTTGGTAGTATTAATGCAGATAGATAGGGCAAAAAATCCAACCAACTCAGTGCCACCGATTACTCGTCGTTGTTAGCGACCCACCACGATCAGTGTAGATCTAAAATCAAGTCAAACCCATCATCTATAAATTAAACGAGGGTTAGGTCTAACTTATGACCTAAGTAGGGTGAACACAGATGAGACATACATATATTTTGGAAACAAAGTTTGGAGTAGAGGCAACATGAGAGATAACCACCAAATGGGTGATCCAAGCACTTTTGAAGGACAAATATATAGTCAGAAAGATATTGATCGTGGTGTTCTTCAGAAGGGATTTTGGAGATGACTTTCTTGGAGTTTTTATATTAGTTTCCTGATGTTTTTCTTCTCTTGCTATGATTTTATGGAAACCATGTGGGGCCAAACCCCACTATTCCCTAGGACCAAGTAGTAGCATGGCCAATCATTGTACTTGAATTTGATGATTTTATAATATATTTCTATCATTTTGAACTTGAATCTATGATATAGTCCATGATTTTTTTATACCTAATCAATAAAACCAAAGTACCATATTGCTAATTGCTTAGGGAGAGGGATTATGAGTTATAAAAGTCATAGATTCACATAGCTAATATTGTGCTTTGGGAGAAGGCTTACACCTATGAAAGAATAACCTAGAGAATAGATTGATTTCCTTAGATTAAGTTATGAAATAGCTATAGGAGTGAGGTTGTCTTAATCCAAGTCATGTATCATGATGAAGGAGTAGATGATGCTATCTACATGTCTTAAGTTCATAATAAGAGTGATTATCTAAAGAGGAAAAGCATTCAATTACAATGTGTGTCATGGTGAAACCGCAAGTTCTAGAATATACACTAGATTTTGTTTACAACAACATTAATTTTTCTTTCTTAATTTCTATTGTTAGTTAAACAACCACCAATTAACCATTTCTTCGACCTAGCTGGTTAGGTCTCATTTATTAGTAGATATTGGTGAATGATTCCTTGAGTTTGACAACCCAATCTTATTTTGCCAATAATACACCACAAGTACATTTGTTTATTACATGCACATCATTTGTGTGTCACCAAGTGATTAGGTTAGGTGGGGTAATACTAAGAGGTTTAGAACTTGCCTAACTATAAGAGTGTTAGGTGTATACAATGGTAATATATGTATGTATAAGATTGATGCATAGACCACTTGCTTTCCTATAAGAATGATTTGTACTTTTTTATTGTGACTATTTAGTATGAGATTCATGGTTAGGTAAAAACCATTTCCTAATAATTTCTCTATATTGTATATATCTTTAATATAAGTGCTAACCCTTGTTTTAATTAATTAGATTTCAATTCATGAAAACTAAAAATCAACCTTTAAAAAGATCTAACTTGTTGAAATTGAGAAACTTTATGCGTAATAATTTAAGGTCTCTTGTAAAAATCACTACTATGTCGATATTATATACTTACAATACAAAAATTTGAGTCATATTATAAATTGCAAATACAAAAACACAATAGGTTCTCATATTACAAGAAAAAAACTCACACATACAACTTTTCACAACTTAGTGTGATTCTCATAACAACAAGGTAGTCTTTTTCAAAACACAATATATCATATAACAACTCTTTATATTTACAACATACTCACGACGCTTCACTAACAGAACAAAGTAAGCATAAATGAGAGTATGTGACAAATATAGGTACAACGTATCCCAAATCATAGGTAACCTTGGTTGAGTGTACATGAACTCTAGCTAACATAAACACATCAAAGACATCACCAAGGCCCTACCGCATGTCTTAACCAAGCCACATATTCTGTGTAACTCTGATCACATGAAAAACATTTGCAATAAATTTTACAAGTTATTCTCTCTTTAGTAGGTGGGTACTTCCCACCTAGAATATAAGCATATCTTGGGTATGTTTATATTTATTACATGAAACATTGGGTAGGATTAACATGTAAACTTGGAAAAACATATCTAGAAGAAGATAAGTAAAGATATATCCAAGGAAACAAATAATATATTATGACGTGATTGTATCTTAGTATTACCACATATCTTAACTACTTTTTTAAACTCATTTATTCTCATAAATCTCACACGTCAATACATCTTTTCACGAGTCATATATGTCTCAAAATAAGGGATCAAGATCTCACTCCTATCTAAGGGTTGAGGTATACAACCCAACATAGTGTGACCCCCAACTCATGACATCACCATAAGACATCTCACACATTCCTATGACATATAAGGTATCTCAAGCCTTAATATCATTATGACATAACCTACATCATCTCTCTTATGATTCATTGACCAAGGATTAAGGTTTAGCTGGATACCCTAAGAGAAGACACCAAGCTTAGGTTTTCCATAGGTCTAGGTAAGATACTATGGAATCTCTACCTTTAATCCAACCACAATACAAAGAGGTTCATTCACAAAATATCACACAGTAAGCATTCATCAATTCTAAAGCCATAAGTCTCACCACTCTTGTCACATAACAAGGATTGGGGTCTCATCCCCTAATCCTCGCATTGCATCACAATGAGTGATATGTTCTTTGTGTAACTCCCCCAAACCCTCCATAAACAATTACTTAGGTCTAGTCCACTCTAGGTTTCCTCCAAATGGACTTAATTAAATGTGATACATAACTATTTTTCCATGATAACACAGACACCGACGAAGTATCACATTATTCATGGTGCATATATATATATATATATATATATATATATATATATATATATATATATATATATATATATATATATATATATATATATATATATATATATTAGAATTATCTTTATTATTCAAAAGCTTGATAGTTTTAAGATTTACAAATTAATATTATTCATGTTTTCATGTGAAATTCCTTACAAAAACATAAGCTCTTATTCTAAATGATCACTTAGAAGCAACTCAAAAACTAAAAAAACACTATTTGACAAATTTGGATTTCACTATTATCACATATAGCACATATGGCCTCTAAAGGCCTAAATGTCATCTCACTCATGACCTTATCAAGAAATCTAGAAATGTGGACCTTCATCCCTTACCAAAATCTCTGAATATTTTAGACTTGTCGCACATGGCTTATATAACACATGTTCAACCTTTATAAGGCACAACATTGTAATGACCCCGCCTCCCGGTAACCCCCAATTAAGAGAGACCGAAAGGTCAGAGCGGTTACCAATAACCTGGATCAAAGGTTCGACAAATAATCAATAACAATTAATAAACTTTACTAACTAAGATGAAAATTGGTATAAAAAATAAAACTTTGCTTACGTTTTTAAAAATGGGGATTTCTAATCTTCTATCCACGAAGATAGCAATCTAACTAATCCTCATGTGCACATTAATTCTCATTTAATTCCGCATATCCCACTTTACTGTTTGTTCTTTTCATTTGTACCTAAAATGCCGACAAACAAAAAGTTGGTCAGCAAGAAGCTGGTATGTGGGGGAAACAATAATCGTGCAACTATAATAACAAAGTAACCATGCAATTAATCATTTAACATCCAATTTTACATTTTAAGTCGTACTACTCAATCCATACCTATCCACAACTCTGTGTTGTCCCTGTAAGGACTTATATAATACCTCTGTAAAGGTAGAGTCGCATGGCACCACCCAAAGGTAGCCCAATATCTAACTCACTGTGACTTGATGGACCTACCCTTTAGGTAGCCATATACTAAGTCATTCCACAACCTGATGGACCTACCCTCTAGGTAGCCATGTACTAGGTCAGCCATTAAGACACAGAGGGGACCAAGATCTGAGCTAGTAAGCACATATCTTATGTGATAGTCATATCCACATTATAGTTTGCATGAATTAAAATCATCCAACAATTAATTCATGACATCGATGAAAACTTCGGTAAACCTCGAAAAACTAATTCGAGATATTCATAAGCGTAACCACATACCTATTCAGTAGATTCGAGCTAATATCAATTCCAAACAAGAAGGCAATCCAAGCAAGTAGCCCAACCATACAATCAAGAATCCTGAAAATCACATGTACTCTATTTACTACACACTATATCAAGATTATTTCTATTCAACTTGAAATTGCTTCGTATGGTTTCTGCATCCATTTTAGGGTTTCATTTGCAATTAGGGTTTCACTTCGCTTATACTATTTTAAACCCTAATTTATATAATTACTTACAAACCCTAATTTCAGATTAAAGGCACACTTAAACATTAATTAAGCCCATTATGCCTCTTTTACATTAAAGCTACTATTTTTATCCTTTTAATCTATGACAAAGTCATTATGCTCATCAATTCATAGTTCGTTATGGTCTAAGTCGCATATGAACTCTATTTGTCATTAATTTCAAATTAATCCACTAGAAAACCCTAATGATCAAATTAAGGGTTTTCATCCGTAGTTAGGAGCTTGTACACTTGAAAGCGTTTGGAACCATCATTTAGCAACATATTTTCACATTATTCAAATTAAATATGATCTTCTCCTCTTTTACCCTAAGTTAGGGTTTCTAACTGCTTAATCATTCATAATTGGTGTAAAATCCTAAACCATGCAATAATTCATCTACATTAGGTTCAAGTTCATCATTAACATTTCAACAGGTTGCTATTATTTAATTCCGTCAATTAAGTATCATGAATTTAACCATTAACTTCAATTAGGGTTCCTAACATGATTTCAAAGCACTTTCCATTAATTTGGCATACTTTTGCAAATAGGAACAAAATCCAATTCTAAAAATATTTTTATTGAATTCTACGCGTTCTCTTGATCAATTTTCATGTTTTGCATTTCTATCAGAGCTACCAATCATTTACTATGATTTTTGTAAGATTAACATTGTTGGACCAATTGCATTAGGCCACGTCAGCATAAGACCCTATTAAAAATTTACCAGCAGTTGGCTCAGAATTAGGAGGAAATGACTCCGCTGTCCTTGCATTGTGAACGTGTGTGGAGGGGCATATCGGTCAAACCTGCCCTGGTCATCTTCTTTCCGTGTGAGGGTTCCTTTCTACCGCTCCGTGCGATGTTGCGTTCCACGCAGCGCGCGACTGGGCGTCGACATCCTGTCCAGGCCACTTCCTTCGGCCCTCTTCATCCCTTCTCTCTCAATAGCATCTTCTTGCTACTCCTCCCTCTACCCCGTATGAGCACCACTCACCGTCTACAGACGCAGACTCGCGCTGCGGTGACTTCTCCGGTGGTAGGCAACCCTCTGGCTGTGCCGCCATCTGCAGATTATCACGCTTGAACTTCCTGAACATCTCCCGCTTCTGTGTCTCCTCGCTGGTCCTGTCAATGTCCTCGACCCTCCCCCCTCCTTCGGGTCAGTAAACGAGCCATATACAGGTCCCACCGATGGCATTGCAGCAGGCTACCGAAGTGCCTGGTTCCCCTAGCGCGATCTCTGGTGAGGGTCAAGATCAGACTCCCTCTTCTGTGCACCAACGGTCCAAGGGATCTTTCACCCCCGACACCTCCTATGGTATGATCAGCGGTTTCCTTCTAGAGGTTTCTACCTCATTCTTTTATCTATTTTCTCATTCACCTATTTAATAATTGAATTTCCTTTTTCGTTTCCTTGTTATTGGGCCCAATAGCCAACAAAGCGCACAAAACAACCATCAAGGCTATTGTAAATGAAATCCATTTATTTCAAACAAGTTGTATCATTATTTGTCCAAATATCTTTAATATGAGAAATTACATTTCTCAGCAAAAGAACCCAAAAATTGGGGTTGTAACATCCTTCCCCTCTTATAGGAATTTTGTCGTCAAACTTCCATCAAGCAAACAAACAATTCAGGATAAGACTTTTACATGTCCATCATTGTCTTCTATGTGGCTTTTCCCTATCCATGGTGCTTTCAAAGAACCTTTATCATCACATATTCTTTTCTTTGAGTTCTTTCATCTTGTCTTCTATAACCTGCACAGGTGACTCAGGTCATTTCAGCCTCCCTTGAGGCTCGCTAGGTTCATTGCCCAGCCCATGGTCGGGGTACCTCACATAGTGCTCTAAATTGGACACCTGGAACTCATCACACATTACTTTATCCTGAGGGGTAAATTCAACCATAACCTTCTCCACCAATCCATCTCAAATGGACCCATGTATCGGGGACCCAGCTTCCTTAGCTGTAGCTCAGAGGGGTCGAATTTTTTTTTCACATATTTCCCACAGTGAACTGTGTGTCAGTCTACTTTGCATCTGCTCACGACTCTTGTCGTCTCTAGGCTCCTTTCAGCCATTGCACGATCAAAGCGACTTCATCTACACACACACTGTGGTCCTTTCCTAACCATCACGTGGTCCTTTCACCAACATCACCTTACTGAAGTGGTGACCGACACGACCTCCCTTACAGAGCTTCTTTAAATCCCCAATACTGGCTAGGGTGGTCATCATCACATCTTTCATAGGAAAAGAACCGTCTCTAGCCATCACCCTGAACAAGCACACTGGCTCTCATCAGACCCTCTAGTCTGGATTATACTAACCTTTAGTTAGGGGTGATAAACTATACTAACATCGAGTCCTTCATGTACCTACTTCCACCTTTTGGAAGGGAACCTTTAAGTCAAACTCATGAACTTTTGAACTCGCTTCATGGCGTAATTGAACCATCACCCTCATGGGTAGTTCAACCAGATCTGTCCCTTGACAGAACTCTTTCTTTCCCATGTCATCTAGGTAAGGCAATCCACCATAACCCATATTGCATCTTGACCTTCCTTGGTCTAGGGGAAACTTCATCATCCATAGTTATGAACTCCCTTTCCCTCTCAGGGACACTTTTAACCTCTAAGTCAAAGCACGGGGTTACTGGTGTTCATCCTTCACCCTTGGCTTGTATGGCCACAAGCTACATGCAACTTCACCTTAGACATTCAAAATACTACTATCACTTACTATCCTTATAGTACCAAGGTATATCATGACCTCCTGCATTGTTATGATTCCTCAGAAACCCTAAACCACTCTCACTAGGGTTTTATTACCTTCCTATCAAAGAAGTACATCTGAGGTTCTACAACCATCCTTTTATTGCATCAAGGCCTAGGATGGCTAACCAAACCATCGCTAACTTGACCAATCATTATTGTTACGTCTGTGTGTTAGCTAAAACACATCTTCTCTCCAAACTTATCTCTTTTTCTCAACTTAAGGTTAGCCTAACAACCTCAACTTCTTCTAGCTTCCGGCTAGGAACTTTATCTCAACTAGAGCATTCATTACCACTTCTTATCCTTAGGTGTTAGGTAACATACACCTCTATGTATTCCACTTATCATCTCATCTCAACTCTAGGTTTGTCTTCATCAAGAAAACTCTGAGCTCATCCCCATGGTGATCAAACTCAACCTTGGTTAACTTGCAAATTCCACATAGCTCATGATATAACAGCCTCACAAAATGACTAGACTACTCCTCTTAGTGTTTGTAAACCATTCATGTACCATTCACTCCACCAAGGTATGTTATCATCTTTATCATCATACCTCGTAGCAACGTTCCAACCCACCGCATCTTTTATCCTTGGTGTATGGCACGCACACCATCCCATCTCTCACTCCCATAACAAGAAGAAATAAGCATTTGGCGGCCATCCAAACACAAAGTTCTTCCTGTTCCAAGAGTAGAGATGGCACGTCCCACCTTGCCAGTACACCTTCAAAGCTAAGTTGAAACATGCAACTTATGTCTCACATTCATCTTGATATCACAGATTACTTCCATGGTAAACTGGTCTGAAACCTATTTGGTCCAAACACAATCCTTGGTCATCACCTCTAGGTCTATAGAGTGCCGACACTTTTGGGGACATTCCTTTTCCCTTATGCATCCAGAGAGTGCCCTACTCACCTGCCATTTGGGTTCCATGAGTTCATGAAGGTGATCAATCTCCTAACCCATGGCCCTCGGGCAATGATAGTTGTTACCTCCCGACCCTATGGTCATTTGCAACTAGGGAATTATGTAACTCCTACTATCATCGGTCTTATCCCTACCTGACCCTAGGATAGACTTAGGATTCTTGTTATAGTACATGTTCGACTTGGAACCTTACCCAAGCATTCATCATCTCTCTTCCTGCATTCATGGGCTGAATTTCATCCTTCCATAGGGATCATGGCAACCTTCCTACCTTGGTCAAGCCCCATACCGGTTACCCCCATGGTAACACATCCACAAGCACATAGAGATGGTTATCTATGAGTCTATAGGTTCATTCTTATGCCATGTACTCTTTACTTAGCTTCTCAAGATCCTATGAGACCTCTGTAGGTTACCAACAAAACTAGTATACACCCAACCAAAGGGTCCCTCTCCCAGGATGGGAGGAAACTACAAATCTTGACAACAAGGTCACAAACGTCCTTCTATCTAGGGTTTACATCCACATAAGCATGCTTAACCCTAGCAAGCTACTACGGCACAAGAAGACCACCTACTAAACCATGCTAGGTCATACTTATTCTCATTCCTCAGCATCAGATCAACTTAGTTGTGAGGGGTTCATCGAACATACCCTTAACTCAAGGGGTTTCCTTTACCTCTACCCATGAGGAGTATCATGCTCGAAACTATAGAGACTCAAACCTTATCATGAGCATCGGATACCCTGCTTCCCCTCTTAGGCCTAGGAACCCTAGGTTCACCCTCAGGTGTCCAACTACATGCTGAATCTCTTAACCACAAATCAAGCATGTCCAAGATATGTCATGTACTTCCATGATCCTTTTATTTAAGCAGCACATCAGAGTTGTATAAGGCCTCACACCCTGCTACTAAACCTCTCCAATTCTAAGAAACTCTTCTCCCTATCTCAGGAGGTAAACACCTATACCATAAGCACAGAGGTACTAGCAGCCTCATCCTCTCTCTTGGTTTTGGTTCCTCTCATGGCATCTAAGACATCGTCAGCCTCCAAGGGTCAAGCATACGACAACCGCTATCATCCACCTAGGTCGCATCATCCTCAACTCCCACTGTTCCTCAAATTTTGGGGTTTTAGGCTTCCAACCTTCTTGTCTGGGGTCTGCTCTCTCTCTAGAGCTAATCCTACAACCAACCTCTCTATAAGAGGTCCTTTCTTCGTGAAGGATCAACCCCATAAATATGCCCCTACCTGAGTGAAGCATATGCTCGAACTTATGTTTACTCAAGATTATCCATAACCCCTTATGCTTATCTCATAAGCCATCCATTATGATTCCTTTTCCAGGGTTTCATCCTACTGTCAGTACTATTGATATACTCTGGGTGCAAGCTATACCCTACTTGTACAAGCCCATAGGGTTCTATAGGTTCTTCTCTAACTTCGTCCATAAAGGAGCTATCCCTCGCTTAAACATGCACGACCCTTCCCAGGGTTGGGTTGCCAAAGGTGCTAGGTCATCCACCTCTCATGGTTCATATGGCATCCAAGGCATGTTTATCATGACATCTAACTCATCATGTCATCTCTCTCTAACCTTCACTTAGGGTTAGGGTTAACATCATCCTCAAAGGATTTGCTAGGTATCTACTTTTAATGGAGGTCTCTACCTCCAAGACTAACTCTCTCTACTCATCCTCCTACTAAGGAGGTCTATCCTCAGGTCTCTACTGAGGCAATGACAACTCATGTCATACGACCTAAGCATGTATCTATTCCTTTACACTTACTCTATTAAGCTTATGTCCATGACATCTTATTTACATGCTTTTTATTAATTTGGTGGAGGATTCCTTAATCCTTATCAACCTTACCCATACCTCAAGAGGGTGAGGAGAAGAGAGGAAACCCTAAACCTTAAGGTCCTTAACAGAATTTGAGTGGAGAAGGGATGAACAAGATGAGAGAGTCCTAAAGGTATCTTATTTTGAATCATACCCTAAGACTTTGGCCAGGCAGTCACACAGATCCGGGAGTCCTCGTATTCCGACTAGCGGTGCGGAGGAAAATATTTCCAGCCCTCATTCGTGATCCTTTTCTAGACACCTCTGTCTTTCGGATAATCCTCTAATAACTCCTTTGGGTTCTACAGAATTTGTAAAATTTAATAATTATTAAAGATTAAATGAGGAACCTATGCTCTGATACCAATTGTAATGACCCCGCCTCCCGGTAACCCCCAATTAAGAGAGACCGAAAGGTCAGAGCCATTACCAATAACCCGGATCAAAGGTTTGCAAATAATCAATAACAATTAATAAACTTTACTAACTAAGCTGAAAATTGGTATAAAAATAAAACTTTGCTTACCTTTTTAAAAATGGGGATTTCTAAACTTCTATCCATGAAGATACCAATCTAACTAATCCTCATGTGCACGTTAATTCTCATTTAATTCTGCATATGCCACTTTACTGTTTGTTCTTTTCATTTGTACCTAAAATGCCGACAAACAAAACGTCGGTCCGCAAGAAGTTGGTATGTGGGGGAAACAATAATCGTGCAACTATAATAACAAAGTAACCATGCAATTAATCATTTAACATCCAATATTACATTTTAAGACATACTACTCAATCCATACCTATCCACAACTCTGTGTTGTCCCTGTAAGGACTTATATAATACCTCTGTAAAGGTAGAGTCGCATGGCACCACCCAAAGGTAGCCCAATATCTAACTCACTGTATCTTGATGGACCTACCCTTTAGGTAGCCATATACTAAGTCATTCCACAACCTGATGGACCTACCCTCTAGGTAGCCATGTACTAGGTCAGCCATTAAGACACAGAGGGGACCAGGATCTGAGC
The DNA here is from genome assembly GCA_963693085.1 of Alisma plantago-aquatica. NCBI lineage: Eukaryota > Viridiplantae > Streptophyta > Magnoliopsida > Alismatales > Alismataceae > Alisma > Alisma plantago-aquatica. Next base: position 255,807,718 of record OY856415.1, on the reverse strand, counting down.
TAGTAAGCACATATCTTATGTGATAGTCATATCCACATTATAGTTTGCATAAATTAAAATCATCCAAAAATTAATTCATGACATCGATGAAAACTTCGATAAACCTCGAAAAACTAATTCGAGATATTCATAAGCGTAACCACATACCTGTTCAGTAGATTCGAGCTAATATCAATTCCAAACAAGAAGGCAATCCAAGCAAGTAGCCCAACCATACAATCAAGAATCCTGAAAATCACATGTACTCTATTTACTACACACTATATCAAGATTCTTTCTATTCAACTTAAAATTGCTTCGTATGGTTTCTGCATCCATTTTAGGGTTTCATTTGCAATTAGGGTTTCATTTCGCTTATACTATTTTAAACCCTAATTTATATAATTACTTACAAACCCTAATTTCGAATTAAAGACACACTTAAACATTAATTAAGCCCATTATGCCTCTTTTAAATTAAAGCTACTATTTTTATCCTTTTAATCTATGACAAAGTCATTATGCTCATCAATTCATAGTTCGTTATGGTCTAAGTCGCATATGAACTCTATTTGTCATTAATTTCACATCAATCCACTAGAAAACCCTAATGATCAAATTAAGGGTTTTCATCCGTAGTTAGGAGCTTGTACACTTGAAAGCGTTTAGAACCATCATTTAGCAAAATATTTTCACATTATTCAAATTAAATATGATCTTCTCCTCTTTTACCCTAAGTTAGGGTTTCTAACTGCTTAATCAATCATAATTGGTGTAAAATCCTAAACCATGCAATAATTCATCTACATTAGGTTCAAGTTCATCATTAACATTTCAACATGTTGCTATTACTTAATTCCATCAATTAAGTATCATGAATTTAACCATTAACTTCAATTAGGGTTCCTAACATGATTTCAAAGCACTTTCCATTAATTTGGCATACTTTTGCAAATAGGAACAAAATCCAATTCTAACAGTATTTTTATTGAATTCTACGCGTTCTCCTGATCAATTCTCATGTTTTGCATATTTCTATCAGATCTACCAATTATTTACTATGATTTTTGTAAGATTAACATTGTTGGACCAATTGCATTAGGCCACATCAGCATAAGACCCTATTAAAAACTTACCAGCAGTTGGCTCAGAATTAGGAGGAAATGACTCCGCTGTCCTTGCATTGTGAACGCGTGTGGAGGGGCATATTGGTCAAACATGCACTGGTCGTCTTCTTTCCGCGTGAGGGTTCCTTGCTACCGCTCCGTGCGATGTTGCGTTCCACGCAGCGCGCGACTAGGAACCGACATCCTGTCCAGACCACTTCCTTCGGCCCTCTTCATCCCTTCTCTCTCGATAGCATCTTCTTTCTACTCCTCCCTCTGCCCCGCATGAGCACCGCTCACCATCTACAGACGCAGACTCACGCTGCGGTGACTTCTCCGCTGGTAGGCAGCCCTCTGGCTGTGCCGCCATCTACGGATTATCACGCTTGAACTTCTCGAACATCTCCCGCTTCTGCGTCTCCTCGTTGTTCCTGTCAATGTCCTCGACCCTCCCCCCTCCTTTGATGGCCTTAGTCCCTACACAAACGCGAGTATTACTGGGCACACAAACACACGAGCACGAAGAGACAGAAGAAGTTTTGCGCTGCGTGAAGCTACAGCTTTTCTCGTTCTGTTTATCTTCTATTTATTCATGCAATGAACTACAATAGAAAGATGTACGTGCCTAGCTTTGTGCCATGATCCCACGAATTGGTCATGCACTTGACAGCATAGCAATTAGATCCTACAAGCACGGCACCATCACAGGTCGTGGCCTCGTGCCCTATTTGATAGAAAAATGGGAATTAGATAAAGCAACATAATTATCTAATAAAACAACTAGATTATCTAACAGACTCCCCCCTAATTCTAGTTGTTCTGAATGTTGACGACGCCAATCTTCACATGCAGGTTCTGAAACTTCACCCGCCCGAGTGCTTTAGTCATCAGATCCGCCAGCTGCTCGTTGGTGTGGACATACTCGATGCCCACTTTGCCTTTTTCAACGCACTGCCGGATGAAATGGTAGCGCGTCTCAATGTGCTTGCTTCGGTCATGAAAGACCGGATTTTTGCAGAGCTGAATCGCAGACTTATTGTCCACGCGTAGATTGGCGATGCCGGCCTCCTTTTCGAACAGATCGTTGAGCAGCTGCCCGAGCCAAACTCCCTGGCAAGCGGCGGTCGTAGCTGCAATATATTCCGCTTCACACGATGACAGCGCGATCACCTTTTGCTTCTACGATTGCCAGCTAACTGGACTCTGCCCGAGAAAAAACACCATGTCGGACGTGCTCTTCCGATCATCTACATCTCCGGCCATGTCGGCGTCACTATACCCAACAAGTTTCAGCTCCCCTGAACACTTCAAGTAGCGACAGCCATAGGTTAGTGTGCCTGCAACATACTGGAGGAGATGCTTGACGGCGCTCATGTGCTCCGTCGTCGGTGCCTCCATGAATCGGCTCACATATCCCACGGCAAATGTGATATCCGGCCGTGTATGCACTAAGTATCGAAGACTCCCAACAATGCTTCTGTACAGAGTGGAGTCTACTGGTGGATTCTTGCTTTCCTTGCTTAGCTTCAAGCGTGCTTCCATTGGGACATGAACAGAATTACATTCTGCCATTCCGGCCTTCTCCAACAGCTTAGTTGCGTATGCTGCCTGGAAGAGAGTTATTTCTTCGGCAGTTTGCTTCACCTTAATGCCCAGATAGTAGCTGAGCAATCCAAGATCGCTCATCCTGAAAATTGCCTTCATCTCATCCTTGAAGAGTTGTATCACCTCCGGCTTCCCGCCCGTGACAATTAAGTCATCGACATACACACCAAGCAGCAGCCTCTCCATGCCTACTCCTCGTGTGTAAACTGCGTGCTCTGACGCATTTCTGTGAAATCCAAGAGACAATAGAGTGTCGTCGAGCTTGGCATTCCACGCTCGAGGTGCCTGACGTAGGCCATAAAGCGCTTTGTGCAAGCACAGCACCTTCTGCTCCTCTCCTTTCCGGATGAAACCTGGAGGCTGCAAGACGTATACCTCCTCATCGAGGTCGCCATTCAGGAAGGCCGACTTCACGTCGAGGTGGTGAACTTCCCAATCCTGATGAGCCGCCACTACTAGCATCAACCGGACCGAATCGAGGTGAGCCACAGGGGCAAAAACCTCATCAAAATCAATCCCAGCTTTCTGGACATATCCTTTTGCCACGAGTCTTGCCTTGTGCTTGACCACCTTGCCGGCGCTGTCTTTTTTCAATTTATACACCCATTTGAGGCCGATCGGTCGCTTCCCTACAGGTAAATCAGTTAGCGACCAGGTTTTGTTCTCGTGGATGGTGTCCAGCTCTTCCAGCATGGCCTTACGCCAGTTCTCGTGCGGCTCCGCGTCTGCAAACGAGATTGGTTCCTCCCCAGCAGTGAGTAGTAGTTCCCTTGCTTCCGTATCTCCGGCTTCAAGGTAGATGCTGTCGAGGGCCCGGTAACGCCTAGGGGCCTCTTCACCGATCAAATCGACGTCAGGTGTGGCGTTGGGCGGCGGAGAGATGTAACGCTCTACCATACCTCTCTGAGCCGGTGCGGCGTGCACGTCCTCTGACCCGGGCATGTTCTGCCCCTGCGTTTGTGGCGGTGAAGGTGCCAGCGGCGTCCGTGGCGACGCAGGGCTCTCGACGACGTCCTGGGCTGCTTCACGAGTCCGCACCGTACGCGCTCCTGCCGGCACGACCGCAGTGGCTGAGTACTCAACCACGAACGATTCCTTTGTAGCACATCTTGCTCCCCAGTCCCAGCTCGCAGCTTCGTCGAAGACAACGTCACGTGATATGTATACACGCTTCGCCACCGGATCGTACACCCGGTAGGTGCTGGTGCACCCGCGCTCGTAGCCTATGAAGATGGTGCGGATGCTCCGGTCGTCAAGCTTGCTGAGATGCGGCCGTGTGACCTTGATGTGCGCCACACAACCAAATGTGCGGAATGATCCCACAGCTGGCTTTCTCTTGTGCCACGCTTCATACGGCGTCATGCCGCTCACGCTTTTCGTCGGTGAGCAGTTCAGGATAAGTACTGCCGTACTGATAGCCTCCCCCCAAAACTCGTTTGGCATACCCTTCGACTTCAGCAGACACCTCGCCATCAACACCACCGACTGGTTGCGCCGCTCGACGACGCCGTTCTGCTGTGGTGAGTACGGTGCCGTTAGTTGCCGCTGTACCCCACAATCTTCACAATACTCCCCGAACTCGACCGAGGTAAACTCGCCGCCCCGATCAGTACGAAGCGCACGTAGCTTCCTTCCAGACTCGACCTCGACGCCGGTTTGAAAGTGCATGATTGCCGTTGGCGCCTCGTCCTTGCTGGACAGCAACACCAGCCACATATAACGAGTCTTATCATCGACTAGCAGTAGGAAGTACATTTTCTTGGCGTGCGTTGGTGGTGTGATAGGGCCGCACAGGTCTCCATACACCAGGTCGAGACGATCAGTAGCTCAGTAGAATGACTCCTTTGGAAACGACGCCCTCTTCTGTTTCCCGATCAAGCAACCGTCGCATAGTTGCTCGACGTGTTCGATGTCCGGCAGCCCATGCACCATGTTTTCCCGCGCCAAATTGCGGAGAGCTTCAAAATTCAAGTGCCCGTAGCGTGCGTGCCACCTCCACGCGCCTTCTCTGCCCACTGCTGCCAAGCACACCAGTTGCGACACCTGAAGTTCAATTGTGTACAGCTAATTGCGCGTCCTGGCAACTTTGGCGATCAGCTCCTCCCGCCTGTCGCGGACAGTCATGACGCCGTGCCGGATCAACGTCGAACACCCGACCTCGTCGAGCTGTCCGATCGAGACAATAGAGCTTCGCAACTTGGGGATGAAATACACATGTGTAAGTGCTCGATGACGCCCATCAGGTGTCGTGAAGATCACCGTGCCGCGCCCACGTATGTCCACCACCGAGTTGTCCCCGAATCTCACCGTTCCACTGACGCCTCGATTGAGCTCGGAGAACGTGTCAGCGTCACCCGTCATGTGGTTGGACGCGCCCGTGTCCAGGTACCAAACGGGATCCTTTTGATCAGTCTCATCACCCAGTTTCGCTTTGGTACACTTCTCGTTCAGATGCACCACTTCATCGTTGTGCGCTGGTTCGTCATGCATGGTCACCAGAGACGTCACCTGTGCCATGAGCAATGCAGGTTCTTCGTCCTCGACCTCGGCGAGGTGCGCCGCCGCCGCAGTCTCCTCCCGCTTCTTCTTACGGCAATCTCGGGCCCAATGACCCTCGATCCCGCAGTAATGACAATGATCTGAACGCTTCGCGCCAACCTTGCCACCACCGTCGCGCGCGGCGTCCTTGCCGCGGTCGCCTTTTCCTTTGCCTCGAGGCTTCTTGGAGCCTCCTGGGCTGCTGCCGGAGGAGCCGTTATGCTCCCGCCGCATTGCCCGGGTGTGCCACTCCTCCTCGGTCAGCAGCAGTTTGCCACCATTGTCCTCCTTAGCATCGAGCTCAAAACGCTCCTCCGCCACCTTGAATCGCCCGGTAAGCTCCTCCATACTCAGCGTGCTCAAGTCGACCAAGCTGTCGATCGACATAGCCAGCTGCGAGAACCTTTTAGGAATTATACGAAGGAATTTCTGCATCACCTGCTTCTCCGATATATCGTCGCCGAGGGTGGACAAGTTCGCAACCACGCCGGTGAGCCGCATGGCAAGCTCGTCGATGGACTCGCCAGCTTTGTGCTTCATCTACTCGAAGTCGCGGCGCAGCGTCTGTGCCTTGGCATCGCGGACTCGGTTTGAGCCCATGCGAATCGTCTTGATCGCCTCCCATGCCTCATGGGCCGTCTTCTTTTTCCCAATCGTCGGGAGCATCTCGGGCGACACCGAGCGGAGGATCACTTCCATGGCCAACCGGTCGTTTCGGTAGCCAATCTCAGCTTCGAGATCCTCGTCGCCCTCGATCGCCGTCCACAGGCCTCTCGCCTGCAGGCAGACCTCCATCAGGATGGCCCACTCACGGTAGTTTGTGCGGGACAAGGTAGGAAAGTTGTGGAGTCCAGCCGGAGCAGCCGAGAATGCCCGCGCAATCGCCAGCGAAGTATCCCCGCTCCCGGTTCCCTTTCCCTTCTCGTCGCCATCATTCGCACCCATCACAGGACCCTTCTAATGGTCAAGCTCTGATACCACTTGATGGCCTTAGTCCCTACACAAATGCGAGTATTACTAGGCACACGAACACACGAGCACGAAGAGACAGAAGAAGTTTTGCGCTGCGTGAAGCTGCAGCTTTTCTCGTTCTATTTATCTTCTATTTATTCATGCAATGAACTACAATAGAAAGATGTACGTGCCTAGCTTTGTGCCATGATCCCACGAATTGGTCATGCACTTGACAGCATAGCAATTAGATCCTACAAGCACGGCACCATCACAGGTCGTGGCCTCGTTCCCTATTTGATAGCAAAACGGGAATTAGATAAAGCAACATAATTATCTAATAAAACAACTAGATTATCTAACATCCTTCGGGTCAGTAGACGAGCCATATGCAGGTCCCACCGATGGCATTGCAGCAGGCTACCGAAGTGCCTGGTTCCCCTAGCGCGATCTCTGGTGAGGGTCAAGATCAGACTCCCTCTTCTGTGCACCGATGGTCCAAGGGATCTTTCACCCCCGACACCTCCTATGGTATGATCGGCGATGTCAACTGCTTGGACATCATCGATTAGTGGGAGGGTGAGATAACGGGAAGGCTACTCCGGTGGGTTGAGTATCGCTCGAGTATCATGGGGATCCTATATATATAAATCATATGAGGAGTCGTAGCAATTCAAGGAAGAGAAGACTGAAGGCAAAGGGGAGGTAATCCTTATATGATAAGACTTTCCTTCCATTATATCCATATACAAAAGAGATAAAAGGCACTCGTATACTAGTTTCCCAAAGGAAACAAAAGTAGTTATACATATTCACCACCGGTTCAACATGCCTTAATTATATATATTCTTAACATAAATCCTCCAATTATCTTTATTCCTCTTTCCACTTGTTTTCCACATTTTACCATTGGTTTCAATTTTTTTTCTTAATAAAGAAATATCTAATTAATCTTTCCTTTTCTTATTGCTTTTTCTTTTCCACTTTGGACTCCTTGGGATCCAAGGAACCCATGAAGCACGAAATCCACCTTTGGATTAAATCCTTTTTCCTTCTAGAGGTTTCTACCTCATTCTTTTATCTATTTTCTCATTCACCTATTTAATAATTGAATTTCCTTTTTTGTTTCCTTGTTATTGGGCCCAATAGCCAACAAAACCCACAAAACAACCATCAAGGCTATTGTAAATTAAATCCATTTATTTCAAACAAGTTGTATCATTATTTGTCCAAATATCTTTAATATGAGAAATTACATTTCTCAGCAAAAGAACCCAAAAATTGGGGTTGTAAGAAACATTCACTAACTATGGCTGGAATCCTTCTAATTCACCCTTTTATTAAAACATAGATCATTATCATGATCAAATAGAATATATTATCCTTTACCCTCAAGTTTAGGAATTACCGTCATGCATAAATATGTATCATAAAAGAGTATAGAAAAATTAAGCTTCCATATTGATAACATAACAACAACATGCAAGCATATCATGACTATGGTCTTAGTAACATGAGAAGAGATTACATTCAACCTTTGGCATATAGGTTTAAGGCATATATTTCACCATTTAAGCTAGAATAACACACCTAAGGCTAGAAGAATAGAAACATGGAGACAAAGGCATAACATCAACCTTTTATCATGTCACCACTTTACATGTTCACAATTCAAGTCTAGAAACCCTAAGGTTCAAACATTATTCATAAGTTCAAGACTATATCAGTACATATATGCAAAAAAATCATAATTACTATCTATTCATGGTGAAATAAAGATTACTTTCAAACCTTCTCATGAAGTACTAGGGGTTGAATCATTAACCAAGTCTAAAATATCACAATGAAGGCTACATACTAACCATGCATATATTAACACTAATCATAGACTTCATGCATATCATTGCAATCACAATATACGTAGTCAAGGTTGGAAACTATAAGGTTGAACCTTATATTCCTAGATACAAGGTTATGTTTTCCCATATATGCAAGTATAGTACTAATAATGATATTATATGCTTCTTTGAAAAGAGTAAGCTTGGATAACAAACTGCTCAATAGAATCCTCAAGAATAAGATACAATTAGCCGTGTTGATGTTAGAAATGTTTTTTATCATTAACAAGAATCTAATTTATGTATTCATGTTCATCACTTAGAGACACACTTCATAGCATTATGGATACCCATAACTTGACACAGAACCACACCTCCTGTCATCTCCATCCATGATCCTGGCCTCCATCTCCATCGTGTTGTTGCAAGGAGGGTGGAGCTACAACAGAGTTGAAGAATGGGTCAATTTCCAATTCATGGACTTGCAATGCTACATGTTATCTTTTGTGTAGATTGGCAAAAAGGGGCAGTCCAAATGGTAGTAATAATGAGGTAGAATTATGTTTTATTGAAAATAACGATGATAATTAAAAAACAAAAATATGGAATTTAAGTAGAAAAATGGACAGACAGTTCGTTCCTTACTACCACTTTGATGACGTCTATGGATGACAGACTGGACTTGAGCACCTCGATCCCAATATTGGGGCATTGAGTGAGGAGTTTCTTCATCTATTCTTCACATGTGAGAGGGAGGTTTGGGTCAAATTGTGCATCACCCTGGTTGGCAATGGCTCAGCCCTTCTTTGCAATACCATTGTTAAAAGCAACAATGGTACAAAAATCATGTTGGAATGTGGTTTTGTTTGGAATATGAAGAGGGACAGAGACAATCATGACAGGCTTCTAAAGGTAGGTGAAATGTTTCTTCTCTTTCATCTTCCTCGTGCACTTTAGGTGGAAAATAAGATAGCCTCGTGCCTCAGAATAAAATAACCACTGGCTAAACTCTTATATGCGAGTTTTAGTTGATTCCCATCAACACTTGTTTTGGTTTAGACATGAATTTTAGCTACAATGTTAGAGATAAGATATCTAGTCAAAAAGTATGTTGTAATAAGTGTTTCCCACTCAACTACATCCTCGTTTCAATCTAGTTGCTACTTTCCTAGTAGTGTGTGATTTTTAATTACAATAGTATATGCTCATATCCTTTGGAATGTGTATGTCCCTAGAACAAACAAAAGTGACTAAAAAGCCTTTGTTTCCATCACCAATTCAAGGACAAGTTGGTTACTTAGAGAAATCCAAAGTATCTTGATATGATCAGATATTTCATATATTATTTTTGGCAAATCTTGGTAGTGTCGTTTCTTAGTTTGGATAAATTAGAGTTATAACATGTTACAATAGAGGATCTATGTTGTGATTTTTGCTTAAGGTGCATGTTCTAGGAGCAAGTAGAAGAACTAGACTCAGATGTCAATACCACAATAACCAAATTATCCACTTTAGTTTGGAATAGAGAGATTATATGACATGATATGGCCTAGTTTATCACAGTTTGAAGAGTAATGACATCAGCCAAAAAGTTGGTTGAGTCAGGAGTTGTAGGTTAGGTGGTTGATTGATAATATATAGTGTCCATATTTAAATCAACATGAACGTAGTTGAGATTAGGTGGATATGATGGGGAAGTATATTAGTAGGTTAAACAACATGGGTAATTGAGAGACGGGCATCGCTGCCTACAATGATAGTGTCAAATCTGGTGTAGGAAGAGGAGAAAATTTGTAAACTTGTATTAAGAGGTTTGTGGGCATCATCACTTCTATATGAAAAACAACATGGTAACTATAATCATAAAGTTGGAACATGAAACTTCTTCATGGTAGTGGTCGTCATAGATCTAACTAAAACAAGATGGTGAAGGTTGTTGAAGTGGAGTGTAGTTTCTTAGGCTTACAAAAAGAGGTGTGATTTTTATTGCATAAATATAATTAAGGTTCCTCTTTAAAATACTAGGGATTATCTCATGGTTAGATAGATGGAGTATCTTGTTATGCATGATTGTGTCAAGTTGTCTCTCTTTTAATGTTTTAGTTTATTTTTTTCATTCTCTAACAAAGTCTTTAACATCACCTATGTTTATAATATTATATGCATACATTCTCCTCTAGTGATTTTATTTAGTTTAATATAAAGGCTTAAAAGATACCTAATAGGTCTTTAAGATGTAATATATAAAGGTGGTGGATCTTACATCTTGTTGGAGATGAAAACTCAAGCTAACAATCTCATCAAGGAGGAAGTTTTCTTGGTGCTCCAGTCACTTGTAATATTGTCAAGGTGGAAGGACATATTGCACAAGAGACTCAAGTAACCACTCACATGATGAAGAAGAATCCAAATATGTAAGATGATACTATTTATCCATAAATTATTTAATTAAACTTGTAGAATATATTAGAATAAACATTCTAAGTACATTTATAAGAAATGTGATCTTAGAATATCGATTCAATATATTTATGAATAGCTTGAATCTACAAAATATAACATTGAAACTTTGAGCCCATGTTAAAGAACTATTGGTTGTAATTTAAAAAAATTGAGAGAGAGTCCTTTTTATTTTCTCAAAATGATTTATTGAGAGATGAATTGTTATCAAATGAAAGCCATAATGTATTACCATGAGAATTTAGATTCAATTCTAATATTTACAAATAAGATTGTAGAGTTTTTGTTCTTAAACAAGCTCTTAAGATTAATTTATCTATAGTATAAACCACAAATAGTGTTACTCTCTTAAGTAATGAGAAAAATTATTAAAAGGGGAATATTATGAATTTTATTCTATGAAAAAGAAATTAGATTATTTGTGTAAATCATATAATCAAGTTAGAAAGAGAGATTAAGGTTACAAACCTACACATTATTTTCAAAAGAAATGACAATTATAACCCTTATATAGAAAATTTTATTCAATGTCATTTATAACTTGCAACCATTTGCATGATTATGCCTACCAATCATATTTTGGAATAGGAACTCAAAGGACATGGTTTGGATCCCCAAAATGACTCACATATATTATATGTACTCAAAATTGGCATACTTAACATGATAACTACTACATAATTACATATATTTCATTTGATCATAAGAAAAAACTTTGAATTGATAAATATTGCATGCTATAATTTGTGGTCTTAATTAGTTATATTGTTCTAAAAATCATTGTTTGTGAATCACATTCTAGTTGAAACATAATTCTTGATTTAATTATGGTCCACTATCCCTATATACGATTCATTCCATGATAATGTTGTGTTCTTGAAGGTATGAAATTTTGAGTTTCAATTTTCTAAGTTATAAAATAAGTGCTCAAACTTGATTGCATTCACATTTAGCAACTTGAAATTCTTCATTTTCAACTCATATGTATGTGTTCCTTATCTTATACATTATATATATATATATATATATATATATATATATATATATATATATATTATATATATATTATATATTTATATATATACGTTAGAGTGATTATAATCATTTATACTCTATTTTAGCTTCATAGTCAAAAGAAATTTGATGTTTTTAATTGATGGCTTTTCTTTAAGACTCTCTCCTCCCACATTTTCTTTGTGGTTTTTTTTTTCTTATTTTCTCTTTATAATAGGAATCAATATAATATTAATTTATCATTCCTTTGCTTTGAAGTAGACCCTTCCATTGAATCCCATTATACTATACATATGAATCATGTCTCATGTATCATAAACCATTTTTTTACTATTTATGTTTTTTACTCTTCTTGGTAATTTGTAATCATATTAACTCTTGTATTTTTTCTCTTTCTCAAGCCAATTAAAAGAGAACAAAATTTCCATGATTTACCTCCCATTATGGTAAATCCTCTAATTGACTATAGCCAAAATCCCATTAACTCTATCCGTATGTAATCACACCTCATTACTAACATCCATTTAACTTATCATTCCTCTCTCTCTCTCTTTAGTTAAGTTATGTATCTATCTTTCTATACTATTAGAATAACATGGAGTTTGTTGAAATATTGTGAACATGTCATTTTCATGTATGTAGAAATTGTCTAACAAGTCATATTATAAAATTGAATTTGGTGTAAACTCCCTGAGTCTCCCTCAGCCTGAAGTTTTGTTGATATTGATTTTTTATTTCTTGAAAAAACATTTTCATATCAGTTTCCACTCTATCGTGTCTGTCCGCATTTCCATATTAGATGATTATTGATAACCTTGTCACCAACCAAATTTCCTATTTAAAGGGTATTAGGTCATGCCTCCTATCAATGAACTTGAATTGATTTTGTATCCATGATCAATGAATATTTCATTTTTCCCTTAGGATCCACTCCCTTTTCCAATTACTTCCTTGTTCATCAAAAATTTGAAGAAGAAACAAGCATAAGATCAACATCTTTGTATGTGTCAAATCCTTCTACCTCACATAACCCATTTATGCATCCTTAAAATCTCTCTTCTGATATCACTTTTATTCATCTCTAGTATGGACTCACTCCTTGGGAAGTGATCGAACACAATTTTTCTCAGCTTCAATGTAGATGAATATAGAAATTGGCTTTATTTGGTAGTAAAGTAACATAAGTAGGCTTGTCTACTTTTATATAGTTTTTTTTTATTTTCATCTATTATGAGTGTAGGTACCATCATTTCATTATATCTCCAACTTTGGTGAGACTTAGGATTTGATTCCGAAAAAAAAAATATTTCATCATGGTAAGAGGAGATTTTAACTAAAAAGCACATTACATGGTGTGTACCCGAAGTATATGACATGTTCATCATCATTAATATAAGGAAAGATTGCCCAGAAGCTACACAACATAAAAGTCTATTTGTAGTGTGTCAAGAGTTATTGTGATTTTTGTATGACAAAGTACATGGAGTAATTATAGATTACACATCGTGTAACTTCTACAACTTTCCCCAATAGAGTTAGTAGTCAATTAAATGCTCCTAATAAATATTAAGTAAATAGTGTGTAAATGCTTGGTTGTGGAAATACAAAAAGTTGATGAATTTCTATCCTATGAATAGAATTTACCCTCTTCTACATGGTGCATCTGATCCACATTAGATCAAGAAAGATGACAAACGTTCACTTGATAGTGGAGGACAAATTGCATCCTATTGGAGCATGGAATTGCAATTAGCAAAGGGACTGGATCTTTTCTCTGATGCCCCATCCTTTTTGTCTCTCTTTTTATCAATGATCTCCATTGTTTCCATATCATGCAAGGACGATAGAATACTTCTAATACACTCCTCTAATGAGCCTTAGGTTTGCTTTGGTTTCTACACCATCTTTTTTCTTTACAATGCATGTTTATCAATCCTACAATGTATTCCATGGATAAATCTATTTTATGCTTGCATGATCATGTCACGAAAGAATAGATGCTTTCATTTGGAGTGGAGGCATAACCCTTGTGGTGTTTCATATTGAATGATTTGTATTGCTTCCAATTCTTATTTAGTGGTAGTTGGGATCTCTATGATGTGTGTTATTGATCGATCACCTGTAATACATGTCTTATGTCATTTTCTTCATATATATTTTAGGTGTATACTAGGATAATATGTGTATCTACAAGATTGATACATAGACAATTTTTTTCCTACAAGAATTATTTGTACTTTTTGTTGTGATTGTTTAATATGACATGTGTGGTTATGTTAAATGCATGCAAATCTAGAAATAGAAGTAGGTTCTCAGATAATAAGAGAAAATATTATATATACAACTTCTTACCACTTTGTTTGTTCCTCATAAAAATAAGGCGAACTTCTTCAAAGCAAATATGGCATACAACAATTCTTTATAATTGCAATAGAAGCAAAAGGCTTCACTAACACGTCAAGATACCGTTCAATGAGAATATGTGACAAATGAGGTACAACATATTCCAAATCATAGATAACTAGGGTTGACTGTCCAAAAACTCTAGCAAATTTAAGCACATCAAAGCCATCACCAACGCCCTACCATATATTTTCACCAAACCATTCATTTGATGTGTAACTCTGATCATCTAAGAAACATATGCGACAAATTCTAAAAAGTATATATGATTTAGCGGGTTTGTACTTCCCACATAGAAGACAAATATATCTTGGGTGTGTTTATATTTAATTACATAAAGTATTGGGTATAACCAACATGTAAACTTGGTAGAATATATCTTGAACAAGATAAGTAAAGCATTTAAGGAAACCAATCATATGTAATGATGTGCTTGTCTCTTCCATTAAAACACATCTCTTAATCACTTTCATAAACTCATTTATTCACATCAATCTCACATATCGATACCTCTTTGTCACGTGTCATATCTCTCTCATAATAGGGGACTATGATCTCACTCCTATCCCAAGGGTTGAGGGCCTCTCCCAATGTAGTGTGACTTCCTCTAACTCATGACATCACCATAAGACATCTCACACATCTCATGCCATATAAGGTATCTCAAGTCTTAATATCATCATATATCATGACATAAACTACATCATCCCTTATGAGTCATTGTCCATGGCTTAGGTTTTAGTCGTGCACCCTAAGACAAGACATAGAACTTAAGTCTACCATAGGGATAGGTAAAATCCTATATAATCCCTACCTTTCATCCCACCATGATACAAAGTTGGGACTCAATCACATCATATCACATAATCATCATGCATCTATTCTAAAGTCATATGTCTCATAATTTTTTTCACATAATGGATTGGGGTCTCATCCCCTAATCTCACATCACATACAATGAGTTTTTCTTTCTTTCACCTTTTTAGAACTTACCCTATAAATCCATAAATTAGTAATCATGGTCTAATCCACTCTGGGTTTTCACCACACATACTTCATTACATGTAATACATACCCATTTTTTCATCCCAAAACAGACATTAGGGAAGTATCATAGTGTCCATGTTACATATCTATGCAAATTAGACTTATATTTATTATTAAAGAGCTTTCTTGTCATAAGATTTAGAAACTAAGCTTTTTCATGTGTTCATAAATACATCAACATAAGTAATCATTTTTTCAAGATCACGTAGAGGCAATACAAAATCCAAAAAAAATCATTATTCAATAAATTTTGGTTTCATTATGATTGCCTATAGCACATATGGACTTCAAAAGCCTAAATCTCATCTCACTCATGACCTTCTGAACAAGGCTAGAATAATGGGACTTTAGACCTTACCAAAAGTTATAAATATTTTAAACTTACCTCACATAGCTCATAAAAAACATGCTCAACCCTATTAAGGAACAATATTCACTAGCCATGGCTAGAATCTATTAGATTCACCCTTTTCTTATATATATATATATATATATATATATATATATATATATATATATATATATATATATATATATATATATATATATCGTGATCAAATAGATATTATTAGACTTTAGCCTAAAGTTGTGGATTTCCATTATACATAAGTATGTTTCATTAAATAATATACTCTAATCAATCTTCCATATCAACAAAATAACAATAACATGCAAGCTATCATAACTATGGTCTTAGTAATATGAGAAGAGATTACACTCAAACTTTACCATATATGTTTCAGGAATATATTTCACCATTAAAGCTTTATTAATAGAACCAAGTCTAGAATCTTAATCTTCTCTATTGTCTGTTGCACAAGCTCAAGTCCCAAAAGTTGATACTCTCTCATCTCATACCAACATTACGGAGGCCGACAACGTCTCCCATACAAAGCGTCATAAGTGGCCATATCGATGCTCCTCTGGTAGTTTTTGTTGTTCTAGGAAAACTCTATCAAGATGAGGTGCACATCCCAACTGCCCAAAAACTACAAAATACGAGCTCTCAACAGATCTTCCAAAACATGAATGGTCCTCTCTGATTGACAATTTGTTTGCAGGTGAAATGTTGTATTGAATCCTCAATTGAGTACCCATCGCTACATGCATACGCTCCCAAAAAAGACTAGTAAATTGAGGACCTCTGTCAGTTTACTTATTTGCATGAATATAAGGTCCAAGATCATTAGATATACAAGTGGTGCACGCTTAGGGTTGATTAATAAGAATAAAATCACAAAGAAATCATTTTTCACTAAATCAGAGATTAAACATGTGAAATTAGAAATAGATATCAGTACCATTTGATAGATGAAATTTTTCTTATCAAAATGGTATATAACATCACTAGATTTGGACAAAAGAGCTCAGATATATGGGGGTTTGATTAATCACCCTTGCTTAGGGTTTTTGGGAGGTTTACCTTGATTTGGGCCAAACTGGGTTGCATAGTCGAGATCTGGCATGGATGGGTAGCCTTCAATCATTGTCATCACCATGTGGTGATTGTAACAGGCTTTTGATCACCCACCATTGCCTGAGATCGCCTGATTATGCTGCCAACTACTCGTGTTCATTCGGCAGTCTGTGACCCCATGCATAGAGGTGTTGTAGGAGTGGGTGGCCTTAGACCTGAGCTGCTGATCTGGTCAGCCATTTGACCGGTGCATCAATACAACAGCTTTCCTGTCATCTCCTTCATAGGATCATCATGAGCAAACACCATGTGGCTATCGCAGTGTTGCCCGTCGGAGAGGGTTTCGTGCATTGGCTTCCAAGGCTGGAAGGGAGGGGAAAATGCCGCCCAAGCTTCGTCAAGCCCACAGACTAGATGGTGCAATCATAAAATTCTAACACAACATGTGGAGGAAAATCCCAAAATGAATAGGAGACAGCTCCACAAGAAGAAGGTAGAAGAAGGAAAATGCAATGGTGGAGCTAGGGCTCCCGAATGGCCAAGAAAAAGAGGGTAAGAGGTTGGGTGAGGAGTGTTATAGGTTAAGATGGGGGTCAGTTAGGGATAGGGTTGTGAAAAGGAGGTAGTAGTTAGGGGGCTCTCTGCCATGTCCGTCGTCCATGGCATGGATGTAGAGGAAGCTACTTTGGCTATCAGATCAGGGTGTGATATGTGGATGAGGGGATCTGAGCGCTGAAAAAACATCACTCAAGGATCGGGGCATGTGATTGGTTGATTACAAAAAAAACTAGATCACCAAGCAAAGTGGGAGGGCGGAAATGGGCCACATCCATAATTGGGTCTATCATGGTTTAAATTCAATTTAAAGATCTTAAGCAAGGTTAAATCAATGTAACAAAAATTGCTTAGCAACAGTTGGACAAGTAGGTAATGTTTTCAAATGAGCATAACTTTCTCCTCCTAGCTTGGAATTGAACAAAATTAGGCTTGTTGGAAACATGAGAATGAGTTCTACACTGGGGATAAAAAGAATACGGTAACAAATTTCACAAGGATATGATTAAAAGTTCAAGGGAGAAGTGATAATTTGTAATAAGAATGTAAACATTGATTTTTGTCAATTTGAGTAGCATCAAGGTAATACATGCATACTAGATGGGCCAAACGCACATCAAAATCATACAAACATGAAATTGAAGGTGAGAACAAGAATGATGTCAGAAATAGAAGTTGTATTCAAAGTATGAAGTTCCAGATTATCACATCCTCCCCACCTTAAAAGAAATGTTGTCCCCAAAATTAAATCAATCAATAAATCGAGATGTGAGATTTCATATTCAACATCAAAATCATCACAGTATTCCCATAAGGTATCATCACTTCTTACAATATCAATATCATTCCAAAATTATACAATTGAGAATCATAGTCAATACATAGCCACCTAGCTCATCAAATTGGAGAGATCCTCATATGAGTCACAAATTTGGAGAGACTATCCCATAGATCGCTAATATGGAGAGAGATCAGAATTTTAAGTCAAATGGATAGGGTTCTTAAATCAAGAGTATATAAATACTTTCATTCCCCAAAATTAGGGTTCTCACTTCTACATTAGCCTAGGTGGGGTTATACATCCATGATTGAGATTTGTATTTCAACAATTCAAGACAAGCATCATATTTCAATATCATGATTTTGTGCTCAAAATTAATGGAAGGTCCCACCCTAGTCCACATGGAGCTCACCACTTAATCATAAATTGAGAAATTCAACATAATAATCCTTTCAAACTTTTGAGATAAGGGAACATGAAAGTCATCGGTCATATATTGAGGGTGATCTCAAGGTTCAAATAGGGGATCATAGGATTCAGGTCAAATATCAAGGTCATTCATAAAGAGCCAATATTTCATTATTCAATGTCAAGAGTCGAGTTTGGACATCAAAGTCATAGGTTCAAACCTTTTGAAGTTAGGGATTGATTCCTATTTATACCCTAGGAGTGATCATTCATCCATACACAACAGTCGAGAAACAATCAAACAACATTTTGTAGTACTAACATCAGCTTGTTATCATGGTATTTGAGGTTGATGAATGATCTGGCCCTAGGTCTTTGTAGGAACTTAAACACTAACTATGGTCAACATCATCCTATTCTAGAATCATCATCAAACTATGATCAACATTGAGTATCAATATCATCATGGATTGACCTATTAGAGGCTTAGGTCAAGAAATCAGAATAGTATGAAAGGGTGGTTACCATTCCAAACCCTAAATAATCCATAAGGTGAGAATTTATAGGTAGTCAAATAGGAGTGTGACTTAGGTTGGGGAAATCATGAGTAGATTACTACCCTAATCTAGCACATTAATCTACATCAATCATGAACCATCAAGCATATCCAAATAGGGAGAGTACTAATCATCAAATAATACTTCATAAAGTCATGCAATCAAAGATCAAGGTCTAAATAGGGAAACCATATTTGATATTTTCCAAGATCAATGCCATAATCATGTTCCATTCCTTACAAGATCAAGGTAAGGGTATATCTTGGAAATTGAGAAGTCAAATTGAGAAAACAAGAGTTTGATCATAATAGCACCAGAGTGATATCCATGTCGATAATGTTTATGTTGGTATGTATGCCCATAGAGCAAGTCATATGATGATTGTAATGGGATACTTTGTAAATGATTTGAATAATAATAATAAAGGCAATTTCCAATCTATATGTTTAAACTATTTCTGAGATGATGGTGTAACATGATAGATGTCTAAAGATTGTCTTACTCAATGACATATGCTTTTAGGTTCATGACCTAAGCGATGAGATCATATGGATGTTAAGAGTATACATTCTTGTTTAGTCCCTAGTCGGTTGTTATTGTGGAAATAGCCATAGACATCAATAACACTGAAGACTAGATTGTGTGTTGGTTGATGACAGAATCTCATTAGTCATGATATAGTGATATCAAACCAAGCACATAGGTACTTGTTAGAGAACAAGGTACCGGACAGACCCACCGTGAGAGTGACACATGGAACCATGACTTGGTAGTCACAGTCAGCTCTCACAGTGATGGTGGTGAGTGTGATTCTTAGACCTGAAATCACTACACTCAACACATGTCATTGGGTACACTTTGACATCATCAAACGCAGTCCTGAAACATGGGTTGTTATAAAGGTGATGATTGGGTGGCTTTGACACATGGGGCTTTTGAGGGGTGAGTGATAGATATGGGATTTGTCCCTCCTAAGGGAGTTTGATATCCTTGGCCACTTGATGAGTTGGATTGAGAAAGGCATGCGCATGCACATGTGAATCAATATGTGATATTGATATCATACACATCTCACTCGGTCTACTCTGAGATCAAGGAAATGGATGAACATTGACAGGATGACTGTTCCATGCCTCGAGTTCATTCTGGATATCAGTGACAAAGGAATTATACATTCACTGTAACACCATTCACGGATTGTAGGATGAAAGTTGTTCTCCAACTTTCTACTTTCACTTGGGTAGCAATGATGTGTGACTAGGCACCGCTCTTTGCTTGTGAAGTCATAAGTGTTATGGACTTTCACTGCCAACGTGAAATGGACCTGCAGGGTCACACACATAGGATTTAACCTGGAAGAGGAGTTTTGTCCACAAGCAATGTTTAGATTAATTACTAAAGGAGTTTAGTAGTTCAATTAAACACTCAATTATTCGATAGCTCAATATCATAATGTTCAAAGTGTTGGACGCATTGATTGGAGTATTGGATTGATTGAAATCGCATTTGACTGATTCTGCACAATCTGCATTCCCAACCGATCGGTTCATGTGATGAACCGGTCGGCTGAGGTTGCTGAACCGGTCGGCTCAATTGTTGAACCGATCGGCTCATGCACAGAGTGAAATGACCGGTTCAAGTGTTGAACTGATCGGTTCAACTGGTGCAATCGAGCAACTTGGGAAAGTAGGATTGGTGAGAATTTTCCTTTCATTTCAAATTGCCCAATTCGATTGGGAATAATATTGGTATTCGATACCAATTGGGAAAGAAACAAGGAAAGTCAATCGGGAACCAACCTGGAACCCCAACCGACCGGTTCATGAGTGAACTGATCGGTTCAAGGGTCCCAAACGATCGGTTCATTGGTGAACCGATCGGTTCAGGTCCCCAACCGACCGGTTCACTTGTGAACCGATCGGTTCAGGTTGCGAGATGGTTGCTTTTTGTGGAAAATCCCGAACCCTTCTACTCCTGCTTTAGTCCCGTATTGCCGGGCACAGAGAACCCTATCCCATGACCCGCCTATATATAGGGGTATTGGGGGCTTCTCAGAGTACAACTCAGTGCAAGTTGATTGCTCTGCAAAGTTGTCGTTCTCTCTGGTTTTGGTAACCGAGAGAGAGCCCGAGCAAGTGCTTCCCGCAAAGGGAGGTGCAGCAAGGGAAGGACAACTGCAGTTGCAATTGACAGCAGGAGAGTGTGTTGGCGACTAGTACGTCAACAGGAGGGTGTGACTCCTTCCACTTCCTTGTGGGACAAGGAGAGTGGAGTTCTGGGTGGTCCGTGTGGACTACTTCAGAGGCGGGAGGTCACTGTCGCTCAGGAGGACAACTGTCATCCGACAGTCCGGTAGGAGGAGGAGTCTTCAGTCCCGGTGTGACCAGGAGCTGCACAGACACCGTCCAAGACCGGAGGTGAAGACCGTGCAAGGCGCGTGGTACTATCGCCGAGCAAGCCTCGGGACAAGGTATGATTCACAAACCATCTTTCCTATTATATAGATGTTGACGCGATTCCTTTTTTTCTGGGTTTGGGGAGAAAATTTTTGTTTCCACTGCTTCTCTGCCTCCTCCAAAACCCAACATTTTATTCAAATTTGAGCTTACAAAGAGGCATGGTAGTCAATAGGGAATTCCTTCATGTATCTAAGTCATCATATCTTGATCTAGGGGTCCAAAGACATAGTCATATGAAAGTATGTGATGTGATACATATCAATGGGGTGAGTTTTGCTTAGATATGTTTGAGGTTTGATCAAAATAGGGACAACATAGGTTTAATAAATATGGACCTCATCAAACACGAGGTGTAGAACATGAGTTCTGCCTTATTCCACCATATCAAGAATTTACCTCAAACATAGAAAGACTTATATCCATTTTAGTAATATTGAGTACATCACTTTGAATAGTAATTTGATACATAAAATACAGTTTTCAAATCAAGGTCAGATCATGGTGTTAGAGTCTTAGTCAACTTTCATGATTTCAATGAATTTTTACTTATCCATGCATAAGATACCCTCAATCGAGATGTCATGTGATAAATATTCAAGAGAGAAGAATCACATGAGAAAATGAGAAAACTAACTAATAACCATCTACTTGGGTGGCCTAGGTGGTCCTTAAACAAGATATGAGATGCTAGAAGACTTTCTAAACTTCAAAGAAAGGATTTTAGTCCTCCTGGGGTCTTTAAGATATGTTATCCTTAAACACACATAAAGTCTTGTGTGTATGGATCTGATACCATTTGTCACAAAATTTTTTGTTACCCTAAGTCTGCAGTCCAAACGGCTACCTATCCAAAGGCGAGTGGACTTGGGCATCCATCCCTAGAATGGC
Organism: Alisma plantago-aquatica; assembly: GCA_963693085.1. NCBI lineage: Eukaryota > Viridiplantae > Streptophyta > Magnoliopsida > Alismatales > Alismataceae > Alisma > Alisma plantago-aquatica. The sequence goes on along the minus strand of OY856415.1, from coordinate 255,785,712 downwards.
ACATAGTTTCACATAGACAATATATATGAAAAAGGAAATAACAAAACTAAATATGTAACAAGATACTTAAAATGGAGAAGAGAGATATGTACCCAATTATATATCAAGATAACCCATTGGTGTTCCATTTCAATTCTTAGAGTGTTGAGTGCAGTGGATCTTCATTTGGATTCGATAAACAAAATATATCAATGTGTGCAGTGGGTACAGTATGAAAACATGTAACCATGGTTTAAGAGTAATACAAAAGGTGCTTGTCTAGAAACATCATAAAAGGAATGAACTATAAACAAGGCAAGAAGACTTAACACTTTCTTTTATACAAATCATGTTTTAGGTTTCTTTATCCATTATATCAACCATAGGCCTTTTGACTAACTTCTCATTGGAATAGTCTATAAGGGTGATAAATATTAGCTACCCTATCCTTATGGGACCTCAAGGTCATCACCAAGAGGTAACCCTTGTATCATGATGGTCCACCTTATCTCAATATATCAAGTAAGATGCCCAACCTAGTGTCCTTACCCCAAAACTTCAGGCAGGTGCACCAAGATATATAATGGATTTCTCTAAATTATGTTCAAGGTTTGTCAACGTAGTATAATTAACATGAAAGTAGTATTCATAGGAAATAGTAGCTCAGATATGTAATTATCTAGCCAAGCATTCATACGAGCATACATACAAACAATCCAATATCATATTAGGGTCAAGAGATTAAGCGTACCTTGTGAGTAATGAACAAGATATGATCCATGAGTAAGATCGCTAGAGAGGGCCCAATCCAAGGTAGACCTAAGATGTAAAAAGACATAATATGGGGTCTTAGATCAATATAACATTGATAATCAGAACATCATTTGATTCATGTGGATGTTTCCCTAGATCTAGTTTTCACTTAGGTTAAACATAGTTTCTAAAGTTTCAAACACGCATGCAATGGTCCCACATAGTAAAAGTGTCAACATTTAGTCTTAGGTATAGAAGAACCATCCACATTGTGAGTAATACTAAAACTATATGAAGTCTAATTTGATAATTGAGGAAGCATGTGAGTTGGATTATCATCATGGTCTATTCATACATGATCATAATTCACCACGATAGATTCATTTCATGCAATAGAGTCATATTTCCAACTAATAGAAGCATTAAGTAGACCAATATATGATGTAGAGATATATCATGGTGAATATATTGATTTGAAGTCATTAAGATGTCATGTACAGTATTAGATTATGATCTCGTAAGGTAGGAGACCAATAGTCAACATATGCATCTAGAACATGCTAGGGGTCATACATATGTCATAAGTAGTCAAGAGAGTACACGAGTGTATTACATGGAATTAAGTGTCACAAGTCATAATAGGGTATGATCTGAAAGCAAATGTACATAGTTAAACACTTAGGATCACTTTTGCATAAAGGTTTAAAGGTCCCATTATATAGGTACATAGACATCACTTATTAGGACATAAAGTAAGTACTTGATGTCATACATGGTAAACCTAGTGTATAAGCATGATGTCTTGGTTTAAAAGAGTACAAATACAAGTTAGGTTATTGATTTTGGAGTTAAATCATTACACGATGAGCAATTAGGTCCAAGACTCCATATATAATCAAGTTGCATCATTTAAACACAAAAAGAGACATTTATATAGCAAAGCTAGTCATAGGGGGTCAAGATGATCATTAGGGTCCATTTAGGTGGTCCAAGACATCAATCACAATAAGAGGGAGCTAGAGTTTACTTATTTGCATGAATATAAGGTCCAAGATCATTAAATATACAAGTGGTGCATGCTTAGGGTTTATTAATAAGCATAAAATCATAATTACACCATTTTTCATAAAATCATAGAAAAAACATGTGAAATTAGAAATAGATATCATTACCATTAGATATGTGATATTTTTTTATCAAAATGGTATATAATATCACTAGATTTGGACAAAAGATATAAGAGACATGGGGGTTTGATTAATCACCCTTGCTTAGGGTTTTTGGGAGGTTTTACTTTGATTTGGGTCAAACTGGGCTGCATAGCCAAGATCAGGCACGGCCTGGAAGCCTTCAATCGCCGTCCATCACCACATGGTGACTGTTATGGGCTCGTGACCACCCGCAATCACACAGGATTACCCAATTTTGATGCCAACTGCTCATGTTGATTCGGCGGTCTATGACCCCATGTGCAGAGGTGTTACAGGAGTGGGTGGCCTTAGATCTAGGTCACTGATCTGGTCAATCATTAGACTAGGGAAACGATCCAAAGGCCCGTCCTCTCCTTCATAGGCTTGTCCTGAGCCAATTCCCAGTTGCTACGGCGGCCCTTTTTACCAGAGAGGGTTCTATGCAGTGACTTCCTAGACTAGAAATTAAGGGGAAACTTCTGCCCAATCTTGCATCAAGCTCACTAGAAAAGATGGGGGCATTGGAAAATGCTAACACAACATGTGGAGAAAAAGCCCAAAATGTCTAGGAGGAAACACTACAAGAAGAAGGTAGTAAAAGGAAAATGGAATAGCATAGCCACAGCTCCGGAACAGCCAAGAAAAAGAGGGCAACAGTTCGGGTGAGGTGTTTTATAGGTCAAAATGGGGGTCGATTAGGGCTAGGGTGGAGAAAAAGAGGTAGTAGGTAGGGGGATCAACTCCATGGTCCTCGAACATGGTACGAAGCTAGAGGAAGTTGCCTTGGCTGCCAGATCAGCGTGTGATCTGTGGTTGAGAGGATCTGAGGGCAAAAAATATCACTCAAGGATCAGGGCATGCGAGTTGATTACAAAAAAGCCGGATCGCCAAGCAAAGTCAGAGGGCGGTAATGTTATGCTTCCAGAATTAGGTCCATCATGTTTTAAACTCAATTTAAAGATCTTAAGCAAGGTTAAATTTGTGTGATTTCAAATGAGCATAACGTTTTTCTCCTAGCTCAGAATTGAACAAAATTAGGCTCGTTGGAAACGTGAGAATGATCTCTCTACTGTGGAAACAACAATATGGTACAAAAATTCACAAGGATATGATTAAAAATTTAAGGGAAAACTGATGATTTGTGATAAGAATGTAAACATTAATTTTTGGCAGTTTGAGTATCATCAAGGTAATATGGGCATAGTAGATGGGCCAAACACGCATCAAAACCATATAAACATGAAATGGGTGGTGAGAAAAAGAACGATGTCAGAAATAAAAGTTGTACTCAAAGTATGAAGTTCTAGGTTATCATAGTAAAGTTCTATAAGGGTGTGTATACCTTCAAAAATCAGATAATAGGGAATCTACCTAAGGGGATCATGTTGACTGGGCTGAAGGATTTCATTGATTGGCACCATTGTTGTGAGATATATGATAAAGATCCCAAAGGAGACAAATCATGTGGTGAAAGTTTTTTAGAATATTAATGATGATGAAGATGGGAACATCTTGCTTTTAGATACTAGAAGATGGAAGAACACTGAGTCTAGTTGAAACCAATAAACTTATCTCTAGTGGGAGGCAACCCACCTCGCCTTCAGACTCTTACTCTCAAAACCCCTTTCTTGTTATACTTTTGTTTTTCCAAGAAACACATACACACTATACTTTATGGTTTTTCTATTTGTGAATCATGTTAGAAGAGGTACATTGATGGAAGCACGCTGCATAGAGAGGCTAGCCAAGGAGAAGATCAAAAATTGAGAAAATCGGAATTGGGCTGAATGAAAAATCTACAAGAAAGTAGACACCACAGTCATTCTGTGCATCACAGTTGTGGTTCCTGCAAGCTAACACATCCATTCTACCCAAAATGGTCATGTTGGTCATGCCTTTCTCACTAAAATCCATGTAATCTCTCCCCCCTCTTGATTTTTACCATTACTCCATGCCCTCTGTTGAGGATAGCATGGTTTAAAGCTTGGGGTGGTAGGGAGGTAAGCCCTTTATTTACCTCACATTACTCTATGTTCCTTGTTCTAAATTTTTATTCAAGATGATGAAATAGTTTGACTAACCCTTTATACTTGTCCAGCCATACTAGGTTTATTTGTTTTTGCATACATGCATGCATTTAGTTTGTTTCTTGCCTTTTTGCATAATATTTTGAAATATTTTCTCTACATGCCACTTCGAACCTTATATAACATCTCGTGTAGGTTTTTAGTATATTTTTGGTATTTTTATCTAGGATTTTCTTGCTTATTACTTTTTTCCTAAATGTAAGTTTATATGTGACTTAATGGAAATTGGCACCATTTTGTTCATTTTTGTCCAAGCTTGAAAATACTTGTCTAATAGTGTGTTTCAAGTAAATTTCTATTTTTTGTGAAGTAAATTATCATAATTGGGATAATGCACCCGTTGATGATTTTTTGGCGAAATAAGTCTTATAATGGAATTTTACATGTGCTCCAAGACTCTTGCAAGTGGTTGATTGTTTTGATAAAATGTGGTTCTTGCAACCTGCAACACTAGGGATTATTCATTCTATGTGGAAGAGTATAAACTACCATATTCCTCATTTTATACATGGTTTGTCTTTTTGGTGAATGTTGCATAGAATAACTTGCTTGAATAAAATAATACATGAATCTTCACCACTTGTGATCCCTATTTGATTGCATTTCTTGCATCCTTTTCTTACCCATCCACCTCATTAAAAGATGTTAAAGAGTGTGTATTATCCTTAGACACCATCCAAAAGTCTAGGTTGGCCATATCTATATCCCCTCACTTCACTCCTATCATCATGTGCCCTAACTACACCAAGGGCAAGGAAAAAAATGCAAAATAAAATAAAAGTCACTCATATGTAATAGTGGTGTGTTTCTGCAAATGGTGTTACACACTACTCAATTGGAGTTTGAATAGATGCAAACCCATGGACAAAAGCACGCAGTGGATTAAACTTTCAAAATTTATAAGGACCTACACAAACGTACTCACATACACCAAAACACTACACCCGCAAGTGCATGGGGTTGTGTCGTAGTATAGGAGGGCGGAAAGTATAGTGTTGATCCACAGGGAGAAAAGGGGGAACTAGAGCTACATTAGTTTTTTGTGCTAGGTTCCTACTGTGGAGTCTAGGGTTAAGGGTTTAAAGGTTGATTTGATTGATTACACTAAGTTGATCAGGAAAGCAAGTAAAGGAACACAAGCAAGATTAAAACCTATGATAACCCTAGATAGTTAATTATACTGAGCAAGAAAAGACAAGGCAATCAAGAAAGGCAAGAAAAGAACAATCTACACTAAGGTAGGCAAGAAAAGGTCTACACTACACTATGCTAGCAAATAGGGAAAAAGAGTAAGTAAAGACCTAAACTAGAAAGAACAAAGCAAGAACAAGGTAAGAATCTAACTAAGCAAGTAAAGAACTAACTAAGCTAACACTAGCTAAGTAAGAAGGCAATTACGGTTTTAAAGTAATAAAGGGGTGTGTGGGATGTTCAGGGGATGCACTTATCAATTAAGTTGGGGGTGACATATGAACATAATTATTTCATTTAGATTATCAAACCAAACAACAAGCTAGAGTCCAATGAATTATCCCAAACTACTAACTGGCCATGGGTATGCTAGGTTGTGTATAGGGGAACTAGTCCTTAACACTCCCTACTACCCTTAAGAGGCACAATTGGGTTAGGATTTAGGTGCAAACTCAATTAGAGTCTAGACAAGCCTAGATTTCTAGGTTAGATGGTCTTAGGATGATTAGGAGTTAAGGTTAGCAATGGGAGTGGAAGTGATGTCTTAGGCCTCCCATAACCCACATTCTAGCCTTGAGAAAGATCCATGCTAGGCACACTAAATTTATCTAAACTAGCTACTTAGATCTATCGCCTAGGGTTAGGAAGATTGATTAGCATGTAGGAGGATGGGTGGATAGCTAGGGATCCATGAATTGGACCTAGGATCAAATCTCAAAATTCATACATATAAGCAATTTCCCTAAACTCCTAGGTGATTTCAAGCACAAACCAACAAGAAATTCATGAAGAGTGATATAGAAATAGAACTTAATCATTATAAAATGAAATTACAATGTTTACATATCATTTGCCCACAACATGGTATCAAGGTAATATTTTTTACCCCAAACGGCCCACCCAAGGGGCCTAGCTACTCATGGCAATGCAAAATACAAAAAGAAGGGAGAAAGAGATAGAAGAAGCCATGGATCTTAGTGAAGTTGTTGGACGTCCTCCTCTCTCCTCTAAGGTGCAATGGCATGTGATGATGGTGGAAATTGGTGGAAATAAGAAGAAACTAGTGTTTTGGTGGTGGAAATGGTGAAATGGAATGGAATGGAGGTGGAAATGAAGTGGAATGGCTAAGGGGGGAAAATGGGGAGCTAAGAGGTGGTATAAGGTGGCTAACCTCATGCTGGATCCACCACCTAGGTATATATAAGTATGGGGGAAGCACTAGGTCAAGTAGCGGTAGTATGGGAAATGTAGTGTAAAAATAGTTAGGTTTTTGTGAGTAACATAGATGTGGTGGTCACTACAGCCATGGTGGTCACCACAACTATGGTGGGGAGGGGTGAGAACGATCGTGGTGGATGAGAATGACAAAGGTGAGAAATGGGGAAAATCATAGGGACTTGGTTGATTTTGTACTGGAGGTGGCACGGCCGTAGTGGTCACCACAGCCATGGTGGGGCTAGGGTAGCACAGCCGTGGTGGCTCAGATTACACAACCCGTTGTTGGCTCCACGGTCGTTCTGTCTCAACTATCACGCGGTCGTGCAAGGTGACATGGTCGTTTTAGGTCAGTTCACCATGGACATTTTGTGTGGCACAGTCGTGGTAATTCAAGATTTGCCCCAAGGTGACTCTGTTGATTTGCAAGTATGCTAGCACAGTCGTTCTGTGGTACCACAGCTTTGTTGGCCTCAGGATCAACACTTGGACTTGTTTCTTTGGATGTTCTTGGACTTCTTTGCTTCATTGGATCGTTGGCCACTAGGGGTAAGTTGAGGAAGCATTGGACTTCACTTTAGGCCTCTCCAAGGGTATAAAAACCCTAGGATCACTCCCTCTCTCTCTCTCTTCCATCAAGTGTGATCCAAATGCCTGAAAAACATGCAAATAATATCCATAAGTGCATTTTATACAAATATGCATATTGAGGGGAATAACATGTAATCTAACAGGTATATATGTGATTGAAGTGCAATAAGACACAAGATGAAGCCCTAAAATAGGGTTGAATCAAATAGCATCTAAATAAATAAAAGATGGGTCATCCTATGTAATAGCAACCCACTTCCTTATATAACCCATTTTTTCTCTTTTTATTCCTAGTAGGGATAGGGTAAATCAACTCTAGTATGATGTATTTCTAGAAAGTGAGGTACCAAATTCTAACAATTTAGATGTATCCATGCATGATAGGGTCTACCCATAGCATTACGAAAATTTCATCACTTACATTTGTGATTGGTATTCCATATTTGAAATTCTTGTGCCTTGTGCTAGAATCACATTGAAAAAATATAGAAATAAATGCATAGTAGTGGATTACTTTCCTAATTCCATGTGTGAACTCACTTTAGCCAATGAACATCATTATGATTGAAGCCCCCCCACGTTTCTCTTAAATGATATGAATGTGAGATTGAGTTGGGGTATAATTGAGGACAAGTATGTCTTAAGTTTGAGAAGGTAATGCAACCCTATTTTAGGGCTCCATATTGTTCCTTCTTGTTCATTAATCACATTGAAAGTTAGTATAATTCATTTTTTTCCCTAAATAATTGGTTTGCTTAAGAATCCACTTATAGATGTTCTTTGCATGATTTTCAAGTACTTTCACCAAGATTTGTAAGGAAGGGAGAGAACAAGTATAAGGGTTTCTTCACCCTTTAAGAATCCTAAAGAGAGTCCAAGAGCTTCCCCAACATACCCCAAGTGTCCAAGGATCAACCCAAATAAAGGAACAATCAAAGATGAGCAAGTTGAAGATCAAAGTGCAAGCAAAAGCACCTAGCAAGGTCGTGGTGATAGGGAATGGCCATGTTGCCCAAGCCAAATCAATAGTTAAATCACACTAGAGAAGTGACCCAAGACAAGTTCAACTAGCATGGTCGTGCCAAGAGGACACTAAAATGGTTGTGCCATCCAAAATAGCCATGCTTCCAGCTTCTAAAACTCACTTTCTAGAAGTAAAAACCATTGCCTAAACATCCCCACCATGGTCATGCTACCCAGCACAACCATGCCACCTAGACCACCACGGTCATGCTACCAACCTTCTAAAACCAAAAAATTATCAGACATTTTCCATCCTCACCACGATCATGCTCTCTCAGCACAACCATTCCACACCCCTACCACCACATCCACTCTGTCCAGAATGGCCATGCTACCTCATAACCCTAGTTTATTTTTGTAGTGTCTTTCACATTCTTTGCCCACTAAACCATAGGCTTCCCTATCCCCTATATATACATAGGTGGTGGTTGGAACATGGGGTTATCCACTCTATAATTACTTCTTACTTTCCCTAGTATATACTCTTACATTCGTTGAGCTCCCACTTACTCCCATTCCATTTCCACCTTCCCCTACCTCAAAACCTAGTTTTCTAGGGTTTTGGCTTCTTCCATCCATACTTCGATGCCATTGAACCACCAAGGAGGGATAAGGATGAGTTGTTTCTGCTAGGAGATGAAGGAGGAGTCTTCACCAAGATTCATGGTTATTTACTCCTCTACTCCTTTTTTATCCTTTTCTTTTATCATGAGTATCTAAGCCTCGTAGGTGGGTTGTTTGGGTGAAACTATGTGATGTTGACACCATGTTGGGATAAATGATTTGTAAACATTATAAATATGTATTCTAATGATTTTCTTATAATTTTATCTCATTTTCCATATTTCATCATATGGTTTGTGCTTTAAAACATGGATTATCTTGTGATTTATGCTGGAAAATATCCATGTCTGGGAGAAAATGGCATGTGTGTAGCTATCTTGGGATTAGCTCCTAGGTCTAAATTTTGGATCCCTACCTAGCTCCCCATATTCCTACATGCATATCATCTCTCCTACTCCTATATATGTGAGATCTAAGTATCTATTTTAGATTCAATTAGTGCAATTGGCTTGGAGCTACCTAAAGGCTAGATAGCAGGCGATGTCAAGTGCAATACCTTCATTCACACCTTCCATTACTATCATTGGCCCTCAAATTCCCTAAGAGTGTCTACCCTAGAAAATTAGACTAGTTATATCTTATTCGAATCTCACCCAAACCCTAATCCAAATGAGCCTTGTAAGGGTGGATAGGAGGTGATAGGTAAGGTTGGGAATCGGGTTTGGGTTGAACGGGCCCTATTTTTGAGTCAATTTGGGTCATATCAAATGTATTTGACCCAGACTCGACCCAAAAAAATTTATTGGTCCTACCTACTTGAACCAAATCTAAAATTTCTATTCGCTAGTCTGACCTGATGGACCTAAAAATACCATATTATATGCAAACTCAAAAATGCAAACCTAAAAAATCCAAAATGCAAACCCAAAAGAAAAACATGTTAGACCTGATATTGTTACAAAATTGTTTGCATAAATATCATTTTTAAGCAAAAACTTGCATAAATTATAAAAAATATTTTTATGTTTGTACCCGTTATGATTTTATATGGCTACAACTTGGAGATGTATATATATGTATATATAATTTAAGGTTAATTGGGTTTGTGGGTCAAGAATTGCAAACTAGGACCTGACCCATAAATAGTTTTTGGTTCATTAAGTTTGGGTCCTTCCAAGTCGAGTCAAAAAAATCAAGACTTGAACCTACTTTAGTTGGATCGGGTCGGGTCAGGTCTGGTTTTTCCAGCCCTAGTGGTTGGGACTAGTTCCCCTATACATACCTTATTTCATCCATGGCCAATTAGTTTAGGGATATTCAATAGAATCTAACTTGTTGTTTGGTTTTCCAATCTAAATGGATGAGTAATGCTTGCATGTTATTACCCTTAAACCCCGGTTCTAGTCACATGATCCAAAACAACACACGCCTCCATTAATTCAAATAAAACCCTAATTCTTCTCTTTCTGGTTAATGTTTGCTTAGTTAATTGCTTTACTTGTTTTCTTAGTTAATTTTCTTGTTCATGGTAGATATGCCTTGCTAGTGTAGTTAGTGTTACTTGTATGTGCCTTTGCTAGTTAGTTGCTAAATTAGTCTTTTGCTTTCCCTGGTTGTTGATTTCTAGTCTAGTGTACTTTCTTGCTTAGTTCAACTAGTTGCCATTTCTAGTTTGTTAACTATATTTTCTTTGATAGTCTAGTTGTTAGTGTTAATATTTCCCTTGCTTGCCTTAGTCTAAATTTTTCTCTTCTTTCCTATATTCCCTTCTTTGCTAATAAAATTACTTTTCTAGTGTTAAAATAGGTTTTGTTCTTTTCTTTTTTAATTCTTGTGTGAACCACTAATATAATCAAACAAAACCAAATCAAGCACTTAAAACCCTAAATTATGCATTATGAACCTAGAAATAACAAATAAAGATCTAGTGCCCCTAACTCCCTTTCAGTTTGACCCTAGCTTGCTGCTCCTATAAAACTCCCAGCATGTGTGGTCAACGGATTTGTTTAAGAGTGTGTCTATCAGGTGCCAAAAAAATTAATAAGACCATGTTATGTGCTTAAAGTGGCATCCACTCAGACAATAATTGATTTGGGTGTATCTATGGGAGACGCATCAAGCTTTCTGGTGTAGTTTCTAGAGACAAAAGCACCATATCTGCCTAGTAGTTATCGTGTGACTCTCCCCTTAGCAGTGTCTTTGGCCAACTTTCTTGTTTGTGTTGGAGAAACACATTAAGATTTATGGCATCATTTCCAGAGTGATAGTTTCTTAGCCAAGAGAGTTTATTTTTCTTTGATCTTTTCCTACTTCCCTCACCATTACTATTCATTATTCTTTGTGCTACTTTTGCAAACTTTTTTACTAACTTTAGTTCTTTTTCTTGGTTGTGCCTTGTGCATGTGAAATTGTTGCATGTTTGGATGTCACTCTCTTTCTATTGATTCTTTCCTAGAGGATCCTAACATAGGAAAAAGAAGGCGTAGAAACTGGTATACAACCAACACCAAGAAGTGGATATGGGATATAGGGATGTTGAAAATAATGATGGTTTGCCTATCCCTCCACCTCCACCAGTCAACAAGTCATTGCATGATTACTTCATGCCTGGGAATTACACTTATCTAATTTCTACTAGAGTGGATCGAATGATGGGCCAGTAGTTCTAAATCCCATTGGCCCTTCTTAGACTTCTACATGTGCTCTGTGGGTTTAAGAATGAAAATCCATACTAGTATAATGATACCTTTTTGGAGACTTGTTCTACTTTTTGAACTCCTGGCAAACACTGATGATTTTATTCGACTCACCGTGTTCTCCTTTCTTCTTAAGGACAAGGAAAGGGAGTGGTATTTTTCAAATTTTGAGATTGTCACTTGGGATGCAATGAAGGATGAATTTCTAAAAAAGATTTATTCTATTGCCAAGTTGACTCATATGAGGAGGTACATTACCTCAATAAGCTAAAAAGAGCATGATCTATTTCATGAGACTTGGTAGAGGTTTCAAAAGTTTTTATAGGAATGTCCTCACAATGTACCCATATGGAAATTGGTTCAATGTTTCTACTCGAGACTTTCTAAATGGCCAAACAGTGGTTGACTCATCTTGCGGTGGTGCATTCATGGACAACCCTCTTCAAGAATCTTGGCCCCATTATAGCACTTGGTTGAAAACTCATGACACTGAGCTTCTAGGGTCCTCATGATGTAGAAACATCATATCTTCCCTGATGTATCCTTACTTTAGAAATTCATCTTGTGCTCATTTTTCCTTAATCACATCTAAACTTATTCGAATGCATGTTATTTACCCCAATAATTGGTTATTGCCAATTTCACTTATAGATGTTCTTCACATGATTTTTAGATACATGGACCATGCCTTGGATGGACCGGAGAGAAGCATGGTCATCCAATGGTTATTTGAATGCATGTAATTTCATCTGATAACAATTATGTTCCACTTTTATCTCATTTCCCATGGATTTATTGTTGATATATGCTAGAAATCACCTAGGATTCTAGGGAATTGGCTTGTATGTAGCTATTTTGGGGAAAACTCCAAGGTCCAACTAGTGTATCCCTAGATAGATATCCCACCTTCCTACATGTTAATCCATTCTCCTACACCTAGGTGAGAGATATAACTGCCTAGTTTATAAGCAACTAGTAAAATTGTCCTAGAGCTACCTATAGGCTATATGGTAGGTGATGTGAGGATAAATACCCTCATTTCCACCCTCCATACTATCCTTAGCCCCCAATTTCCTAAAGAGCCTCTATTCTATAAACTTATACTTTATATATCCTAGTTGAATTCCACCTAAACCCTAATCCAAATGAGCGTCAGAAGGGTGGATAGGAGGTGACAAGAACTAGTTCCCCTATACATACCCCATCCCATCCATAGCCAATCAATAATTTAGGGTAATTATCTAGAATCTAACATGTTGTTTGCTTTGATGATCTAAATGAATGAACATTTCTTGCATGTTATGACCCCCAACCTGGTTCTTATCACCTCCAACCAAACATCCCACACCTCCATTAATTGCACTTAAACTCTACTTGCTCTCTTGATAGTTAATGCTTGATTAGTTAATTTCTTTACTTGCTTTGTTGGTTAATTGTCTTGTTCATGGTAGTTAGGTGTTGGTAGAGTGGATAGAATTCCTTTGTACTTTCCATAGTTTCTAATTTTTAGTCTAGGTAGTTTCTTGCTTAGTTTAAGTAGTTTCTTTCTCTAGATTGTTAAGTAGAATTGTTTTGTTAATCTAGTGTTAGTGTTAATCATGTATTGCCTTATTAGACTAACTTGTGCTCTTCTTACCTATTTTCTTCTCTTGCTAAGTAGAATTACTTGTCTAGGGTTAAATACATTTTGATTTCTTGTTTTCTTTAGTTGCTTTCTTAATTCATTAGTGTGATCAAAACAAAACCAAATCAAACCCGTTAACCGAAGATTGTGCTTTAAGAATTTAGCACAAACAAGTTAAGCTATAGTGCCTCCTAACTCCCTGTGGATCAACACTGACATGCCACCTTCCCATACTACGATATGACCCATGTTCTTGTGGGTAAGTGTTTTGTGTATTTGAGCATGTCGATTAGGGCTATAAATTTGTTAGCTCAAGTGTTTGTGTCCCATGGGCACATCAAGCTTTCTAGCGTCGATTTTGGGGAAATAAGCTCTCAGTCTAGCTAGATTGTTTTTCTTTGATGTTTTCCTACTTCCCTCACCATGTTATTCATTGTTCTTTGTGTACTTTTGCAAAATTGTTTACTAACTTGGTCTTTTTTTGCTTGTTTGTGCCTTCTACATGTGATATTGGTGCATGTTTGGACGTTGTTCCCTTTCTATCGACTCATTCCAAGTGGACCTAGGATAGGAAGGAGAAGGCATAGAAACTGGTACAACCAATACCAAGAGGCTGAAATGGAAAATAGAAATGCTCAAAGTTATGAGGAGGCACCTATTTCTCCTCCTCTTCTAGTCAACAAGCCACTTCATGATTACTTTATGCTTGGGAACTACACTTCACCGGTTGCTACTAGAGTGGACAAATGTCAGGGAAACAACTCATCATCCCATTGGCTCTTCTTGGACTTATATGTTTTATAGATTTGAGAAAGAAAGTCCCAACAAGCACATTTTGGAGACTTGTTCTACTTTGAGGACTCATGCAGCCACTAACAATTCTATTTGGCTAACCTTGTTCCCCTTATCTCTCAAGGACAAGGCAAGGGAGTGGTATTCTTTGAAGATTAAGGTTGTCACTTGGGATGCAATGAACAATGAATTTCTAAAAAAATTGTATCCTATTGCCAAGTTGAATCAAATGAGGAGGTACATTACTTCATTCAGCTAGAAGGAGCATGAATAGTTCCATGAGACTTGGGATAGGTTCCAATAGTTGTTTCTATACGAGACTTTGTGAAATGAGTAAAACCTTGGTGGACTCGTCTTGTGGTGGAGATTTCATGGCCAAACATCATGAAGAGTCTTGGCCTATTTTTGAACATTTGGCTGAAAATTCCAAGCAATGGGCTTTTAGTGTTGATGTCCATTGTGTTGGAAATTGTGCAGCTTCACCCCATAGCCACAAATACAATTCCAATCTACAAGTGATGAAGAGTTTGGAGGATATGATTACTCTCATGAAAACTCAAGTGGGAGGTTAGCCAATCTTCCCACTTTGTGGAATCTCCTATTGAGGAGGTACAAGAACTGAAATCATATGGAAATCACAACGACCGAGGCCCTATGTCCAATTCTTTACTCCATAGTAGAGGAACCACCCGAATTTTTCATGGAAGCAAATAAGGAGACCAAGGCCAAAGGAACAACTCTATATTTGAAGAAGAAGTGATAGGGAGGTTGAGAAACTTGGATGAGGTCCAGAATCATGTGTCCTCTCATGGATAAATCATTACTTGGGTTGAGAAAAGGTTGGATCAAATTTCCCTATCACTTGCATATCATGAGGAGGGGAGACTTCCTTCCTAAACCATGACCAAACCAAATAATGCTAGTGGTTCCATGGGTTCTCCTCAAGGCTCCTAACCACAAAGGAAATTACCAACCTTGAAACAACACTAATGACCCCCCAACCCTTACTCTCCACCAAGATCTTAATTTCTATACAATTTTCAATACACTTCATAATCACCACTGCAATACCAACCACCACCACCACAATATCAACCACCTCCACAACCACCCCCACAAGAACCTTCACAACAACCACCCTACATCCTCCAAAATCATAACACATCACACCAAAGGCCACCAGCACCATCATCACGAGCTCCTCCTCCCCATGAGAAAGTGAACATGGTGATAGTCTTGAGATGTAACAAGGATTTTGAGAAGCCCAAAAAGGAGAAGAAACAAGTTGACAAAGATCAAGATGAAATCCCATTCTCAAAAAGTTCTTGTGAGAGTTCCAAGTGCACTAAGAATTCTACAGTCCCACTATATTTTGAGAAAATGAGACCCAATGTTGTACCACCTTGTTTTGAGTTGATAACAAAAAGTATTCCAACTTATACATCAAGAAATCTTCTTGTAGTGCTTTAAATTTCTCAAACTACTTTAGATGATGTTTATGTGAATGGTCCACTTTTCTTTCATGCCTTAGAAGGCCCTTCTCCAAAGGGACACATGAGCGTAGAATGAGCATTTTGGAGGTATTGAGGTGATAGAAGGTGAACATTTCACTACCCACGGCATTGTTCAAAGATGTTTGTACTGGAAAGAGGAATATAATGGGGAAACCACTCAAGGAGATCAAGTTTACAGAGCAAGCAAGCTTCATATTAGATAGTCCTTTCCCCAAAAAGTAGGGAGACCCAGGTTTCCCTCTTATCCCTTGTTATCTCAATCCCCATTTGGTTGAGCATGCACTTCTTGACTTAGGCTCAAGTGCTAGAATCATTCCCTATTGTGTGTTTGTGAAGCTTGGCTTGGAAAGGTTAAATCTAACTAATTGAATTCTCTTGATGATTGATGGCTCCATTATAATTCCTAAGGGAATAATACATAATGAGATGGTAGTGTTGGATAAAAAAGTACATGCAACATACCCAACTGATTTCTTGTCTTGGACATAGAGAAAAAAAATGGGAAGACTTACATCACCTTTGGAAGGCCTTTATTGTTCAAAGTTGATGTGAAAATCAAAGTATGTGTCAACACTTTAACAATTACATACTTAAGTAAAAAGATAGACATATTTATTTTCAATATTGAGGAACGTTAGGACTTGATTGATGAGGAATGTTACTTTGAGATAGACTATGATGAGCCCATAGAGGGGTAGTTCAAAGGGACAATCTTGACATGTCACATGACCCTTGGGATGAATACCATGTTGTGAATGCTTTTGAGAGGATGGCATATGATGAATATGGGAACACCTTGTTTATAGATACTTGATGATGCAATAATAGCAAAGCATGGCTGAAGGAAACAAACTCAATGCTAGTGGGAGGCAACCCACCTCGTTTCAAGGCTCTTATTCTCAAAACCCCATTTCTTGTTGTATTTTTTTCAAGAAAAACATACACACCATACTTAATAATTTTTCTATTTAAGCATCTGGTTAGAATAGCTACATGGATGGAAGAATGATTCATAGAGAGAGTTGAATGAACAAGCTATAGGAGCAGACACGACGGTCATTCCATACAACATGAATGTGGTACCAACAAGCCAACATGGTCATTCTGACCAGAACGGCCATGTTGACCTTGCCCTTCCCACTACAAGCCATGTGATCTCTCCCCCCTCTTGATGATTGTCTATCATGACTCCCTTCCCTCGAACCTACTATTATAAACTTTTATTCCATGTTGAAGATAGCATGGCTTAAAATTTTGGAGTGGTAGGATGTTAATCCCTTGCTTTACCTCACATTCCTATATGTTGTTATAAATTTTTGTTTAAGATGATCAAACATTTTGACTAACCTTTCACCTATACATACATACTTTTTTTCTTATTTTGCATACATGTATGCATTTAGTTTATTTTTTGCATTTTTGTGTAGTTTTCAAAAAAAAATATGCCACTCCATGACATGCATTGCAACTCGTGTATGTTTTTAGTATTTTTTGTGTTTTTTAGATAGGATTTATTTGCTTGTTGTTTTTTTTGTTTCATGATGTAAGTTTAGATGTGATTGAGTGTGAATTGGAACCAATTTAGACAATTTTTCCCAAGCTTGAACTGACTTTCCTAATAGTGTCTATCAACTAAATCTCTATCTATTATCATGTGAATGGTTAGAATTGGGATAATGCAATCCATTGATGATGTTTTGGCTAAATTATTCACATATAAAACTTAGTAGAATGCATGTTATTTCTCCCAAAAATGGTTTATTATCAAATGCACTTGTAAATGTTCTTTGCATGATTTTCAGGTACTTGGACCACACCTTGGAAGGATGATAGAGAAGGTGGATCACCCAATGGATTTTCCACCCTTGGAGGATCCTAGGGAGGGTTTGAGAGCTTCCCCAATCTACCCCTAGTGGCCAAGTGTTGACTTATATCATAGAATCCCATAGAAATCTGAAGAAAATATGAAAGTACCCTAGAATACCCTAGGATGGTTGTGGTACCAAGGAATGATTGTGCAGCCCAAGTTAAGAATCACATACACGTGGTAGAATCAATTAATTAAAGAGAAGACCAGTAGCAAGGTTATGCAGGCCACCATAACCATGACAAGAAGGACCCAGCATGGCTGTGTAGCCCACCACGGCCGTGTTTCCAAGTTTTCATTAAGCCCATGTTGAAGAGAATGTCTAGCACTACCTTCCTCTAAATTGGTCGTGGTTCTCACCACAGTCATTCTACATAGCTATCACCATGACTGTGGTGCCTAACATGGCCATGCTACCAACCTTCAAACATTCATTCATAGTCTAACATGTTCATATCCACCACACGGTCGTTCCATCCCACCCTGGCCATTCTACCCTCCACCCACCATGACTGTTCTACCTTAAAACCATAGTTTAGTTTGTCACTAAATTTCCTATTATATCCCCCCCCATTTAACCCTAGATCCCCTAGACCACTACATAAACCTTGAAGGTGGCTAGAGGTTGGGTTTGGCATCTTTGGGCATTCATTTCACCTCCCTACCTCCTACATACTCCACTCCACTTTCATTTCATCACCTTCCACCCCCAAAATCCTTCCTTTAGGGTTTTGGCAATTTTTTCACCCCATTTTCATGCCATTCCACCTTGGAGGAGGGAGTGCTTGAGCTTATACTGCTAGGAGGTGGAAAAGGAGGAGTCACCACTAAGATTCTATGGATATCCACTCCTCTACTCCTTCTTGTTTTAGTTTTCTGTTGTTATGAGTAGCTAATCCCTTAGGTTGGCTATTTGGGTGTATAATGTGACTCTAATACCATGGTAAAGGGAAAGTAATATGTAACTTTGTAATTTCGTTTGATAATTATTATGTTCCACTTTTATCTCATTTCCCATGTATTGCTTGTTAATTTAGGCATGAAATCACCTATGATTCTAGGGAATATGCTTTGATGTATATATTTTGGGGAAAAAGCTTGTAGGTCCAACTAGTGGATCCCTAGCTAGCTACACCACCTTCCTACATGTTAATCCATTCTCCTAAACCTAGGTGAGAGATCTAAGTGTATATTTTTGAAGCACTTAGTACAATCGACTTGGAGCTAATGAAAGGCTAGATGGTAGGTGATGTGAGGTGCAAAACCCCCCATTTCAGCCTCCATTACTACCCTTGTCCCCCAATTGCCCAAACAGCCTCTATTCTATATACCTAGACATGATAGATCCTAATTAAATTCCACCTAACCCCACTTTAAATGAGACTTGAAAGGGTGTATAGGAGGTGATAGGTACTAGTTCCCTTATACACACACTATCCCATCCATGGACAATTAGTAGTTTGGGCAATTCTCTAGCATCTAACTTGTTGTTTGGTTTGATGATATTAATTTATGAACATTGCTTGCATGTTATGAACCCCAACCTAGATTATACTCACATAACCCCAAACACCCGATGTCTCCATTAATTGCATTTAAACCCTAATTGTTCTCTTGCTAGTTAATGCTTGCTTAGTTAATTACTTTACTTGTTTTCTTAGTTAATTGTCTTGCTCTTGGTAGTTAGGTCTTGCTAGATTCGATAGCATTTCTTTATTCTTTTCATGCTTGTTAATTTTTAGTCTAGTGTAGTTTCTTGATTAGTTTAACTAGTTTATCTATATATATTTTAAGTACAATTGTTTTGTTAGTCTAGTGTTAGTGTTAATCTTGCCTTGCCTTCTTAGTCAAAATTGTTCTCTTCTTTCCTAGATCTTTCTTTTGCTAGGTAGAATTACTTGTCCAGGTTTAAAATAGGTTTCTATATCTTATCTCTCTTAATTACTTGCATGAACCATTCGTTTAATCAAAAAAACCCCAGATCAAACCCTTAAACTCTAGATGCCACATTAGGAACCTAAACCAAACAAACTAATCTATGTTTCCCCCCTAACTCCATATGGATAAACCCTGACTTGCCACACTCCTATACTATGATAAGAACATATGGGCTTGCGGGTAAGTGTTTTATGTATTTGAGTGTGTCAATTAGGGTTTTAAATTTTCTAGCCCAAGTGTGTGCATCCCATGTGCACACAGCACACCCCTGCCCCTTGTCAAGCCAAGGATGATATAAACCCTAAAAATGATAAAAAAAATCTTGGCAGACATGATGAATCTTATGAAGACCCATGTGGGAGGATCTTCAAGACAATCTATCTTTTCTATGGAGACTTTTTCTAAGCAGGTGCAAACACTCCAATCCTATGGAAACCACAACAACCAAGGTCCTATGTCCAACACATATGCTCCAGAATGAAGGAATCATCCAATTTTTTATGGAAGCAACAAGGGGGGACCAAGGACAAAGGAGCATCTCTAGATCTTAAGGAGAAGTGATAGGAAGGTTGAGATACTTGGATGAGGTGATAAATGTGTCCTATCATGGACAAACCATTACTCGTCTTCAAAAAAGGTTGGACAAAATTTCTTTATCACTAGCCCATCGTGATGAGGAGAGACTTCCTTCACAAACCATCACCAACCCAAACAATGCTAGTGGTAACATGGGTTCTCCTCATGGCACCTATGTCCCACCACAAGGAAAGTGCCAACCTTGAAATAATACCAAAGACCTCCCAACCCATATTCTCTCCCACCGTCTCAGCCTCCATACAATTTCCAATACACATCAAAACCACCACCTCAATACCAACTACCACCACTACAATATCGACACCACAACAACCACCCTACATCCTCCAAATCCTAACCCATCATGCCAAAGGGAACCAACACCACCATCGTAAGATCCCCCTCCTCCCCATGAGCAAAAGAACATGGTGATAGTCTTGAGGTGTGACAAGGTTATTGAGAAGCACAAAAAGGGAAAGTGACAATATTAAAAAGATCATGATGAAATACCATTATGAAAAATTTGTTATGAAAGTCCCAAGAGAACTAAGAATTCTTTTGTTCTAACCTTCTATAAAATTTCCACCTTCTTTTGAGATGATAACACCAAATGTCCCATTGTTTTTGTGAGAGTTCCAAGTGTACTAGAAATTTTTCTATACCACCTTCTTGTGAGAATACCAAGGGCACTAACAAATATATTATCCCACTGGAATTTGAGAAGATAATATGATGAGTCCCACCATTATTTGAAATGACACCACCAAGTTCCCCAACTGTCGATCTTAGAAATCTTAGTTTGATATTATGAAGTTCTCAAGTTTTCAATATGATTGATTCCCCTCTCTTTGATGCCTTAGAAAATCCCTTCCTCGAAGGAAGACAAAAGTATAGAACAAATATTTTGAAGGTCTTAAGAAGGGCAAAGGTAAGAAACACATTTCTTGACATCATGAAGCAAATCCCAACATATGTAAAGTTCTATAAGGGTGAGTATACCTTCAAAAAAAAGATAAGAGGGAAGGTACCCAAGGAGATCATGATTACTAAGATGAATGGTTTTATTAATGAGGACCATTGTTGTGAGATCTCTGATGATGATCCTGAAGGAGATGAAGATCACGTGGTGAAATATTTTGAGAAGATTATTGATGATGAAGATGGAAACACCTTGCTAGTAGATACATGATGATGGAAGAACACTAAAGCCTAGATGAAGGAAATAAACTTAACGCTAGTGGGAGGAAACCCACCTCGATTTTTTATTCTTTCTCTCAAAGCCACTTTCTTGTTATACTTTTGTTTTTCTAAGAAACACACACACACCATAGTTCACGGTTTTATTATTTGTGAATCATGTTGGAACAGGTATATTGATGGATGGATAATGCATAGAGAGGTTAGCCAATGAGAAGATTGTAAAATGAGAAAATGTGAATAGAAGTAAATGAAAAGGCTATAGGAAAGCAGCCACCACATCCATTCAACGCATTACGGTTGTGGTGCCAACAACCTAACACAGATGTTCTTCCTAGAGTGGTCATGTTGTCCATGTCATACCCATTACAAGATGTGTGATCTCTCCCCACTCTTGGAAACTGTCTATCATGACTCAGTGCCCACTACACTACTATTCTAAGCTACTATTTCATGTTGAGGACAACACAGTTTAAAATTTTGGGGTGGTAAGGTGGTAAGCCCTTGATTTACCTCACATTCCTCTATGCTCCTCGTTCTAAGTTGTTTTAAGGATGATCAAACAATTTGACTAACCTATACACTTGTACACCCATACTTGATGTGTTTGTTTTGGCATACATTCATGCATTTAGTTTATTTCTTGCATTTTTTGCATAATTTTCAAAAAAAAACTTTTATGACACTCCATACCATACATAGAATCCCATGTAAGTTTTTCGTAATTTTTTGTGTGTTTTTAGCTAGGATGTGCTTGCTTTTTTGTTTTTGTTTCCTAAATGTAGGTTTAGATGTGATTTATTGCAAATTGGCACTATTTTGGCCAATTTATCCCAAGCTTGAATCTACTTGCCTAATAATGTTGTGACACCCCGCCATCACACGGACAACGAGATGACATGCGAAAATGTGCAGTACCATATATTACCGAAAACATGGGTTAATTAAAACCGATTGTGGAAAGCATACACGAGAGAAATTTTGCATCTAGATCCTATAGAAAGACATGTTATATGAACATTCACAAGCCTTGTTATAGGTACACAGCTTATCAGAACTAGTTGTACCGTCAGCACCAGAGTTCAACACCTGTTTATACATACAGAACGGCCACATACTGCCAACAGCAGGATATACACAAATTACAGCAGCTAAACACTATGAAACGTCGTCAAAACACCTCCAAGGACTTGAGAGTACAGGGATGACTTCTAAGACTCTACTACAAAACCACCAAAACAACAACATGTCCATCTCTTTCCTTCTACTACTCTTCTTGCTGCCTGGCTGCAACCTCATGACCACCACCGTGTCGAGAGCGATCACCTAAAAAGGGTGTAAACCAGCGGGGTGAGACACACAGTCCTGGCGAGAAACATAACTCTTTGCTGAAACTATAAAACCTTAGAAGGTTAAAGCAGATTACAGCAGATAAAGCGTATGACAAGAGCAACATACTGAGCAAAGGTATTATTACCATCAAGCTTACTAAGATATCTGGGAGGCATATAACCAAGTATTTCTTTATGGAACATGATTGACAAGATAAGCTTTATAAGAACTTATCACAAAATATAAGGATGGTACGTACAGCTGCATAGCACAACTAAATCAACTATATAAGCAAGGCCTCAATCAACGTTCCGTATTTTGTTCTGATCAAGATATATTATTCGGTTGAATTACGTTTTATTATGCCCTGAGGAAGTGAGCCTTCCCTGCTCAAATCCAACCATTGGCTGCGAAGCCCAATCTGGTGCCATACAAGGTCTAAGGAGATCCGGACTCCATGACCTCACCTTCCCGTGTTCAGTACATGAATCGTCAAGCAAGACCGCAGTCTTATGCTTATAGGGCCTCAGCCTCTGGGTCAGCTCCGCAAGCTACCCATATCTCAAGCTTACCTCATCATAGGTGCTATTACATACATCTGAGCCATGAACGCATCATGCTCATCATCACATATCCTCAGCCATGGGTATGTTCACCATGCTCCATATATCCTGAGTCTGCAGCCACATTTGCACTCAACCCTCCTATTTTAGGCTAGGGGAAACCTCGCATATTCAACAATATGCGCTCCAGGTAATCCCGCAGGATAAACCTATTTCACCATCACCAAATACTGGCGGTAATGGATCTATATCCAGGGCAAACTACATGATAGGTTCATCTATAATTTATTAGTATATTTTAAGCCAATTGTTGAGGAAAAACAAAGTATAAACATAGCCTTATAGAATTACATCATTATTGCCCTCAACATACTGTCCTGGGACCTCAATCTCTCATGATATCAACCACTGCCTCTCAAGGCATCATAATCATGCATCAGCATCCTGGGAACGCATGCCTTATATCATCATCAGAGGATAACACCTCAACTAGGCACTCATCCTTATATCAGGTCCTCAGATCTATGAACTTGTTATTTCATTAACAAGGATTATCATCACATTGTGCTAGTCAAAGCACATATATCTCATAGCTCTTACCAGGCTATGAATCCACATGAAATACCTGCATGGTTAGTATACACATTCATAGAGATAACTGAAGCCATCATGGATTAACAGGATTGTTATTATACACTACTACAGAAACGGCCTTTGGCGTCGGTCGTTTAACCCCATTTGGCGTCGGTTTCCGACCGACGCCTATGTGGGCGCCGCTAAAGGTCGAACACTTCGGCGTCGGTTTTTTATAGTAGATAACCGACGCCAAAAGGGTTCGCGCCACAGAAAACGGCATCATCTAGGGCACTTTCTGCGTCGGTTATTTACTAAACAACCGACGCCTATATGGAATATAGCGTCGGTCTTTTAGTAGATAACCGACGCATAAAGTGCCCTAGATGACGCCATTTTTTGTGGCGCGAACACTTTTGGCGTCGGTTATATACCAAAAGACCGACGCCTATAGGTTAAATAGGCATCGGTTTGATATGAATATCCGACGCCATTTCCAGGACTGCTTTGGCCACATCAGGCGTCGGTTTATTGAAAAAAACCAACGCTGTAGGTCTTTCCTGACGGTTTTCTATAAATAACCGACGCCTATTTATATTTTTTTTTTCATATCAGTTTGCAGGCCTGCTGTGGCTGGTCAGCAGGATGAGAACCTGCAGTTCAGTTTTCTGAACTGCAGGTTTACGACATCCATTGATATCAGCCTACAAACAGGCCGCAAACCTGCAAAAGTCACAAGCAAAATTCTACACAAGTACATACATTCAGACATCAATTCAATTCTCACATTCACACATATAGAAACATTCAAATACATGTATTAACATTCAGAAATATTCATTTACATAGTATCATTCATTATCGCTATCAACATCCCAATTATATCTTACAGTTGCCACTGCTTGTATGGCTTTTGCCCATTCTTCTCTTACTTCATTTAATGCTTCCATCGTATATGGAGCATGTATATTTTTTAAACGTTTACCTGTAGTGTTGTCAGTTTTAAACACCTGCAAAGAGAATGATGTATATATATAAGTAATAATATAAAAATAATATAAGATTGATATATTGCATACTAACTAATGAGACTATATATAATACCTCATGTATGGTATCGATGTCCAATGCGGCATATTTGATAATCATCTGCATAAATCGCATCACATAGTATGTGCATGCCCAGCCATTGTCTTGTGTAGCACACTATAAATTGAAACATACAAAATAATACAACTAAGCACAATTCACATCAATAATATATATATTCGAGTCGGGAACTTACTTGTACGTTCTGCCAATTTATTGGCTGGTTCTTTTTCCTTGGGACCGTTCCTCCAGCCTTTTTGAATGCATCTAAACCCCTACATGTTAATATAACACAATAAATTGCATAAGTAAATAGTAATGTAATAAAAGATGTTAACGGATATAAAAATGAAATATTTCTCACTAGAATAATGGCATTCTCATTACGTGTCCAATTTTAGTGTTCAATGTACTCCCCGCAGGATCTAGATAATAAACAGTGAATGTCCCGGGGACAATAACTAGTAACTCCCAATGTCTACCGCTAGAAGTAAGAAGTTAACAATTAATAACTCAAAATGCAAAATAAAAATGGAATTTTCTTAAGTCCAAATTATATATAAAGTAAACTTACTTGACATTGAATGGAGCTATTATTATCGTCTTCTTTTGCTGACCAAAAATTGTAAAAGCATCTATACAGTATTGTTGAACATTATCAGGGTCTTTAGCTACCAAACTAATCAATGATGGAATCAAAAATCCCACATGATCAAATGCAAATTGTTTGCAATGATCTTCGACTAGGTAGCTGCAAAACATATAGGCGTATGCATTAATATATAAGAAACCAGATCACCGGATCTTACACAAGGTATATGGATGTATAAACAAGATCTCACCTTATCCATGTCTCTATCATTGATGTATTCAGCCAATCATACATAAACAGCTCAATAATATCTTGTATAAATAAAGAGCTATCGTTCAAAGGGATACATCCAATGCAAGAAAACTGGTCCCAACATTTTCACTTCCCTAGTCAAGTGGACAACAAGATGTACCATGATATCAAAGAATGAAGGAGGGAAATACATCTCAAGCTGACATAGGGTAACAACCACTTCTCTTTGCAAATTATCGAGAGTATCAGGGTCAATAACTTTGCTGCATAGACTGTTGAAAAAGAAACAAAGTCTGGTAATTGCAAACCTTACATGCTTCGGCAATATAGATCGAATTGCCACAGGCAATATTTGTTGCATTAGAGTGTGACAATCATGAGATTTAAGACCTATCAACTTCAGATCTTTCATTGATACCAATCTACGGATGTTGGATGAGTAACCATGTGGCACCTTAACATTTACCAAGCATTCACAAAAAGTTTTCTTCTCCTTTCTAGACAACATGTAACAAGCGGGAGGTAAGTATGTTCTTTTATTACCCATTTCACATAATTCTGTTAATTCTGACCTTATTCTCATTTCACGTAGGTCCAGTCTGGATTTTATCCCATCTTTAGTCTTACCTGGTATATTTAATAGAGTACCAATGATGCTATCACATACATTTTTCTCAACGTGCATTACATCGATACAATGCCTGACTGTCAAAGAACTCCAATAAGGAAGATCCCAAAATATTGACTTCTTCTTGAATGAAGAATTGTCACTCCGTGTGGCCATACTACATTGTGATTTCTTACCAAATTCATTGACAATGTCTTTTACTCTTTCATAAACAACATCCCCTGGTATAGGTTTAGGTGCACTTCGTTCATCATTCCATCCATTGAATGCCCTGCGCTTCCTACAATACGGATGGAATTTTGAAAGAAACCTTCGATGACCAAGATATACAGTCTTGCCGCCATGTTTTAGTCTTATTGAATCAGTGTTTTCTTCACATATAGGACACGCTTTAGCTCCTTTGACACTATATCCAGACAAATTCCCATATGCTGGAAAGTCATTAATAGTGCAAAACAACATAGCGTGCAAACGAAATGTCTCTCTTGCTGAAGCATCATAGGTCATCACACCTTCAGCCCAAAGTTTCTGTAAGTCATCAATCAAAGGTTCAAGATAAACATCGATATCATTTCCGGGTTGTTTAGGGCCCGATATCAACAATGACAACATAACGTACTTATTTTTCATACACATCCAGGGAGGAAGATTGTATATAACAAGCATGACTGGCCAAGTGCTATGTTGGCTGCTCAATGTCCCGTACGGATTCATCCCATCTGTACAAAGCCCAAGTCTTAGATTCCTATCTTCTTCACCAAATTTAGGGTACAATAGATCAATCTTCTTCCACTGTGGGGAATCAGACGCATGTCGTAGGATCCGATCATTATTTTTCTTAACATCTGCATGCCACCTCAAATTCTTCGCATCTTTCGGATTTGCAAACAAGCGTTGAAACCGTGATATTATAGGTAGATACCACAACACCTTGGCAGGAGAACCAGTTTTGGACTCCCCCGAAGTCGTCAATTTATACCGTGACACACCACATTTTGGACAATCTTTCAAATCTACATAGTCCTTTTGAAATAATACACAATC
Organism: Alisma plantago-aquatica; assembly: GCA_963693085.1. NCBI lineage: Eukaryota > Viridiplantae > Streptophyta > Magnoliopsida > Alismatales > Alismataceae > Alisma > Alisma plantago-aquatica. Next base: position 255,758,842 of record OY856415.1, on the reverse strand, counting down.
ATTCGGGCATGCGTGTATCTTCTTGGCCTCCATTCCCATTGGGCACAACATTTTCTTTACCTGGTATGTTGAGATTGGAAGCTCGTTTCCTTCAGGAAGCATTTCTTTCAACAAAGTCAACAATGAAGTGAAGCTTTTGTCGCTCCATCTATTGTTAGCTTTCAACTTATACAATCTCAAGACAGCGCTAAGCTTCGTAAACTTAGCACAACCTATGTATAACGGTATCTCAGCATCATGCACAATGTTTGTAAAGATAGGAGGTGGATCGGTGTGCTCTACCCTACAACTATCCAGCATCGCATCAACGATGTCTGCTGGAACTGGTTCGTTCACATTTACGTCATCAGAGGCAATTTCTTCTTCCACCCAAGCACTGCTATCGACATCTACTGGTTTCGATTTTGAAATCTCTCCATGCCAGTGCCATTCTGTATAGCCTTGTACAATCCCGTTGCACATGACATGACTTTTGATTTCCTCACCAGTGTTGACTTTCAAGTTGTTACCGCAATGCCTACATGGACAGTAGAACCTATCTGTAGGTTTTTTCCTATGTTCCCCAGCAAATCTAATAAACTGATCAAGACCAGATATAAACTCTGGGGTGCAACGATTACGAATGGACATCCATGATCTATCCATTCTATGATCAGAGAAAACAAGTATATATTAGGAAACAAGTATATATTAGGAAAAGATTAGGGTATACACTTACATCCTAAGCGTATAATGTGATGTCATTCTTATATATAATAAATGTGTACCACCTATCCCATCCTTGAACACCTAATCTCACTAGTAAGTGTATAATGTATATTTGGTTTTCAAGAAAATTTCGGCAGCATTTCCCCGCTGTTCTCTAAGTACATATGTACTTAGAGAACAAACGGGGAAATGCTACCGAAATTTTCTCGAAAACCCAATACACATTATACACTTACATCCTAAGTGAGATTAGGTGTTCAAGAACAGTCCCAAACCGGGGACTATCCAAGATTTACTCCTAATGAGTCAATCTTGGATGGGTTTCTAGGCCAACAAATACATTTGATGTCATTCTTATATATAATAAATGTGTACCACCTATCCCATCCTTGAACACCTAATCTCACTAGTAAGTGTATAATGTGTATTTGGTTTTCAAGAAAATTTCGGCAGCATTTCCCCGCTGTTCTCTAAGTACATATGTACTTAGAGAACAAACGGGGAAATGCTACCAAAATTTTCTCGAAAACCCAATACACATTATACACTTACATCCTAAGTGAGATTAGGTGTTCAAGAACAGTCCCAAACCGGGGACTATCCAAGATTTACTCCTAATGAGTCAATCTTGGATGGGTTTCTAGGCCAACAAATACATTTGATGTCATTCTTATATATAATAAATGTGTACCACCTATCCCATCCTTGAACACCTAATCTCACTAGTAAGTGTATAATGTGTATTTGGTTTTCAAGAAAATTTCGGCAGCATTTCCCCGATGTTCTCTAAGTACATATGTACTTAGAGAACAAATGGGGATATGCTACCGAAATCTTCTCGAAAACCCAATACACATTATACACTTACATCCTAAGTGAGATTAGGTGTTCAAGAACAGTCCCAAACCGGGGACTATCCAAGATTTACTCCTAATGAGTAAATCTTGGACGGGTTTCTAGGCCAACAAACACAATAATAGATATGACAAATATATGCAAGCAAAAGATTTGTTCATATATGCAAGCACAAATGTATGACAAATATATGCACAAATTAAAAGTTCATAACCCTCATAACCCCCCATCTTAGGATGATGAAGGTCCATCTTTGCAGTCCTTGGCTACCATATGAGCCAATGAACAAGGAAGTTGGTCGTTTGTCCCAGGATTAACATTGTGAAATTTGAGTTGAAGAACATGAACAAATTTGAGTTGAAGGTCCATCTTTGAGGTCGGTCATCTAGGTTCACCCACAATACAACTTATCAGAAGAACATGAACAACTTTCAGGGCAAGGTCAAAGCAAAAATCAGAATGATGATGACATTGATGAATTTTTTGTTGGTTGAGATTGAGAAATTCATGCCCAACTATAATATATTTCACTCATATTTTAAGCCCTTTTTAGTTAGAGGGACCATAGGGCTGAACGTATATGACCACATTATGACTTTATAGAGGTTCAAGTAAAATTAAGTATTGATTGAGATCTTGATAATAATGTTCTATCTGATCTTGAAGATTTTTGGATGGATAAAAAAGATATTATATATGAGGGTATGAAATTTCCATCCTTGAGGTGCTTATATAGGTGAATAAGTGGATTTTAATATTGATACTTTGTGACATAATAGTTATGTCTTGATTTGGTGAAATTCAGAGTAGTAATACTAATTTAGTTTGATTATTTACGAAATTAGACATATATGATTGTGTTCAATACATTATGCACGTCTTGCATCTTAAAAAATATATTTAATAATGTTGTAGGGATGATTCTACGTTGAGGCGACTTTCAGGACTTGTAAAATCTAATTACAAACAGATTAAACGGTGTTTTCCTTTTTGTTTGGGAGAACAAATAGATAGGTACTCGTAGAGAGAGTGTTTATTTATGTTTAGGATATGTTTCTTGGGTTTCCTTTTTAGTATAGGAAAGTGACCCATCAGTTGCTAATAGTTAATGTTTTAATTAGATTTGCGTTTTGAGCATCCTTGTATCTCACAATCCGACATAGGAAAAGACGACCTGGCAGTTTGGTAGGGGAGGGGGTTCTCTCAATCACAATCAAATATGATTGAAAAATTAAACCGTTCTCCTTTGAAAAATTACAAGCAAATATAAATGACAAAATGAACCAAATTGCAATAAAAAACAACAACATGTTGAATATGATTGAAGCAAAAATGAGCTGTGTAACTAGGTATAAAAACTCATAACCAAATGATTGACCAACAACTCAGAAACCAATCTGACCTTATAAAGAACACACATTGAAGGATCCTATAACAGAGTAAAATCGAACCTGTAAGTAGCAAGCTCGTGGAGGAAGAAGAGGAGTAGCTCTGTCGGTAGCGAGCTCCGTTAAGGAAGAAGAGCAGTGGAGGCGGCGACGTTGAGCAGTGGAGGCGGCGGTGTAGGCAGTGGAGGCGGCAGCGGCGTAGGGCAGTGGCAGCAGCGGCGGAGACGCGGGGGTCGTCAGGCAGAGATGCGGCGGCGGAGAGGCAGTGGCAGTAGTGGCAGAGACGTCGGCGGAGAGCAGCGGCGGAGAGCGAGCGGCGGAGAGCAACAGCGGAGAGCGAGCGGCAGAGAGCAGCAGCTGGAGTCATCGGGCAGAGAGCGAGCGGCGAGCAGCAGGATGAAACAGGAAGAAAGGGGGAAGAGCTGGGTGATCGGGTCTATTAATTTGGTAATCAGCATCGGTTATTTAGAAAACCGACGCCTCTAACCCTTTAGCGTCGGTTGTCTGTAAAAAACCGACGCCCGTTTAGAAAACCTGTACCCTAATTTTTTTGGCGGGAACCATAATCAGCATCGGTTATCTGGCACAACCGACGCTGAAAGTGGGACATTTTTGCACAAATTTTCATTTTAAATAGGCGTCGGTGAATACCTATAAAACCGACGCTAAAGATGACCTAAAATGTTTTTGCTCGAAATTTGGATTTCGCAGGTGATTTTAGGCGTCGGTTTTTTATAAACAGCCGACGCTGAATATAAAGCGGTACCCGTGTCTGGCTGGTCTTCAAATATAGACGTCGGTTTGTATAAATAACCGACGTCTAATAGTATCGGCGTCGGTTTCCGTAAACAACCGACGCCCAAAAAGCGACACTGAATGCTATTTCTGTAGTAGTGATACTATCAAGTATAAAGAAGCATCCATGAATACATATCACATAAGCTTTATCATTCATAGTATTATTATCAATCATGAGCATATATTATGCCTTATACTTGTGACCATATGCATGTGTCATATCAACCTGTGTAGCAACATCATATGTTTTCAAGCTTCCTGGTTCACAATATATTATTTTAACTTATCAACATATTTGCAGGATTCAAGGTGATTACATCATATCACTTTTGTTGTCATTATTTAAAAGAGAACTATCAACTATGTACAGAACCCTCACCAAAGCTCTTGTAATCCTCACTAAAGGTATGGCGATCAGTGCCAACCCTCACCAAAGGGTGTATCGGGTATGGTCATACCCTCACCAGAGGATGCATCGGCTAGGGTTTCAAACCCCAAACAAGCTCACCACCAGATCGGTCAACCCATCCTTTCACCTATCATGCAACTAGAACCCACCAGCTTACATGGTGTCGGGTAAGGTGTACCGTGCATTAGCAGATGCTATCATCCAAAGGCCTATCATGCACAAAGATCATGGTTAGGGTTAGGGTTAGGGTTACTCTATCGACCAACCCTCTCCAAAGGAGCATGTTGACCAGGAGCATGGCGCCCAAGATGACCTAATGTTCAACCATCACCCATATCGTTCAAAAGACCCCTATGTCAGCCAAGGCACTCTATCGGCCAAGGCATGGTAACCACTAAGGCACCACAACGGCCAACTCACAAAGGGTGTGTCGGGAAACACAAACCCATCCTTTCATATTGTCCAAGGAAAGGGCTAGGGTGTCGCCCACCTAACAAGCAACACCTAAGAAGACCTGTCGTCCAACTAGGTCAAACTCCTCATATTGTCCGCCACTAAGGCGTCATCTAGAGTTCTTATACACCCATCATATCGGGCACCAAGCCACTAGGTCAAACTCCTCATATTGGCCGCCACTAAGGCGTCGTCTAGAGTTCTTATACACCCATCATATCGGGCACCAAGCCACCAAGCTCATCATAGCATATCGGCCAAGATCATCACAAGATGTGTCGTGCAGGGCACACATCAAGGTGTAACTCCCAAGCCCCAATTCCACAAAGAGTATCGGCCAAGCCAACTAGGCATATCGGTTAAAGGAACAACACCACTAGGGTACTCACTAAGATGTACCACTCAACTCATATCGGGCATCACCACAACTAAACCCTATCGCCCAACACAAGGATAGTCTACTAGGCTCCATAGCATAACGGGCACCAAGTCAACTATCTCAACAAAGTGTATCGCCCAAGGGTACAACTCCAAACAGGGCTATTGGGCAGCACTATCCCAAGGTTATATCGTGTAAGGCACAACCCAACAAGATCATCTTCAACCTCAACAACAAGGGCACCAAACCCTAATTGATTAAGAAGGTCGGCTCACCTCTCAACAACCAAGAGAGAGGGGTTTTGCACAACCTCTATCACAAATCAGACAACCACAAGGACCAACCTCAACATAGGTCATCATCCATCCAAAAGCTCACAAATCCATGGTGAGAGGAGGGTGTTGCTCAAGCAACTAGAATATAAGCTCACCTCTCAACTTAAATGAGAGAGGGGTATTTCCCACATTACTAGAGCTCAAACTCACTTCTCTAGACCAAGGAGATAAAAGAGTGGTGCTCAACAAGGAAACCCAAAACCATGGTTCGGCCAACTAGGTGTAAAGGCATATAAACCATCAACAACATCAACAACATTCTGCTCATTATATCCATAAGATCAATAACATGTTCTAGAGAAAGAACCATAACATGCAATGGCCGATCATCATCATATATGAAACATGCAATATGGAGAAGATAGTATAGCTAGGGTTATAAGTTGTGTAACCCGCCTTAGGCAAACTCCTCAAGCTCCAAAGCTCCAAGCTTCAAGCTCCAAGCTCACCACTTCGGCCACCTCCAGAATAGGAACAAGAAGCATAACCACCATGTCCAAAGAGTAGGCAAGATGGAGAAAAAGATGCTAAGGAGAGAGGGAAGATGCTTACCAAGGAAACAAGACCCACCTAGGGTTCAGCCACCAAGCTAAAGGAAGAAGAAGAAGAACTCCTTCAAGGGGATCGGCCACCAACCTTAGCTCCTCCAAGGGTATCGGCCACCAAACGTTGCAAGGGAGAGGTGTATCGTGCACACAAGGAAGAGAGGAGCAACAAAGAGCTAAAGGGTTCCTAAGGAAGAGAAAGGCAAGGCATATATAGATGGGGGTCAAGGTTAGACCAAGGCAAGGTGTCACCTTACCAAGGGACACTTGTCCACTCATTTTTCCACCTTGCAAAACTCATGCACATGCCATGCCACTACTCCCCCAAGGGTCGGCCATGTGTCCAAGCTAGGGTGACACAACCAAGCCAAGAAGGTCAACAAAGGTCAAAGGCCGACACACTCCATCCATGGGCGATACCCCATGGCCGACACAAGACACCCTTGCCCGATACAGGGCTCAACCAAGCAAGGTAAGGCCCAAACAAGGGAAAACAAGGCCCAAAAGAGCTCAACCAATCCCAAGACAACTCAAGGCACGAGCCCAAACCTTCCTCTCAACCCTAGAGGAAGCAAAGAGAGAGAAAGATATCTCTCAAGGTGACAAACTTGCTCTCCAACCCTATCTTAGGTTATTTTGCAAGTAGCACCTCCAGCTCTCAACTAAGCACAAGCAAACCCTAATCATCACTAAAGATGATTAGCAAGCAACCAAGCACAAGGTTTAGGCAAAACAAACAGGGTAAGCCCAAAATGAAGGTCAGGGTCCTTACAAGCCATAAACCTCTACAAAAAGATTTCGTCCCCAAAATCCGAAGAGAAAGGTGAGGGATACTTCCTCCTCATCTCTTCCTCAAGCTCCCACGTGGCTTCCTCAACACCACGATGATGCCACATAACCTTCACAAGAACCAAGTCCTTCCTCTTCAGCTTATTTATTCTTCTGTCAAGGATCGCCACCGGACCCTCCTCATAGGTCACGTCTTCATCAAGCTCAACCTCAAGTGGCTGTATCACTGTCCCTGTGCATGGATGATTTTTCTTCAGCATACTGACATGGAACACTGGATGCAACCTGTGCAACTCTGGCAGCAACTCTAACTTGTAAGCTACCTTGCCAACATGTGCTATTACCGGGTATGGCCCCATATACCTGGGTGCCAATTTGCCTTTCCAGCCAAACCTTAGCACGCCTTTCCAAGGTGAGACCTTGAGATACACTTTGTCTCCCACTTATAACTCTAAAGGTCGTCGGAGATTGTCTGCATAAGACTTTTGTCTGTCTTGTGTCGTTTTCAACTTTTACTGTATCACTCTGATCTTTTCTGTTGTCTATTGTACTAACTCAGGACCCAAAAACTGATACTCACTAGACTCATACCAGCATAAAGGGGATCTACACTTCCTTCCATATAGATCCTCATAAGGAGCCATGTCAATGCTTCGTTGGTAACTGTTATTGTAAGCGAATTCTATCAAACTGATATGCATGTCCCAACTGCCTAGGAACTACAAAACACAATCTTGGAGAAGATCCTCCAAAGTTTGAATATTCCTTTCAGACTGTCCATCCATCTGTGGGTGGAAAGTGGTACTGAACCTCAACTGCATTCCCCAACGCTTTATGCAACTATTCCCAGAAATGACTTGTGAACTGAGGACCTCTGTCGGAAACTATCATTACTGGTACACTGTGCAAACGCACTATCTCATCCACATACACCTGAGCAAGCTTCTCTGTTGTATATGTCATCTTTACCAGTATGAAATGAGCAGATTTTGTCAGCCTATCCACTATTACCCAAATGGAATCATGATTCCTAGATGTCTTTGGTAGACCAACTACGAATCCATGGTTATATGATCCCATTTCTATTGTGGTATCGGCATGGGTTGCAACATACCTACCGACTTCTGATGCTCAGCTTTAACTTGCTGACATACTGCGCACTTAGCCACAAACTCAGCTACATCCTTCTTCAAGCCAGACCACCAATATAGGTCTTTCAGATTATGATACATCTTGGTGACTCTTGGGTGCATAGCATACATCAATGTGTGTGCTTCTTCGAGTACTAGCTTCCTTAGATTATCACCATCGGGGACCACCATCCTACCATGATAGCAAACTAGTCCATCCTTGGACTCATGGAACCCATCATGCTTTTCGCTGCCAAGCTCTGACCTGATTAATTGCACTGCACCATCTTCCTATTGTGGGTCTTTGATCTTCTATCTCAGCGTAGGCTTGACTTACATTTGTGCCAACAGTCCTGCCAACAAGGAAACTTCCAACTGCACATTCATCTGTCACAAGGAGACAAACATATCTCGCCTATGGCATACCAAGGAACTCAACTGTGCCTTCTTCGTGAAGAGAGAGGAAGACTTTCTGCTAAGCGCATCAGCTATCACATTTGCCTTACCAGGATGATACTCAATGGTGCAATCATAATCATTGATTAGCTCCGTCCAACGACTTTGTCGCATATTCAGTTCATTCTGCGAAAATATATACTTCAAGTTCTTGTGATCTGTAAAGATCTGACACACTTCCCCATAAAGATAATGTCTCCAAATCTTTAACACATGGACCACTGCTTCCAATTCAAAATCATGTGTCGGATAGTTGTCCTCATGTTTCTTAAGTTGTCATGAAGCAAAAGAAACCACATGATCTTCCTGCATCAGCACACAACCTAAGCCTTTCTTGGAAGCATCACAGAAAACAACATAGCCCTTCCCAGGTTCTGGCAACACTAGCACTGGAGCACTAATCAGTTTCTCCTTCAAACTCTAGAAATCTTGCTGACAACGATCATCCCAAACAAAAGGTACATCCTTCCTGGTCAGCTTTGTCATCGGCAACGTGATCGCACTGAAGTCCTTGATAAACCTCTGGTAGTATCCTACCAAAACCAGGAAACTACGAACTTCTGTCAGCGTCTTTGGTAGCTCCCAATCTGCAACTGACTCCACCTTCTTAGGGTCCACTCTGACTCCTTCTACAGATATCACGTGACCCAAGAATGTCACTTCCTTCAACCAGAACTCACATTTGCTGAACTTGGCGTATAATTTATGTTGGTGAAGAAGAGTCAACGCTTGTCGAAGATGTCGCTCATGCTCTTGCCTGTCCCGACTATAGATCAAAATGTCATCTATAAAGACTACAACAAACTGATCTAGGAACAGATGAAACACTCGGTTCATCAGGTCCATGAAAGTAGTAGGTACATTGGTTAGCCCAAACGGCATAACCACAAACTCAAAGTGACCATACCTCATCCTAAATGCTGACTTTGGTATGTCATCTGCCTTAATCGTCAACTAATGATATCGAGACCATAGATCGATCTTTGAGAACACTATAGCACCACGCAACTTATCAAACAGATCATCTATACTTGGAAATGGGTACTTATTCTTGATCGTAACTTTGTTCAACTGTCGGTAATCTATACATAACCGCATCGATCCGTCCTTCTTCTTAACGAACAACATTAGAGCACCCCAAGGCGACGTGCTCGGTCGGATGAAACCTTTCTCCAATAACTCATGTAACTGCTTCTTCAACTCTACCATCTCTGCTGGAGCCATCTTGTACGGCATATGTGCGACTGACTGTGTTCCTGGTACCAGATTGATCTCAAAATCACTCTCGGGGTGGGGGAACACCGGGGAACTCATCAAGAAACAGATCTGCAAACTCTCGTACAACCATCACCTCCTCGAGGCTAGGACCCTTCACCTTAGTATCCACGATGTGAGCTAAGAATGATTTACAACCTTTCCACAACAACTTTTCTACCACCATCGCTGACACTAGACATGTCGGAAGAATCTTCCTATCTCCTTGGAAGATCCACTTCTCTCCGTTGTCATCAAACACCGCCTGTTTGGAACCACAGTCCAACACAACCTTATACTTCTCTAAGGTATCCATCCCAAGGATCACATCGAATCCATGCATATCAAGTGGTATAAGATCCACTTGTAGACTTTGTCCTGAAAAAGATAAGACACAAGATGGACACTCTTCTCGAAGCATCAAAGAACCATCAAGAGGGGTTTCTAACAACGGGCTATCTTCCTTACAACTAGCAGGTAAAGGACAGCTATCAAGCAGATTATGTGCAATAAAAGAGTGTGTAGCGCCCGGGTCAACCAGAACAGATATAAAGCAAGAAGAAGACAAATCAGAATGAAATAACTCCATATGACATGTCACCACTCGCGGGTTGACTATCGCCTCTGGCTGACTCATAGCATAGAATCGATTCGTTGCTTGTTGTCCACGTCCTCTGCTTCCTTGAGCAGACGATCCCTCTTGCAACGCTTGACTGCGTCCTCACCCTCTGCTAGCACTGGGTTGTTGTCTATCTGACCCTTGTTGATTTTGTCTCAGCTTTTGTATTACTTCAACATATCTCTTTGGGAAGTTTGACCTCAAGTGCCCAGTCTGTCCACAATGGTAACATGACCTGCCTTCTGTCTGTGGTCTAGATGGCTTTGTTACTGCCACAGAATTTGTACTATGCACCTTCGACTGTGAAGAAACATGACCTCTTCCCTTTCTCGGAGACCACTGTGACGGTGCACTAGAACCTCTCATCATGGAAGGTGCTGAAAACCTTGACTTCTTGAACCCACCAGATCTCTGTCCCTAGAACTGAGTAGGCCTTTTCCTAGTCATGGACTCCCTTTTCTCCCTGACGGACCATTCAATCATGTGGACGGACTCCATGAACATGGCAAACCGTTCTCAATTCTCCAAAGCAATAGTAGGTGTGGACAGCTCAGCACTCAAACCTTTCTCAAACCGCCTGATCCGCTCATCATCTTTCGTCACCATGTGAGGACAAAACCTCAGCAAGTCCATAAACTTGGCTTCATACTCGGTGATTCTCATCGTTCCTTGGCGTAGATGCTCAAATTGGTTGATCTTCTCATCCAGATACATCTTCAGAAAGTATCAGTTGACGAACTCTCACCGGAAGATCTCCCAACCGATCTCCTCACTGGGTCGCTTCTCCTCCTCGATGGCCCACCAGTGGCCAGCACTGCCCTTCAGAAGGTAGACAGCATGCTTGACTTTGTCTACTTCGGGGATGTCGAGGATCCGGAAGGCCTTTTCAAGACCTGTCAGCCACATATCAGCATCCGCTGGATCATCCGTTCCAGCATAATTTGAAGCTCTGACTCGGCGAAGCCGCTCAAAGGTCTTCCCAATACCTGATGTTTCACCATGGGGAGCCTATGCTCTTGGTTGAGGCACTGTCACTCGTTCTACCATGTGATTCATCCTAGCCATTAACTGCCCCATAAGCTATTGGTAGGCAGGGTTTTCAAGAATGGCTGGGTCAAGTTGGGGGACCTCAGGCACCTGATCTCCATGTACCTGCCCTCCTGTTCCATCAACTGATGCAGCATCACTGCTCTCGGCAGCATGTTCTTCATGGTTTCCAGATATCTTTAAGCTTTATCTTCTGCTGAGGGCAGAAGGTTATTGTAAGAAAATCTAGGAAACTCACAAGAACAGACGCAAACCTAGTCATAGATCCCTGTAGACTCAGTGAACCTAGAGCTCTGATACCAAACCAACTGTGACACCCCGCCATCACACGGACAACAAGATGACACGCGAAAATGTGCGGAACCATATATTGCCGAAAACATGGGTTAATTAAAACTGATTGCGGAAAGCATACACGAGAGAACTTTTGCATCCAGATCCTATAGAAAGACATGTTATATAAACATTCACAAGCCTTGTTATAGGTACACATCTTATCGAAACTAGCTGTACTGTCAGCACCAGAGTTCAACACCTATTTATACATACAGAACAGCCACATACGGCCAGCAGTAGGATATACACAAATTACAGCAGCTAATTACCATGAAACGTCATCAAAACACTTCCAAGGACATGAGAGTACAGGGATGACTTCTAAGACTCTACTACAAAACCACCAAAACAGCAACATGTCCATCTCTTGCCTTCTACTGCCCTTCTTGCTGCCCAGCCGCAACCTCACGACCACCATCGCATCGAGAGTGATCACCTAAAAAGGGTGTAAACCAACGGGGTGAGACACACAGTCCCAGCGAGAAACATAACTCCCCACTGAAACTATAAAACCTTAGAAGGTTACAGCAGATAACAGCAGATAAAGCATATGACAAGAGCAACATACTGAGCAAAGCTATTATTACCATCAAGCTTACCAAGATATCCGGGAGGCCTATAACCAAGTATTTCTTTATGGAACATGATTTACAAGATAAACTTTATAAGAACTTGTCACAAAATATAAGGATCGTATGTACAGCTGCATAGCACAACTAAATCAACTATATAAGCATGGCCTCAATCAATGTTCCGTATTTTGTTCTGAGTAAGATATACTATTCGGATGAATTATGTTTTATTATGCCTTGAGGAAGTGAGCCTTCCCTGCTCAAATCCAACCATTGGCTGTGAAGCCCAATCTGGTGCCATACAAGGTCTAAGGAGATCCGGACTCCATGACCTCACCTTCCAATGGTCAGAACATGAATCGTCAAGCAAGACCGCAGTCTTATGCTTATAGGGCCTTAGCCTCTGGGTCAGCTTCGCAAGCTACCCATATCTCTAGCTTACCTCATCATAGGTGCTAGTACATACATCAGAGCCATGAACGCATCATGCTCATCATCACATATCCTGAGCCATGGGTATGTTCATCATGATCCATATATCCTGAGTCTGCAGCCACGGTTGCACTCAACACTCCTATTTTAGGCTAGAGGAAACCTTGCATATTCAACAATATGCGCTCCAGGTAATCATGCAGGATAAACCTGTTTCACCATCACCAAATACTGGCGGTAATGGATCTATGGCCAGGGAAAACTACATGATAGGTTCAGCTATAATTTATTAGTATATTTTAAGCCAATTGTTGAGGCAAAACAAAGTATAAACATAGCCTTATAGAATTACATCATTATTGCCCTCAACATACTGTCCTGGGACCTCAATCCATCATGATATCAATCACTTCCTCTCAAGGCATCATAATCATGCATCAGCATCCTGGGAACGCATGCCTTATCTCATCATCAGAGGATAACACCTCAACTAGGCACTCAGCCTTATATCAGGTCCTCAGACCTATCAACTTGTTATTTCATTAACAAGGATTATAATCACATTGTGCTAGTCAAAGCACATATATCTCATAGCTCTTACCAGGCTATGAATCCACATGAAATACCTGCATGGTCAGTATACACATTCATAGAGATAACTAAAGCCATGATGGATTAACAGGATTGTTATTATACTATCAAGTATAAAGAAACATCCATTAATACATATCACATAAGCTTTATCATTCCTAGTATTATTATCAATCATGAGCATATATTATGCCTTATACTTGCGACCATATGCATGTGTCATATCAACCTGTGTAGCAACATAATATGTTTTCAATCTTCCTGGTTCACAATCTATTATTTTAACTTATCAACATATTTGCAGGATTCAAGGTGATTACACCATATCACTTGTGTTGTCATTATTTAAAAGAGAACTATCAACTATGTATATAACCCTCACCAAAGCTCTTGTAATCCTCACTAAAGGTATGGCGATCAGCGCCAACCCTCACCAAAGGGTGTATCAGGTATGGTCATACCCTCACCAGAGGATGCATCGGCTAGAATTTCAAACCCCAAACAAGTCACCACCAGAGCGGTCAACCCATCCTTTCACCTATCATGCAACTAGAACCCACCAGCTTACATGGTGTCGGGTAAGGTGTATCGTGCATCAGCACATGCTATCGGCCAAAGGCCTATCGTGCACAAAGATCAGGGTTAGGGTTAGGGTTTCTTTATCAGCCAACCCTCTCCAAAAGAGCATGTCGACCAGGAGCATGGCGCCCAAGACGCCCTAACATTTAACCATCACCCATGTTGTTCAAAAGACCCCTATGTCGGCCAAGGCACTCTATCGGCCAAGGCATGGTAACCACTAAGGCACCACAACAGCCAACTCAAAAAGGGTGTGTCGGGCAACACAAACCCATCCTTTCATATCGTCCAAGGAGAGGGATAGGGTGTCGCCCACCTAACAAGCAACACCTAAGAAGACCTATCGTCCAACTAGGTCAAACTCCTCATATCAGCCACCACTAAGGTGTCGTCTAGAGTTCTTATACAACCATCATATCGGGAACCAAGCCACCAAGCTCATCATAGCATATCGGCCAAGATCATCACAAGATGTGTCGTGCAGGGCACACATCAAGGTGTAACACCCAAGCCCCATTCCACAAAGAGTATCGACCAAGCCAACTAGGCATATCGGTCAAAGGAACAAAACCACTAGGGTACTCACTAAGATGCACCACTCAACTCATATCGGGCATCACCACAACTAAACCCTATCGCCCAACACAAGGATAGTCTACTAGGCTCCATAGCATAATGGGAACTAAGTCAACTATCTCAACAAGGTGTATCGCCCAAGGGTACAACTCCAAACAGGGCTATTGGGCAGCACTATCCCAAGGTCATATCGTGCAAGGCACAACCCAACAAGATCATCTTCAACCTCAAGCACAAGGGCACCAAACCCTAATTGAGCAAGAAGGTTGGCTCACCTCTGAACAACCAAGAGAGAGGGGTTTTGCACAACCTCTATCACAAATCGGGCAACCACAAGGACCAACCTCAACATAGGTCATCATCCATCCAAAATCTCACCTCTCAAATCCATGGTGAGAGGAGGGTGTTGCTCAAGCAACTAGAATATTAGCTCACCTCTCAACTTAAACGAGAGAGGGGTATTTCCCACATTACTAGAGCTCAAACTCACTTCTCTAGACAAAGGAGAGAAAAGAGTGTTGCTCAACAAGGAAACCCAAAACCATGGTTCGGCCAACTAGGTGTAAAGGCATATAAACCATCAACAATATCATGCTCATTATATCCATAAGATCAACAACATGTTCTAGAGCAAGAACCGTAACATGCAATGGCCGATCATCATCATATATGAAACATGCAATATGGAGAAGATTGTATAGCTAGGGTTAGAAGTTATGTAACCCGCCTTAGGCAAACTCCTCAAGCTCCAAAGCTCCTAGCTCCAAGATCACCACTTTGACCACCTCAAGAAAAGGAACAAGAAGCATAACCACCATGGCCAAAGAGTAGGCAAGATGGAGAAGAAGATGCTAAGGAGAGAGGGAAGATGCTTACTAAGGAAACAAGACCCACCTAGGGTTCGGCCACCAAGCTAAAGGAAGAAGAAGAAGAACTCCTTCAAAGGGATCGGCCACCAACCTTAGCTCCTCCAAGGGTATCAGCCACCAAAGGTTGCAAGGGAGAGGTGTATCGTGCACACAAGGAAGAGAGGAGCAACAAAGAGCTAAAGGGTTCCTAAGGAAGATAAAGGCAAGGCATATATAGATGGGGGTCAAGGTTAGACCAAGGAAAGGTGTCACCTTACCAAGGAACACTTGTCCACTCATTTTTCCACCTTGCAAAACTCATGCACATGCCATGCCACTACTCCCCCAAGGGTCGGCCACGTGTCCAAGCTAGGGTGAAACAACCAAGGCAAGAAGGTCAAAAAAGGTCAAAGGTCGACACACTCCATCCATGGCTAAAACACCCCCATGGGCGATACCCCATGGCCGACACAAGGCACCCTTGCCCGATACAGGGCTCAACCAAGCAAGGCAAGGCCCAAACAAGGGAAATTAAATAAGGCCCAAAAGAGCTCAACCAATCCCAAGACAACTCAAGGCACGAGCCCAAACCTTCCTCTCAACCCTAGAGGAAGCAAAGAGAGAGAAAGACATCTCTCAAGGTGATAAACTTGCTCTCCAACCCTATATTAGGTTATTTTGCAAGTAGCACCTCCAGCTCTCAACTAAGCACAAGCAAACCCTAATCATCATTAAAGATGATTAGCAAGCAACCAAGCACAAGGTTTAGGAAAAACAAATAGGGTAAGCCCAAAACGAAGGTCAGGGTCCTTACAAATGTGTTCAACTAAATCTTTATTTTTTTGCAATGTAAATGATTAGAATTAGGATAATGCATCGCATTGATGATGTTTCAAATAAGTCATATGTTGGAATTTTGCATGTGCTCCAAGAATCTTGCAAGTAGTTAATTATTTTGATTAGAATATGGTTCTACAAGCCTTGAATGCTTGAGATTATTCATTCTATGTGGAAAAAGTGTAATCAATTTCTCACTTTATGCATGGTTTGTATTTTTAGTGAATGTTGCATGGATTAGCTTGCTTGAATGAAATCATACATTAATCTTGATCACTTTTGACCCCTCATTGGGACATTTCTTCCATCATTTTCTTACCCCTTTGCCTCATGAAAAGATACCAAAGAGTACATATTAGCCTTGGTCACCCTCTAAAAGTTTGATGTGGCCATACCTATATCCCCCAACTTCACTTGTATCATCATGTGCCTGAACGACACCAAGGGAAAGGGAAAACATATGCTCCTATATAACAACATCTAAATAAAGAAAAAATGGGTACTCCTATTTAATATAACCCCACTCCCCTCCATAACTCTTTCTTCTCTTTTTAGTACTTGTGTAAATCAACTGTAGTCCTCACACCCCTACACAATCCTAGTGGGTTATGAGATGTGAAGTCTATGATGAAATTCTAGCAAGTGAAATACCAATTCTAACCATTTAGATGTATGGCATGCCTGATATGGTCTACCTAGAGCATTATGAAAATTTCATCACTTACATGTGTGATTGGTATTCCATATTTGAAGTTATTGTGCTTTGTACTTGTATCACATTGAAAAATATAAAAATGAATATAGAGTAGTGGATTGCATGCCTAATTCCACAAGTTAACTCACTTTAGCCAATGAGCATCATTATAATTGAACTCTCACATGTTTCTCTTAAATAAAATGATTATCAGATTGAGTTGGAGCATACTTAAAGACAAGTATGTTTCGAGTTTGGGTCTGTGATGCATCCCTATTTTAGGGCTTCACTTGTGCCTTTATGTCCCTTAATATCATATAAACTTAGTAGAATGCATGTTATTTCCCCCAGCAAATGGTTTACTATAAAATGCATTTACAGATCTTCTATGCATAATTTTCATGTACTTTGACCATGATTTGGATGGAAGGGAGAGAAGGAGGAGAATCTAAGGGTTACGTTAGCATTGAAGGAGCCTAAAGAGAGTCCAAGAGCTTGCCAAGCATACCCCAAGTGGTCAAGGATCAAACCAAAGCAAGGAACATTAAAGATGAGAAAATTGAAGATCTAAGTGCAAGCGAAAGAATGTAGCAAGGATGTGGTGACATAGAATGGCCATGCAGACCAAGCCAAATCAATAGTTAAATCATAGTGGAGAAGTGACCCATGACAAATTCAGCTAGCATGGTCATGCCAAGAAGACATCAACGTGGTTGTTCCATCTTGAACTGTTGTACTTCCAGCTTCCATAATGCATGTGCCAGAAGGAACAACCATCTCCTAAAACCACCACACCACAGTCGTGCTACCCAACTTAGTCATGCCACCTAGCCTCCACCATGGTCGTGCTGCCAACCTTCAAAATGCACAAATTTATCTGACATTTTTTCATCCTCACCATGGTCTTTCTCTCTCAACACGGTTGTTCCACACCCCTACCACCATGGCCCCTCTGTGCAGAATGGTTGTGTTGCCTCAAAACCCTAGTTCATTTATGCATTATTTTTTTGATTCTACCTACACTTAACCCTATGGTTCCCTAGTCCCTATATATACATAGGTGGTGGTTGGATCATGAGGTTAGCCACTCTTTAGTTACTTGTTACCTTCCCTAACATTTACTCTTGCATTCATTGAGCTCTCACATATTATAACTCCATTTCCACCTTCCCCCACCTTGAAACCCCAATTTTCTATGGGGTTTTGGCTTCTTCCATCCATAATTCCATGCCATCCAACCACCAAGGAGGGAGAAGCACGAGTTGCTACTGATAGGAGGTGAAAAAATAGGAGTATTCACCAAGATTCATGGATATTCACTCTTATAATCCTTCTTGTTTCTCCTTTTCTTTTGTCATGAGTAACTAAGCCCCTTAGGCGGGCTACTTTGGGTGTCATTATGTGACTTTGATACCATGTCGAGAGAAAATGATATGTAAACATTATAAATCTATTTTATAGTGATTGTCTTATACTTTCATCTCATATCCATATTCCAACTTGTGCATGTGCTTGAAAACATGGATTATCTTGTGATTATGCTAGAAAACATCCAAGTCTAGGAGAAAATGGCATGAATGTAGCTATCTTTGGGATTAGTTCCTTGGTCCAGGTAGTGGATCCCTTTATATCTCCCCATATTCCTACATGCATATCCTCTCTCCTACTCATAGATGTGAGATCTAAGTATCTATTTTAGATGCACTTAGTGCAATTGGCTTGGAGCCACCAAAAGTCTAGATGGTAGGTTATGTGAGGTATAATACTCTTATTTCCACCTTCCATTACTACCCTTGGCCCCTAATTTCCCTAACGTTTCCACCCTAGGAACTTAGAATTCTTAGATATTATTAGAATCTCACATAAATCCTAATTAAAATGAGCCTCGTAAGGTTGGATAGGAGGTAATAGGGACTAGTTCCCCTATACATACCCTATTCCATCCATGGTCAATTAGTAGTTTAGTTCTATTCTATAGCATCTAAAATGTTGTTTGGTTTGACAATCTAAATGGGTGAGTAATTCTTGCACGTTATAACCCCAAACCTAGTTTCTAGTCACATCACCCCAAATAGCATGCACCTCCATTAATTGCATGAAAACCCTAATTGTTCTCTTTCTAGTTAATGCTTGCTTAGTTAGTTGTCTTACTTATTTTCTTAGTTAATTTTCTTGTTCATGGTAGCTAGGCCTTGCTAGTTTAGGTAATGTTACTTGTATGTGCCTCGGATAGTTAGTTGCTAACTTAGTTCTTTGCTTTACCTAGTTGTTAATCGCTTGTCTAGTGTAATTTCTTACTTAGTTTGACTAATTGCCATTTCTAGATTGTTAAATAGATTTGCTTTGATAGTCTAGTTTTAGTGTTAATCTTGTCCTTGCATGCATCATTATAAATTGTTTTCTTCTTTCCTAGATTCCCTTCTTTGCTAACTAGAATTACTTTAGGGTTAAATTAGATGTTGTTCTTGTTTTCTTTAATTGTTTTCCTGAACCACTAGTGTAATCACAAAACCAAATCAAATCCTTAAAACCATATACTTTGCATTAGGAACATAGCAATAACAAACTAAGCTCTAGTTCCCCCTAACTCCCTTGGGTTTGACCCCAACATGCAACTCCTATACTAAACCTGAGCATGTGCACTTGCATATTTGTTTAAGTGTGTGTCCATCAGGTCCCTATAAATTTGATAAACCATGTTGTGTGCCCAACATCACATCCAATCAAACTATAATCAATTTGAAGGTACCTATGAGAGACATATCAAGCTTTCAGGTGTCATTGTCGAGGATAGAAAGCACCATAGCTACCTAGTATCTGTGGTGTGCCTCTCCACTTAGCACCACCTTTTGCCAGTTTTCTTGGTTACATTTGAGAAACACATCAATTGTTATACATGGGATTAAGAGAGAAATATTTCTCCCCCCCCCTCCCATGCCCGTGGCGGAGGCTGAATGCCCAAGAGGGTGATAAATCAAGGTGGCAACTAGGATTCGAACTCGGGTCCCTTTGTTAGGGGACACCGTTCTTGAACACTTGAACCACTCCTTTTCGGCATCAATTGTTATACCTAAAATCATAAAATCATACACAATTAATGCAAACGCACTAGTACGCTATAAAAGATATGAATATTTGCATGTGGAAAGGAAACATAATTATCTTGGCTACACTTATATAAAGTCAAGACACATGAACAAAGAATGACAAATCAAAGTTTTAATTTTTAACAATTGTGTTTCTACAATAACATACAACAACATCATAAAGTCTTTGAATATCTTCTCAAAGGCAGGGTCCATGAGAGACATTCAAAGTCAAAGCTAAGAATTAACCCTATTTCAAGATGAGCGACCACAAGGCTAAAGGTCAAGGGATTAACCCTATTTCAAGTGTTGTGCAATGCTTGATCAAATCAAGTAGGTGCACCTAGCCTTATACTCTTACCCTAAGAATTCAGGAAGGTACAACAAGGATTTTGTATAGTGGATAAGTGCATTTGTGTTTGAATGTTTTTCAACATAATATAATAAGAATTATTAATAAAATTGTTGCGAACAAGTAGCTCAAAAAAGTATATATAGCCTAGAATAGGAACTCATACATATAAATACAAACATAAATATCATAATCAAGTTCAATAAGAGGTAAAGTGCACCTTGAAATGAGTAAAATAGATTAGCAAGATTGAGTATGTCTTGCAAATGAGTCAAACAAAGAGATCCTAACACTAAGAAAGTATGATTTTATTAAAGTTAGTAAGGTTTAGTCACCTAAATCATTTTCATAAGTGTTAGATGTTTCACCGAATATAAGTATCATCTTTGTCGATCATTGATTTCAACATCTCAAAGTAGTGAATGTAATGTTCGTAATCATGTTCCATATATATCATAAGTCATTTCTAACTTTAGGTAAAACATCACAACTAGATCAGGGATTTCCAAGATTAGGGTTCCATGATCTTATAGGAAAATCATAATTATTGAACAAGATTAATGACTTAATCATTGACATATACATTTAAGTCATATATTAAAAGGGGGAATTGATCTATGGTCATAGATATTAGAGTGAAAGAGTGATCTTGGTGATGTGAAAAATAGTCATTATTAGAGTGAAAGAGTGATCTTGGTGATATTTCATGCTACAAGGCATCAAGGTTACTAATATGGAGTCACATATATATGGAGCATCATTGGATCATTGTCTGCACATGATTAATCATCTAGCATCAAAACTTCACATAAAGTCACATTGCATGGTTTATAGATAATATTATGTATACAACTGTGATCAAGGTTGAACCTTGGTTCATAATGTAGCAAAAGTTACTGATATGTATATGTGAGAGAGATTTGATCATCAATAGGGCATGTTTTACAAAAAATAAAGCATCACAATGATATTCATATGAATCCATATTTAGTGCAAGATCATATTTAGTACACAAATTTGGTCAAGTTTGGGAGTTGGCTTATCATACATCAAAACTTAACAATTTGTAGGTACAAAATAGATTTGAACCATTATTATGTCATGCTTAGGAATAAAATAGCATTAATCATGTTAAAGTGATTAAAATCATACTTACCTTTTTTAGGGAATCCGTGAGGCTATTTATTCATCTCGCCATCCTCTTGCAAGCTAAAAAGGAAACATTTACAAGGGACTAAATTTGCATGAGAACTAAACTTGGTAATACTACTACCACTACACATTTCTTCTCCTAGTATGTATGTGATACAATCTGGGTTTTTGATGGAATTTGGTCAAAGCATCAGCCACTTTGTTACAACTTCTTGACTCAAACTTTATGTCACATTCAGCATTCTTCTTCATCTTCTGTTGTATTTTGTCCATTACTATGGAAATTTTAGAATTCTCCACATAAAATTTCAGCATTTCTACAAGCACCTTGCAGTCAGTTTCCACAATGAGATTCTGGATCCTGCATCTATGTGCAATCTCAAGAGCTATGTTGTCTAGTGCTATGATTCCAGGGTGTGAAGTTGAGCTCATTGTCATCTCCCTTGAGTGAGCTCTGACCCATCTTCCCTCATGGTCTCAAGCAATTCATTACAATTGTGGCCTTGTTCCTATTCCATGTTGCATCTATGTTCATCTTGAAGTACTCAAAAGGTGGTTTGGACCTTTAACGCTCCTCTTTCAAGTGCTTGTGTTAGTTGTCTCTCACCCAGGCTCGAGTTGTCAGTTGTGTGTCTTGCAGTACTCATTGTACTAGATGGTTGACATGGAATATAATTTTTCCAAAAATCTATTCATTCCTTTCCTTCCAAATATGCCAACATGCGATTATGAATTGTTATAGTTTTTGGCCTTCTTGTTTCAACTACTCCTTGAGCCATGTTTTGGGATCTATTTGGAAGAAATCACTAGGTGGGAAGTTGTTCAACATCACCATCCATACCTCTTTGGAGAGTTGGCAATCTCTCAATGCATGGGTGATAGTTTCCTTGCCTGAGCGGCATCTTTCGCAGGTACTGTTGGTGGCCATCTTGTATTGAAATCACCTACTATTAGTTAAGAGAGCTTCATGTGATGTGGTCCATACAAAGAATTTAGTTCTAGACACCACTTGTGTTCCCCATAGTGTCCTCCATTCCCCAATTACATCTACATAGAGACTTCTCTGCAATATCTGGTATATTTACTTTATTGAGAAATTCCCATTTTCCATCTCCTTCTAGACCCTGATATCTGTTATATTATTGTTTATTGGTGGTTCCAAACTCAAAATCCAACTAACCAGCCTTTGTGGCATCCAATAGAAAAGAAATTTGGAATCCCATTACCCATTATCCATGACTACGCTTGCCACCGGTAGGTCCTTCAGGGACTCTGGTATTATGTGTAGCACTTGCTGCTTTAGTTTAACACTAGCATCGGCCCATGTATCCTCCCAAAAATTAATTTGTGTGCCATTCTGAGGTAGAAGATATGAGTTTTTGTAAATCAACTTCTGGCATCTAAGTGTTGATTGTGTGAGGCGAGACATATTACTATCCCTTCAAAATGATCATCACATCTCCTCATGAAATCTCACTAGGTAGTCCTCTTGTTACTTGAAATGTCCCATGCATTCTTGGCAATCAATGCAGTGTTCCACTCCTGCATGGTTTTAAGTCCCAGGCCTGCATT
The DNA here is from genome assembly GCA_963693085.1 of Alisma plantago-aquatica. Classification (NCBI taxonomy): domain Eukaryota; kingdom Viridiplantae; phylum Streptophyta; class Magnoliopsida; order Alismatales; family Alismataceae; genus Alisma; species Alisma plantago-aquatica. The sequence continues at coordinate 255,736,050 of OY856415.1, read as the reverse complement.
CTTCTTATTGTTGGTTACTTTATCCCATGCCACCAGAGACATAGGATTAGTCTTGATACAACTATTGATTCTATCACCTAGGTTGAGAATCAACACCACATTCTACATGGTGTATGTTGGTATTGCGTCTGGCGTTGATTTTGCTAAATAGCATAGCCCAGCTAATGATAGGGTTCTCACTACCCATCTATTCATTCTAGTTTCTATTTTTTCCAATATACTGGAGTAGGTATAACAAGTATCTTCTAAGATCTGTTGTTTCCTAGAACTTGTAGATTTGGTTTACCTTGGCTCTTCTAGCTTGTGGTACACTAGATGCGTAGAAAATATGTGTCTTGGCAATGGAAATTGCTTGCACTGAGGCCTTTTTAAACTACTGGAAAATTTTGAGTACATGATGCCTCCCCAAACTGTATCAGGTCATCTACAATACATAGATGCAAAATCTCAATGCCTCTTCTACCCATTCACATTGGTTTCCATTTAGCTCGATAAATAGTTTCTTGTATCATCTGACTCAAGCTATCTATGCACATTACACATATGTAAGGGAATAGTGGATCCCCCTATCTTAGACCTTGGCTTGGTTTTAATGGATGAGTGTTTTCTCCATTCCATAGAATATAGCATTCATGTGTGGTAATAGAATTCATAATATATCCAGTGATGTTATTAGGTAAATTAAGCTTCTGGAGTGTATCCAATATGGCCATGAGATTTTTTTGTATGCCTTGACAGGTCAATCTTAATGTCCATATACTAGTCGCCCTTCTTCCTCATCATCATGTGAATGATTTCTTGTGTAGCATCTATGCTATCTATGATTTGTCTCCCCGAGACGAAAGCACCTTGTGCTTGTGATATCCATCTAGGTATATGTTCTCTCAGTCTTTCTACTATTGTTTTAGAGATCAATTTTTAGGAAGAAATTGTTTAAGGATATAGCTTGCAGTTGATCATAATTTATAGTCTTCTACACTTGGGTATTAGCACAATGGTAGAATCACATTACTCATTTGGTAGTGGCTCGCCTTGCAATGCCTTTGTTATCATGAGCAAGATGGAGTCCTATGTTGTTCCTCAATGATTGGTAATGAATAACCCATCAATATCATCCAGGCCAGTGGCCTTGTAAGGATTTAAATCCTTGAGGATATTCATACACTCCTCTTCTTAAGGGGAATCCTCGATAATTTGCATTTGTGATGATGTTAGTTGTTTGAACTACCCTAGTATTCATTCGATGTTATTCCTCCTCATCATTTTGTCTCTCTCAATAGTAGTAGGAAGTGAGTTCTTACCATATCTTTCAATTCCAACTCCTCTGTGATCCACATGCCATCCTTATTTTTTAGCATGGTGATTATGTTTTGCCTCCTTTGTTGTTTTACATAAGCATTATAAAACTTTGTATTATAGTCCCCATTTCTGAGCCAGTTGATATAGATCTCATCTTACAATCCTCTTATTCTTCTTTTAGGATTATATCAAAGTATGTTTTCATGTTGATGTATATGCCATCTGTTATAGTATTGTAGCATGAAGTTAGCTCCTTCCCTAGTCGTTTAATGTTTTGTAGTAGTACAATTTTCCTTCTTTTACTGGCAGTCATTTTGTCTTTGTCCCATTTGACATTGGTGTCTCTGATTCTATCTAGAGTGTTACCAAATTCCACCCTCTTGTCCCAGTTGTCTTCCAACAGTATTTTACTCATCATCATGCACCCAATTTGCCTTAGCTATAAATCTTCCAGGACCGTACCATTTAGTGTGAGGCTTTATTAATATTAGGTTATGATCAGATTGCATCCTTGGGAGGTGCTCAACACACTATTGTTGGTAAGTCTTTATGAACTTTGTGTTAGCTATTTCTCTATCAAGTCGTTGTTGCATGGCTCCAATTTTGAATGTGAGTCATGGGCCTGAGAATCCCAAGTCCATTAACCCGAGCGCCACTAGCATTTCTTGGAACAAGATCAATATAATTTAAATGTTATTCATATTTTAAAACTATTTTTAGTGGAAATATCACATTTTTCTAATCAAAAATTCATGTATCGCATGTCGTGTTTGGCCAAAGGATTGCTTTATTGTCATTTTTTAAGATCTAGGTTTTCATGGATTCTCGAGTAGAGGAAAAATATTTCTCATTACTTTAAAAATGAGGATCATGGATGAATTGACTATGGTAGAGCTACATTGATAAGAGGATGTGGTGTGTCATGCCCACTAGTTGAGAGAGGGTGAGGGAGAAGAGGGGTCGGGGAAATCTAGGCCATTATTGGAGGGTCACCCCAGATGCAACGACAGTTAGATTTATCCCCTCTCACTGCTTGCATGAGGATGCCACAACAGCCCCCCAATGAGGTTGTTAGAGAAAAGAGGGATGATGATAGAAAGGCTATGAGAGAAGTCTGCTCAACTCTTCCTCATTTGTGGGGACCCAGAGGTGGGCATGATTTGGCCCGAGGATGGCTAGGAAGAAAAACCACAATCACACTCTACGGAGGCTCTACTAGAAAGTAGAAAGAAGAAAAGTTGGTAGAGGGAGTAATGATTCATGGTTGCCATAGAAAAAGGGTGGGATTAAAGGGGAGAAGGTGGTGAAGTCCAACAAGGTATAAATTTAGCATGATGTATGGCCAAGCATGAGCATCATGGTTGGCCATTATGGCCACCTTGCCCCTAGGAGCTAGGGGTAGGTGAAAACTCAAAGGCCCTTGGATCAAGGTGGGATCTGCAGGTGCCAAACAAGGGCGCCCATTGGCCGCACCAAGACCCAACGGATCAGTGATGTGGAAAAAGGCTATAAAAAATATAATAAAAGGTTCTTTTCTACAAAAAATGCAAGATTCATAACTTTTAAACCATTAGGTCTAAATGAGGTGAGATCTTCATAGTTAGCTCACAAATTTTTCCTCTTCTAATAGAAAATATTGGGATCAATTATAGGATGTTGAGGAGTCTTAATTATTTAAAAAAATACACCAATAATGCCTTCAACGTTGCACATTTAGGTTCAAATTGACAATTTCTCAACCTCAAATCAGATTTTTAGTAAAATGTGTTCTAAAACCATCCAATTTATGAAGAGAATGATGATTAATTGTAACATCCCTGACCTGGGTTATGAACTAACCCTAGGTGTTTTGCTTAATACATGTGATTAGATGCTTGTGATTATCTTTTGATATGTAATTAGAGTTGCTAAGGAACTTATATTTCCATTTCTGTCCTTTTTAAACAATGTTGTAATATTGTTTTGTTAAAAGTGGACCTATGTGCAAATTACCCAATTAGAGGGGTTAACTTGCAAATTGCACATGTTAAGATGTTCCTATGATGATGAAACATCATAAGAATGAATATGATGTAGTTATATGGATTCTCCAAGCTTGGGCACCAAGATGCAGCTTGTGGAGCAATCCTTGTGCTTTAAAACCCTAATTTTGGTGTAAAGTGCAATTTACCCAAAACATGGGGTGCAACATGTAAAATATACCTTCTAGAGTATCTTTCATGACTCTTGGTATCAATTAGAGTAAAAATGATGAAGAGGGTGCTTCATTTGAATAATCAAATAAGAAGGAAAACCCTTATAAGTAAATAACCAAGTTGTAAGCAAAATGACCCTTTTATGTGTGCAACTTAGTAAGATGTTTGGATTCCTTTCCTCTAGACTTTGGTTAAGAAAGGAGTTTTACTTAAGTATATAAAGGAGGGGCGTGGTCAAGAAGAAGAGAAGGACCCATATGAGAAATAGAAGAAAAGATTGTCCTTATCTTGGAAACATGCCCGAAGTATATATACACCTTTCTTTTACAACCAAGGGATCGTTTCCATTTCTTTCTTCACTTATCTCTTGCTTGGACCAACTAAGGAAGGAGCTCAGGAGCAGAAGAAGACGACCAAGTAGAGTTGGGTAAGCTTTTATCATCTTCTAGCTCGGATTCATGGGAAAATCATGATACAAGGTTGGATTGCTAGTTTTTCTTACATAGTTCTTCTTTCTAGCCATCCTTTTCAACCAATTCTTGAAGAAGAAACCTTGGACGACCTGTGGAGCTCAAGCCACCATTAAAGGCACGGAGCTTGGATCTCAAGATCAGATCCTAAGGCGGGTTTTATAACTCTAAACCTTATGCTTTGTTTTTGCATCTTCTTCTCTTAAAAACGTTGCTAGTTCCCCTTCCTTAGACGTTTCTATGTGTTCTTGCAACTAAAAATGGTGAAGAACAGACCATGTTCTTGAGGTATAAGAAGGTGTTGTTAATTCCAAAGTTAATCCTTATCTTACTTTATCAAACGGTCTCCACCTTGTGCCCAAACGGTTTGCAAAACCGTTTGGAAGCAAACGGTTTCAAAACCGTTTGAGTGCAAACGATTTCAACCAAACCGCATGAAAGCAAACGGTTTCAAAACCATTTGAGTGCGTTGACCATGGTTTACCATTTGGGAAATCTGTTTTACATATTGTGAACTAATCATCCACTAAGAATTATTAATTAATTCCAAGTAAATCTCAAGTTGAAGGCACTTCAATCACCTAAACCCTAATCGGGATCATTGCTGATTTCAATGGACCAATCATGTTGAAGTTTGGGTTGAGTGGCCCAAACAGTTTCAAAACCGTTTGGAAATCACCCAAATGGTCTCAATACCGTTTGGTGATCACCCAAGACCGTTTGGAGGTCTAGGGTCAAGTAGGGTTGAGCAATTGAGGGTCCAATAACATCAAGTTGTTGAAACAATCAAAATGCTGATTTTATGACCTAATTAGGGTTCAACCCTTAAGTGATTGACTTAGTTTTTAATAAAATAATGGGAAAACGGTCTCAAGACCGTTTGGAGGATGTACAAACGATCCCAAGACCATTTGGGGTCAGGTCATGACCCAATTGAGTGATGGTTCAATGGGTTCAACTTCAATTAGACTCATGTTGATGAATGTTGAAGGTTGATCGATTCTAAACCCTAATTCAATTGGTCCCAACCCTAATTGGTTATCAAATGAGGGTCAATTGAGTGTCAAATCAGTAAAGGATTAACCTAATTGACTTAATTGATAAGTGGTTAACAAGTACAATAATGATTGAGGGGTTCAACATTGAAAACCCTAACTCAATTAGAAGAGTCGATACACTTTTTGGTCCATGCGGTTTTGAGGTGTTTGGACCTAACAGTCTCAAGACCGTTTGAGTCCAAATGGTCTCAAGACCATTTGGGACCAAACGGTTTCAAAACCGTTTGGTGTCATACGGTTTCAAAACTGTTTGGTGGTCATGCGGTTTCAAGATCGATTTGCCCAAACGGTTTCAAAGTCAAACTTAACCAAACGGTCAACGTGACCAAACGGTCTTCACCTCACCTAGGCCAAATGGTCTTGAGTGTACTTGGCCATGCGGTCTTGAAAGTCAAAGGGTCCAAACGGTCAACAACTCCATGCGGTTTCAAAACCGTTTGGAGGTTGAAAGTACAAAACCGTTTGGGGTCTTTTAAGGTCAAGAATGCTTAATACTTTAAAGGCTTAGATGGTTCAATGGTTGGTTTATCTAAACCCTAATGATACCTAAAGACATTAAGGGAACAAGTAATTAGTTAGTTGATGTATGTCATGATCAATGGTGGACATTACCAAAGTACCCCTGATGAGTTCAAGTAGTCAACACCTCTTGATCAAGCAAACCCTAATAACCTTTGTAGTGATGATATGACTTATGTTATCAAGGTTGGTTTGACTTAACCTAATCAAGAGTGATGTAAACATCATCTAATAGTAAGAGGAGAGAGAAGACTCCCTAATATGAATGAAAATCAAGTAATATACTTCCAACATTTATGAATGCACATAATTAGGGAATGATCCTTCTTTATGAGATCATGGAAACCCTAATCATGATGATTAATGAATCTTAATCTTATTAAGGACATGAATGAGAGTAATCTTCATATAAGATAATGGAATGACCTCAATTCACTATAATGTGAATAGTAAACCCTAATCTAGGGTAATGTGATGTAATGTGAATAGTAAACCCTAATCTAGGGTGATGTGATGATATGAACAAATGAACACTAATTTTGAGTTATACTTTTAAGCATGAAACTCCATGATTAAAGTATGAGATGAGGAATCAATACTCCTAATCAACTAAGAGGTTGAATAACTCTAATTGGATTGAATGAGAATCCTAACCCTAGAAACCAGCCGTGGTATTATGACACGGTCGTGGCGAATCCTTTGTTGCACGACTGTGTAATGAAGCACGGTCGTGGTAGCCTACTCTTGTACGACCGTGCAAGATAGCACGGCTGTGGTGTCCTATATACATTTTGAAAAGGAACTGCTATTGTTCTGACATAGTTACAATGTGCATGTTATTAGTAAATGTTAACCATGCAGGTTTTCATAAAGAGATGATCATATCTAGGTAAGGGTTATGATGTTATATGCATTGAAAATACTTCACATGCTTCAAGTATAATGATATGCTATGTTACCTAGTGAATGGTAACATATGAGCTTCATAGGCTGAATGAGACACAAGAAATATATGCATTGTTATAATCAAAAGTCATACTGATAAATGACTAGATGATACGATGTTACTTAGTAACAAGTGTTATGATGATTCAAGGGTTTGAATACCCACATTCCTGAATCACAATGATGAGATGGTTAGAGATTGATATCCCAATGTTAAATATATGTGATGTGAACTTGACACAAATAGTACTCTTTCTTTATAGCATTTATTTTATTGGTTTATGTTTGAAAGCATGCCTGATGCTAAAGAATGCAATAATGTAGTTAACTAATCAAGTATAATGATATCATGTAGAGCCCTGACCATAGATCCATCATTGTCAGAAAATACATGATGGTGAAACAAGTTTTCCCAAGGGAACTCCTGGAGCACATACTTTTGAGTATGTAGGGGTTATGGACGCGAATATCCTTATGTCCTAATGTTGGATTTGATAGAAGATGTATCATTAATCTCTCAAACCTTCATTATATGTTTATGTCGGGATGATGTATCACTAATCTCCCGATGATGTTGTTAATGCCGCATCGATGAGAGATAAACAAGAAATCCCTCGATGGCGAAGAGAGTACAGAACGCCACTGTAGCTCTAAATAGCGAAGTTGCCAAAATACCCTGGAAAGCTATTATAGCAGAGACACGAGATATCCTGCATGTTGATCCTCACACTGACTGAGGAGTGATGAGGTCATAGGAATCCGGCTCTCGTGATGACCTAGGTATGGTACCGATTGCGATCTAATGATGGTCGGTTGGAGTATGAGAGGTGTAACTCATCTCCTCAGGGCATAAATATGTTTTTAAAATGTAATCAGCCGCATAGCATATTTGCTTAGGTTGAACTACAAAAAACAATGATTGATGATACATTGTTTATAGTGCTCTAGTTAAGTAACTAGTATACATGTTCTTCATATTCCTTATTGTTATATGACTTGTCATTCAATTAATTTATAATTGAATTGATTACTTATAAGGATGTTGCTTCACATAGTTTATACAATGTTACCTGTTGTTGATTGTTTATAATTCTACTGCTTTATGTTATTCCATTATTGCAATAACAAAGCTTCTGGCGGAGAGTTATAACTCTCGTTGGGACAATTATTCAATTGTCTCACCCCCCGTGGGATTTGACTTTTTAGGTAGACGCCGAGGACGAAGGAACCCATCAGTGGGTGAACAACAGCAGCAGCAGCAATCTCAGGGACAGCAGTGATCCTCAGGTGGAGACACTGTCTGTCATGTTGTGTAGATAGTGTTTCCTGTTTCGTCTCTGTACTCTCAGGTCCTAGGAGTCAGTATATCTGAAATTTTGGCATGATGCCTTGAGATTTTGTATCTTACCTTGTACAGTTAACAAGGTGGTTGATATTGTAATTCTTGAGATGTGTTATTACAGAGATGTAATGATGGATCAGTTTGTAAACAACTTATCATGTTTCTTTATGAAAGAGTTTTTATCATTTGAAGATCTCTTTACAAAAAGGTTTTAATTTTTAGTGATTTTTGATAATTCCGCTGCTAATCGCTTCCGCATTCGTTGATCTTGTTTTCGTGATTCGATCATCTCATTAATTGTAATTGATCATATAATGAGTGAGGAAGCGCATTATATAGAGGAGAAAGAATACACTTATTAACATCCTCCCCACCTCAAAAGGAACTTTGTCCCCAAACTAAACTTGTTTTCCAACTGGAATGAATATCATATTTGCCTTACAAGAATGTCTTCGTAGAAGCACATGCAACAAATTGGGCTACCAAGTCTTTTGAATGACAGAGCCTATAGATCTAAATACAAAATTATTAAATGTATATGAAGACAACATCATACTCCTACCTATTAAATGTCGAATGTACCGAAGTAGAGAAATGGCATCTTTGGCAAGAACCCTAAAGGTATCAAAAGTGAAAGGTAAGAAATAATGATAATTTGCTCCACCAGATGCTACATGCTTATGAACTTTTCTCAATGTGACGTCAGATGCTGCCTGGACAACTTTCATTTTGTTTCATAGGACATTTTTCAAGGGGGGAACTCTAGTGAGGTTAACACAGGTGTGTCTACCATTAGTCCAATCAAATAACAAAACATCAGCATCTCATTCGACCATCAGACCATGTGCCAAGGACACTATTGCTTCTTTCATGATCTTTAACCTAGCACGAGAGACAATGCAATAAAGAGCAACACAAATGACATCATTCTAAAACTTATAACTAGGCCATGTGTGGCAGTGCACAACATGATCACCAAAATCATAAAGGTATGTGATGTTGCACAATGGGAAACATTCATTACCTGGGTATAAAGGGATCATGAGTCGATACTGAAGGATAGCTTGATACTCAATAGGTGGCATCGATAAGTCCATTTCATCAATGGGAACTGTAAGAAGGAAGTCTTGTGTGTGGTCATCTTGTAGAGAAGTAAGAATATCTTGTTGACGTTGGGATATGCCACTTGTAGTGAATTAGTAAGAATTTGCAAAATAGATTGGGTCTTTGGGGTGGAAGAGGACATACAAAACAACTTGAACCAACAAAAAACATAGCAAGACTTTTCCTATGACCTCATGTGCAACTGTGAAGGGTATAGAACCAACCTCTCATAGAATATGGTGTTGAAGTTCTTCTGTGTAAAGATGGTAGGAAACATAGGCATGTTGGCAAACATCATGGGAAAATTTGATGGCTAAGCCCCTGAGATGCATAGGAAGTGTGTCGAAGTGCCATTGTTGATCACTAAATCATGGTCCATGACCTACAATAATGTGATCTAGACAAGGACAAAGAGCACAGTCAAAGTCATCTAATATAGATGTGATAGAAGTAGGGGGTGTTGTTTGAAGACCAAATAACATCTTGGGCATCCCAAGGCAAGATCATAGAAGAAGAATCTCACATTGTGGTTCCTGAAGTAATTCCAAGAAATTTGTCATGTTAAAAGTTTTTCCATATGCTTCTTGAGAATCTCTTTGAAAAATCATGGGTTTTTATAAATAGGACCACCTAGAATTTTCATTACGTGCTCTGGACTAGAAATGGCAATAGGAAATAAGCCCAATTCTAGATCTTGTATGGGGTCAGAAAAATGCCAAAATATCTCTATATTCTTAATATTGAGATGAAGGTCAAAGGCTTGAACTTGATATTAGATAAGAGATAGAGCCTTAGAAACCTCACCAATGTCCCCAATGAGGGTTTGATCGTCAATATAGAAAGAAAGCATGTTGAGGTGACATTCATTTTGCAACTATAAAATGAGAGGGTGGAGAGCCAATGAAAATAAGAGGGGTCACAATAGATCGCCTTGTTGGACACCTACTGTAGATAGACGAGGCTCGCTCTAATTTGTGTAGAGGAGAGTTGGGAATATAAAACAAAACTCTACCTGATGTGCAATAGCAGGATAGTGAAGACCAACCTCCTATAATATAGTAGATTTGTCAACCATGTTGAAGGCATTGTTGAAGTCATCCAAGGCCATTATAAGGGTGGTACAATGTCGTAGGTCATGGACAAGGTGAGTGACTACATGTAGGAGGGGATCAGTACCACTGGAAACCCCAAAACCAAATTGATGATGCTTAAGATAAGGGATTGAATCTGACAAGATGCCCTTTTTTGCAACCTTAGAGATAAGGCGACTCCAGATTGTTCCCATAGTGATTAATCAAATTTCATTGTATGGCTTGAGTAGAGGGATCAAAGGGGCACTGGAAATGTAGGAACCTTGAGACGGAGGAAAATGACTGGCAAGCCAAAGGTTAAACACATTAGAAACTACATTCAAAAACTCATCTTTCAAGGTTGTTGCAGCCCCATACATGGCATCAAGGTGTTGTACACAAAGGCCATCACATGGACACGCGGTCCCTTTCTTAAAGGATAAGATAGAATCTTAAAACATATCACGATAAGACACAAAAGGAGAACAAGAGACAGAAGATGAAGGTTGCACTAATGGTTGGGGAGGTTGGGGTGCTTAGCTTTAAGATCTAGATGAGTTAGCATTAGCAGGGGAAACACCATTAGATGAGAGAACCCGGATGGCAGAAGAAAATTGGCCATCTTTGACCTAATACTTGGCACGACAAACCCCATCTTCAATAGATTGTTTGTGATTAAAAGGGTGTTGGTGGCTCAATATCTGAACAAGAAGTTGTTGGGGCACAAGTGAGGATATTTCTCATGCTAAGGATAAGAGTCCATGTGAAGGAAAGATGTCTTATTATAGTGTCATTGAAGACATATGGGAAATTGACTACATAGAGTTTGAATTCTAGTATTTAGGTGTAAATGGGATGATAACAAAAAAGGAATTCTAGTTGATGAACTTGGTATCACATTAGTGAATTTTGAGTGGACATATGATAAGGATGAACCATTCATCATGGCATCACATGCAAAGTAGGTATTCTATATTGACGATCCTACAAAAGAACATTGGTCTATCGTTCTTCATGGGAAAAGACAGTTCATTTTAGATCATACTGATGAAGAAGAGTAGTATGAAATTTATGATGACTCCAGTTCATTCTTCATTGGCCTGCCAAGTGTAAATGTAGAATCTAACACCGACGACTATACACATAAAGATCACACATAAGGGATATTAGTTTAAGGTATACTACATACTTGCATTAAGTAAGATGAGTCTAGTCCATTCTCTATTTCATATATTATATTTGCATTATGTAAAATATTTATTTTTTTCAAATCTGATTTGACTTTTCATATCTGATCTGACTTTTTCATATGTTTACTTTTGATTTTATTGATGGCAGATGACTAAGAGCACAACAATCTTAAGTGTGAGGATCCTACTAGGCCTCCTGAACAGGGTGATGGCGGGGTTGCTTGCTCTACACATAGGAGAGGGATAAGTTTGATGAAAAAAGGACTCAACTAGGGACAAAGGGAAGAAGGATGTTATTAAAATTAATGAAGTAGGCATGTTGATTACTAAAGAGTTCGTCAAATACAGTGGGGTCCTTGATCCAAGCAAGGTGTCTCTCCGTATTGAGGATTGGAGATACATGGGCAAGGTCGTTAAAGACCTCATCTGGAGGGAGTTATAGGTGAGATATATACATTTACCTTTTTATAGTCTTTTCCTATTCTTTCTTTTCACATTTCAAAAATAGTGAATGTTGAACCTTTTTAGGGCCTATATGAGCTTGATGAAAAGTCACAACACAAGAAGGTTATGCAGCTAATCAGGAGAAGGCATAGATATTGGTAGACAATCTTCACAAGGGAATACATCCTTGGATCCAGGCAGGACAAGGGCCCCACTGTGCAATGGCCCTATCTTGATAAAAAAGAATGGCAGTATTTTCTTAAGAAGAGAAAATGGATGAGTTCAAGATATTGAATTAATTACATTCTTATGATTTGTTATGAATTCTTATGATTAGTTAACAATATTCTTATTAAATTAGTCAGTCCATTCACTATGTTCAAAAAGAAAGGTGTGAAAGAATGTGCACAACCAGTGGTTGGGTTCAAGTGGTTATGCTAAACCTCCACCCGTTGAGAGTGAAAGATCAAGGGCCTTCTACTTCTAATCCTTCTATTGTTGAGTCTTCTAGTTCTCCTTGATAGTTGTCTTTCTATTTGGAGTGGATAGATGTGAGGGAAAAAATTCAGAGAAATCCCTATCCAAGCAACCCAAGAGGTGGCTACAAAACTGGCAAATTTCTTTGTCTCACAATGCATGTCCATGTTTTTCCCCAAATTGTTCAGTTTTACTGATTAGTTAGTTTTAATGATGAATAGTTGGAGTTCGGTGAGCAAAGAAAGGAGGGAAATTTCACCCCTCAAGACACACATGAGGAATTGATGATTGCTCTAGGAATAGATGAGCATCCTGGAAGTGTTAGGGTCACTGGAGCTGGGTTTTGGCTAAAATCTTATTTTGGCCCATCCCAGCAAAAGTGCAAATTTTTCAAGAAAGGGAAAATGGAACAAGAGGATGTGCAAAGATTGACAGTTGTAGTCTTGGAGCAGTTTTAGGCTTCTGAGGCAGCGCGAGCTGCTCCAGCAATCACAGATTGTGTACAGTGTCACGTATCCGGGGAGGTTATTGGGTGTACTCCTTGGGACCCGCATAGCAAGACCGGGATAAGATTCAATTTAATTCAACTTATGTGGTGTTTTTATATGTTGTGATAAAGTAATCCCTCAAGTCTATATATATATATATATATATATATATATATATATATATATATATATGTGTGTGTGTGTGTGTGTGTGTGTGTGTGTGTGACAATTTAAATGTTGTGCCTAAATGGCTCATTGTATTTCTTGAGGTATGACAAATGTATATTGAATTTATATATAATTGGAATCTAATATGAGAATACACGCATGCAAGCCACAACAACTAAGAAGCCCCCTATGGTTTCAAAGCCTCCATCCCTATATTTTATTCCACAGGAGTTGTTCAACTCCTTAGGCCCTAATTATAAGGTGTTGACACTATGGTTAGACAATACAGATGTAACGACCGTCATCAAACCGATAACCAAATCGTTACTAATTATGTGGAATTACCATAAACAACGGATTAAAAAAAATCACAAAAATTTAAAACCGTTTTGCAAGCAGATCCTTGATCAGAAAACTTTTACTAAAAGATCCAAAACCCATACATATCCTAATTTTCATTGTACAACATTGTTTCATCTCTTCTTAAGGACAACATATAATAGTTTCTCTATCAAAACACATACTGGAGCAACATAAAACCTCGAGGCATACAAGCCAAAATCTCAGATTGTTCACGAAACCATTACGAATCAACTCCAAGGACCTGAGAGTATAGAGATAACATATAGGACTTCTATCTACAAGACACGATAGACAGTACACTCAACCTGATCTGTCACTACTGCCTCAGTTGTTGTTCCTCCATTGCAGAAAGGTCTCCACTGCTTCGTGCTTGTCCACCTAAAAATTGTGGATCCCACGGGGTGAGACAATTGTCCCAATGAGAGATATAACTCTCCAGTGACCATATTATTTTTATAGATAAACATTATAAATATGAGCAGAGGTTATTTTATATTAACAGGCAGGATTAATCACTATATGAAAAGAATAAGATAATCTCCTTTCTTAAGGAGAACATTGCATCTACCCATGGTAGAGTTATAAATCATCTATCTGATTTTCAAGGAATGTAAAGAAACATAAATAACATCTATCAACTAAGATGTATAACATCTATCAAACAATGTTTTTCGTATTTGATCCTTAAGTAGATATGCTTCACAGTTGAACATATTTTACAATCACACTTATGCCCTGAGGAGATGAAGCATACCCCGTTCATCTCCAACCGACCACAAACTTCTCACAAGTTGGTACCATACCAGGTAAATGGAAGAGCTGGTTGCCATGACCTCCCTTGTCTCGGTCAGTACGAGACCACAGGTTTAGCAGGACATCTTGTGTCAGCTGCAATATAGTTGTTCCAGGGTACAAAGGCATCCTCGCTTAGAGCTACAGCGTCAATTGTACTCTCTTAGGGGAACATCTGCAACAACCGTCCTCAGTTATGAAATTATTGAGTCATGGTCACTTAGGCACCATACTCTGAGTCATGGTTACATAGGCACCATACTTTGAGCCACGGGTCAGTTCACCGTGCTCTATTGAGACATTCTTATGAAATTACTGAGTCATGGTCACTTAGGCACCATGCCCCCACATATTCAAAAATATGCATTCTAGGTTATGCCGCGGGGAACCCGTTTCACCATTCAGCAAATTCTGACACTGATGGATCTATGATTAGGGCAATGTTTTATGGTTTCTATTGATATATTACGTGCATTACAACATTCTTTTAGCATCAAACAAGTTATCATTATTAATCACAATAAATGCTACAAAGAAAGTGTGATACATCTATCATGTACTTTTCAAGTCTTTAAAACACATTTAGATACTTGGTACTTGGGATCTCAGTCCCTTATCACACTATTGGGAATCCTCATCCCTTCACATCATTATCATCATGATTACCAGATCTGGGTATTCAAACCCCTAGCTCATCACATAGCATTGTTACCTCTGTAACAGGTAACTATTACCTCTAGGTCCTCAGACCAAGGTATTCATTACACTTGTTGTACAAGTATTTCACATAGCTCACATAGTTTGATTAATCATTTTGTCACATCTTACTGGGCAACAATTATTCACACAGGCTATTGAACAGTTGGTCACTGCTCACTAGGCAACAATATTCACAAGGTTATTGAACGTCTTGTCACCTCTCACTAGGTAACAATATTCACACAGGTTATTAAAAATCTGGTCACTTCTCACTAGGCAACAATATTTACACAGGTTATTGAACGTCTTGTCATCTCTCACTAGGTAACAATATTCACATAGGTTGTTAAACATCTTGTCACCTCTCACTAGGTAACAACTATGCACATGGCTCATAAGGCCATTTAAACATCTTGTCACCTTTCACTAGGTAACAATTATCTTTTAGGTCATCAGACCACATAAGCATTATATAATTATTTAACATGCTTTACAAGGCTTATTCAATAAGAGAAATACAACCTTCCCATTATTAGGGTTAGGGTTTTCCCTTTATAGCCAAATAGGGTTTCAAGCTCACATTATCAATCCAAACCCTAATTCATTGCTCCACACATCTAAGAGCATATATTGATAACATAAGTATGCAATCATACTTATTTGTTCTCATCATTTGTCTTTAAATGTTTATCAACACAAAGTATGAGTTTCTCTGTCATCCTTGCTAGGATATTGATTACATCATACTTTTGGTTCAATCCTCCTCTTTGAGGAATCTTAGTTCACCATTAGCAATTCCCATCATCTTTTAATTAACACCACATTCAACATGTATCACTCAATCAATCACATATGATTGAAGTGTCTCTACCATATTGGGTATAAGATGTGTGTATGTTAACATGTATTGCATTAAGATACATTCTTATTTCACATAGTGTATTCATATCGGGTAGGTGGTATAACCACATCACCATATCATGTTTTAGGGTATATCTCCTAACCATCCTATCATGTACCCATATCAAATTGACTATCACTTAGTTCTTATCATCTTAAGACAACTTCATATCAGGTATGAGCTAGGTGCTTGACCCCATATCGGGTATAAGCTATGTGCTCGGTGCCATATCGTGTACAATATGTTCCCCATATAAGGTGTAAAACATATGTCTCGTCATATATTGTTTGAGTGCTATACAAGATACTATATCGGTCTCCCTTTAGGATTGTCATATCGAGTATCCATATCAGGTAACATATTGGGTTACCATTTAGGTAGACCCTTAGACTTATAACCCATCTATTCCTTCAAGGATCAACCTTATCATATAGTTACTTGACAAGCTTGGTGTCTTATTAAATTCTCATACTACCATTCATTACTCAAAAAGGGGTATATCAGTTTTCAATCCATCATCTAGGGTTTTCCACTAGATTGGGTACATCATGTCATATCGTGCATGAAGTATGAATTGAACCTCATATCGTTCACAAGATAAGAGTAGGTGCTATTCCTAGAATCCAAGGAATATCATTCATATCATTCATGTGGTATCACTCACCACTTGTATTGGCTTACCCATCACCTAGGGTTTCCAACTCTATTTGTTTAGAGTACTTATCATCTCTATATCGTGCAAAAAGTATAATCTTTGACTTGTATCGTGCATAAGGGGTAAATGGGTATCTCCCATATCATGCAAGGTAATAACCCATATCATGTATGAGCTATCATCTATTTGCATATTGGGTTAACCCCATCTCGGGTTTCATATCGGGTTGAGGTGTTCCAACCATATCGGGTTACACCTTATGTTTTAATCCATATCTTATTTTGTGCATAAATGTGTGCTCAATCCATCATATCATGCATCATATGTATGCTTCAATATACCATGTACAAGTGTATATTACATGATCATATTATGCAAGGAATACTTGCTAACTTACTCATATCGGATTTCCCAAACTAGGATTTCATATCAATCTTACAAGTATACATTAAACCTTGTATCGTGCATGGAGTTTATACTTGACTTCCTATCGTGCAAGAAGTTTATGGATAACACCATATCGTGTTCGAAGATATGAACTTCACCTTCATATCGTGCAAGAAAATGAAATCTTCAATTCATATCATGCAAGTGATATTTGCACATGCCCATATCGGGTTAGAGCTACTAGTGTGTATGCTTGAACCTGATATCAACTTTATAAAGTGATACCATCTTCTTCAAGCTCTAGAACTCCATTATAACTGTTATATTTCATGGAAAAAGGTCTAAGAAACTACTAGAACTCATAATTTCATCAACTATTTCAGAAGATTTTTAGGATTAAAAGTAGTTCATTAAGTATAGCAATTTAGGTGATGAATAATAACATGATAGAGTTCAAGTTATATAACTCGCCTTGTGAACACTTCAAAGATCCAAAGCTTCTCGTCCTAAGGTTGAAGAAGAACTTCTCCCAGGTCCAGGGCTCGGTCACAACTCTTCCATGGACAAGAAATCACCATAGTTAACCACTTGGTGAAGAAGGAAAGAAAAGAATATCCATAACCTGATATCCTACTTCAACCAAGGTTGAAGGTGACCAAAGCCTTACCTAAAGCTTGATGCTCGAGCTATCCTAGCTCCTAGAGATGCTTTTCATGATACCTAAGGGTCTTTGCATGATATCTCCAAGGGATATGGTTATGAGGATCGTAAACTTTCATAATTTGGTGAAAGGTGAAGTATATATACTTGGTTTCATGAGATAAAGCATATAAGAGGTGTCTTCCCCTCATACTACTAGATGACACGTGGCCATGCATGGTTGACACGTGGACATGCATACACACATGTATATCTTGCCATGAAGGAGTCTTGGGGATAACCTAGAGATAATATCTCGGCCCTTACTTATCTTTTTGGGCAAGTTATCTCATCTTTATCTCATTAAATAAGCAACCTGATACACATTTTGCAAGGAACTTTGCAACTCATCATGGGCCACCTCCTTGAGGTGCTCTGCCCATCATGGCCTTTGCCAAGGCTTCAACAAACTGATAGGAGTCTCCTACTATGGCTCCTCTAAAAGATACATAGAGGGAATAGGGACACTCTAGAGGTGGTAATTTGCATTTCAACCCTATACATTGGGTAAATTACAAATTGTACCAAACTTGGTGTGCATAGTACTAGCACTGTTTAAACAAGTTATAACTTGGGATTTAGGCCATCCACAAGCCATCACTTTGCATCATTCTCTTTCTTGTGATACTAAAACACTTAGAACACATTCCACATGTGACATTTTGCAATATATCCCCTCATCTTTGGTAAATTGCACTTTTCACTCAGACTTTCATATAAGGCACACATAGTTTGCAATTAAGCTCAATCTTGAAAATAAACTTCACAAGAAGCCTTAATTACTTTTCAAAAGATTAGAATTAGCTTGTAAGTATCTTACTTAAGCAAAACTCCTAGGGTTAAGCCATAACCCAGGTCAGGGGTATTACAACAGATCCATCATATACATGTTGGCTTAATTGGACATTATTAAAATCCCTTTTTTTTGAAAATGACAAAAATTTCATTCTTGTGGATCTAACGTGCTACTTGAGTATTTCAGGAACAAGGTGGATGACAAAGTTTTGGAAGATCTACATGCTTATATTGCTTTATTTTCATGATTGTAATCAAATGTAAATGTGTACAAATATATAATGCACAAGTACTTAGATATCATGTAAATCAAGCATTTAGATCTTCCATATCCACACACAACACTTAGATAGGTCATCCCTAAGTGAGCATCACAATTGCACATTCATTTCTTACACTTAGCATATGAGTTAAAGTTTTGAAATAGAGTTTGTCTCGGTCGACACACTTCTCGGCCGAGATACTCTCGGTCGAACATTTTCTTGACTGAGAAACTCCCAAGTCTAAAGCACGAACACCTTTGCATAACCTGCTAAAAGACCATCACTGAGAAAGGTTCGGTCGAACTTTACTTCGACTGAGACTGTGTCTCGAGCAGGTTCTATAGTCGTTAGACTGAGTTAGAAAAGTAGTTGGGAGTTGGAATCGAACGTTACAATATATTGACTCAGACTTACCCTCAGTCAACAAATTCCTTGACCGAGAGACACTCGGTCGACAAACTTCTCGACCGAGAAGGTTTTTGTCTGCACTTTTCAGAGTTAATTAACTAACTATTACAAATGCAATTAGTGGATATCTAACGGCTAGTTGAGCACTAAGAACCCCTAGAAAGTGTCTAGAACGTCCCTAAGCACTAGTAGGCCATTCCTATAAATAGGACATGTCGTAGGACACCTAAACTCACTTGAGTACACATACTTGCAATTGAGAATCAATTCTTGTAAGAAATTGAGCAACTTCAACACTTGTTATCCATTGCTGGCACTTCGTGTCTTATAGGCTAAAATCTCCTACCCACTATACTTCCACTTTCATACACATTGGATAGAAGATCAAAATGCTTGATATAGGATTCAAGCCTTGTGCTTAAGTGGTAATTGTAATTTCCTTTTCCTTTCTTGTTCTTTCTTATTGCATTGTACTCTCCTTGCTACTCCTAGGTTGGAGGTTGCGGAGTGGAGAGGGTGAAATCTTCTCAGGTGGAGAAGGAGGACTTTGGACTACTTCTAGAAGGTCTCAATGGGAAGCTACTTCAAGGAGGAAGGTTACTTCAAGGGGGAGCTTGAAGTTACTTCAAGTGAAGGCTGCTTCAAGGTTGGTGAGACGACTTCAGGTGAAGGTTGTCCAAAGGGTTTGGGAAGGTATTTGTAATTTTGTGTAACATCCTTGAGAAGGTAATAAAATTCAAATACTTTCAAAATCCCAATTAGAAACAATTGGTTAGTGGACTGACTCCCTTAGTTTTTGCTAAGGGTGGAACCACTCTAAATCCTTGTCTCCTTCTTCAACATCCTTGTGGTTGTTTGTTGGTTGAATTATTTTAAAAATTATTATAAAAACATATTCACCCCCCCCTAGTGTTTTTCAATTGGTATCAGAGTGAGGCTTTAAGGAGCTCTAATCGAGTCTTGAAGATGGAGGGTGGTGGTGTCTACAACCTCAAGTAAAGGAGAAACTTGGACCAACCTTCAATAAGTTGTAGCTGGTGTTTAGGAATGGGACACACAACACTTAGTTGTCTAAGGAATTCAAAGAAAGAAGAGATGCATAAAGAGGTACAATGCTCCGTTACTACTAAAAATGAAGAAAAACAAGAGGTAAGTCTTTTGATTTATCAAAAGAAGATTTAATTGCTAGCCTTCAAGAAACACATGATAAGTATATTGATTGTAAGAAGAAATTAAAGAAATCTACTAAAGTAAATGATGATCTACATGCTAAACTTCTTGTTCTTACATCAGAAAATGAAGATCTTAAAAACACATTGAACTTAACCATCAAAGACCATGATATTAAGCTAAAATCAATAGAAGCAAGTTGCAATCTCCTTTCTTAAGAAAAGATAAACTTGCAAGCTCAAGTAAATGATCTTCAAAAATAACCTATTTTGTGTACTCATTTAGATTATGATGCTATTATGAAAGAAAGAGATAGTTTGTTGTCTAATCTAGAGCAAGAAAATTTAAATGTTAAAAAGAGAATGGATGAGATTGCAAAATTACAAAAAGAAATTAGTAGATTGAGAAATAATGATGTTCTTGATAAGATCCTAAAGAATTCTTCTGGTCATATTGGAAGAAGAGGTTTAGGATATGTTCCAAAAGAAAAATCCTATCAACCTAAACCTAGGGGAACACAAGCACCCAAGACCAAGATCATGTATGTACCCAAGAACAACTCAACTCAAAGTCCTAGAAAAAGAAATGAAATTGATTCCATTTGTTGTCACTATTGTCTATGTCTTGGACACTATTCTTTTTCATGTCCTTACAAGAAAAAGGATGTTGAGTTGGTATGGGTTCCAAAAACCCCAAACTAAATAAATATGAATTAATCAAGTTGAGAAATGGCCAATAATCTTGATTTGATAATCCTTATGTCTATCTCAACTTAATATAATAGAATAACAAAATAAATCAAAGTAATTCAACCCATAACTTGAACAAACAAATTGCTGAATAAAATCTGTAGAGACTCTCGGTCGAACTCTTTTTCGACCGAATTATTTTCGGTCAAAGTATTTGTCGACCGAATAAGGTTCTGGAAAACTAGTTCAACTGGTTCAGTTTGCTATAAACTTGTTATAAATTTGGTATAAATGAAAAGTGATTGGAAATTATGAATGAATCATAAATCTTAGAGACAACTCTCAAATCATATATTGATAATTTGCATCATGATCTATATGATATCCTTATTAAACATGCTATAAATTTATTAATTATGTAATCAAAATATATGCAAATAGAAATAGGAAATGTTTTCTTAAAATTAATTCACACATTATAAAGCCCATAATTGCTATTTCTCTTGAAATGATTAAGCATGTTCATGTACATAGTTTGTCTTAAATTTAAAAATTGATGAACCATGATCAATCAAGAAAAAGATATTGCTTTGATAAATCTTCCTTAAAAGGTGTGATTTTCTACATTGTGTGTTTTAAAACTAAAAATGTGATGATTTGAGTAAGTTTAATCAAGAAAATCATGGATTTGCTTCTCATGAGATTATTTTGGTTCATCTCCTACATGGTTTGGCTTAAAACTAAAAATTATGAACCATGTTGATTTAATCAAGGAAATTACTATTTTATCATAATCCACATGGTTTGTCCTAAGTATTCATTGGTCTATCTATATAGAAACCATGTGTCTTGAAATTTGCTTTTAAATGATCATGATCATTGTGTTATGGATATGCCTTTATTGTTTCATCATGATCATTGTGCTTCATCATTTACTTGGTTTGCCTAAAATAATCATTGATCTATATATACAAACCATGAATGGATATTGTTTTCAAAATGGTCATAGTAATTCAGCTCTCTACATATAAAGATGATGTTAGCATTGAAAAAAATGCCATTTTGTATAAAAGTAAAACTCAATGGCACAAATGCATCTTGACATATTAAGTTAATAATTATCTTGTGCTTAGCTTATGGAAAAAGATATTATCTTTATGATGCAAGATTGGAAATCTACAAAAATTGCCTCTCGGTCGAAATCAAGTTTGGCCAAGGGGCGCCAAGGTCGACCTAAAATAAGCTTGACAAAATGCTAAATTGAAAATCATTACTTTGCACTCATTGATTGACATATCTTTCTTGATTCTAATATGTTCTTAAAAGGAATCTCTTATCATTTCAAGGCTTAACACCCTTTGCAAATGATGGAGAAATAAATACATATATTTCATGAGATTAAAAGATCTCATATCATTTTCAGGCTTAACATTCCTCATAAATTAATGAGAAATATATGAAAGTCAATCATTGAATAAATTCTATTATTCTAATAGCTAATACTATAGTATGAATGAAATTACATGCTACTCCCCTAAATATGAAAATTATACTTTAGAAAATACTCTTAAAAGAATGTGCTCCACACTCTTAAAATTTTATAGTCTCTTACTTGCTTTTCATAACTGTTATTAAAAATAAGATCGAATATCCTTCATGATAATCACTCACATCAGTCTCTTCGGTCTGCAAAAATTTCGACTGAGACAACCTCGTTTGATAAGTTTGTCGATCGAGAGTCACTCGGTTTATCACCTTTCTCGACCGACACTCACCAAGTACATGTTGAACATTTGAACCCAGAAATAGCCTCAGACGAAAAAATGTTCAACTGAGACCATCTTGGTGGACCCCCCCCCATTCGAGTGATTTAAAAGCATTTAAAAAAAATCGCAACGGCTATTTTTCAAAACCCCGACCGAATCGACCGTTGGAAGACCGAGGAAATGACTGTTGCGGTTCTCGGTTGATGAATTATCGACCGAGAAGGATTCTGTTTTTCTATAAATAGAGCCCAAAACGGCCCCATTCTTCACCAATTCACATTCTAACTTCTCTAGCTCTTCTTTAGTGCCTTCTTGTGTGGACTTTTAGCTCTTCTCCACCCCAATATTGTCTTGCTTCTTCTCCACCTCAGATCTTCAAGATGGCTTCCTCATCCTTGTGTGGAAAGAAGTAGGTTGCGGATAGGAAGGGAAGGACGGTCTCCCCGGCACTGACGATCATCAACGACATTCCATTCAATGATGTAGCTTTCGGAGATCGCTACCCCAGGTTGTCCTCAAAGACTCATCTTCCTCGACGAACGGTGGATGTCATGGACTTCATCAACATTGTTGATCTCGAAGAACTCTTTGAGGTGTAACATCTTTCTGAATTCCCAAATCCATCCTTCCATTCCTACTCCTCCCAAGCCATCAATGAATTCTATGCCAATCTAGCCACACATCCTGATCATGATCATTCTTTCTCTTCTATGGTTAATGGGTATGGATTTTACTTTTTTGAAGAGGATGTTCTTACTATTCTCAACATTAATGTAGACGAATATAAGGGGTTTATTGATCCCACCACTGGAAATCCTCTCAATAAGATATCCCAATATGACACTACCACTAGTTTGAGTGATATTAAGAAAGCCATTTTTCTATCCAATACAACTTGCCATGAAGAAAGGGGTACCTATTATGCCATCAATTTAAAACCCAAAGCTAGGATAGTCAATCTAATTGTTGCCACAAATATGTATCCTAGAGCAAACAAATCCTAAGTACTCACCTTTCCCATGTATCTTATTTATGCCATCCTAAATAGCATACCTATCAATTTTATTCGTCTTATTTTTAAGAACATGGTTGAGTTTTCTGGAAATCCACCCTATGCCGATTTTGTTTGCCAAATTACGCAACATTGTCTTAAGAAAAGCATTGAGGACCTAGGTTTCAAATATGATAGGAAACCCCAAAAGATCACTAGAAATACAATCGAGAAAATGGGGATTGATTTTGGACACAATAGGGCTAGAACTGAAGGGGAGCCATCCACCCAGGATACACCTCCACCACCTCCTCCTTCTAGCCTACCTTATGATCCTATCACAAATACATTAACATACATTGTTGGTTCTCAATATCACTTAAGTAGGCAATTAGACTATAATCATCATGCCATGTCTTACTTGAATCAAAGGATGTAAGCTCTTTCTCCTGATACACCTGACACATATCCTTATTCACTTAATCCTGGCATGCTCTACCCCTACAACCCATCCTACAACTACACTCAAATCCCACCTCCACCATCTCATGACCTCAACCACACTCAATTTTCCCCAATCCAACTCCAAGACATTGTTGCCCACTTTCGATTCGATCGTGTTCCCACCTTCTTAGAGGCTTATGCTTTAACCAAGACAGGTGCCTTGGAGTGGCAGACGCTGGTCAAATACTATGGAGTTGAGCCTTTTCTTGGGAAAGACCCAAAAATTGATGTAATTCTTAGGTCCTTTCAGTGAGATCATGTGATGGCTATCTTTGTGATGAATGTAATGGTTATCTTTATGAAATTCATGTAATGGATATCTCTTTGATGAGCTTGTATGAGTATTGATCTATCATGAATAAAAGTGTTTCCTATGGCTTCAATTGGACATATCCTTGTTAAATAAGAGTATTATATTAAGGGGGAGCATAAAAAATCATATAATTAAGAGGGAGTAATATATGTCATGATTAAAATGGTTATCTTTGATCACAGAAAGCTAATTTGATGGCGGGAGTGAATTTGAAAGGGGGAAAGGCGACAGGCGTGGCGACGGGCGTGGCGACGGTGGAGGAGAACCAGGATGGCCGATGGCGACAGTCTTCCGGTCGACTCCCAGTGGTTTCGCGCACCGTCCCTGCTTCAGAAGGCTCACGCGGAGGAGGAAGATCATCTGTTGAGGTAATGGAAAAGGCGGCACAGGATATAAGGCGAGCCAATTCATCAGTCGAAGCCCTAGGAGGTCCCCATCCTAATCGTTCCCATCCTGTTCCGACGGCATCACGGTCATCTCCAAATCTGGTAATACCTCGTGCAAAAGCTGTGACGGCGAATGTCGAGGTAGGGAATGCTGCGAAGACTTGGAAGGATTTGTTCGCGAATCAAGCCCAAAAGGAATGCACTGCGCTTCAGTTTGTTCAGCCGGATATTGTTGATGGCGAATTGAGGTACAAAAGGGAGAAAGTTGTCGAGGTTGCGAAGAAATGGAACAACACGACTGCTGGATATGTCGTAGGGTTGAAGCCGCATTGGCCTACTCTTGTTAGACATTTTGAAACGGTTTGGAAGCCTAAGAGTTCTTTTGAAGTCATTCCTAGGAACAAATGCTTCTTCATTGTCAAATTCAAGGAGGCTGATGATCTGAAAACAGCGGTGGAGGGGGGTCCCTGGTTTGTCGGAGGCAAGCCTCTACTTCTGAAAAAATGGGAGATAGGTGAGCCTCTTGAGAAGCTTAAATTGAAAGAAATTCCAATATGGATTCGTTTTCCTAATCTGCCGCTGGAGTTTTGGGATCAAGACATGCTGAGTTTGTTGGGGAGCTACATTGGAAAACCGCTCTGCGCTGATTTTGCTACTAAATCGATGTCGAGACTGGACTTTTCTCGCATCCAAATTCTTATCTCTTCTGATTGCAAGTTTCCAAATGAAGTTGTTCTGAGAAGTGATGAAGGACATAAGGATGTCATTCAAGTTTCATATGAATGGGTGTCGGAGCTCTGTTCCAAATGTAACTGCTTCGGACATGATCCTGGAAGCTGTACTCCAGCTGAAGTTAAAAAAATCTGGTTACCGATTGATAATATCAATAAGGTTAATGGAGAGAAGGTTATTTCTAATAGGCAGAGTGAAGGTGTCCCGGTTGTTGTAAATAAAAATGTTCCAGGTGGTACTGTGAATGAGAAAGGGCTTTCTAAACCGAGCTGCAATCAAGTCCAGAATATGCCTAAAGATTTAACTGTCCAAGATCAGGTGGAACAAGGGCGAGTCCTGGGTAAGGAAGTTGTTGACAAGGAGATCTCAGAGCATGGGAATGTTCAGTTAGGTAGTCAGATAATGAAGAAGGGGGAATTAAATAAAGAGCTTTGTCAGGCGTCTTCGTCTACCTATATGAATAATATGGTTAATCAAGTTGATGGATTTACCACACCTCAATATGAAGTGCCAGACAGGATGAAGAATGTTATTGATAGTAAGCTCCATTTGAAGAAGTGTATGATGGATAGTGAAGGATTCTGTTCTATTTCTGGAAAGAATCGTGCTCCTTGTAGGAAGGATAATAAAAATCTGACTACTACCAAGAAAATAGTTGATGAAGTTTCGACTAACATGTTTGAAATCCTTGATGACTTGTCAGAAGAAAACTTTGAAGCTACTGAGGTTGGCAGGGCTCCAACCAAAGATCATCCCAATGGGTGAAAACTTAGGGGTGTTCTCCTGGAATGTCCGAGGTCTAAACAGATATGGGCACCAGGAGAAAATTAGAGAGGCAATTTGTAAATATGATATGCCTGTAAATATTCTCTTAGAAACCAAAATAAGACATAAGAAGATTAACAAAATTCTGTATAGAATATGGGGGGATAAGGGATGGTGTTCTAATCATAATGCTCATCCTCTTGGAAGGATTATTATTCTTTGGGATGATAAGGTGGTGAAGATTAGTAAAGTTTTGGAGACGGATCAATTGATTCATTGCAAAGTTGATTATAAAGATTCTAATTTCTTCTTGACTGCTGTCTATGGACAGAATGATGAGAAAAGAAGAGGTGAGCTCTGGGATTCTATTCTTAAGATCCATTCGAGGTTGATGGGTCCTTGGCTGCTGGTTGGTGACTTTAATGCTATACGGTTTTCTCACGAAAGGAAAGGCAGGGGGTTCTATTCTCTGAAAGCTATGGAAGGGTTCAATAACATTTTTGCCAATTCTGACCTTGTTGAATTAGAGCTTAAAGGTGCTTTTTATACCTGGGATAACAGGCGTGGAGGTGACCAATTCATTATGTCGAAAATTGACAGGTCTCTTTATAATCTTGAGTTTATGGATGATTTCAAAGATTGTTGGGGAGATATTAATAATACTATTCACAGTGATCATCGCCAGCTTATTATCAGGATGAATAAAACTGCTAAGAAGAAGAAGGGCTACTTCAAATTCATTAATGCTTGGACAAGTCATCCCGATTTTTTGAAGGTTGTGAAAGAAGCCTGGGAGGTAGAGGTGACTGGTAACCCTATGTTTAAAGTTACAAAAAAGCTTAAGAATGTGAGGGATAAACTCATTAAGTGGAATAAGGAGACCTTTGGTAACATTAAAGATTCAGCTAGAATCCTGGAATTTGAAGCTGTGGAAGCTACTGATGCTATAGATAGATGTCCTGAGGATAAGAATCTGAGAGATATAGCTCTTAATAAAAGCAAAGCTGCTAGAGAAGCTGTTGAACGTGAGGAATCCTTTGCCAAACAATTGTCTCGGGTGAATTGGTTGAAACTTGGTGATAAAAATACTGCCTTCTTCTATAATTCCATCAAGACTAGAGCAGCTAGAAATCATATGAGATGTCTGAATATTGAAGGTTGTAAAACTTATAATGAAGATAAGATTACTGATCATATTCACAAGTATTATAATGATATTTTTAACAAGTTCACTAATAATTCTAGTGAGGTATGGGATCCGGATTGGGGATTGCCTACTATCTCTGCTGAGCACTTTGAGATGATTAGAGCTGAAGTTACTAAAGATGAAGTGGAGAGAGTCATCAAGGAGGCTGAGGGGGACAGGGCTCCTGGCCCAGATGGGTTTAATGGACAGTTCTTCAAATCTACTTGGGATATCATTGGAAAGGATGTCACTAAGGTTGTGCTTAATTTCTTTAGTAGTAATAAACTACTGAAAGAGGTCAATAAATCATACATTACTCTCATTCCTAAAACCCTGGATGCTGAGAATATTAGTGACTGGAGACCTATTGCTTTATGCAACTTCTTATACAAGATTATTTCTAAGGTTCTTTCTAATAGGCTTCAGAATATTCTGCCTTCCATTATTAGCCCTAATCAATTTGCGTTTATCAAGGGAAGAAAGATTGCGGATGCCCTCCTTTTGGCTAATGAGTTGATTAGTGATTTTAACCTTAGCAATGGGAGTGATAAAATGTGTATAAAGGCGGATTTAACTAAAGCCTATGATTCTGTTAAATGGCCTTTTCTGTTCAAGGTGATGGAGAAGATGAATTTTCCTTACTGTTTTGTGGATTGGATTAAGACTATTATGAAGACCACCAGCTTGCACATTCTTGTTAATGGATGTCCTTCTGATGTGATTTTCCCTTCCAATGGTATTCGCCAAGGTGATCCTTTGGCACCTTCTCTGTTTGTCATTGCTATGCAGGGGTTTAGTGCTATGATGGACAATGTTGTGAAAAGGAATATTCTTGATCCTATTAGTAATGGGAGTGCTGTTATTTCACATACTTTATTTGCTGATGATGTTATGATTTATGCTAAAGGCAATCCTGAGAATGCTAGTTCTATTAAATCCCTTCTGGAGCATTTTGGAAAAATTTCTGGCTTGGACATGAATCTGAATAAGAGTCATGTTTTCTGTAGTAGAAATGTTAATGGGGATTTCATTGCTAGTATCTTAAAAATCAATAAAGGTGTGCTTCCTATGCGATATCTTGGTCTCCCTCTTTTCTGTGGAAAGTTGAAGAGTTCTTACTGTCTGCCTCTTATTGATAAGATGAAGAAGAAGTTAGAAAGTTGGAAGATGAAATCCTTATCCTTTGGAGGAAGAGTTGAACTAGTGAACTCTACTCTGAATGCTTTACACCTCTTTTGGTCTGCGACTTTCCCTTTGCCTGCTAGTACTATGAAGGAGATCAACAGTATCTGTAAAAGATTTATTTGGGAAGGTTTTGCTGCTGAAAAGAAGATTCACTATGTGAAATGGGATCAAGTTTGTAAGCCAAAGAAAGAAGGTGGTTTGGGGATAAGAAAGGTTGATGATTCTAATAATGCTGGTATGATTGTGAATGTTTGGAATATTGCTTCTAAAAAGGACTCTTTATGGGTAAGATGGCTTAACGGGAAGTACTTAAAGAATGACTCCTTCTGGTCCAGTAAAGCTAAATCTAACAGCTCATGGATGTGGAAACAGCTTTGCAGTTATAGAAGTACTATTTTGCCTCTTATTAAGCTCCACATTGGAAATGGATCTTGCTTTAGGGTTTGGAAAGATCCTTGGTTGCCTAATAATAAATTCCTTGGTGATTGTATTGATGCTACTAATGTGCTCAAGATCGGAGTTGGTTTAAATGGCTTTCTCAATACTTTCATCAATGATAAAAAGTGGATCATTCCGGAGAAAAGATGCTTCAAGATTTTCAAAAGCTGCATTGATGAAGCTGGCATTATTCTTCATGATGAGGATTCGGTTAGTATTCAAGGTCTTTATTCTCTTAAGATCAAAGATGCTTGGAATGTCATTAGAGGTAATAAGACTTGCCCTGCCTGGGCCAATTGGATTTGGAAATTTGACCATCCAAGAGTTATGATTATCAATGCTTGGTAGATGTTCTTAGGCAAGCTTCCAACCCTTGATTATCTTCAGAAGGTGAGTATTCATCTAGCATCTCGCTGCTGTCTTTGTGAGAGTGATTCTGAAAGTATTGGTCATGTTCTTTTTAATTGCAATTTTGCTGTTACAATATGGAGACATGGGGTGAGTGCTGGGTTCATTTCTAATGTCCCGAACTGTCCAGATGACTGCCTGAAGATGAAGACGAAGAAGCAGCAGTTGTTGTGTCTTGCTACTCTGTTCTACATATGGAAGGAGAGAAATTTCAGAACTTTCAAGAATTCGTCTGCAGTTAATAAGAGATGCTGGGAAAGCATAGCTGAGATTGTTTATCTATATGTTTGATTGCTGGGTCCTTTTCTATTGCCCGACCTGTCTGAGGGATGGCTGAAGATGAAGATGGATATGAAGCAGCTGATGTTTCTTTCTAATCTGATCTTCATATGGAAGGAGAATTCTTTCAGCTTCTTCAAGCATTCGTCTGCTGATCTTAATAAGTGCTGGGGAGCTTAGCTGATATAGTTTTCGTTTTTTCAGTTGTACAGCTGTTTTTTCTCTCTACCCATCTCTCTTTTCTGTACATAAGAACCACTTTTCTTTTTATCCAATAAAGAGTAAGGCTCTTACAGAGCAAAACAAAAAAATGGTTATCTTTTTTAAATGAAAAAGGGGGAGAAACAAATATAAATAATAATAAGGGACTAATAAAAAGCCATTGTTAAGATGGCCAACTTTCGTAAGCAAGCAAGGGTGTATGAAATTTACATTGTTTAAATTTCCTTTATTTATATTTTGAAAATGTTTGTCATCTTCAAAAGGGGGGAGATTATTGTCTTAATTGGAAATTATTAAAATCCCTTTGTTTTGAAAATGGCAAACATTTCATTCTTGTGGATCTAACGTGCTACTTGAGTATTTCAGGAACAAGGTGGGTGACAAAGTTTTGGAAGATCTACATGCTTAAATTGCTTTATTTTCATGATTGTAATCAAATGTAAACTTGTACAAATATATAATGTACAAGTACTTAGATATCATGTAAATCAAGGATTTAGATCTTCCATATCCACACACAACACTTAGATAGGTCATCCCTAAGTGAGAATCACAATTGTACATTCATTTCTTACACTTAGCATATGAGTTAAAGTTTGGAAATAGAGTTTGTCTCGGTTGACACACTTCTCGACCGAGATACTCTCGCTCGAACATTTTATCGACAGAGAAACTCCCAAGTCTAAAGCACGAACACCTTTGCATAACCTGCTAAAAGACCGTCACTGAGAAAGGCTCGGTCGAACTTTACTTCGACCGAGACTGTGTCTCGAGTAGGTTCTATAGCCGTTAGACTGAGTTAGAAAAGTAGTTGGGAGTTGGAATCGAACTTTACAATATATTGACTCAGACTTACCCTCGGTCGACAAATTCATCGACCAAGAGACACTCGGTCAACAAACTTCTCGACTGAGAAGGTTTCTGTCTGCACTTTTCAGAGTTAATTAACTATCCATTACAAATGCAATAAGTGGATATCTAATGGCTAGTTGAACACTAAGAACCCCCTAGAAAGTATCTAGAACGTCCCTAAGAACTAGTAGGCCATTCCTATAAATAGGACATGCCTTAGGACACCTAAACTCACTTGAGTACACATACTTGCAATTGAGAATCAATTCTTGTAAGCAATTGAGCAACTTCAACACTTGCTAATCATTTTCATTGCTGGAATTTCATGTCCTATAGACTAGAATCTCCTACCCACTATACTTCCACTTTCATACACATTGGATAGGAGATCAAAACGCTTGATATAGGATTCAAGCCTTGTGCTTAAGTGGTAATTGTAATTTCCTTTTCCTTTCTTGTTCTTTCTTATTGCATTGTACTCTCCTTGCTACTCCTAGGTTGGAGGATGCGGAGTGGAGAGAGTGAAATCTTCTCAGGTGGAGAAGGAGGACTTTGGACTACTTCTAGAAGGTCTCAACGGGAAGCTACTTCAAGGAGGAAGGCTACTTCAAGGGGGAGCTTGAAGTTACTTCAAGTGAAGGTTGTTTCAAGGTTGGTGAGACGACTTCGGGTGAAGGTTGTCCAAAGTGTTATAGTGTTGAGTGATCTTTTTGACCTATTTTGTTATCAATGGTTGAACACATAAGTGATAGAACTTTGGATATAATGAGTCTAAATTCCTTGTTATATGTAAAAAGTACATGTTCATAAATATTTTCTATATATTAACTGATTATTGCATATATATGTTCAGTCATTTGTATTACATGGTTGTTGAGTTTGGGTTACCAATGTAGCATTTCTAATGCCATCAATGATTAATGTTGTAGCTAGAGATTTGAATGGCATCACTATGTGACTACTATGATTAAGATTTTTTATTTTGCTTCCAAGACCGTGATCATAGCTCCGTTTAACGTTGTGTAAGTTTTAGACTTGCTGTTAACATTTCTAACTTATGAATATACGATTGTTTTGGAATTTTATTTTTATTTTATTTGCCTTCTATTCACTTAGAAATAAGCATTTGCAATTGTTAGTTATTGTACCTGAGATCTTCATTGTATATTTCTTTGATCTTTTAGGTAAAAAACTAACATCAAACAAGGAACACCCATTGAAATTGCCAATTTACACATAAGTATATTTTTCAATGTTCAATATATTTGATAATATTTGCATCATATGATAATTTAATAATGAAACATATCTATTAATTTAACTTATAGGGGTATGAAAGCATTTCATAGTGGCGGAGTGATAGTATATATAAAAAAATATTATTTTAAAGGAATGTTAAGGTATATAGTCTTCTCACTCCAATACACATATATTATCGACTCCGCTTAATTACATTTATTAATGTAATTGTAAATCTACAGTGTCATGTACAAGATAATGATTGGATACATGTATATTACGTGATGTTGTATATAGACAATATTATCATATAGGCATACAAGAATTAAATGTGTAGCAAAGGTATTGCTATTAGTCTTGGCTCATAATTAATAAAGTCATCTCATTTGATAATACAAACAGTCAAATCTAATTTGAGTTACGTCTCAGTCTTTTTGCATA